>OX465389.1:11447840-12674572 GCA_950005105.1 Lycophotia porphyrea
GCGTAGATAGCCCTATCCGAAATTACAAGGAAAAATACTCAAAGGATCTTCGAACCCGATTTTGATGAAAACTAAACCTGCATCCTTAGAATTATGAAAAACAATATTCCTAGCCAGGAAAAAAAGGCGTTGATTTTGAAAAAAAAAATACACACTGTATTATTCCACCATTCGATAGTGTCGCTAATAGGGATAAAATCCTGGGAAGTAAAGTAGTAGTAGTTTTCATCAAAGTCGGGTTCGAGACTCCTTGGAGTATTTTTCGCTAGTCCTCATAGTTTTGGATTTGGCCATCCACGCCCATTTGAAACAATCACCCTGTATACTATCACCTATATACTACCTTTCGCTATACACGTAACGTCATTGGTTTTCAATTCATCTAGCTAGACTAACGCGTACATTATACGAAAATTACGCGGCTGAAATTCGGCATGTATTATTACAGCAAACTTTGCGCTGCGTAAATATGTAGTAGTGATAGCCTTGTGGTGAGACCCATGGACGGCTAAGACATAGGTCACGAGTTCGAACCCATGGCACGGACCTCCGATTCTTCGTATTCATGTGCTATTGTATAATTATCACTAGTTAATATAAGTGCCCAGGATTGGGACAGTTCAGGCTAACCAAAAAAAAACAAACACTTGACGATCTCTTGACTGCATCAGCGAGCGGAGTTCGCGTAGCTGAATTTTGGGCCAAACATATTTAGCAAAAATTTGCCATCGACACGCTAAGAAGTGGATCACTAGTTTCGGTGAAGGAAAACATCGTGAGGAAACCAAACATGCCTGAGAGATATTTCTCGACGGCATGTAAAGCCAAGTTAGAGGCGGCATAAAATCTCTGACACCAGGTTAGGCACTAACCACAAGCAAAAAAGACAAAAATCACGATTTTACGCCTCGTCATTTACGTCAGATGTGTTGCTATGGTTATATTTAGATTCCCTTAACCCCATGGGGATAATCTATGATAGTTTGGCTAAGCCAAATTGTTCCCTTTGAGTTTGAATAATTATTGTCAATTGATGCAATCCTAATAGCGTTTCAAAATGCTAATACGTTTTGAAGTGCGATTTGCTTTGTGGTAATGAATTCGCAGTTAATTTCTGTCTGTTAATTAACGTTGATGCAAAACCTAATACATCACATCGGTATTTCGCACTATAGCCAGATATGATAGTACTGGATAATGCTTTTTTTCTGCACTGTCTGGCTTATAAGGATGAATGTATGTTAAAATCGTAGCAGGGTTTTGCATTCGGTATTCTGTAATTTCTGCCAACCTCGTGGGAAAACAGCGTGAATTTATGTATATTCCGTACACTGTAAATACTACTTCTAAATATATTCAAAAACTAATAATTAGGTAGTTTTGATTTAAATATTCGTTAAAACTCAACGCAAATAATGTTTGCTACATTATATAGGATGCGGTGTTTGGTTTGAATCAGAAAACACTAACACGCACTTAACTTAGCTTCGTTAGTGTATGTACATTTCGTCACCCTAAAATGCTATGTGCCAGAAGACGGGCGCCGTCGTCGTTTGTGAGAGATTGACCGGAGAAAACCGTACGGAGAGAAGTAGTGGAAGGCTTTGGGGGCCCAGCAGTGGGACAATATAGGCTAAGGAAGAAAATATATGACAGTAAAAATATGTGACAGCAAAAATATGTGACAGCAAAAAATATGTGACAGTAAAAATATGTGACAGCAAAAATATGTGACAGCAAAAAATATGTGACAGTAAAAATTGGTGCACGATTATCGTAACCCAGTGTAATTACATTCATTCCATCCATGGTAGCATGAGAACATGCTACCATGGATGAATAAATATGAACCTAGATAACTAGCTTATGCCCGCGGCTTTGCCCGCGTGAAGCTCGGTGTTGTCCCACGGGATCATACTGACGGGATAAAAAGTATCCCGCGTGCTAACAAGGTTTTTTTTTTTTAAATTTATTTTTATTTTTTTATAAACTCACATACACAAACAGCCAGACCCGGAACAACTTTCTTTAGGCCATACAAATATTTGTTCCGTGCGGGAATCGAACCCGCGACACGCAGCGCAGCAGTCAATCGTTCAGCCACTGCGCCAACCGTGCCGTCACGGTTATAAACTCTATGTACCAAATTTCATCCAAATCCATTCAGTAGTTTATGCGTCAAAGAGTAACAAACATCCATCCAACCATACAAACTCTATCCTCACAAACTTTCGCATTTATAATTTGTCTATAATGCTACTGATTTTAAACGACACAAAATCGCTTAAAAAGGTGTCAACATCATCACAAAAACATACTTAACAACAAAAAAGCCCTTAACACATTAAACAAAATTTAAAAGCACGTTACTTGTTGACAGAAACAAGTGGTTTATTTACCGAGCCATCGAAACTCATTCATATGCAATTGAACGTATGAAGTGTCTGATCCCGCGGGACCACTTACGCTTCTGTTTTCCCCGTACGTAATACTGACGTGTCCTCATACGATACGATACAACACGATACGGTACGGTATCTACTTACGGGACCCGCTCAATAATAACGAACTGTTTATGTCTTTTGGTTATCAAAATTCAGCTTGGTGATGTATCCTTTTCGTAGGAACATGAATTTCATTTTTATTACAAGCTTTTATTTGACTTGCAATGTTTGTTTGTTTGCTTAGGTCAAATCATGCTACTGAATTTTAAAACAGTTATCCAACCGATTGAGCTGAAATTTTACAAACACGTTTAGTTTGGATGATAAGGCATGGTTAGCTAAGTGACGTAATTTTAAATCCAATATGGCGGACGTCCAAAGATAGCGGACTAGCGGTTTTTAATGCACCCGCACGACATGGGTATCAATTAAAAGGGTTTGATAAGAGAAAATAATAAAGAATGACGCCATGTTTAAAAGCTTGTTTTTAAATATTTTTTGGTTGGTTCATTCAAGAGTTTTCATACTGTGCGGCCAAAAACTTACATTTTTTTTTAAAGTTCGGCCTCGTAGAGCTTTGTTTCTGTCACTCATTTAAGTTTTTGTATAACATTCAGATGCCTACTAAACGGTCGCGACGAGTACTTACAATATTGGACTTTTATCTTTGATTTAATAAACCAGCACATGAAGTATATGAAAATACGCTGTGTATAGAGGAAGTCCTAGATCTACTTAAATAATAAAATTGAAGTGTCTGTTTGTAATATCAAAATAACAGCTTTTTACTTAATTCATATGAAAACATATATGGCACTTATAACAAAAACACATTATTTTCAATTTTTGTTTGTCTGCCTGTCGGTCTGTCTCTCTGTACGTTTGTTTGTCTGTTTGTTCCGGTTAATCTCCGAAAGGGGTGAACCGATTTTGACGTGATTTTGACTAGCAGATAGCTGATGATATAAGGTCTAACATTGGCTTTTTTTTTTAAATAATTAGGGTTCCGTGCAAAACAATTAAAATCATTGGAATTGGTAACGAAATCCGATTCAAAAAGAGAAGTAATATTTTTTTCACGCGAACGAAGGTCGCGGGCAACAGCTAGTTGAAAATTAACTCCTAATTGCCGGCCTCCTAACTGCACACGTTACACACATTCATCATAGGTACATACATGAGCCGGTTAACCAGCTACCAGCAATATTGCAACACTCACGATCTATCCCATCCTAATGAAATGCAAACGCACAAAGGCTTCCTTATTGGCTCTCATTAATCTTTGGTGGCTTCACTTTTTCAACGGCTCCTACAATTTGTCCGGGCATTTGTCATGATTCTCCAGTTTTTCCTTGTTTGCGAAGAACTGTATTATTTGGGCAATGACGTGAGTAAGTGGTGTGTGTATTAATATTATGCTGAAGGCCTGGGAAAGATGTTTTTGGGAGTTATAGCGTTACTAGCTTTTTACCGCGATGTTGCCCGCGTAGACTTTTTGAATTGACAGTTATACTGGTTGACAGACTTTTTTGGACTACCTAACGACTGTCAAAGATCTTCAAATGACAGCCGGGACCAACGGCTTAACCTGCTATCCGAGGCACGGAGGAAACTCGGTATGTAATGGGTGGTCACCCATCTACAGACCAACCTAGGCAAGCACGGCTTAACCTAAAGATCGACCCGAGCGCCTGATATTATTTAGCCACGAGCTCCTCAAACTGATGGCATAACAATCGAAGTATCCATAACCCAGTGTGTCTTAGCTCTAGTCTGCTCATGTGACAAATGTCATGACGATCGATTGAGTCTTTAATGTCAGCAAAAAACTAGAAAACGATATTATATTCAAGAACTTGTCGTATATAGAATTATAACTTGCTACGACGGTCGTTTTAACAGGCTACATCTATAGACGACAGGCTGGTTAGCTAGCTGAAGTAGAACGCTTGCAAGCTAGGTGATCAGACAAACTGAATTCAAGCAACTTTCTGTCTATTTATACAAGGCAAGACGCAGAAAGCGGAGAAATTGAATTTTAAATCGAAAAATATACGGTATATTGAATACATTATATGTATTCAATGCTGTGTATTGAGAAAAGAAAGAAGAGACCAAAGAATTCAATAAAAATCTAATTTGAATAAAGTTCCGGAACAAGAAGGAGGTCGGTTGCAAAAATTCCAAGAAAATATTTTGCATAAAATTTTAAATTTAGAACATTTCTAAAACCGGTCGTTTCGATTCAAAAGCTGAGATCGAAGGTTATTGTAAGATCAACAGTTTGGTAACCAGAAAGTAATACTCCACTTTTTTTCAATCAGTTCCCGACCCTGTAAGGGCAGCGAAATCAAAAGGGATTCATTTAAATGTAATTGACACTGTTGTTTAGTCAACAGTGTACATAATTACACAGTTACACAGTGATCCTACCCCAATTTCATCAAAATTACCCTTCTAGCAAATACAGTCCTGTCGAAGTGTCAAACGTAACTTTTGTTTTGGAGCCGATTTTCCAATTATCTGTTAATATTTATTACACAAATAAGGTAAAATGACATAATATTTTCTACTGAAAGCTGCCAAATAACATGACTCAACATCACGCCTGTAATAGTCGAAAGGTTATGCAGAGATGTGCTTATAGTACACTCAAACATATTGCCGGTTATGTTGAAGTCCCATGTAATAGGGGACAAGCCTATTGCCATCAAACGAGTAAAAGTCCTGACCAATAATACTTTATCCGACCTAGGATTTGAACCCTGGACGAACATGGTCAGCGATAGCGCAGCAACGAGGCTATCAAACTGCAATATTAATTTCTCAGAAGGTTACGGATAATTGAAAATTGACCCTTAACCTTGATAGGATAAGGGTCAAACTTGATAGTTTAGCTCTACGGAACCAGTTAAAAGGTACTTAATGTAACATTAGTTTCACACTTGTAATTGATTAATGTTTATCGACGCACCAATATCACTGATTCCACGTAGGATTGCATTGTATATGCGCGCAAGTAATTAAACATCAATCAAGTGCTGCGGCGGCAACATAACGGTTCAATTGGTCTCGTACAGAGTAAACCTAGGCATCTAGGTGACTTGGGAGTAGCTGTCTCGATCTTGCAGTGTTTCAAGCAGACTCAAGGGATATGACGAGCACTATATACCTCTGCAGAAGGTATTTAGCCGGTTTATGATGCCAAACAATCACTCGTGGAACGATAATAAACCAGCTTAAATTATGCGACGGAAATTCGGTGTGCTGATTGTAATACTTATTTTAGACACATCAGGCGAAAATTACGTCACGTTTTGACAAAAAGGCGGAAATTGATCGGAACTTCTTTGTGAAGAAATTACGACCCACACACTAGTACATTAGTCTTGTGAAGAACAAACCTCGTTTGTTAAGGCATCCTTAGAGATCTGTTGGTTGGGAGTATCTGTTTGGGTCTTGTAGTGTTTCACCGTTCAGTGTCGAGGGACCTAGCGATTGTTATAGACCTCTATGGAAGGTATTCAGGCGTCTATGATGGCAGACAATTACTTGTTGAGTAATTAAACGGTGGAGTGAGATACCAGCTGAAATTATGAGACAGAGCGTGCTTACGTGTGATGATTTTTCGAATGACAGTGACAACAATAGGCAAAAATTAGTTAACGTTTTGAGGTTAGTGCTAAAACTGTAACCTCTCTTTGATTTTTGTAAATAACGCGTGAGTTTCGTCATGACAATAAAATTTAAGTCATAGCAACCGAATACGTCTAAGCGTACATTTCAGCGCCAAATTACAAGACGCTATTTGCGGCAGGAGTGTCGTTGGACAAGGTCGAAAGACCCACGTTTTGCGCCTGGGCGAGGGGATGTCCTAATTAAAAAGCATTCCGTTCGGGTCCATAGTGAATTAATTAATCGAATTTGAATAATAAGAAATTAGACGCCTGTGACTTGACAGGTCGGTCAAATTTGTGTTATTGTGTTTTGTGGTAGGTACCTGTTGTCAGCATTGTTAGTATTTTGGGTACCATCTTTATCATTATCATCATCATCAGCCTATAATGTTCCCACTGCTGGGACACAGGCCTCTTCTCTATGAGAGGGAATGGGCTATAATCCACCACGTGGGCCCAGTGCGGATTTTTTGGTTCTTGTCTTCTATTTTTTCTTTTAATTTTTGGTTCTAGGACATGCCGGTTTCCTCACGATGTTTTCCTTCACCGTTTCTGAGAGCAGTGGTAATGAAATAAATTACACAAAGTAATGCGCCTGCCTGGGTTCGAACCCACGACTTACTGTTCGTATGTCAGGGTCGCTACCACTGGGCCACCGCTGCTCTCCATCATCATACCACCATCTTTATACTTTTAATGTATTTTACTTATGATTACTGCTGAAGCAATATTATTGTGTTCAAATTATCTAAGAGATTGAATCGCATGAAAAATAACAAGGTCCGAAAAAGAAAACATTAAAAAGCTCTAAGTATCAAACTACCATTCTGTTAACTGACCGGATGCAGTGTCCATAAAATGTTTCAAATAAAATTTAATTTGCTGAATAAAGTCACCAGTAAAACGAGAGCCTACTTTACATGCTGGCTGAGGGCGCCGTTGTAAGGGAAACAAATTGAATAATTATTCACGGCATTGTCCGCCCTGCGTCGATAATCGCGTGCTGACCCGTCGCTTTTGTGGGCACTGGTGTAAAATAGCCCGGAAAACGAGTTCAGACGGGCGATATATTGGCGATCACTTTGCCGTTGAAGTGATCCAGCTGTTGCCGCGATTTTAAGCGTATGCGATTGTCAGATTAATTTAATTAATCTGACAATCGGTTTCGAATGTGTACCAGCTGGAGAGTATGTGTGTGTACCCAGATTGCACTGTTGCTACTGCCTAGCAGTCGTGATGTGAAGCGCGATATCGACGTCGTAGCATAGTCTATTCTTTCAGCTCACTACATTGATACATTCTGAAAGTAGGCAACATCGTAAAGAGCTGTCAAATCTTTAATTGTTATTCATTTATTAATGTAATTTGATGAAATAAAAGTGTTGGTGCGGGGTGTGCTGAGGGTGTAAGGGCCAAGGTACCTTTTTTCAGGTTTTTGCTCATATCTCGAATATCTGTAGGAATAGCATTATGAGTACTTCTGATAAAAGTTTCTACATAAAATTTCCTACAAATTTAGGCATATTTATTTTTGCTCTACGATAAATACCTTAGTAGCTGTAGGGTGTGTAAGTATTAACAGAGAGATAAAAATAGACGAATTAAGAACC
Source organism: Lycophotia porphyrea (assembly GCA_950005105.1). Taxonomy (NCBI): domain Eukaryota; kingdom Metazoa; phylum Arthropoda; class Insecta; order Lepidoptera; family Noctuidae; genus Lycophotia; species Lycophotia porphyrea. The sequence continues at coordinate 11,455,572 of OX465389.1, forward strand.
GCGTCTTTTTTTCAAAATTGTTAGGATACTTCCTGAAGTCCTAGAAAGCTGAAATTTGGCATGTAGGCTAGTATTAGTACACAAACAACAAAAAGATTCTAAAACTTGGAACTTTTACCCCTCAACCCCTTAAACTAGGGGATGGAAGTTTGTATGAGACTTCCGCAAATTTGGTGCTAGAGGTCTGAAAATTGATATTGGGAGTCCTTGTTATAAATAATAAAACACTTATTTCAGGATTTAAAAAAAAAAAAAAAATCTTAAGCAGCTTACAAAAAGAAGTGGAATCCCACCAAAAACATTTTCATGTAAAATTTTGCCAAAATTAGACCATCTGGCTCGCACTGTCAAAAAGTTACCAGATGTCATGTAGAGCCAAGCTTTTAACTCTACCCGCCGTAACATTACAGGCCCTAACTTCACAAACTACAGCTCTACAGCTCCTAAAATATTGATCGTAGAGCAAAAATAAATATGACCAAATTTGTAGAAAATTTAATGTAGAAACTTTTTTTTCTGATTCCTACTGATATTTGAGATATATATGATAGCAAAAACCTGAAAAAAGGTACCTTCAACACCCTCAGCACACCCGCACCCTCGAGGAATTTTAGTATGTTCATCTGGATACCGCAAGGTTTAACTGTACCAAATTTACAAAACTACACGAATTATTTCCTATGATTGCCCATATTCGGTTTAATTTGATCGGACTAATAAGAGCTAAACCACTACCCAAATATTTTACAACTTTTAAAATTGCAGTGCTGCTACGAGCCGTAGCATACAACTGGTACGCCGTATCAACAGTACAATCACTTCACTTATTTGATATCGCGAACTCGAATGAAACGAAAAGACTAATAGGTATAATATAAACGACATCTTCCACTGACAGTAAGAACAAACATATTTCTGTCCCGTATGGATACTAAATACTGAATGTACGTATAATTATACTCGTAAGGCATATTTGTTGTACAAATAATTACGGAGACGCCGCGTAGGCGGTGAATGATAGACAGTTTTGGGTTCCTACGTGTTGTTGGGCTAATAGAAGGTACAACTTTACTTCCGACATCTTTCACGTGATATAATGGTAGAATTTCTGATGATATGTGATATTGTGTGAGGGAGCTCGTGGCTAAGTAATAACTGCCGCATGGGTCGATCTTCAGGTTAAGCTACGCTTGCATCGGTTGGTCCGTGGATGGGTGACCACCCATTACACACCGAGTTTCCTCCGTGCCTCGAAAAGCACGTTAAGCCGTTGGTTCGGGCTGTCATTTGTAGATTGAGAAGTCTTACAGCCAGTATTACCTACTGCTAACTGGGTTTTGGAGGTCAGATAGGCAGTCGCTCTATGTAAAATACTGGTATTCAGCTGCATCCCGTTAGACTGGAAGCCGATCCCGACATACTTAGTTGAGAAAAAGCTAGGTATATGATGATGTGATATTGTGTGAACAAGTAAATTGACTGGTGAAACGACTTAAAACATATTCATTAGTATTCCATATTGAATTATGAAAAAAATATAAATACAGGATGTAAACGGACTCTTCACGAAGCCGTCAACCTAGCATTCTGTACATCAAATTAAGTAACTTTAGGCAAAAATGATTGCTGGGAAACGACTTTTTTTTGGCGCACTCAAAACATTGTGCTTTTGCTTCGACTTTCTAAGGTGGGCGTTAATGACTACAAAACAGTTTAATATCAATGCAGTTGTTATCGAACATAGAGTTTTTGTAAACTGAGTTTTCTTTTGCCAGTAAATTTATAGTTATTTTCCTTATTTCATTACTGCTGGGACGTAAGCCTTCTCTCTGTAGCTGTTATATTAATTAAGAAAAAAATTCCAGCCACCGTTGACTCCGTAACCAGCTTTATTTACTTGAAATTTGAAATTAAGTATAAAGGGTGTAAAAAAACTCGTATTGAATACCTGGGAACCTTCTACTTACGGAAATATTGGGGGTCAAAGTTCCAACTTTTTCAAAAGTTTTTTTTTAAATAGGTACATTTTTTTAATGTATTTTTTTTTACTTGACACCTTCACGACCCCCTTACTATTCAATCCATCCATCAGCACAATGTTTTGAATGCGTTACATTGAGTCCTATCGTAAGACGTAATTTTTCATCCCAAAAAAAAATGTCGTTTCCCAGCAATAATTTTTGCCTAAACTTACTTAGTTTGCATAATGCTTGGTTGACGGTTTGTGAAGAGTCCGTTTACACCCTGTATTACCGTATACCTAATAGCTTGAAAATCATAAGCCAACCCCAATACCTATAGTTAGGAAAAGCCTAGGCTGATGATAAAGTAGCGAAACGATAGCCTCTTAACGTAATGCCAAAATTATACGAGCTGTAAAAAGTTAAGCTTGAGATCTCGGGGAGCGATCCGGTTTCTCAAGCTGATTACTTTATTTAACACCAAGGTGTATTTTTTTTAAATTGCTTTTTTCTATTTCTTGTTCTCATTTTGAAAAATTCAATGTGTAACTGTAGCTACGAGTATCGACTGGCCCACTTCGGGGCAAACGCTGTTCTCATAAAGAGACGGTACAAACATCGCTCAGTAACGCTAGTCCAGGGTGGATTGGCGACTTCAGACTTAAGCCATAATTAATTTTCTTAATAAAGTTTGCCTTAGTGATAAAAAAGTTATGTATACATTACACGATAAGTAATAAGATTTGAAAAAGGCATTCTGATACTTGCTGAGTGACGAACCCAAAAACTTGTGCATGAAAGGCGAGGCCATCACTACGTGTTTTGTCTAGAAAATAGTTTATTTCTAAATCAATCCAACACCTTTTTCACAGTCCCACAAAACTGAAAACTATTCTCCCAGACGGAGTCGCGGGTTTCTTGAGTGTTTCTATACAACAATAAACTGCTTGGAAAGTACTGCTACTACCTCCGGTACTTACTTAAGTTTTTACGTTTAAGAATTGTATGTATTATGTATGAGAGCGAGAGACGTAAGAAAACTTTCCAATTTCTTTCCACGTTCCTGTGCCTCTTTTGTACGAACGATTTGGATTAAATCTTTGGTAACGTTATAAAAATAATGTGATCCACTTCCAAATGTTTGGATAGAATAATCCGATTCTCTTTTTTTTCTCTTATTTGGCGGATGTTTGACCTTGAATTGAGGACGTTGGAATATAATTTATTTAAAACTTACAAAAGATTTTAAGTAATGGAAAAAATATGATTGTTAGATAAAGTATTAAAGGTTCGTGCGGTATCATATAACCTGGTGCTAACAGGGTTGTGGAGGTCGACCCCAATTTAGTTGGGAAAAAGTTTGGCAGATGATGATAGTGATGACCATTTTTTATGAATTCAAAACTGCAACAGAATAGAATAGCATTGCATAATTATTTTATTGTTGTTGTAGGTGAGTAACAAATTAGAGATGGGGTTTTAAAAATAGTCTCTGCAACACAGGGTATACAAACACAAAGTACAATTAAATATGGTCTTGAATATGCACAATACCTTCTATTTTATTGTTTTATTAATTATATAAAATAATAGTTTATTTAATATCAATTGAAATAACACTTTTTATTGGAAACAGCATTCACGTACAATATGAACAGAATACCACTCAGTAACAGTCACAAATACGAAAAATGTTTGAAGTGTCGAAAAATGTTTTTATCATAAAAACGGATGGTTTGCAGCCGGCCACTTAAAATCCACTTCAACTATGGTGAGAGTGACAAAAATTTAGTAGCGTGCCATCAGGACGCTGCAGCATAAAAATATAGATGTCAGGAACAGCGGAATATGTCACTGTTAGGGAGACACTGTCGCGCACTGTTTTTAGAGATAGAAAACACTAGAAATACTGCCTTCTGAGAAGCTGCGGCCTATTTATCCATCAATGACGTATTAACACCGAAAAGTTATCTGCACAGATCAACCCATCCAAACCAATCAAAGTCAAAATATTCAAATTAATATTATGAGTGGGACTATAACCTTGTCACGGGTTGCCATGACCCACAGGTAGACCATGACCTCAGTTAGGACACATTAAGGATAATTTATATCCCAGTTAACCACGTGTGACGATTTACACGGGCGAAGTCTTCGCATTTATAAAAGTATTAAATTTTTTATTGACATTGCTATTCTTCTTCATAGCGTGTCGATGGCAATCTATATTGTGTCGGCCCAGAACTGAGCTACTAGTTTGGCGCTGTCGGTAGCGTTTGCTAATGAGTGATTACTAATAGGCTGATACTATTTGTCAGAAAATACAATGACTATTTTTAGCTGTATTTACAAATTATAATGAAAGATGTTGTGCATCGAATCATACGCCTTTCTAAACAGAAAACCTGCCGGTAACAGGATTAAATGTGTTCAAAATATGGAAAATTGCATGCTAATTCAGCTGCCAGCCGCATACACCACATTCGATGTACGGTTTCATTAAACTAATCTCATCGGAGTATCTTTTGGCTCCAGGAAATGCTCCTCGTAAAAGATAACTTCAAAGGTTATTCAAGAGTACGTGACGCCAGTCGCTCCGGAAGGAAAGTATGATTGAATCGCTTTAAGCGCTTTCAGATTTTAAAACGACTAAAGTTTTCACTGCATCCGCAAACAGTTTAACAATTGTTTTAGACGCAGACACCTAGAACAATCCGTTGGCGCTGTCTATTAAAATTGATTATCTTCGGTTCCATTTCTTTTGTGATGGCTTTCAAGTTGAGAAACTCGTAATTTAAACAAAAGTGGATTTAAAACACGATTGAAAATGACGATTAATATTAAAACAAGGGAGACAAACAGCAATTTCAAAGAAAAACAATGTAGACAGACTTTTTGTTTCGCCATCTTTTAAGACAAACAAAAAATACATAAACTTTGAGGAAGGTATTCAAGGGCCTTTGTAATAAACGATTGTCATATTTAGACATGATAAAAATGAATAGACTTTATATCCGTTGTAGATACAGACTTCGTTTGTCATAAAAGTTTTGACAATTTTCCCTAAAACGGTTGATGCGGGATTCGCTGAACGAAGTGTCAATCAATATAATGGAACAACGCTTCAAAAAAAAACTTCCAACATTTGGAATTAAAGGTTTCTCATATTCGACGTTATGTTTGTACATTGTAATTGATGAGCAGTAGCAATTAATACTGATCCTTGTTACATACATAATAGGGTAGTAGAAAATATATAGATTAATATCTGATATGGAGGTCATTACAACACAGGTTGGTTTTTAACCGACTTTCTTCAAAAAGGAGGAGGTTCTCAATTCGGTTGTATTTTTTTTGTTTTTTTTTTTTTGTGTTTGTTACCTCATAACTCCGTCATTTCTAAACTGATTTGAAAAATTCTTCCTTTATATGAAGGGATATACTTCTCGCTTGGTCCCATAGAAATTTCATATATCGGTTCAGTAATTTCGTTCTTTTTTCACGTTAATTGCTAAATCACGCACGTCGCATGAATTGAAATTCCGATTGAATTGAAATTTTGCACGCTTACGTATATCGCGTGATAGTACATAGATGACATGGAGCTGATCTGATGATGGAGCTGGAAGGCGGCCTTAGGAACTCCGTTATGAAATGACATAAGCCCATCGAGATTAGGCTCATATGATCCGTCATGATGAGTACTTTGCATATAGATAGTATCCAAGATCTGATGATGAAGCTGGATGGTGGCCATAGGACCTCTGTAATAAAACAACGTAACCGATCGAGTTTGGGCTTGTTTGATTCGTCTTGATGAGTAGTTCGTCTTTAGATGGTATCCAGGGTCTGATGATGGAGCTGGAAGGTGGCCATAAGAACTCTGTAAGGAAACGACGCAACCCCATCGAGTTTGGACTCGTTTGATTCGTCTTGACAAGTACTTTGTCTCTAGGAGGATCAGCTTCATATTGGCAGAAATGCACTGGAATTAATACTATAATCGATCGTCCATTGTTTGTTTGTGGCATCACTATCCGGGAAGCGACCGGAGTGGCGCCGCCGGCGCTCCCGTGTTCCCATGTAAGTTTCCTCATTTTTCACATTAGCACAAAAAAACCACTAATGTAATGTATAATTTTATTTATTTTTTACCGGGGCATTACTTTTCCTTGTTATAGATATGCTGTTAACAAGGATTTGTGTTAGATACCACAACTAAAAAGGATAAAAAAAAGCTTTTTTGCAAAAAAAAACCACTTTAAAAAAAACACAAAATAAAAACTTTTTTGAAAAAAAAAAATAACCGACTGCCAAAAAAAAACATAAAAATAAAATTACAAAAAAAAATGTGGATAATAACTTAAGATTCGGAAGTCGGTGGCAAAAAAATCAATAAAACAAAAAAAGCCACCGACTATTTTTTTTGGCAGTCGGTTATTTTTTGTAAATCGTATTGAGAAGATAACATGGATGGAATCATCATCATTTCAGCCGAAAGACGTCCACTGCTGGACATAGGCCTCCCCCAAGTGTCGCCAGTGACCGGTTCCGTGTGACTCGTATCCAGCGGATCCCCGTAACCTTCACCAGGTCATCGGTCCATCTAGTGGGAGGCCTTCCGACACAACGTCTTCCGGTTTGCGGTTCGCGGTTCTGCGAGCAGTAACCTTGGTTCTCTTGCTTTTTCGGAATTTCTGATTTGATCAAGCAAGGATTGAATAGTTGCTGTCATATTTGTATAAGAAAAGCGATGTGTTCTTATCTCTTTCGCATAATAAAAAACTAGCTATGTAAAGTAGGTACCATACTTTTATGAAAGAAAAAAGCGCTCGTCACATTTTGTATGCGCAGAAAGTTTATTTTTCTCATAATTTCGCCGACTTCATAGACTTCATCTGAAAGGTATCTGGTTGAGCGACGTAGATATGAAGATTAGATTAAACGCGTGCCCTTCAAATCAACGGTTCTTTGTAAAAACAGGTAATAAGGGCAAGGGGAAAATACTGTAGGACGTTTTAACCTTTTTATTGAAAAAGTCTCTCAAAAAAAGGTGTCTTACATAACATAACTTCACGCCTGTTATCCCCGAAGGGTTAGGCAGAGATGTACCTAAATAGTACACCCACATTTCACCATGTTTATGTTTGTTTGTAAAAGGTGTCTTACCTTGATAAATACACATTTTTGTGAAAATAGGGAGTATCATACAGCACCTACGACACAGCTATATTGTCACTTAGTAGTACCCAACTTATAGTTCAGTTTTCACCCATCTGGCAGAAAATTTTACAACCCAACACGAACAGTTTAATGCTGTAAGCTAGTAGTACTGCACTGTGATAGTGATGTCCCAAGTAGGAACATAAACATACGTATTACTCGTACACTCCCACCTCGAAGTCATATACAGTAAGTACCTGCAGCTCTTACACCGCTGCACACAAACACGATCATTTAAATCTGGAACTGCGAAAGCCTCTTATCGTAGGCAACACTAATCACCGCCATAAATTAGCAGAAGCAAATACTACTGGAAACGCCTTTGTGAAGGACGGTACTTAGGTTATATGAAGTGCGCTCACCTATACGTTTTTATTCTGATTCCTGTCAACTGCCGTGACTCCCTGAGTACTTCTATTAACTCCGGTCACAATATCAGTGTTGCATTAAACTTGCAATGTATCGGAGGTTTTATGTTAGCACTGGATTTCGCTTTTTTTATCGGCTCCCATTTAATTCACGAGTGGATTGCCACTTGATTTCCATTTGTGTAAAGAGAACTGTGTTTTTGGCGTTAAAAGGGTACGTAATTTAATGTTTGGAATCGGAAAAAGGTATTTTTATTGGATTCTTACTTACTGTTGGTTTTTGACGGTTATCGAAGCAGATGTAGAAATCATCATCATCGTAACCATTAGTACAAATAGCTGGTACGAATGTATTTTATTTATCTCACGGTTAGGCAGTGGCCAGGAGTAACATTTTAGCTCAAGTTAATTAGACTGGTGGACAGATAGGTAGGTACTGTAGGGATCGAGTGTATGCTGTGTGTGTAGTTCGTTGAGTGTAATAAATAAAAGGCGTTTAGACTATTAAATTCGTGACGATTAAAAGTGACGAGTCGGGCATAAGTCAAAATAATTATCTCCACATGACCACATGATCATACGTATCGTACGTACCTACTATTTGACTTCCGGACAACTCGTCACGAAAGTTTGTTAATTCATACCAACTAACAAAAGTCAAAACTAAGGCCAAACAAACCTTGAGCAATATGACTATTTGCCCCGAGCGTACTGTTTCATTGCGCGACTACCCGAGAGGAGCTTGTGGCTATATAAATAATAACCGCTCGGGTCGAACTTCAGGTTAAACTGCGCTTGCCTGGGTTGGTCCGTGGATGGGTGGCCACCTATTATGTACCAGGTTTCTTCCTTGTCTCGCAGTCACTCCATGTAAAAGCTGCATCTAGTTAGACTCGAAACAGACCCCAGCATAGTAGGGAAAAGGTGAGGCAGGTGCCGCATGGGAAGTTACGTTTAAAGTTTCTTTACAATAAATATTAACTTATAGACATGTGTCAAAATGGTCAACCAACCATACGTGTATTTAGTAAGATAAACAATAACAATACTTAATGTTTTAATGCTTATGGATGGTTTCCAAGAATTAAAAGACAAAAGAATCTTGCAAATCGACCCGGTAATTAGTGGAGATGAACAAAAAAATTAAACACATGGGAAGTATAACCCCTCCGTTTTTTAAAGTCGGTTAAAAATGTTAATATGTATTCATAATGTTTGAAATCCCTTGATCAGTGTTAACATGGTTATAAAAACAAAAGTACTGAGGTCTCTTTATAAAGCTCCTTACGAATACCAACTCCAAAGTCGCGTATATTCGAATCACGGTCTCCGCCTTTTTACCAAGCACCAAAGTGGGCAATCTTCAGAAATCATTACCTCAATTCGGTACCATTCGTTCTACTTATGTTTTCAATACATGAGGGTTCGACATAAAAGTGTAGTTTAGTTTCCCAGCATTTGGGGAATTTTCATCTCTATCGTATTATCTAAGGATTCAGGCAAAATCGACTTTTCTTGTAAGATTTTTTTAGCCTTCAATTTGAGTTTTATGAGGAAAGTTCGCCAGTTTCGGTTTACAAGGCCTGGGTCAGGCCGGTCGTCTTCACTGCGTAGGGACATTCGCACAAAATTCTGGTCATGAACGTGTCATAAACACGGCCATTTGTATCTTGATGAGAGTACGTTTACTTTTCTTGTTAAAATAATGTTTGACGCAGCATAGACAGTTACACATCCACTTTTTGGGCTTGGAAAAAAGAATTTTCATTCTCAAAGAATGAATAGAAACAAAAAACATGTTTTGTAAACCAAAACAAACAACAAATCATTAAATTAATTTGAAAACTAAACAGTTTTTTTCAGTTATTGACACTGAATTCTTAAAAAAATCATAATATCACTTGACGATATAACTAAAGCAAATTTATCACAACCAATATAAAGGAATACTTGAGATAAAATTACGAAAGCCCGCCGAAGTAACACGATGGAATAAAACGAACCCCCGACTGGATTTTTGAATACACTTGTTCATATTAAAAAGTGAGCAGTCCGCCTAAACAAACAGTGGTCGCGTCACTGAATCATGAACATACCTTAATATAACTACATCTTTATATATTATAAAATAAAGTCGCTTCCTGCGTGATCGTGTTGTTCTTCTAAACTTAGAAAACCACATCGAGTTTTCACCATCTTGAATAAATGTTCTAATTTATTCCAGAAGGAGAAGAATTTACGTGAATAATAAATTGATATTAAACTTGTATGATAATATAGAGGCTCTCGTTAAGCAGGTGGATCAAGGGCTTGATTCAGAAAGCGGTACTCCTGGACACGGCTCGTATTGTTAAGAGGTTCCTCTCTCTGGAGCCCTGACCCTGTTCCCGATACCGGCGGGCTACTATTTTTTATATTATTTTATACAGGAATATTTAATCATGTAAATTTTATGGATAGATATGAATAAAGGGAATAAAAGAATACTTATCAATAAGTATTCTTTACATGATTAAATAAAAATAAAAATTATTTAAAATTTACATGATTAAATATTCCTATATAAAATAATATAAAAAATAGTAGTTCGACTTGACTATTCAAATAGTCAAGTCGTAAATACGGTGCGAGTGTAAACTAGCCACTCACCCCTGACTCACTACTTATACACGTATTCTGGGTATAAGGTAGAATAATATCAACGTCAGGTTTCCCTATTATGGGCTAATTAAATTATTTGCTAAGAGCACCTTGCCTCTTACACCCACTAACGCACTTATGTTATTAGCACAATCAAATTTATGGCGAAAGGTTTTTTGTATATTGTAGGAAAGTGTCTACTTGAACATTTCCGTTTACTTTATCATTTTAGGGCTAAAGAGCCATTTTTAAAATTGTGTTAATTTTCCTCCTTAAATGTGAAGAGAGTGAAAATGGATTTGGTTCGACGGTCGAGCTTATATTTTCAATATCAGTGATTGATTGGATTGAGGTACAATTATGAGAATGACCGCGACTGATCGAAAACCGCAGCGGCAAATGGCAGCGACACAATTGGTTTCCATGTTAATCTATGAAACGGTAACATGCACGCAATGCGTGCATGTCTCTGCGACAAATAAATATTTTTTCTTCCTTTCTTTCTTTTTCACTGTCACCATCTTTTTTAACTTATATTGTCCCACTGATGGGCAAAGGTTTTCCCCAAAACCTTCCACTTTTCTCTCTATGGGTCTTTCTCCGGCCATCCACATAGCATTTTCATAAAAATCTCGGAAAAAACACGAACTGCACGATGTTGCTAAATAAGTACCAAAAATATCGATTGGCTCCAACAGTTGTTGTTGGAGCCAATCGATATTTTTCATCGACATTTTACCATCTTGAATCGATTACCATCTAAAAAGAGTTTCTCTGAAAAAAGCCCGGAACACACAGACACAGCCGTTTTAAAAACCAATATTGACCGAAGACGATATTCCATTCCGAAAAAGGATTTGGATCATCTATCATGCTATGTCAACCTACATCACGCAACAATCTTTCCATCTCAATCCAATAACGTGTTCAGTGTTTATATAATAAGTAGTATATAGTACTTTATATATTTTGTTATTCACCCTCTTGGCTGGAGAGATGAATCTCAAGATGTACGTCATTCTAATTGTCATGTGACTCGACTGCCAAAACACCATCAGGTCATTTCCCATGAGGGTCACAAAAGGTGACTAAGGATCTTGGATCTCGTGAAAGCAACGAATATTGTCCACCTTTATGACTGATACTGACTTAATATAAAATTCTGGTAAGCGAAGTGGGTGAACTTTACCGATGATATCCAGTGGAAGAGTAATGGTAAGTAATAGCAATAGTCGTAAAGAAAGAATAGATCAATGTTGGGGTTACGCTCCGAATATAAATGTGCTTAAATGTAGGTACTAACATAAATATATTTTAAATGGAAATTATTACTTTGAGGCCCGCTTGCACCACTGAGTACGTTTACCGCTTCGTATTTAAACTTCGTTCTGTTCCCGTCAACCGTATGAAAGATTGCAGAGACAGATGATTTATCATGTTTGGTGCTAAACGCGTTTACCTAAGTAGTTACTATTTTGTGGAGCAAGCACTGCTTAGGATGTCGATGCGAAAAAAAATATCAAATTTATTTCATTTGAATAATAAACGAGCAATTCTTGAATATAATTATGTATATCTTTATATATATAATTCTACTGTACGTGTGTATGTCACTGAACTCCTCCTAAACGGCTGGACCGATTTGTATGAATTTTTTTGTATGCGTTTGGGTGGCACCCTGGATGGTTTAGATTCACAAATTAGGTAGTAGGTAGGTAGTAGGTAGGTAGTAGGTAGGTAGTAGGTAGGTAGTAGGTAGGTAGTAGGTAGGTGGTAGGTAGGTAGGTAGTAGGTAGGTAGTAGGTAGGTAGTAGGTAGGTAGTAGGTAGGTGGTAGGTAGTAGGTAGGTAGTAGGTAGGTAGTAGGTAGGTAGTAGGTAGGTAGTAGGTAGGTAGTAGGTAGGTAGTAGGTAAAAAAAAAAAAACCGGGCAAAGTTCGGTCATCTAATTTTTGCGTAAAGTTACTTAGTTTGATGTACATAATGCTTGGTTAACAGCTTCGTGAAGAGTCTGTTTACACCCTGTATAAAGGGTGTAAAAAGACTCTTAAGGAAGTCGAACGGCACTTGTTCTCCCCGTCATTCTGATAATTTTTTTGCTCTAGACCATTACTGGGAAACTTCTAGTTACGGGGATATTGGGGGTCAAAGTCTTCTTTACAAGTTCTTTTTTAATGCATGTTTTTAATTTTTTTTTTTACTTAAGACTCTTTCACGATCCCCGTACTATTCAATCCATCCATCAGCACAATGTTTTGAGTGCGTTACAGTGAGTGCTACCGTATAACATGATTTTTCACCCAAAAAAAAAGTCGTTTGCCAGCAATAATTTTTGCGTAATGTTGCTTAGTTTGATGGACATAATGCTTGGTTGACGGCTTCGTGAAGAGTCCGTTTACACCCTGTATAAGGTCTTTCTATTCATACACGAAATCTCTTAAGGGGTTATTGTACTCATCCCTACGAACAACTTTCACTATAATACAGCTTTTGGATACATAAAAAAAAAAAATGTAGACAACAGCTGATTTTTTTTTGTTCGTAATGATGAGTACAATGACCCCTTAAGAGATTTCGTATATGAATAGATAGACCTTATATATCAAATATCACTACTGTGTTATGAAAGCCAATCAAGAGTATATGAATAAGACCGCCAATAACGTTAACGAAAAAGGCAAGATATGATCAGGCTGATCGTATTGAAAGATTTCATTACGTACAGAAAATCGAGTTGATCTCATAGTTTCTCTTGAAGTAGACGAGTTAAAAATTTCTTGCTAGTAAAGTTTTTATTGATTTCATAATTTAATATATTCAGATGTCCTTCAATGCTCATTGGGCATAAGCATAATTTTGTGTGTGAAATGGTTGTTCAATATTCATATTATCTATACAAAGAAATAAAACTCAAGTCTGGTTGGAAATTTAAAAAAATCATTTTTTTACTAAATGGTAATAATATAACAAAAAATTTTATTTTGTCTGTCGGTCTGTTTGTCTGATTAATCTCTGAAACGGGTAGACCGCCTTTGACGGGGCTTTAACTGGCATATAGCTGATGATATAAGAAGTAACTTTTGCTACTTTTATTTTAGAAAAAGGTTAAGGGTTCCGTGATAAAAAAATAAAACCCTTGTCATTGTTAACAAAATCCGATCAAATAAGGAAGTACTCGAAATCTTATATAATAATTTCAAGCGGACGAAGGTCGGCGGGCAACAGCTAGTGACCAATAAATCATTGATTTTTGGACCATCACGTTGCGATTTGTCGTTCAGGTCATAATTTAATGGTTGCATGGTCACATGATTGCCTGTAATTGTAATTTTATGCCATCACCATTATAGGTAAAATAATATTTATGCCGAATCTATGTTCATGTTACCAGCTTTGTAAATTGTTGTGGTTGGTCAAACAGATTGTTATAACAATTATAATAAATTATTGTCGTTTTAATAAGCTATAATATATATTGGTTTTTTTTTTGTCTTCCCCAACATAGCTGGAAAAAGACTAGGCAGATGATGATATGATATATTTGTTCTTTTATATATTTTGAAGGTAAAAAAAGTTGTTAATACAAATTAAAACTATAGAGACTATGATTGAAAGTTGAATGTTTTGAAAGTAAGGAAATTGCCTTCGATAAGTTTGCTAGTCAAAGTTTATTTAACCTTTATTTATCTGATTTGGAATACTTACTTTGTTAAGTTTTTAATTTTTTTTATTATTTCCTGTATTATATATTTTTTTTACTACTGTGAATTTTGACATTCAATGTTTTCAATGGAATACTTATATTTTTATGTTTTTTTATTGACATTTATTTTGTAAAGTATTATTAATCTTATTATTATTTAATTTTTGTGAATGTGAGGACCATGTGGGTAATATTTTTATTTTATTTTAATTTTCCCACGATTGTGTGGCAGTTTGAGCACTACAAGTGACCTACCCAAATGTCACTTTCTTTGGTATTGTTCGTCGTGTCGTGGAGCTCCTTGAGTTATAAGTCGAGCTCACGATAACTGACAAATGCTTGTTCTGACTGTCCACTGGTCCACTCAAATCTGTGTGGTTCTTTCTTCCAAAGGCCATCTCAGACACTAATCTGCATAGTCCTCATGTGAGTAAACCAAGATTATGTCTGGACTTTAAAAGAGACTATGACCTCTGAGTTTGTTTCGGCTGTTTCTTCTCAGAGTAGTCAGCACGAAACACCGGCCCCATCTAGCTTTAAAAAACATGACGTGTAAAAGTGTTTGTAAAAACCTATTTGCAAAATAAACATCATTTATCCATACAATCACATTCTTAATTACTAAAGAAATCACATAAAAGTTACCTTAATTTAAATGCCACTTGATATTTACTAGGTTGTTGGTATAAGTCCAAATATTCACTGCTTAGAATCCGGCTCTGTCTTTGACCCGAAGATTAACCGATACAGAATTCAATAATTATGTCACTAAGTAAGTCTGACTCTTCTACAGTCACGAGCATCAATATGTATACACTTTCCTAAATTTAAAAGCAATTTTCACGATAAATAACAATTGTAATTTAGAGATAGGATCTTTTTCATAAAAATAATTATGAGTTCCGGAATACTAAGTTCGTAACAAAACACTTTTAAAAGGTTTAAAGTGTTTACATATTGGCGCTCGTGACTGTGCTAGCCGTACGCACGAAGGCTGATCAAGCTATACAAAACCAATTTATGCGGATGTCTCATTGACATTGACAAAATGAGGCCACGATATACTGGAAATGTAAAACTTGATGTGCCGCCGTGTGTAAATGTAGCAAAAAAGCATACTCACCAACTGATATTTTGACAAAAAATTCTTCTTGCTCAATATGTGTTGTTTGTACGCAGCATGTGGCATCGTGGGCCGACTTGTAATAAACTTGTGATCAACACCGCGTACTACGCCGGAGTATTAGATTATGCGCAGTGAGCTCCAACGAGCCGAGACCAGCTGACTTCTACAAACTGAATTATGTTGATGAAAATGTATTGGTTATGTTTATCCTTTTAAGTAATGTAGAGAATATCAATATGGTGTCACATTTGTTATTTATGAAAAGCTAAAATATAAGAATCTTCGGCACCACTTCGGGCCAGTACTTTAAATAGCGCCTTTTCGTGCCGCTTTTGAATGCGTGTGTGAGCCGATTTCGGTCAATTTATTCGTAGTGTAAGTACTGTATGTTAATATTAATGTCTTCTGTGACTTCAATTTGGAAAGTCATCTATCCATGTCACATGATCATTCAGATCCAATATCAGTTGTTATAATTTAGTAGGTACCTTTCAGGACCTAACCATAATTAAGTATCAAATTTTGCTACAGCGTAATCAAAGAATTGATTACAATGGGCCTACAGACAGTTCAGAATACGTCCTCTTCCTCCATAGTCACGACCTCCATTGTATTTATTCATTCAATTTTCATTTACGAGCTATTCTCACAGCCATTATTAGATAACACTGTTTCATGAAAATTGTATTTTATATTTCCATTTTTTATTTTCATATCGAGCCACTGTATATCAAATGTGCTTTCAATTAATGCCGAGTATCACAGCTATTCATTATTCGCCGAAATATTAAAGCCGCTTTCAAAAGCTCTGCAATATTGTTTGTTCTTTAATTAACAGCGTCAAAGTGAATTTTATGGAGCATTTGTGAAGTTAGCAGCGTGAATTGTTAAATGTTTAAACCCTAAAATATCCACAGGTTCCACAATACCTTGGCAGTTTTTACATGTTTTTTGACGGTTACTATTCAAGTGTTAATGTCCGGTTTGTTTGAGTAGTTTAATACTCATAGTATTTTTTACTCATTGTGAAATAAATCATACATGCATTCATAGAGGCATGATAATTCAAAGTATTTTTCCCTATGACGGTCACTCAATGCTTCTGCACATTCACTAAACCATATGTCTAACTCACGTGGAAAAAACCTCAAAGATACCCGGATTACTTACAAAAAATCGCTCATAAATCACAGCGAAATACCTTATTTACATAACACCCCAACAATAGGGTGTAGACTCAGTTAACCTAAGCCAGGTGTACCTTATTAACTTTCGGAAGTTTGGATGGAATGTAAGTAGCTTTTCACTCCTTGTTCCTTTACTATTTGTGTAGAAGCCAGTCTGTTGCCGTATTATGAAATAGTAGTTCGTTGATGAACAAACTTGCCAGCCAACCACGAGGTCTTGGCACGTCGTACAGATTAGACTTGTACGTAATATAGAGTTCTTGTTAGGCGTTTGGGTTAGAACTGAGAACGTTTCTGGGTTTAACAAACAGATTTAGAAGTTTTCTGCTGTACTTGGTGTATTATGTGGGATTTTGTCTTATATCACTGTAATAATTTATATGTTGTGAAGCTAATACTTTCATAAGTATCATCATTTGCCTAGCCTTTTCCCAACTACGAGTATGTTGGGGTCGCCTTCCAGTCTAACCGAATGCAGCTGAATACCAGTATTTTACATGGAGCGACTGCCGTTAGTACGGTATGTAATGGGTGGTCACCCATCCACAGACCAACCTAGGCAAGCACGGCTTAACCTAAAGATCGACCCGAGCGGCTGTTATTATTTAGCCACGAGCACCTCAAATACTTTCATAAGCGGAGATACGCAAAGGTTATAAGAATTATGAAATCAATGCTGATAAAATCTTATGCAATCTTAATGCAGATAGACATTGTTTTCCTACATTTGTAATATTAAATGTTTAAAGTGTTTCTAAAATGAATTTGTTTCGAAGTCGAACTTGTTTTCCTAAAAAAAGAAATTTAAAGTTACTCCTATTCTTATTAGTAATTACACAACCGTTTTCCCTCTTCAACGCCAAACGCTTTTCTGAAAAATTTACTCTCCACCGACTCATTACCGTTTCTATGAAGAAATATTTATGTTTGCAATATTATTTGGGTCGAGTGTTGAGAATTCAGATTTTTATAAACATAACTTGAATGTGCGGGTCAGTGACCATCGATATTTTGTGTGAAAGCCGAGGAATCTAGAAAGGGGGATTCTGTGCAGAGAATATTGATAAAGCGGAACACAAAGGCCGTTTGTAAGGCTTGCGGCACTTTTGCCCGCAGCTGTACATTACTAAAAACGTGTTGTTAACAACGTACCTACTCTTATATTGAACTTTATTATTATAATCGAATACAGTACTATTTGCTATTCCCCGTTTATTACGCAAGTGTGGTTCCGTAGCATCTAAGCACACATTACAGTGTCTTCTGCAAGTAGGAAGTGTGTCACCCTGAATGGTAAAACAGGTGAAACAGTGAATATCGACGATGCGACGACGTTGCATATTACGTTACATCGACGACGGGCGCTGTATGCATTCGAATGAAGCTCCATTCGAGTAATAGAATACTTTCTATGGTACGATAAAAACTTGGATACAGGCAACGGGTATCATCAAATTCCGATTCCTACTCGGAACTTCGAAGTTCCATAATGCAGAGTGCATCCAGGTACAGAGTTAGTGTTTATGCTGACTTGGATTTATGTGTCTGAAAATTGTTAGATGATACTTAAAGTAAACTAGACTGTAAGAAAGTTACGTTTTATTTATGTTGACAATGCGCTCAGCGTATTTTTACAACGTTAACAAAACATATGTATGTCACAAAACACAATAACAGAGAAACTTTGACCGTAAAATACGTTGAAAAAAGGTGCTCAACCTCATTTGGATGTGACTAAAACTATTATTCCCGTTGTTTACCACAAATGGAAAATATTAAGCGAACATCAAAACAAGTCAAGAGTAGTACAAAGCAAAAATATATTTAACCTTAAACACAGAGGGTAGGCGTATTTGAGCTTCGCATATCACATTATCGGGACTTCCGACTGATGCGGCGGGCTTTTGGAGCATGGGTGGTAGGCCAAAGGAAATAAAGTTACTGCATAAACTTACGTATAGATATTTAACGTGGAGAAGTTTTTGTTTACAAGAAAAATGCGGATTGTGCTGGTGTTATGGTTTCGTTATGTTTTTTTATAAGTTAGACTATTTCGGAAAGTAGTTTATGTGATATATTTTCTTTTGCTGTCTTGGAGGATAAGGATAAGATCGAATATTTCGCTACTTTTCGTCAGGAAGTGAGAGTGATCCGAAACTTGGGGAGTACTTGTATCTTACAAAGATTTGCACCCCGTAACCGCTAAGTGTCATCTAATTGTA
This sequence comes from Lycophotia porphyrea, assembly GCA_950005105.1. NCBI lineage: Eukaryota > Metazoa > Arthropoda > Insecta > Lepidoptera > Noctuidae > Lycophotia > Lycophotia porphyrea. Next base: position 11,474,000 of record OX465389.1, read on the forward strand.
TTTAACGACTTACAAACTTTAATTAGGTATTATTGTTAATTGGCATAGAACAGCACAGGATAAGTGATAAGTGGAAGGGGGGAAAGGAGGCCTTTGCCCTGTAGTGAGACAGAAATGGCTGATAATGCTAAATGTTGTAATGTTGTTGTAATGTTGTTAGCTGTACTTCTGGACACGGCACGTATATTCAGGAGGTTCCTCCCTCAAGAACCTGACCACCGGCAGGTCGGACCCTGTTCCCAATGCTGGTGGACTACTATTTTTTATATTTTGAAATGTTTTTTTATGTTGTTTTATATTTATATATTTAAAAATGTAATGAGTAGGAAATAATAATATTGTTAATACGTCAAATTATTCGACCTACTTGAAACTGTTCAGTAGGTATATTATTATCCTAATAATCCTAACTATAATATTAGAAATGCGAAAGTAAGTTTGTTTGTTATCTTTTTACGCCTAAACCACTGAACCGATCATCCTGAAATTTTGCATATACGTTGTCAGGTGTACAGAAACCGACATAGGATATCGTTCATCCCGTAAAAAAGTAATGTTCCCGAGCAAAATGACAATAAGATTCTTATGATAATAGATAGCACCACGTGTCTTTCGCTCTGACCCGAATTGATTTTCAAATTCTAAATTAACGCGAGCGAAACCGCGGGAAAAGGCTAATATTTTATATTTCCAACGAAACAACATTGTTGACCTAATAACGTATTCCATTCTTTGTCATGTAACAAAAAAAAAAAAACAAGGAAATTACTTTGAAATTCTACACAATATTTTTATTTCAAACAACACTCGAGACATAAATCGACTCGAACAGCATTTAACATGACACAGCCCGCCAAAGGTTGAACCAGAAATTTTACAATTTCAATTCACGCTTCTGTTTTTTTTTTTGAGGGACAATTGTGTAACGAATAACGTACCAAACTCTTTGTCCAGACCTTTCGAGCTACATTTTCCCTTTGGGTATTCGTTCGTGACCTGTAGTAGGTTGCCGTCTGCTTGGCCGTTGTCTGTTTTGTTTACAAGACCTTTCAGCTTTACTTTGTGTCCAGGTAAAGTACCTCCCGGTAAGTAAATGATCTCCGAAACTTTGAAGGACTTTTACGGACTTTGTGAGCGAGTTTAAACTTTGATTTTAAGTAATTACATTGGGTAGTGTTGTTGAATTTGATCTAAGCATTAAGGGTTGTTTTCATACCGTTTTCAAAATCAATTCTCTGCCATAATGAGTCAACCTACAATCCCCTTTAATAATTTAAATACAAATCCAACAGTAAAAATTTTTTGTATTACTAAAATCAGTCTCATAATACCTATAATTATATTCTTCCAAAACGTAAGTATGTTTAGTACAGATTTAAAATTAATTACTGTTAACTGTTGGTCTAGTGATTGCCAGTGCGACTGTTGAGCATGAGGGTGAGGGTTTGATTCCAAGGTCGGGCAACGTGTTATTGGGTTTTTCATCACCAATTTCTCAGCAGCAGCCACGGAGCCTGGATTTGAGCCCGGTTGATGGCAATAGGCGTGTAGGAGCGCTGAGATAGCATTTTGTATACGTCGTACGCGCAGCGCTCGGCTACACCAGTTCGCCCGTTACCACCTCAAGCTATAGACGCACTTTCAACCTAAATAAGTACTCCTTTGTAATATGTCTCAAGTGAAGAAATATCCATGTTCTAGCGTAATTTCTCTCCGTACACACACACTTAAAGGACATTATACACCGTGATTTTTAAGTCGTCTTACAAAGGTGGTCCACGTACCTCTAGGCGTATTTTTTACCATTAATTAAGATAATAGGTACAAAGAAAAATAAATAATACATTAGAATTATGAAACATTCTTTTAATAATGTTAATGTTGTTTACGTATCAAACAGTAGAACATACCTAACCATCGCACGAGTCGAGTAGATAGATCTTCGCTCGCAACAGAATGTTTCAACTACGTTATGCTGTATCAATAATGAATAATATATATATATATATTTTTTTTTTATCTCTTAAATACCTTTTTTTTGTTATGAATGTATAGTAGTCATTGGATACATGAAGTGGGCTGCCGTTGTAAGACGACTAAAAAGTCACGGTGTATACACGCACACACAAAAGACTCGCCCCCTAATGCATAGGACTTAACATAGCTGGCAAAATGTACTACAAGGTACCTAAACTTCTGCCCTAATACTTCGGGGATTACAGGCGTGATGATGTGTTATAAAAAAATATTACATTTAATTTTGGGTAGAACCATGCTCTTTTGTTCCGAATCTAATGAAAATAATCTTTTAAATTGTCAATTTACTTTTTGAATTCTGTCATAACTTAGTCATACTGATGTCCCAAATGACTCTGCATAGTCAATCGTATGTAGATGAGATCCTTACAAGCAAATTGCTAGATTTTGCACACGCCACCGTTCCTCAGATCAATTCTCAGCTTTCGGTTTGAGTCGGTGAATAAATGATTCGGTCTCAATGCAATTCACTGATAGCTTTGTAATATATAGTTCCACAGGGTATTCTAGTACTTTAAATTATATATGGCACTCTTGGTATTTGATGTTTTTCCTACAAAACTAGACGACTTATTAACAAGGCTTCTGTTTTAAGTTTTCCTTTTCTCGAGATTAGGTTTCTTTACCTGATAGTTATAAAGTTACACAGAGGCACCGCCATCTAACCTCGGTAACTTGACTCCAGAAATCAGGTTTCTGTAGAATGTTGTAAATAATCCTGTAATTAAATGCTAGCCAATAATTTTAAAAATCTATTTAATTTCTAGAAATATTCATAGTGCTTTTTTAAGTTTCGTATCTAACTTATAAGGCTTTGCTTTATCGAAATAAATTAATTCAGAACTCGTTCTTATTCAATTATTCTGTCTACCTACACAGTTTTGAAACTCGGTGCCTGTGAAGTACCAAGTAGTAAATTCTTCCGATTTATGTGTACCGAAAAGTAACATACGAGTATATATAGTACAAGACTTATTTTGTGACAAAATATTCGAGAAACCCACAATTAATATTCGTAATCATCATCATCAGCCTATAATATTCCCAAAGCTGGGACACAGGCCTCGTCTCTATGAGAGGGAATATACGTAATACTTTAGCTTAAAAGCGTTTGTACTTTATTTAAGCATGAATCAAAATGCTTCAATTTTACCCACACTATAAGCCCTGTAAGTTCCATTATTTTTAAAAACTTTACCACTATAGCTTTTCAACTTCAAAGATATTTTTCAAATCCAAAAACCGATAGATACACATTGGACGTCAAAGATTGAAGTTTTGTTCTTGTATTTTCTAGTCTAAGTCGTCTCGACTCTGTCAACAGGGGTGGAAAATGGTAAGGGCTGAACCTTGTTACAAGCACCAAAGACAATTTTCTCTAGCAACTTCCCCGACAAATGTGATTACCTACTACGGTTACAGGCTCTATGTTAAAACTTCTGTAATTGTGTTTTCAGAAGTTTTTGGTTATGTAAATCTTAATTTACAGTATTATGGTATGAACGCGATGGCGTACGATTTAAAGCGTCTAATAAAAAAAACTTGTTAAACAAAAGTTTGGTAATGATCCGAATGAAACGCTTCATGAATTTGATGTTAAATGAGTACTTGAGGTACCCATCAAAATTGACTGAATAAATGGTGTAATAATTTCCGTAACCTGTCATCGAGTAATAAATTACAACGTAATAAATGGATTATTATTCAGTATCGTGTTTCTTCGCAAGGCACTAAAGTAAGGGTTTTACCTAAAATAAAGGGGATTTTCGTATAATTGACTTTCAGAAGGCCTTCAGGATAAGGGATGTACACAATTGTCGGTATCGTAATTTAATCAACAAAATAGTAATCAAACATAAATAGCTTTCTATCTGCGAAACAATTTTTCTGTAGCGCGCCCTTCAGGCCTTCACTACAAAAATGCTATTAGGACCCTTTGGCCAACACCACTTTCCGAAGTCGACGTTTCAATCCAATTGAACGTGCCTCTCTGGCGATATACCCCGCTTTGAGACGAATGCCTTACAAAAGATACATCCCTTTTTAGGGTACCGTGTATCTTCGACTTTACCTCAATGTTTCATGTTTTTTTATAGAAGTAAATGAGTTGGTTGTGTTTTTGGACAGTTGAATACATTATTTATGTGTGTAAGTGTATAAAGGCAGAGTGGATTCTGCGTGGGATTATGCTACCTACTTAGATTTTTTTCTTACTTGATCTGGACTGATATTATAATATTAAGAGGGGAGATAGGCTGAGATTTCTCCATACAAATTTTGATGAAATCGACATTATGTATTCCCCTTTTTTCTTTCTGAATAAAGCCTCTAGAGCTATCATTTTTTTTTCATAAAATTAAAATCAAGTGTTTATATACATATCCCTTTTTTTCGGATGGGCAATCATCAAATGACTTCTCCCGCTCTGGGCAGAGCGGAAGGGAGTGTCAGACTTGTACTGACTAAAACCCATCTATGTTCTTTCCTTGCTCTTTGTGTTCCAGGGCCGCGGTATCTCTTTCGAACAGTCCCGCAGCCCTGACAGACATATCCCTATCATTACTTTTTTTCAACAATTAATAAGTTAAGAAAATAAGACCTTCCAAAATTGACAAAAATGCCCCATTTTTACGACCGTGATTAGAGGACTATGAGACAAATTCCAAAAGTTTTTAACATAAAATAAATTGATAGGAACCTATACATACTTCTTTTTAAAATATTAATGTCAAAAAGAATTGAATCGGCTCAGTTTTCATGGAGAAAAAAGGGGAATATGAAACATCGATGTCAACATTTTTGTGATAAAATCGGTCTGAGCTGTCCCTGTCACACTCTACGGGGGCAGGCTTGACGCAGGGTGACGGCAATAGTTTCTTCAAATACCTATTATTCCAATTTCTCGCAGGCCCTGTATCCTCTTGAAAAAATAAACTTATTCAGAGAAGGAGCCGTTCTCGGCTATAACTTGCTAGTTGATTTCATAACAAGTGTATTGCGCGTTTACGTATATTTATTAGAAAATAAAACTGTTAGTTTTCAACCCTGAAATTTGTCTATTTTTAATAGAATAACGATCTGCATACATGACTATAATTATCTGGTTGACAGTCAAGTTTTCATGAAATAACTGCAACTGCAATAAAATTGTCAGGTGTATAAAAACTGACATAGGGTGCCTTTCATCTCTAAAAAAAGTACTGTTCTTGAGGATAGCAGCAATCCGTTCTTATGATAATAGATGGCGCCACGGTTCTTTCGTCCTTTTCCGACCCGAATTGATTGTCAAATTCTAAATTAACGTGAGCGAAGCCGCGGGCAAAAGCTAGTGTTTTATAATGTCATTATCTTCCTGCCCTTGTCCCATGTTACTTGGGGTCGGCGTAACACAATTTTTCTTCCATTCTCCTCTGTCAACCGTCACGCTATCATTTACTCCTTTATCTTTCAATCAATCTCTTCTTTCTTTCTATCAATCCTCACACAATCCATCCTTCGTTTTTTTGCCTTCCTCTCCCTCTCCATCCATCAATATTTATATTCATCACTTTTTGATTCACATACGATTCGTCCCTCCTCATCACATGTCCATACTAAGACAGTCCATTTCCTTTCAACTTTTCCGTAACTAGCGCAACTTTTAAACATCCTCTTGACCTGTCGCCATTTCATCCATCCTGAGTCAATCCGGTGCGTTAAGTCTCGGTCTATTTCGCCATCCCCTTGGACAAGAGACCCGAGGTACCGAAAATCGGAACAGATCCGTATGGGTGTTTCGGCAAGAATTATGGGCGCAGCACTGGAGAGACCGCCGAAATCACAGAACAAGTATTCCGTTTTGTCCTACTGACTTTCTGGCCAGCGTTCTCCAGTTTTTGCCACTACACCTACAGTCTGCTCTGGACCTCTATGCCACTCTCAGCAACCAACATAATTTCGTTGGCAAACTGCATACACCAGGGAACCTCTTCCTGGATCTCCGACGTAAGTACGTCCATTATCACCAGGAAGAGATAAGGGCTTAGAGCCGACCCTTGGTTAAATGAATAATAATTTATACTTGGTTATTATTATGTTGATAGCCTGTACTAAATACGAATTTGTTATTTAATACAAAACTTAAACGAATATCGAAATTGTAATTGGTTAGACAAAGATGTGACCACCTTTCCTAATCAGAATTAAAATTCAGGACGTCGCGTTCTGGTCATAGCTGGCAATTTATCGAATTTCCCTTCGCCTTTTTGACCTCTTAAAATGAGATCACGGCTTTACCATCCAATTTACACGGTAGGAAGGTACTTATTCTTACATAGAACAGATACTAAACAATGTTGAGTTTCACCAACGTTATAAATAAAACTTGTAGAAAAAACCAATAATGTCTCGTAAGAGTACATGATTGGGTACATAATTCTCTACGAAATGTTTCGTGGTTACTTTTGTATAACATATTAAGGCCCCAAAATCTTCAATAAAGTCCTATGTTATTGACGTCACAAATTACTTTTGTGTCTAGGCGGTCGCTTGTCCAACTTTAGTTCCAATACTTTCAGAGAATTTAATTATATTTGTCTGCGAGTCCACTAAGGCGAAAATATTTCTTTTGTACAAGCTAATCTTTATGTTTTGCCCTGAAAATTAGATTACAAGATTACATTTAAAGTAGCATATTGCTCCGGATTCTGCGAGACAAGAAAATACGTAGATATGAATGGAATTACGTTACCGTAAAAATCTGAGCAAATCCAATTTATGACAGAAACAATGATACCAAAAACAATACCGAATTAGTGTTGTGAAGTGGAATGAGGGTTTTTGTTTAGCTTTGGTTTATTTTGTATTAAACTCACTATAAAATGAACGAAAGAACTTCAGGGGTTTTTAAAGTAAAGCAGACGATTGGTAGTTAAAAGGATTCCTAAAAGCTACATCGAGACTCTTCAGATCTTAAACTAGGAAGACCAAACTACCCGCCGAACGAACGAGTCGCTAAAGTAGTTGGAAGTGGCAGGATATAAAGGAAGAGGTCCTCATTCACGCGATACGACTTTCAGTATAAGATCCTACAAAGTTAAAATACGTGCTCGTCCGCATTTTTGCTTCACTGGCTAGTGAAACTTGTGAAGGAAAGGTATATCCTCGGCGAGTAGCAATCCATTTTTTGTCCAACATTAGGGAAATCCTCACAAGCTCCTATTTAGGAAATTGCCTTCTTTATCGCGTCTGTGGTTAACACAGTTCGGCTGGGGCCCGATCTTTTGAAGTGCTCCTTTTATTTTTTAGAATTCAACTTTACTATACGTTTAGAAGCGAACGTCGTTTATTGTTACTATTTTACTTTTCAAAGCAAATTGAATATACGGAAAAATGGTTCTGTATCCTGATCGAGAAAATTTGAATTGGTTATGGAAACAACGGGGCTCATTTCTGTTTGCTACGTTTTTTACCGCGGTACTTATTTGCAGGAAGTCTGTTAGGGGCTCCATGGATTCGCAATCTGTTATATTTACGAGGAGAATGGCTACTTAACTGTGATTGAAGGTTGAGAAAAAGGAAAGTATAACGAACGGAAGAAATGTTATCCGTTCCCGTTTTATCTTGAATCACAACAGCGGAGGATTATTCTAAACTCGTTCAGTATTCATCGAAGTTAAGAGAGAAAGATAAACTGGTAATGATTGGATCTTACTTTAGTAACATCACTCTCCAAGCCATCCCGTCAGACAACTAGAATAAATTCTAATTTATTACATTTGTTACCATCAACGAAGTAATATGAAAAAAATAAAAATTGCGTCGGCATGCAACGATGGTACTATAAATGTTACCATGTTACTATAAATAATTGGCGCCTTGTTATAGTTAATTGTATAAAGTTAGTGTGTACCTGTTTCTACCTACTATAGAATAATTAAACTATTATTTAGCTATTTTACTTTTACAACATTAATGATATACTTTTAAATAATGAACCAAAGCAGCAACACTTTCATCACACTAATATATAATATTATATAGGCGAAAGTTTGTATGTGTGGTATGTATGTTTGTTGCTCATTCACGCTCAAACGGATTAATGGATTTAGGTGAAATTTGGTATCAAGATAGCATATATGCTGGCTTGACACATAGGCTACTTTCGATTCCGGAAAATACTATTTTTCCGTGGGATGATCAAATGACTTAAATTACTATTTTTTTTTCGAATTTTGACAAAAATCGTCTTTTTGGCGACCAAAAGTCAGCATAAATTCAAGGTGCTGTTTATCCAAACGAGGTAGGTATGTAGAGTAGGTAAGAAGGCAAGTAGGGTAGGTAGGTTAGATAGGTAGGTAGGAAGGGTAGGGTAGGGTAGGGTAGGGTGGGTAGAGTAGTAAAAAGTTTAGGGAGGTATTAGGTAATGTACTAGGTCAGCTTATTTCAAGGTGTTGTTTATTCAGACGAGGTAGGTAGGAAGACGACGAGACGACGAGTGCGAGTTACTGGTAGCTAACGAGTAGTAAAAAGTATAAGAAGGCAGAAGGTAGGGAAAGTGCATTGGAAAGGTGCATTGCAACGCATACACACATACACACACACAGCACACCTTGCTTTTACCAGCTTTTAGCATCAAATTATCAAGAACATGAAAAAAATGTTCTACAAAATTTGATATCATTCTTTTTTTCAAGTTTCAGTTCGTGTACAGACCAGCACATGAAGCTGCCCGAAATTGACCAATTTTCTCAATCAGCCTTGAAGCTATTGCTATAACGATAAACTTGAAAATCTATCAAAGAAATTTGACAGATTGTAGTAGCTTGATGTGCTGGCGTCTGTACGTGTGCTAACATTTTCACCGCGTGGGTGACACCGCGGGCGCAACTAGTAGGAACATAAAATGAATCAGAAAAATAACATTATATTAAAAAGCTCGACTATGCTAAACATAATAGAACGAAACATTAATTAGTCAAGCAAACAATAGCGCAATAATTTATAGGTATTTCTACAGCAGCGTATTTCATTTTCTGATATACATTTATTGCCAGCTTACTGTCTATCGAGAGCTGCCGAATGTTTGCCAATATTAATCTTGAGATGAGAAGCATCTAATGTATCGAATACATTAGAACTAGTGGTATCGATTTCGAAATTAAGTGTTTGTAAATAATCTACACATTCTCTAGAGTGGTTTCGGTCTATAGGATACATTTGTTAATTAAAGATTCATGATCTTTGTTTGTTGTATGGTTAGTGCCTTACCTGGTGTCAGTTTTATTTTGTACGCTTTCATAATGGTGTTTAACCTAAAGGTTGACTGGTATTGTACATGAATTTTAAATAAATAAATAAATTAGTTATACGATACGCACATGAATCCGAAAAATCAGAGGTGCATTTCGTGGGTTCAAACTTGAGACTATGACTTTGGAGTCCGATGGTCATACCACAAGGCTATCACTGTTTATAAGATTCATGACATATTGGTTTATTTTTAGAGATCACAGATACACATCAGAGACCGCCGCTACAGGCGGTATTGTGAACACTTTCCTTAGAAACCAAGCGTTTCATCGTTTACTTGAATTACCACACAAAAGACGTTAAGAAACTGAATGTTTTGAAGGTGTTGACAGAAGTTGTGTGTTCAACGCAGTTTTTCCCCCGCGTATTTTATTAATAGGTACTGCTTTCTCTACTCCTCCTCAACAGTGATTCCGTGCTCTCTTGTGCTTTCCCATTGATCTCCAGCCTGATAGAAAAGATTTTTTTTAAGACAAAAGACGTTTTGATAGAACACAGTTCCGTCGCTGCGGTCAGTTACAGTGATTGCGTGCCTTTGTCGCTGTGATGAAGGTGATTGCATCAATCGTCTTCATCAATATTTTATTATGTTGCTCTTTGCATTAAATTTTCAACGATATCAGAAATAATTAAAACTAACAAAAACAGAATTTTTTCAACAATATTTTCACAGTTCTTAGAATAATACACGAACTCACCCACAGGTATTTTCCACTGATATTGCGTAACCTTTTTTTCATTAAGTCATCATAGAACCGCCATGGATACCGATGCCTATACAAAGTTCATATTTCGCTCGTTAAGGCTGCCTTGCCGCACTCCGGAATAAAGTCTTAAGCTTATTCGGGCCTATCGAGATTTCACCTCCTTTCATGTGGTCACGCTACGTGAAAAATGATATTTGCAACGCCTATACGGATCTTTATATATCGCTGATAATGTTCTTAATGCTTAGGGGCCGCTTATTTTCTAAATATTTGGCAGTCGCTTGGCGTAATTTCATTAGTAGGCAGTGATGCCGAAGTGTAAGCGTGTTTTATTTAATGTTAGATCTTTTGCATATTAGTTGATAGTTTAAAGCTTAGCACGTTTTATATAAACTCCAGAACGCAATAAGTAGGCTCTGTTACTGTTATTTTACCGGCCCTACCACTAGAAGACAGTTTCCACTGCCCCATTATTCCCAGTCTCCCAGATCGATAAAAAATACGACAACCCATAAATTACAATATAATTTACTAAAAAGAAACATCCATTAGTAAAAATTACGAGTTCTTGTTCATAACTTGAAATATTTCTTGCGGAAGTGAAATGAAATGCTTCAGATTTATGCTAGACAGTCCATCTCAATCAGAATGTGAGAAATGAGCTGACAAAGGCTCTTTTACGAATGCGAATGTCGACTGAAACTTCGAAAAAAAAATCGAGGTTCGACTTTTTCGAACATTTTATTACTCGATGTCGTGAAAAACTTGAGGCTTGACAAGTTAGTTCATGTTTTCCGGCGTAGATTGATGTCTGCATAAGTATGAGAAATAAATATTGTTTTGATGGCACCCTCTGAATATTTTGTCGAGGAAAAATGAGGAAATTGTAAGAATAATCGTTATGATTTTGGAGATTTTGATATTTTATTTTCTCAAAATTGAAAACGTGTTCTGTTATTACCGAAAATATATTAAATAAAATATGTGAAAACGACAAAATGTCTGGAATGGCGACAAAAATTCCAAAACCCTTAAATTTTCAACCCGAATTCTTTACAAAAAATCAATTCCGAAAGCTGACGGGGTCCAACCAACAGTTTGCAACAAATCAACGGTTGCCGAGCCAGCCGTTCTTCATTTGTCGTTCCCAGATCCCGTGTTAATTAATGTTGGACGAGCCATAAAAACGGTGTTTCAGCACCAAATGCACACATCCCCTTATATATGGCGCGGCGGCGTATTTTTCATGACGTCACCTGCTATATCTACGTGATCCGCATTGGAAAATATGTTGTCCCATTAATTAGGTACTTTGAATGGATTGTGTGGCCCTCCGTTATTGGCTGGAAAATTAAGGCGGGTGCGATTGATTGTTACGGTATAGGTAAACGATTAGTTAGCCGCCCGTTCGGTGCCTATGAAAGCCAGTTAAATATAGGATTGGATTTTTTGGTCCTATCTACGTTCAGCCCTCATGTGTTGGATTGGCGGAATACGGCTGGATGAATGGGAATTGTTCGCTCAGTTTTACTTCGGTTTCATTTACTGCTACCAGTTCAGGTTAGAGCTACAAATTCAGTTTTCTATTTTGCTTGATTAAAAGGAGCCATTCTGTTACCTAGCTAACTAGCTGGATTTAGGTACTTTATTTTTTTTGACTCGGTTTTTAGACTAAACCTGATTTGTGTTAATATGAAGGTAAGACCTTTCAATCATCATCATCATAATTTCAGCCGAAAGACGTCCCCTGCTGGACATAGCCCCAAGTGTCGCCACATTGACCGGTCTCGTGCGACTCGCATCCAGCGGATCTCCGCAACCTTCACCAGGTCATCGGTCTACCTAATGGGAGGCCTTCCAATGCAACCTTTCAATAGTTAGTGTTATTTTTAAATAACGTTAGTACAAAGATGTTGTTAAATTCAGTAATATACGCAGCCGAATTCATAATAATAGCCGTGTTTCTATGCCATTAATAGTGTACGTACCCGAAACTGCCTCTAATATACCTTATCCCTTACTCGACATTTTTTTCATTACCCAACATAATCATAAAAATATTGGGTCAGCGTGAGCGATAAAGAACGACAAACAATATCGATTACATAACACGTTCGCCGCCGCTAACACACCACTATAAAAGCCTAATAAAAATCACTAAACCCCTCAAAACAAGTAAGGAACGAGGGTGCGCTATCACGCCAGTAAATCGACCTTGTACAACTCCATTTGACACCTAAATACTATAAGGCGGAATCCTTCGGGCCGCGCCTAAGTCTGTAAACGCTATATAAATCGTATCGTACACTGCGTAATGGCCCTAAGGGGTACAGCGAAAAACTTCCCGAGAGCTATTAACTTTATTTAAGGGTGTTATAAAGCGTTTTCTACGTTATCAGTATCCCTTGAGCCTAGTTCGGTATGTCCTTCGGCTATTGGCACCGGGCCCCCAGGGGCTAATAACTATGCTGCCTCGAGCAGGTGGCCCTTACGTTATATTCGAAAAGTAATTAAAAAGTTTAGTTGTAAAAAGTATTGAACGGACTTAAAAGTTTACTTATCTTAAAGGCTGTGCGCTTGGCCAGTAAAAAACTTGTGCCATATTTCATAAAGTTCGGTCAATTTAAAAAAAAATGCAACATGTGCTTATTTCTTTAGAAGGTACCTATTAATGTATGCGGTCATCTTTCCTTGATAAGGTACACATCTTTGTTAAGAAGAGTCTACATGCACACATCGTCCGACTTTTAACAACACATTGAAATTTTGACTATATTTACCACTTAGCAACATAATTCAATTAGAAACCTGCTTGTCTAAAATACAGAGAGACGTAACAGATTCCGCTCTCTTTAGTTACCAATTAAAGTATAGACGAAACACTAAACCCTCCACAATTTGTACAACACAATACTAGTCTGGCCGTCGGAACCTATTAGCTTCGATTTTCGATAACGAAGGCGTAAAGGTCAATGGAAAGAGAGCGGGCGACTGTTAATTCACTTTTGTACCGAGTCGAAAGGACGGACATCATACCCGGATGCGTACGATGGGACATAGAAGAAAATTTAATGCCTATGGGCCAAGCGACAACAAATAACACGGAAATGAGGGACTTCCTAGTATCGGCACCTCGATTCAATTTGCTTTGTAGCACTCTGGCCTTTCGTTATGGGTCCCTACTTGTTTATTTGCAGAGAAAATGGGCATAGGATGTGTTATTTAGACCTATTTTGGGACCATTTGTTAATTTTGTAAGAAAATATTGGCTTCGTGTCAGTTGTGTGAACTTGTTTTATTGCTACACAATTTAGAGAAATGAAAAAAAAAAAACACAATTATTATTAATATACAAACTTAATTTTTTGCACGCATGTGGTATAAATATAACAAAAATGGTAAGGATACAGCAATTTTTACAGTTAAGTAAATAAAGATATACGCTATTAGATTTATAATATTGAAATCTTTTTTATACTATTACGTAATAAGTAGGTCAGTCAGTGGCGTGCAGTGGTTCTCCACGTAGGGTAGGCCATGGATACCGATACCCAAATAAAAATCGGTATACATATTTTTAGGTTAATTCTCGTAATTTGGGTACACATCTACCTTTAGACACAACTTGCTTAAATTATCTTATCATTCATATGATATTTACGTAAACTTACTGCTTTTAACTTCTAACAAACACTCATTATCAGCGCAAACTTCACAACAGAACACCATTTTTAAGTAAATAACCAAATAACACAACAAATCGGTTCAATTTGGCGCGAATCGCGATCAACAGATAATTATTAATATCTGTTCACACACATCAGACATTGCGAGTGTTATAACTTAGTAAGATATAAAAATCCAAACCAATAAGTTTAAGTTGTTTGTCACATAACCTTCTTGAAGAAAAGTTTAATTTCTAATTTGTCAATAAAAGTGACAGACACAGCAGGGTTGTCAATATTTATTTTCCTAACTCCTAAACCTAAAAACAAAGCGGAAAATAAAATTCATGATTGTAGTTTCTGTTTTATAAAGGGCTTTTGCTATTCCTTACAATTTATAATTTTTTGGAAGGTATAAATTCGACAATACGACCCTGTTTTTTTTATTGTCTTTATTAGTAATTAATGAAACTATCGTGTTTGTGTGTAGTCCGTTTCTTGAATTCCCCGTAATTCGGGGAAATCTCCACAAATTGGGAACCCTGAGTCATTCAATTCAAATTTGAACTAGCCAATAGCAATACAGCTCCTCTGTCAGGAGACGCGCCCATAATCTATGCATGTGTGCCGTTCATACACACGAAAATATGCATCAGTGTGCGTAAATTTATGAATGCAAAGGTAGGCCCGCGATCGTCGAGCCTAAAAATCCAAACGGAGCGGTGTAGTAACGTATATTGTGAGTTCACACGGGCGCGACAAGTTGCTATAAGTATTTACCAGGAGTTTTAACTTATTTTTTTATATGTTGTGTTATTTAATTACGTAGTTATAATAAATGCATTTGGTGTTGTTGGTAGGGTAGGCTAGGCCTAATTGCCTCTATGGACGGCACGCCCCTGAGGTCAGTAGTTGTTATTTATAATAATATAGATATGTATCTAGGTTAATTCGTTAATGGACTTGTCTTCGAAACATCACAACAATAACAATTATTTTCTTCCATTTCAAGCGTAAGCGATAGTCAACTGTCTGGCTAGCAACAGGGCAGACCCAGGGTTCACAATAAACAGTCCAATATCATTAGAAAAATATCAGAGGTACTCGTAATTTTAAATGGTTCCCGGAAATAAGGGACTTCGAGTATCGGCAACTCGATTCAATTTGTGTTTCGATTCGATTGAAAGGGTTTGCTCAAAATAGGTATGGGATGTGTCGCCTTCATTTGAATCTATTTTGGAGCCTTTATTCGTAATTACTGGAGACTTGGGATTTTCGTTCAAGTAGGTAGCTTTTCAGTTTTTTTTTCCCTTTTTTCGACTGGTCGGCAAAACCCTACTAGACCGAATGAGTAACACCGAAATCTTTATATCAGTTTTTAAACGGACACTAACACAATGGGACACGGGACTAACACTATCAACACTGGTGCCGATTCCCTTGTTCACAAACTAAACTAAATTTAAGTTGAGTGCATCTTTTTCTTCCTATTTCATTATGAAAAGGACAGAAGATAAATTTTAGTTTAGTCCTGTCAAATTAACCAGCGCCTGACACAAGTTTAGACGTGTTTAAAAAGTTGACTACTAAAATTACTAAAATTAGTCTAGTATTAGTCTAGAGTCGACACGACTAGACTAATATTTATCTTCTGTCCTTTTCATAATGAAATAGAAAGAAAAAGATGCACTCAACTTAAATTTAGTTTAGTTTGTGAACAAGGGAATCGGCACCACTATCGATATTTACCATGTTTACTATACAAAATAAATGGTAATTATCCCATTTTTAGGGTTCCGTAGTCAACAACGAACCCTTATAGTTTCACCATGTCCGTCCGTCTGTTTGACTGCAGCTTAGTTCCAAGACTCTTAGTACTGGAAAGCTGTAATTTGGCATGAATATACAAATTAGTTTCGCTGACAAAGTGGTAAAATAAAATCTCGAAAAGTATTTTTTTTAGAGTATCTCTTGTACATGTAAAGTGGGGATAGCACATAGTGTGGTGATATCGTTGGCTAGGTTTTTAAAAAATATTGCGAGTTTATTCAAATAATTTTTCGATTAAGGGATTTGCTTGTGAAAAATTAAGCTTTAAAGTGGTCATTTTGTTAGACTCAAGTGCCCCCCCACCCTACACCAGATAAATGGTTATGTTTAGGTGGTTTAACCTCGTTATTATATATACTACCGCCGTGAATTTTTTCCAACACCTAAACATAACCGATTCGGCCAACTAACAAAATGTACTTGGATAACACATTTTCCTAAACATAAAGTATGGGAGCACAGGTATTTCAACTGCAAATGTAAGTTACTTTTTTATTATTACAATAAAAAGGGGAATGTAACAACGAATATTGATTTTTAATAAAATCCAGAAGGAGCTTACTAAAAGTGGGTTGTGATTAATCCATTTCAGATATTAAAATTCTAGCCGTGCCACTAAATGACACTATAACGTAAATTAATTATTTTTGTCACTTAAAACTTTAATTTACAGTGACTCGTTTAAATACTATCCCAATAAAACTCTTCGTTTGGAAGTCAATCAGACCGTAAGAAGTGTCTGCATATTTTTATGTGCAACTACGGAACCCTACATTGTGTAAAGCTCGGCACGCACTTGGCCGGTTTTTAGTGTTAATGATAGCGAAATCTTTTGTCGCGTCAGACACAGATAAAGTTTCGATCGAATATTGGCCAAGATAGGGCCAAAGAAATAAGCCCGTTGGGTTAGGGCGGTGCCGTCAGAATGGCGCGAAACACCTGGATGAAGGACGCACAGAACTGGGCGACATGGCAGAAGAAACCCATGCCCAAATTATGGGTGACTTCGACGTTGTATTTACAAGTAGGAAAATTTACTAGAAAAGCACAGAATTTACAATTTAACATCAGTGTAATTACCTACAAAACATGGCGATACACAAAGTGGAAACAAGGGACGGAGCAGGTAAAAAAATGAATGGAGTAGCTTCTAAAAACAATAACGTTGAACCGTACCTACGTTAAACAAACAATAATTAATTTATCGAAGCACCTGAAAATTAATTTTAGAAAAATTGGGCATTGTAATTACATATAATGACTATGCACTTATAAGTTAATTCAATGTTCAATGTTGCCATTATTAATGTTGTCTTACTCACAAGCTGCTTACAGTGCCCTTCGTGTTCAATACCACAACGCGTTCAGGGCAGTGTTGGGGCTGCCTCGCTTCTGCAGCGCCTCGGAGATGTTTGCGGAAGCGCGCACCGACTGTTTCCACGCCACCATGCGCAGGCGGTGCGCGTCCTTGGTGCGCAGGGTGCGGGCTAGCTCCAACACTGTCCTGGCGATGGTTGCTCAGCGACTGGATTGCCCTTACATTATGCATTGTTCTGGTAGGCATATTGTTGGTGCTTGATTGTTTAATTGTATTGATTATTTTGTACGTGAATTATTATTGTTATTATTTATTTTGACATTTATTAATTTATTCTAAATTTTACTTGTTAATTTATTTGTTTTTGTTTATTTAGTATTATTCTGAGATTTTGGTTTAATTTGTGATTGTAGCAATAATTTATGTGTAATAATTTGGTTGCGATTTGTATGTTATCTGTCATTGTTTTATATGGGTCTCGGACCTGCAATAAATGAAATTTATTTATTTATTACCGCCTCTAGCAGCAGCCGCCGTGACGTCACCGCGCTCTATGGTTCAAGATAAGTTTAGTCCAGAAATATGAATCGATTAAGGTAGAGCCTGAAATGGGTGTAAAAGTACTCATAGCGAAACCGAAAGGCACTTGTTCTCGGGCTGCGGGACTGTTCGAAAGAGATACCGCGGCCCTGGGACACAAAGGGCAAGGAAGGAACATGGATGTCAAGTCTGAAACTCCCTTCCGCTCTGCCCAGAGCGGGAGAAGTCATTTAATGATTTCCCATCCGAAAAAAAAGCACTTGTTCTCCCCGACATTGCGATCATTTTTTTTGTTCTAGACCATACCTGGGAATCTTCTAGGTACGGTCAAAGTTCCAACTTTTTCACAAGTTTTTTTTTTGTTCAAATACGAGTTTTTAATGTTATAACTTTACTTTAAAAAATATGTACCTCCATGAACACTGTACTATTAAATGCATCCATAAGTACAATGTTTAGAGTACGTTACATTGAGTCCTACCGTAAAACGTGATATATCATCCCAAAAAAAAGTTTCCCAGCAATAATTTTTGCGTAGAGTTGGCTTGGCTTTGTGAAAGGTCTGTTTACACCCTATAGCAACATTTCCGCATAAACATCCAGCAATCAACGCAACCGTTACTATCCTTATTTTCTCTAAAAGATCATTAACAGTAAAAAGAAAACCTTTCATAAATTTCAGCATTTACATTTTCCTGTAGGAAATATAATAAAAGTACCTACTAATAAATAAGAGCATTCCTATTTATATTTGAAACAATTGAACATAAATTAAGTTACGTTTACAAGGAGATCACAATTATATAATTAATTAAACTCTGTCTGTAATTACTGTCTGGAGGGTCGGCCCGGGATCTCGGGAATGATAGGAAATGTTTAGGAATATTAAGCCCCCGGCTGTAATATTTGGGCACACACATTACAGGGAAGCGGCCGTGACAAGAGGTAATAGCGCTGGGTACAGACGAAGGGGTATAATAATGCAAGAACGTTATTTACTGCTCGCTATAAATTTGAAATCACTGCTGTCTATATTTTGGCCTTATTTATATTCGCTCTTGAATATTTTTCTGGTAAATACAGGCGAGGCATTTTATACAAGTTACTCTGCCGCTACACTTGATTCTTTGGCGAAACTACACTGACATGTGCGATACATGACGAGCAAGCCATAGTCATCTAGATGTTGAAATGACAGATTATACCTACTAAGCTCATCAACCAACTAGCTAGCCAACCAGTCTGGCCACTCATTTAGGTATAATAACGAAACAAAATCATTTAAGCATGACTGTGTAATATTGCACACAATTATTTTTGAAAAGCCCAACTTCTCACTTCAAAAGAATGACTCACTTAATTCAAATTATCGTGCATGGCAACAGTGAAATACGGCCTTTATATTGCTGGCTGTTGATCCTTCCGCCCCCTAGCTAACTTGTCATATTATTGCGACTCACTGTTTGAACAAGTCCTTGCAAGTCATGCAATCTGATCTTATGATTTACTGACGAATTAGCTTTTGGTGATAGTGATTTTCCCATAATGGATGCTTGTTATGACTTATGACATAGTAGGATGCATAACCCTTATTCAAATATAGGGAAATTATTTCCCACCCGACAATGGTCTACATTTTGGTAGTTTATAATCAATCGATAATCGATACTTGAAATTATTTCGATCCAACACATCCCATAAAAAAAAAACACAGCCGTTAACCAAGCATTCTGTACACCAAATGAAGTAACTTTCCGCAAAAATTATTGCTGGGAAACGACTTTTTTTTTTGGGGTGAAAAATCACGTTTCACGGTAGGACTCCATATAACGCATTCAAAACATTGTGCTGATGGATGGATTGAATAGTATGGGGGTCGTGAAGGTGTCTTAAAAATACATTAAAAACAAGTATTTAAAAAAAAAAAACTTGTGAAATAGTTGGAAATTTGACCCCCAATATCTCCGTAACTAGAAGGTTCCCAAGTATGGTCTAGAACAAAAAAATGATCGCAATGACTGGGAGAACAAGTGCCTTTCGGCTTCGTTAAGAGTCTGTTTACACCCTTTATACTATGTTTTTTTTTTTAATATTTATTTTTACATATATGGAAACTACTTCTAAATGTAAGCTGAATCCATTTTAACATCTATGATAAGTTTTACATAGCGCTGCATTTGTTTAAGGGATAATGAATATTCACAAAGTAATATCAAATTCTTAACAATAAATATATTTGAGAACACAATATCATTAACGTATCATAACCACAATCCCCGTAGGAGGCGTAATGGACGGCGAATCTATTGCCGTCAACCGAGTCCAAGCACCTGGTTGCTAACACTTTTTGGACCCCACACTCAGTAGTAGCGTTTACGACCATAGGACCAACGAGGCGGTATACTTGGCTCCATGTAAAATGCGCATAATATAATCTATTCAGCAGCAAGAGACTGAAGCCTACTATATCTGAAAAAAAACGCTATCAACAGCCGTTTAAATTCACCAACGTTAGTTCCCCATACCTACCTGAAGACATAATGTTAGATACTGGTGCCAATTCCCTTGTTCACAAACTAAACTAAATTTAAGTTGAGTGCATCTTTTTCTTTCTATTTCATTATGAAAAGGACAGAAGATAAATATTAGTTTAGTCCTTTCAAATTAGTCAGCACCTGACGTAATTTGATGTAATTTTAGTAGTCGACTTTTTAATCACGTCTAAACTTGTGTCAGGCGCTGGTTAATTTGACAGGACTAAACTAAAATTTATCTTTTGTCCTTTCCTTACTGAAATAGAAAGAAAAAGATGTACTGAACTTAAATTTGGTTTAGATTGTAAACAAGGGAATCGGCACCACTGTGTACATTATTATGTTGTAGCGAGGTTTCATGCCCACACCTGTCAGCTTTGTAATACATATCCTAGGACATACTCCACATTACTCAGTGTTAACGTAAAATGGGTACATAACAGACAACCGACGTAAACAAAGGCACATAAAACAAATAGGATTAAATCATTTTCCCTAGGGTTACTTGCTCTACAAATTAAACATACCTAGGTACGTTGAAACTGCGAACTAACCTGCACCGGGTAATGAGTGCTAAATGAAATTTCAACGATGAAATATGGCGCATTTTATGATATACGCGAAACTCGTAACGGTGCTGTTGCTATGTTTCTTTATTGTTGCATTCTACCTTTGTTTGTGCTCGAAGGTAATGATTTTATCGAGTTTTTCACACTTATTTGCTGTCTCCATATAATTGATGTTATTTCATTATTGTAGCAGTCTTTGATAAAGGTTTTTTTTGCTGGTAATTCAACAACAATATTTTTACTTAGGAAGATTTTAATTTTGTTACTAATTGAACTGAAAATTAACTTATTTTAAGACCATGAAAATGTAACTTTTATAAAGTCAATTGAACTTTGCTTTTAGCATTCAAGATCATGATTTATTACCCTTTTAGAATAGCCAAATTAATTTCAGGGCACGTTTGTAACAAGCTCATCAATAATTCCATTTCACTCCCAGAGGTTATAAAATTGTTACCACGTGTATGGAGCTCAATGTAATTACAAGCCAACTGTGATAATGAGTGCTAAATTAAAGTTGTTCAGCGGTAAAATATGACGGTTTTCATGAGTTATGAGCTCGTCGCGTTGTGACCCAACGTTATCAATTAATATATTCCGTGCAAAGCGCTGGTGATTATGTACCGTCGCACTTTCGGCGTTCCTGCTGTCACCAGAATGGGGATTACCGCGCAAACTCCCCGTTTATCTGGCGATGCTTTATTACAATTTTCCCTAATATTAAAGTTGTTGGGCGTACGTAAGTTTCTTATCCGTAATCTCTGGGTTAGTGGGTGTAAGTTTTCTGCGTAATATGTTTGGAGAATCTTGTTTTATAGTTCACGTTGGGGACGTGGATGTTTCAGTGTTATTGATATATTATATTAGGTAACTTTTGCTTTGAAACATCGCTCTCTGAAGAGGTTACCCTAAAGTTTTCCGAAGTGAGACTTCAAAGCTCTTGACATGGCGTTTTATTTCTGCCATAGTATCCGTTAGATAGAGCCATTACCCATTGAGGCACCAAAGACGTTGTAAACTAGCGTCTTTTTAGTGTAGTGGGGCGTGTGCGCGGATAACACATCGACACAAGCCATTAGGCAGAGCACGCCTTTGAGTTGGGTCGGCGAGCCGGACTTGCTACTCAAAGGGCCACTTCATCGTCTTTTCATGTTACCTCACACGTCATCACACAATTTAGCCACTCATCTCGCCCCATGATATGATAATAAATAATCCAACGCTAAAGTGCCTCGTGTCCCCGAAAACTTTGAGATAAGTGCCTCCCGAACTTGCCGTTTTCAACTTTCACCGCGGTTTATATTGGATACGAAATTTAACGTGAAGTTTTTGATTTTATAAGCCAATATCAGATAATTCTTTTCGAGTTACGAAGTCCTCGGCCGGGACAAATATTTAGATAATATTTCTTGGTTTACTTTACTCGTATTTCTGTCGTTATTGGCAAAATCGTGACGTGAATTGTTTATATTAGAGAAAATTAATAAATTTCAAGAATTTATTATTCTTAAATTTCTTAGAAGTAGTGGCTATAAGTATGAAGTAACTGTGTTACTTTTAGAAAGCTAATTAGCTACTACTTTCAGCTATTACTCTTTCTATAGATTAATCTTAAATAATTCATATTAGGAACAAGAACTCACTTTTAATAAAACAATTTATATGTAGGTAAACGATTTTAGTATTCATTTCTGTCACAAAACAAGCGCGGAGCCGAAACGAGCTCCATAATATATAAACGTTGTAACGAGTATATATGAAACGTTTCTAAATAGAAACTCATTTGGCAAGTTAATGTGTAATTTGAATGACCCGGACAAATTCAAATTAATTCAGCTTTCCGTTGGCATTGAGGGACTTTGAAAGAAGAGATCGATAACAAATTCAGGGGTTAGTAGCAAAATTAGCAATTTAATTTCGATTCAGTGAAAGTTTCCTTAGTGTCGGCAAGAACGAACGAGTAATTTGCAACCGAGAAGAAACGAAAGGGGCACGTTATTACGTAAACTTTTGTCAGTGGAAGATTGATTAAGTTTACTTGCTCCATTCTTAGGTTTGTTTATATTATAATGTGCAGGATTGTGATCTACAGTTATTATTATGTAGCAGCTATTATGGTTACTTTGTGTGATTGAGGCTTTGGCTGTGGGTGATACAACAATACGATTTTGGATTTAAAAAAAAATACACACTAGCACATACTAAATCAACCGTTAATTTTTAATATTTGTAATTGTAACGTAGCAATAACAGGCCACTCAAGATCATAACATGGTTAGTACGATTTTTTTGTCAATTTATTCCTAAATAGGGTTCTACATATTACATAGGAGGTATGCGAAAACCGGCCCTACATGATGTTCAGTCAAATATCTCAAGAATTATTTCCTTCTCTATATTCCAAACTCTCATTTGCGTCAGTGAAATGATTTATTTATTACTTTAGTTTCAACAATACGTTAGTAAAGTGTCCGTTCTTTAGATTTATTGGAAAACATAAGTAATTCAAGCAATCCACAATTTCTTAAGGTGTGAATTTTCCATAATTCAATAAAGCACTTTTAAAAGCATAAACGAGATCAGTTATGATATGATATCTAGCTCCTTGCTGGCGGTGTGAAACATCGGATTATAGGATCCAACCTTACCGCGCCCGCGCCCCTGGAGTGCGATTGTCGGCAGGTTTTGCTGCATTAACCCTTTCATCGCAACTCCGGTTTTATCTGCCAGACCCCAGCGCATTTTTGTTATCTTAAAAAAAAAAAAGATTTTCATAAAAGAGCTGTGTACGGAGATTCCTTTTCGTGAAATTTAAATTAAGAATGTGCTGAGTATTTTGGGCAGATCCCATTGAGAAGAATTTCTCAGAAGTGTTTTGGGAGATATTTCGATACCTGCTTTAACTTTTTTATAAATAACTTTTTCGACGAATTCTGTTTGCGTTCATACCTATAGGTACCAATAATCTTGGTGACAAGTGGTAAAGGTCTTGCTAGGAGTAGGACCTATATTTGGTTAAATGCAATAATTATCATATTTTTTTATTCCATCCAACGATTGTTTTGAAAGAGCCTTTTGAACTATGACCACCCATTTGTACTCTAGTTTTATACATAAATGTGCTGTTAAAATGTTTGTCCTATTTAGTATTACGAAACACCTAATCTTTTGAACGACAGATCATAATCTCAAGCGCGTGCCCTCCACGCCAAGCCAAAATTTTACCTACCATTTTGTCACATATTTGTGTCGTTGGCATACAGGGCACGCGCCTGCTTGTCACGTAGGTACATGTGACAAAAGGTTTAAGTATGATTGAGTACCTATTTATTAAATAATTCATTAAAATGCCCCATATTTGCCTATTACCATTTACCTTGGTACATTTTTTTCAGATGATGTTTTTATTAAGTTCTATTTATATCTTCAGTTAAGGATAATATTATCAAACCCCAATCTGAAGTTTATAAGAACCTAATCGAATAAAGCGGAAAAGAAATGTAGATCACAATAAAACACAACTTTGTAAGCTCTTGTGACATTAATCCTGTAGGGGGCGCTGGAGGCGCACTTATCAAAAGTGATCAAGTGATCACTTTCTTGATAATACGGAGGCTACTCTTTTAGGCTTAGTTAAGATGTCCGGTTTGAATTGATGTTGTTCGTCTTTTGTAGAAAATGTGTTCAAAGGTTTATTATTTGTTTTTTTTTTACGTTTTGTACTTATCTATAACTAAAATACAGAAAAGTACATATAGAAAAGAAGAAAGAATTAAAAGGCGTCAAAAATCCGTCTACATCGCTGTCAACAGGAATAGTACCCAGAAGGCTGGCAGAATTGCCATGTTGAATGGCAATAATTATGAATGATGTACTGAATTAAAGAGTCCCGTCTACTCCGCATACGTGAACAAACATATTCCACGTAACTCAAATATAGCTTACCTATCTGCATCTCCCCAAAATAATATTCCTATGTAGGTACAACCTATCTAAAGTTATAACATAGCTCCCGTTACGCGGCAGTTTATTTTCTTGTATCAGATTATTTTCGCGTCCCGATATTAGATGAGAGGGAATGTTGATAGTATCGGCTCTATTTTTGGAATGCAGTGTATGTGTGTGTCATACCTTTTCCTTTACGCCTTTGTGAGAGGAAAGATAACGAAAAACTTTCAAGTGATATTGGAAATAGCAATACCCGGGCGATATCGAATGATATTGGGAAACAAGACGCGTTCTGCGACTTCGCTTTTCATTTTTTTTGGGAAAACTATAGTTTAGTAGGTCCTTAACTCCTTATATGGGTTTTTGAGGCCTTTTAGCTTCGTACGCGATGAATTTGAGTTTAATAAGTGTCTTATTTTTGATTTTTTCTTATGTTTAAATAACTTTTTTATTATTAATTTTAATCGTTTTGGTTTGTCCTGTTCGAGACAAATACATACTTGTTCTTTCTTATCTTCTATATACTTCATGGTCACATAATATAAGATACATATATACATTACATCACGCCTGTATTTCACGAAGGGTTAGGTAGAGGTGTACTTAATAGTACACCTAAATTTCGACAGTTATGTTTTAAGCCCCATGTTATAGGGGGGCGAGCCTATTGCCATTAATCGATGCCGCTACGTGTCTTTCGAATCGTGATTGAATTAGAACCCGAAATGATTGTCAAATTCTATATTAACGTGAGCGAAATCGCGGGCAAAAACTAGTATTCTATAAATCAGTTTTGATGTTTAAACTCTAGTTTCTCTTCTTCTCGCTTGGAAAATAATATAATACTGAAAAGCTCATGGCGCGCCTAAAAAATGGTAGGCACATATCGCTCACCTAGTAATATATTGGCACATCTACGTTTTTCATATTTTACAGAAACGAAAATCAAAGATTTTATAAATATTTAAAATTAATTAGTTACAAGTAATTACTTAATTATAATTATTTTTTAATAAACTTATAAAATCTGTAAAAAAACGTAAAATTAACCCATAAATAAATTTTCAACATTTATAAAATCTTTGATCTTCGTTTCTGTAAAATATAAAAAAACGTAGATGTGCCAATATATTACTAGGTGAGCGATATATAGGTTCGAAACTTTTACCAATGGACTCAACATTGTTAAAAAATTCAATGTTGAAATGTTAAAAGTTGATGATGATGAATGATCGATGACTAATAATGAAATCGTGTAAACCCCAACTGTTTCATTCAATTATGTTCACATAAATCTACAAAATGTATGGATATTTTCTCTTTTGGATATCAGGGTTGATATTTTACTTGACTCTTAATATTTTCCCATAAAATAACATATTTTATTCCATAATTTATGAATAAGTAATGCCTCGTAATACTACAATAGTTTTTCCACACATGTGGTCCGACACGTATTCAATGCTCAAGTTCCCAACACTTGCCTTCCAATCAAGAGTTATGTAAGAACACTAAGGCAACGAAATCTCTTTTGTAGGTACACCTACTACAGAATAAGAAAATCGTGACCGGAATTTCAAGTAAAGATCAAGAAAATCAAGTATAAGATTTATTAGTAAAGGATTTTGCCCACTATACAGTATCATTCCATGACCGTGCTATGAACGCAAAGACAATATATTCTCGCCGACAATTGTTGCCGCTCCGTACACGTTCCTATGATGGCACGCGACGGTGACGGAATGCGTATGATGACCGTTCTATGAACTATTACAAATACTATAGACTTCAAGGTCTGCAAATAAAAGATTATTAATTTATTATTATTTATAACCGTTCTATCCCGTTACAATCGCGCATGCCCACGCGCGAAACGCGACTATTCTAGTCAGCATAGTAGTCCGTGTCATGTTTATTTGGTATACCTAGAGGTAGCGACCCTGACTTACGAACAGTAAGTCGTGGGTTCGAACCCAGGCAGGCGCATTACTTTGTGTAATTTATTTCATCACCACTGCTCTCAAAAACGGTGAAGGAAAACATGTGAGGAAACCGGCATGTCCTAGAACCAAAAATTCGAAGACATGTGACATCTACCAATCCGCACTGGGCCCGCGTGGTGGATTATAGCCCATTCCCTCTCATAGAGAGGAGGCCTGTGTCCCAGCAGTGGGAACATTATAGGCTGATGATGATGATGATGATGACCCAAGGGCTAGCTTTTACCTTGGTCAGAGTCTAAGTGTTGCCATACAACGTGGGAACGCCGCCAGTCTCTTGGGCACATTACCGCCTGACTGTGTTGAGAGTTTTTCAGTTTTAATTTTTTTTTTTTTTTTAATAGCCTTTTTCCACTTCTGTTGGGCAAAAGCCTCCCGCATATCCTTCCAGGTACTCTTCTCCTTAGTTTATTTGATAATTTTTAATTATTAATGTATATAGTTAGTTTACTCTACTTAATTAAGTTTCTCGCATGTAGACATCTCAAAAGGACAACACGATACTGATGCATTTTAACGCAACGTTGCTGCTTATAGTAAGCGTCACCTAAACCAATATCTGAATATTATTGTACTGTTGGAATTAAGACGTCAAAATAGGCGACGCGTAGTGTTCGTGACGTCGGACTTACATGTACACGGTGCCCTAGTATAAAAACACAACAGTACGCACCCTTCAAAGCAGATAAAAGGGACTGTTATCAACATAGTGTATCTTTCCACCTCTTGGACAACCCACTTCCAACTTGTCCAAACATTGCGTACAATCATAGAATAAGAAAAATGTGAAGAAGCGACACGTATGCACTTTAAATTATGCCAAAAGGCAATGTCAATTTTGTCTACCATCGAGCGCAAAACGCGAAACGTCAGCCACAGCCACAAAATTTAGAAATAAAAACGCGTTATTTGTGTAGATACTAGTTGACAAAAATTATGAA
Organism: Lycophotia porphyrea; assembly: GCA_950005105.1. Lineage (NCBI taxonomy): Eukaryota > Metazoa > Arthropoda > Insecta > Lepidoptera > Noctuidae > Lycophotia > Lycophotia porphyrea. The sequence goes on from OX465389.1 coordinate 11,501,379, forward strand.
ACAATTAAATAGAGAGGACAAATTAATGTGATCTTCAAATTACCCTAAACCTACTCTTCTTCAATGTAATTCTTAGTCTATGGTACAACTTTTCTCCTATCTGTTACCGGATTACTACAAATGGCGTCGGACAAGCTTGTTAGGCCGGCTGTTTATGTGGAAGTTGACGGTGTTTTATAATTGCCTGCGCGGCAATACGGCCCGCAGACTTGGAGAGAAGTTTTTATATTAGCAACGCGAATTTGCTGTAAAATATTTTGGTATGACTAGAAATATTAAGTACTTAGTAGTTATCTGAAAATTATTTCAATCGTTATTTTGTCTAGCTATGCCAAAAATCAGCATACAAATAAGATTTTGACATAACATTCCATTATGTTTGTAATCCTCAAAAAGATAAGCAGAGGCGGGAGTAAAAGACTACTAAAGAACGTTAATAACCCAGTTAAACTAATATCAGACGAAAATAAAAGCAACAGCTTTATCCTATAAACGAAGTTACACCACCCGAAACTCCATGTTATCCCAACCGTTACATCATAAGGACTGTCCAAACATTTGCAAAGGATAAGTTTCAAAAAATTCACAAGCCATTTGAAATTCACGAAGAGTGCGGCACTTTAATCAAACGAACACCAAAGTACACACAGCCTTTACACGGAGAGTGGCTTTTTTTCAGTATCACCGGTGTGCAGGGCGACCGGCCGCGGCTTAGCCTCGATTGGTCCCCGGGGAATGACTTGGTCTCGTCTCCCAAATCTACACTATGTAAATCTATAGGGCGGTGCTTCTGTGAAAAAATTGGGCAGAGAGAATTAGCCGTTTAGGGTTGTTCTTTCTTGTGTTGTGCGTGTTGAATGTCGATAAGGAAAGGAACAATATTACAGATGCATTTTATGTTTTATTTGCCACTTGTGTGGAATTATGTATCAATTCAAAAACGTTTAAGATCATAAAAAAAACACGTTGTATAATGATGGTATAAATTTCGTAGGATTTTTGTTTTCTGGAGGACATGCGTAAATTATTTTCTGAAGAAAATACTATTACTAATTTGTAAAAATAACCAGAAAATCTGCTCAAATTCTGAAACAAGCACCTGAGTAAATATTAAATTATTTCCTGTGACTACATGACTTATTCAACACTCCCAACACGTTCACGAGTTTGACGCGAGTGTAGATCGTGGTCGTCACCCATTTATCACTTCGTCTGTTTAGCAATAAATTGTCCCACCTTTAACGACGTGTCATCTCGACGCAAACTCACCCCTCGCACGTACGCTCCCGCTGCAGTAAGGTGCTTGTTTATAGTTATTATAGCGGTGATGTGATCTGCTTAGCTTTAACACGTTGGTGAAGTAGCTTAGTCCCACCATGTTAAACTATCATTAATTATTCTAAGGTTCAAGCAACAGCACACAAGTAATCGTATTTTATTCGCTAAAGAACAGTCACAATAAATTGCCAGCAGGTACTCTGGGAATTAACAATTTAATCGCGTAATAGTGAGAACGTGTTGCCTCCGAACTGGTATCGGCACAACAAGATGAATTGAGACTAAGTTCTCGTATTAACCGCTTTTAGATCCCGCAACAAATCGCAACTATTTACTTAGCGCGGCTATCAAACACAAGCGAACAGGGAACATTGGAACACCCCTCTCTAAAAACTATAGCTAACTTCTAAGTTGTAAGTTACAAAACTATTGTTATTTAGCACTTAATTACAGAAATTGTTGAATGCGTACACGCGGACAGTGGGCAGCTGCCGCAAATAAGTTAAACTATAATTAAGGCCAAGTTACAACGAACAGTGTTTAGATAAATTAGTGACCCTTTTCTAAAATGTCAGCGCTCGCCATTAAGTCGGGGCCTTGAAAAGGGTAGACCACTCGCTCTCAACGCTCTTACGTATCAAATGTTGATTAACTCACACGTCATCATTTAGTTAAAGAATGTCACTTCACTTTTATCTCGTTTTAGCTGATTAGACATGCCTAATGCATGTAGGTTTATATTTAATATTTACCTAGTGAAGTTGACCTTTTTACGCTAAAGGGAAAATTCCACAGGGTACCACAGACGGCAAACCAAAACCCAATGACTATACTTGTATCTATGTAAATGCTTTTCGTAACTAAATTCAGGTCAAGTGTTGTTATTATTCGTGATGGTTGAGCTCTCAGGATTAGACAGAACGAATATTAGAACCAATTGTGTGATGTAGCCCATAATCTGTCTTCAAATAAAAAAGGTGGGTTCATATTTTGCTGTATTATATATCTTTGCCGTCTCACAGTGGAACGAATGTATGGGAGCGGTTGGACGTAGACATGTCCGAAAAATAAGAGTAAAATTATGACAAACTAATGATGCCATCTTATTCGATTACTTAATGCCTTCATAAATTGTGGTGATGAATTTCTTCATAACTCCCATATTTCGGGAGTAATTTGAGAAAATGTGAAATTTTACTATGAAAATGAGTGTATCGAGCTCTCTCCCTCCTGATTCCGGGCTTGTTTCAAGTACCGGTCTCTAATATCGTAATGCTATTACTAAGAGCTATATTTAATACTAAGACACATAGTGCGCCAAATGTGCACTTTCTGGGATAAAAGGAAATGAAAATTTAAAAAAAAAAAACGTTTTTTCCCCATTTGTATTTACTTTAAACCGCAGACAGACTTATTAAGAGGTCTATAAATATATTATATATATACAGAAATATATATTAACAAAAATATTCACAAGAACTGATGAGAGTATGACTTTTAAGTAAGTTGATAATAAATTACCTAGTTTCATTAAAAGTACAATAAATAATTAAGATGTAAGCTCTAATTTACTAAGTTACACATTTTAAAACAATAACATCATTTAATTATCTTCGTCATCATCATCATCATCAATTAATTCAAATTCAGAATCGATGTCCGCTAAATCATTTATGTTAACAAATTCGATATCACTTTTCTCAGAATCCGTAAGCTCATAAAATTCCTTAAAAGAAGATTTTTTTACAAACTTATTTCCTTTTGGACGGATACTTGTAACAAGTGGATCAGAAGACAGTAAAAGATTGTGCATAATATCTTCATTGCATGAGATACTGCTATGCTTTCGAGAATGCCCCTCTCTATATTTTCTAAAATCTTTATTTCTAGCCTCAGATGCCTCTTCGGATAGAAAACCAATGGGCACAATTGACATGTTCTGAACTATGTCTGGCCCATGCATTAAAATTTTATGAAGTGAAGAAGGCATATAATACCATGGGTATAACTCCACGTAAAGCTTAGCAGTATCAAAGCAGAACTCTCGGAATTTAGTTACGTTGATCTTCTCTCCTGATGAAATACACTGCAAGATCACACAGATTTTTCTTAAAAGCATAGCATCTATTCCGGTCAGTTCAGCAGATTTAGTGTAGTTTTCAAAAAATCTCCTTGCCGAGTTGCCATTGCCCGTTTCTCTTCTTACAGCCTCTTGAACTCTTTTCTTCCTGTCATCAACTTGCCTTTTTGCTATATCACCCCTTACTTGCCATGATTTTATGTCTAATTTGTAGGAAATGTGTAATAAGCATTCCATTGAGCGAATCCAAGCGTGAAGGGTGCTTAAGCTATATTTATACATGTCCTCGTTTGCGTGTTTATCTTTGATTAACTCTAAATTATTCATTTCTTTAGGACAAGCCTTGCATATGTCACACACTGAAGCTGCTGTATCGGATATAATGGAATGAATTTTACCATCAATCATTGTCAACAGCAGTTGGTGTTTGACACTAATTCCATCAGTGATGGTGGATGGAGTTAAGGCTTCAATCTCTGCTTCGATTTCAGCCATCTCTCTCTGCACATTTTCTTTGGTTTCCTTTATAAACTTAAACAATATTGGCCGGCAAAATGAAGTGGAAGATGGTCGCTCGTTTTCCCAAATTGTTACACCTTTTGAGACGAGCCGCAGTGGTACAAGACTAATCATAAAATTACTAGCAAGATCGATTTGCTCATCTTCACTCGTCCTTTGATGATAAATGCTTTGGCTAGATGATCCGTCAAAACCCCATTTGCTGGTCAATACGAGCTGTTGATTGGGATCAACAGGGGTTTCTAACGACCTAATAAGTCTTCTTGAGGTTAAATCCATCAAGGCTTGTAATTTGATTTTTGCAGAGCTCTCTGTAACTGTGAGATCTTCTTTGGCCGGATAGCACTTAATTTTTTCTTTAACCAACATGTAGTAACTCGGGTATTGAAGAGCTCCTTCTTGAGTGTTGAAATCCCGAAGAGTGTTATAGCGCCATTTCGATAAGTTCATCGATACATAAAGAGCCAATGCCTTCAAAGGGGATATTTCCCGTACCTGAATTGATTTACCTTCAATGAAGGCTTTGATTTTTGAGGCCTCTTCTGGATTCTCCGTCAAGTATTTCATAACATAAGCTGTATCGCTTTGTCCTGCCTTTTGAAGCGCCCTTTCGGCCGAAAACATAATTTCAGCGCTGCTACTGCTGCATGAAAGACTATCTTCAGTGCGTCTTCTTTTTTGCCGGTTACTAAGGTCCTCAAAAGATTTACGAGGACTAGGATGTGTACAAGTTGAAGCATCAGATTTAGCAGGAGAAATTATGGGCTCGATGACGTCACTTATATTTTCTATAGAAGGTTCCATATTTTCATTCTGTAATTCCGGCCATTGAATTGCAGCCTGTAGCCAAATCTCATGTTTCTTCCGAAACTTATCTGTGCTTCTTCCAGACTGTGTCCATTTTGCATAAATGCGGTAGCAAAATCGACGACACCAGTCTTTTAAACTTGTTTCAGCACTTTCACATAACTGAACACAACTGTTATCTTTTAAAACACTGAACAAATAGTTAAAGTCGCGTAAATCTTTATGTGCGCGTGCGCATAAAGCAACGTGAATATCAAGATTTGTATTAAAATTTGGAAAATACATTGCGAGATTAGCTTGGATACAACGAGGTGTAAATCAACACTGATTTTAAAGTTACTAATAGTGACCTATTTATATAAAATCCAGGTATCCCAGGTATCCTTTGTTAAATATTGCAAGGTAATTAGTTATTGTGATAATTAGTAAATGATGCATGCTAAATTAGTGTATTAAGAGCCATTTAGTAATTAAATAATAGCAATGTTCTTATCAGTAATCATTAGTGCATCAGTTTTATATGTAAACCTTAAGTCCCTAATTATATATCCTAATTAGCTTATATCTTCTCTAATTGGCTGCTCAGAAATGTTATTGTAATAAGGTAAACCTTTAGAAAAACGGTTTTAATCAACAAAATAAACAAAAAATAAAAAAATTGTGTTATAAAATAAACATCACTCTTTATCCCAGAAAGTGCACATTTGGCGCACTATGTGTCTTAGTATTAAATATAGCTCTTAGTATTAGCATTATGATATTAGAGACCGCTACTTGAAACAAGCCCGGAATCAGGAGGGAGAGAGCTCGATACACTCATTTTCATAGTAAAATTTCACATTTTCTCAAATTACTCCCGAAATATGGGAGTTATGAAGAAATTCATCACCACAAGTTATGAAGGCATTAAGTAATCGAATAAGATGGCATCATTAGTTTGGCATAATTTTACTCTTTTTTTTCGGACATGTCTACGTCCAACCGCTCCCATACATTCGTTCCACTGTGCGTCTTAAAGCTTGGGCTAAGACAGTAGGCACAAAGCCTGTCGGCTTGCCTCGTTTGTAAGACAACTGAGACGTGACCGAGTTGCCAAATAATGTACGTTTATTATCCGAAACAGAACCGAAACGCATAATTTTCTTTACGTAAAATTGGACTTGTAACATGAAATATTTCGCTATTTGGTGTCAAATAGTCTGTCAGACTAAAGACAATGTTAGTGTATTTATCACTTCAACTTATTTGCACGAGAATTCATGCGAGTTTTACTTTTCCTTACATACTCCTTTTGCCTCGTCCACGTTCATACGTCTGGTCATACACGCACGCCGGTTGCGAGTACTACGCGCCTGACCTTTCTGAAGAACCTCACCAATGAGGTCAGCGTATGTTCTTCTAGGGCGTCCCCTTCCGGCGTTGCCACTCACATCTGCCTTGTAAATACCTCTTGTTAGTCGCCTTTTACTCATCCTCTCCACATAACCAAACCATCTAAGCATACTTTTTTCAATTTTTGTCACTACATCTTCCTTTAAGCCGCAACGTTTCCGTATAACCTCATTCCTCACTGAGTTTTTATTCAAGGAAAAGTTTTTACATGCTCCACACAAGTACAAGAAGTATTTTTAGTAACTTTAATCTACGTATATCTAATATAATTATGTATGCTATAATTTGTCAACCTGCAACCCTGCTATATACAAAGAATACTACACGATTGCTCATAACTCTTTTAAGCCTGTTAAAGCTCATAAACATCAATTCAATAAGGTATCTTAATTCCCCACGGCTACAATTTTTCATAACTACTAACAAAATAACTTGTATTAAACAAGCTATGTAATTTATACTACAAACTAGCAATTTATAGCCTCAAAGAATAAACTGGAAGCCAGTGGAAATTAGACGGGGGTAATCTCAGCGCCTAACTGTTAACTGAGAGTAGGAATTACAAGTTATAGAGCGCACAATTGTCCATAAAACGTCTGGCCTATGTCAGTTCCGTGTCAGTTTCAGGGCTGCGGGGCTGTTCGAAAGAGATACCGTGGCCCTGGAACACAAAGGGCAAGGAAGGAACATGGATGGATTTTAGTCAGTACAAGTCTGACCCTCCCTTCCGCTCCGCCCAGAGCGGGAGAAGTCAGTTGATGATTTCCCACCCGAAAAAAAAGGCCTATGTAAGTTCCTATCAATACAGCACGGGAGAAAGGGAGAAAGCGTGATAGAAAAAATCACTTTTAAGTTAAAAAACTTTTACGTTTATTAATATGACTACTTAGCTTATGCCCGTGGCTTCGCCCGCGCGGAGATCGGAAATTGCCCCTTGAATTGATCTTACTTCTGGAATAATAAGTAATCTATGTGCTATACCATACTATAATCTATATCTGTGTCAAGTTTCATCCAGATTTGTTCAGCCGTTTTTGCGTGATTGAGTAACAAACATCTATCATCTCATCTATATATATATATATATATATCTTACATAAACTATTCTAAATGCGAAAGTTAAAACTAAAAGTAAAAACTATATAATATGTGTGTGTGTGTGTGTGTGTGTGTGTGTATGTATATGTGTAATATTACATATATATATATATATATATATATATATATATATATATATATATATATATATATGTAATATTATATAGTTTTTACTTTTAAAGTTGAATAGTTAATAAAGAAGTAAGAACATATAAAATATAAGAAAAAGAAAAAAAAAATATATATATATTTAGTGCCAAAAAGTAACGCTAGACCCCACACTAGGATACACTGTGTCGTGGGATCTAGTTATTTCTGCAATAATGACACATTATAAGTGCACTAGTGGGTAGTTCAGTAATCGTTTGGTTACTTATTCTAAATAAAACAGACAGACGTCTGTTTGTCTGCAGGTTAGCTCAAAGACTCTTAGTACTAGAAAACTGTAATTTGGTATGAATATACAAATTAGTTACGCCGACAAAGTAGTAAAATAATATTTCGAAAAGTATTTTTTTAGGGTACTTCCCGTTGACCCCACCAGTGGGACGAAGCTGTGGGACCAGCGGGAACAAAATTGCAGACTTCCCGTTGACCCCACCAGTACGGTAGGGTAGTGGGGCCAACGAAACGACGGTTTTGATGTTTCCCGCTGACCTCACCAGTGGGGCCATGTCAGTGGGGTCAACCGGAATACACCGGTATCTCCTGTAGGTACACGAAAAGTGGATATATTATTTTCTCGCGTACCCCATAGTGTGTGATGTCGTTGGATAGGTCTTAAAAATATTGCAAGTATGTTCAATAATTTATCGATTAAGGGATTCGTTTGTGAAATGTTAAGCATTAAAGTGCTGATTTTTGTTAGACTCAAGTGTCCCCCCCACGCCTTCAGCAAAACGGTCGTGTTTGGGTGTGTGATAAAAATCACGGTAGTAGTATATATGTATAATGAAATTAAAAGAAGAAGTATTAGTAGCAGCTAAATTGGCTTTATAAGTTAACAAATAATAGTCGACCAACACTAATATTTTCAAGATACGGGTTAATATAATATTAAGCAATGAACAGATGCGCCCTACATTCGAGTTTTCATTACGTGATCAAACTGTCGTGAGTCGCTAGTATTAACCTGGTTTTAATACATTACAAGTAAATGCACTGTGCCATACAGTAAAAATATAATTTTGATGATAATTGGCTGGTATTATATATCTTGAACCACGGATAAAATTTATATTTTTTATCCGTGGTTCAAGATATATAATACCAGCCAATTATCATCAAACTTATTTTCGGTTACTTTTTTATATTATGCGAGTAGGTAAAATTAACGTTGTTGAAATAATAAAATTAATGTGATAAGCATTAAATTATTGTTAGGTGGCACGACTTATTAAAATTATGTGAATTTTTTTAAAGAAAATTGGACACAACCAAAATATTGCGATGATGGCTGATATAAAGAAATATGAAAGGTAAAGAATGACTGTGACAACAAATAATTCATGAAAAATTTATCTATCCATCTATATCTATACATCTTCTATACATATACATATACTATACTACTATACAAATAAATAAAATTAGTGTGTCTGTTTTTAATATTAAAATAACCGCTGTTTACTAAGTGCATATGGATGTATACACGGTCCATACACCAAAACCACATTTTTTACAATTTTTGTCTGTCTGTTTGTTCCGGCTAATCTCTGAAATGGCTGGACTGATTTTGACGGGACTTTCACTGGCAGATAGCTGATGTAACAAGAAGTAACTTAGGCTACTTTTATTTTAGATAAATAATTAGGGTTCCGTGTAAAAAAATAAAACCCTTGAAATTGGTAAAAATATTCCATTCAAATAGGGAAGTGCTTATAATAATGGGCATTTTTAATAACAATTTCAATAGTTAGTTAAAATAAAAATTAGCTTGTCTAATTCATACTGTGCGCTAGTAGGTAATCCTTCATAGAGCAAGCTGGTTCGTAGCGTCATAAAAGTTGGTCCTCCTTCAACTTCCGATTCACAGTATATGTGTTGTACGAATATAATTAAACTTCAAAGTATTAAAGGTCCCACTGAAGAAGGGTTCGCTACGCACGTGTAAGCGTTTTTGAAAATAATTATGTTTAAGCTCACGGAAGCTTGAAGTTAATTGTTACATTAAATATATTACCTTTATTTACTCAAGTATTTGTAAAACTTTACAGAGAAATTAAATTATTTATTACAAATTGAACTTATAAGTGTCGAAAAAGTAAACGGAGACATCAATTCACACAAAGCGAAATCTATAAAAAATATCAATAAATATTTTTAAGTTCCGTAATAAATCTTTTAAATAAGAGGGAAACGTTGACGAAACGAGACTCAATGTATGAAAAGCAAAATAGTTACAAAACGAAAAAGTTAACAAACGGGACGAAACCCTGATCCACATATCACTTACATACTTGAAGTTTAGGCAAATATACTTTACATATTCCGATCTCTGACAATAAGTCATAAAAATAAAATTAAATATTATTTTACAATAAACATGCAAAAGATCGTGCAAAACTAATCCCGATTCAACACCCAAAACAAAAAGCATAAGTACAAGCTTAAGCATAATCAGCCTATATCGTTCCCACTGCTGGGACACAGGCCTCCTCTCTATTAGAGGGAATGGGGTATATTCCACCACGCGGGCCCAACACAAAAAGTAAAATGAAAATTCAACGTTCACCATTATGCATACGTAGCAATGATTGTAAGCCTAATAGCTGTTGCAACAGTTAACAATTCATTCAAAAGTCTAAAAGGGAATCGCTCGTCAATTAGCGCATCAGCGGCCATGTTGGGATCAGGGGTGCCAACAATCCGAATTCGGAACAGAGTTCGGAACATTCGCATTTCTAGGCTAAGGCGTTTAAAGCTGCAATTCTGCGGCTAAACCACAATTCTATGGGTAGGGCTGCAAAGCTCTGCAGCGCTTTACAGCGGATTCCACCGTTTTCTATGTTACATTAAACATATTATGTGAAGTTGATCTCTGAAGCTTGAATCGCTGTAATAATATGAGGATTAAAGCGATGCATTTTGCTTTGAGACCGAAATGCTTACGTAAAGGGAGGTATGTAGATGGAAGCATATTAAAGTCTTTGTTACGCGTTTTATGCTTTCGAAGGTTTATGTTGGTGGTTATGGCGGTGGAAAATTCTTGATTAACTGGTGTTTAGTAGGCATTATGTTTAAATTAATAACACACGAAAAGTTTATGCCTCTTTGGCCGCAATAAACTGTACATGCTAAAAATTTTGGGCAATTTTTCGTTAATGTAGCCCTAATGATGTTATTGAATACTAGCGGACGTCACGCGGTTTCACCCGCGTAATTCCCGTTCCCGTGGGAGTATGGGGATAAAATATAGCCTATTTTACTCGCTGATAATGTAGCTATCCATTGCTGAAAGAATTTTTCAAATCGGTCCACTAGTTTTTAAAGTTAATTCATTACATACAAAAATACAAATCTTTCCTCTTTATAATATTATTAAGTATAGAGTATAGATGGACAAAAAACTATTTCAAATGTATAACTTTACGAAAACAGAAATCTTGTTTTAAGTGTTTTGGAATTTTGCTTTAAACAATAACTGATGATAATAATAATATCTTGGGACAACGAACACACCGCCATCTGATCCCAAACTAGGCAGAGCCTGTACTATGGCAACCAGACAACTGATAAACATACTTATATATTTCTAAATTCATACATATTATAGATAAATTATACACCCAGATACAGAACAAATAATCGTACTCATCGCACAAAGATTTGTCCTGTGTGGGAATCGAACCCACGACCTCCGTCCTAGCAGTCAGGGCCACTAACCACTAGACCAACAGGCCAATCAAAAATAATATTTTTATGACTGCTTTATTGAACGATGTATTACTTTGTTGAAAATGATTTAAGTCACGTGCATTGCTAATTGCACACGAACAGAGTTTTACTAGTTTATACTGCACTGCTGTGCATTGCCATAAATCTTCCAAATTAAATAAATAATTCATTAATCTCACCCACGTTTCATTTAATCTAAAATGATTTACAGCATCTCCTAAACCTTAACAAAATAGTTTATTCGCTCATAACGCAAATTCCCTTCACTATTTTCCTTTTTTTTTCACTTGTCCTTTAGTAAAAATGAGGATTTATTACCTCAGTAACCGGAGCGTCTTCGCTGACCGCTAATGAAATGTTATATAGCTTCCAAGCTAAGCTCAGAGGGACTGAGATATTTTTTGCGTACAAACTTTGCAGTCACAGTTAGTTAAGATGTATTCTTTGCTATTATGTAGTCCTGGTGGGAAACTGAGCGCGAGAGGGCAATAGTGAAATTAATAATCTTGAATAGAGCGAAGTAAGTCAATTGAGTGAAATAGTTCAAGAAGTCGGGCGAAATAAAGACCTTTACGAATTATATTTCATAACAAACTAACCGCTATGGTGTGACGTATTCGGTGATGTATACTCTCTTTGTCAATCATGTTGATAGAATCAAGAAATATACGTTTTATGCTATAAATATCTCTACAGCATCGAATAAATAAGATCTTCAAGCTATCCTTAATCATGTACCATAAAGGGTGACGATATTCCGACATATTTCAACGTTGACCGCTTGGTGGTCACTGAGGAAATATGGCAAACGTTTCTGTATATAAACTGTAATGTTACGGCTGTAATTTACGTTATTTTTTTTATTTTTTTCATTTTGTCATGTCAACATTGGCCTTTCTATAAAATTGAATAATAACATAAATCATACAAGATATTTTAAGAGCAATACCGAGAAATTTGCCTTACATACTTTAAGAGCAAAAACCGAGAAATTTGCCGATTTTATTGTAATTAGATTAAGAGTATATTTTTTTTTTTACAAAAAGTAACGAGCCATCTTTGAAGACAAGGAAATATTAGTATTTATTGGCTCGATAGATTTTGCGATTTAGCCTCTGTTGCCTCTGAAGGAGTGCAAAAACAGAATTCAGATTTGCATTTAGCGCGAGAGACCTCTTTTCAACACCTAATTTACGCACCAAGAGCGAGTTTTACGAACGTTTAAAAATTACATAGTCATTAAACATATAACCAATATAAAGTTACACTAAAAATAATTGCAATTTTCACAAGCAATAACTTTAGTCAAAAAAACATTGTAAACCTGTGTTCATATTTCGACGGGCTGTTAAAGTTGGTAGACTGGGCTCTTAAATCTAAAAAGAAATATCCATTTTGTGATATAAAAAACCTTTACAGCATTGAATAAAATAAGATCTTCAAGCTGTGCTTAATCATGTACCATAAAAAGTGACTCGGCTGTTTGTTTCGAGAGCGTAGCAGGGGTTACGGTAACATCATCGTGACTGCTACGCCGTAGGCGTCGCGTAGACTGTGAACCCATATCTATCCGGCATAACATCACTGAATTAAGATTTGTTTTGTTCCGGATCGAAAATAAACTTTCAATGTCAACTTTTATTGGATATAAATCTTTATTTATACAACCAGTGTGGGAAATACGTTATTTTTTTGCGAAGAGCTGCTTTCATAAGATCACGGACGAAAATACAAAGATGTTTGAGTTTAAATAGGTATTAGTGGCTTTATATAATAAGCTTAGTAGGGTAATCCCTAACGATGGTATATTTATCATGAATACCGTCTTTTCACTCAACCTATTTCTAAGTAAAATTCAGTGAATAAGCTTAGTTGATTTTTTTTTGCTGGTCGGAAATTATAACCTAATATGTTCAGCCGTTTAGGCGTTAAAAGATACGCCGAGACTCACCGGCTTTACTTTCGCATGTTAATATTGTTGTTGAAAAAATGAAAAGAGTATACTTATATAGTTTAACCATGTTGAGGGGATGTATGTGTGAAAGGGGACTACCAAAAGGTAGTTTACAAGGCAAATGTATAGTGGCAACGTCAAGAGCGAACGCCCTAGAAGGACACACGCTGATCTTATTTGTGAAGTTCTTCAGAAAGGTCGGTTCCTCAGGAAGGAGTATATTATGAGGATCGTAGCAAGAGGCGTTTTGTATAGTTTCTGCTACCTCCATGGCAAAAAGACGTGAGTTTGTAAACACTATGTGTGCACGAAACTGTAATACCAGCGACCCGCCCCGGCTTCGTACGGGTGCAATGTAGATATATATTTTCCTCTTGAATCACGCTATCTATTGCTGAAAACTGCATCAAAATCCGCTTCGTAGTTTAAAAGACCTAAACGTACAAACAGCAGGAGCGCTTTATTTTATACTATGTAAATATATTCTTATCAACTTTCAATAGTAATTTTCATTCATATTAATGTGTAATGATCTACAATTATGAACATAATTATAATTTTGGAATTCATCATCTTCATCATATCAGCCCGTTGCTGTCCACTGGCAAGCAAGCAGCATCTCAAAGTTGAAATTGAAATCGCTTTATTTTTTATATTAGTGCACATTACTGCATGTTAATTGATTTACTTATGTGCCTACTTATTTACTTATATGCCTACTTTACATATTTTTCTTTGTAATCCTAGCGATTATTTTCACTGTAACGTATCCTACAGTTAATCTGTGAACAGCGGCGTGGGCTGCAATATTGTCTATAAGTTATGTGTATTTCTTATTTCTATGTTTTATATTGCAGCTGTTTGTTGTTCTTTTTGAATAACAAAAAAAATAAAAATAAAAATAAATACTTATTTTAATTGAAATTTGAACCATTGAACTTTATAATTCATCATCCATTTTCATTTTTTAAATCGACCTTTAAAGTAGCGTAACAAAACGATGTCAATTTAACCTATGCTAATTCCACGCATGCTCAATTGCTCACCTCATGTTTAAAACAAATGTCATAAATATTCATATTCAAATTCACACGTACTTAGCAAACAACTTCTTGAACTTTACGAAACGATTATAATACCAGTATAGTTAAGACAGTAACACACATTAATTCTACATGAATATTGGAGAAGCCGACTAAGATAGGGAACTCCGCTCTCAACTACATGGTTTGTAAAAAATGAACTTGTAATATGTGTTTTAGCTTACATACAAAAATAAATATCATTTCGTCATTGCATCTCGGAGAAGTATAGTTACCGTTGCCAACATAGTTTACCGACTAAGCAAACTGAAGTGGCAATGGGCTGCTCATGACCGACGGCTGAGATGGAGTAACCGAGTCCTGGAGTGAAGACAAATGTGAAACTAGTGTCGTTCTACTGTCGACTGGCGAAGGTCGTCTTTGTGACGAATTTTTTTCCCTAGTTATTCTTTTTGTGCTTATTGTTTAGCGCCAATAAATGTGTTTATTGAAGTTATACTTTCTTTTGGCGCGTTAGGAAAAAATGATGAGAGTAAATTTTTATTCGCGCGCACACCGTCACGAAAAACCGACACCCTGAAGTTAGCTAGTCAAAATTTTAGTTTAACGCCAAAGAAGTATAACTTTTTACGTACGTAATAATTACACACACTTTTTTTCCCTAGTTATTCTTTTTGTGCTCATTGTTTAGCGCCAATGAATATGTTTATTTTTCTGGCATAATGTGTGTCACCCCTATAAAATTGGCTAGGACAGACCGGATGCATGCAAAGGACGGGTGTTGTGGCGAAGCTTCAAAGACGTTTATGCCCAGCAATGGACTACGTTTGGCTGAGGTAATTGATGGGAAATGCAACAAAACAAATATCTCCCAAAACGCGGTGTATCAAAATAAATCTCAATGTGAATAACAATCGTTATCACGCTGAATATTTATTAGGTTTTGTAATTCGTCACCGACTTCGTCGAGTTTCAACACCGCTCGCCTGTGTATTTGGATGTTAGAAGTGACGGAGATGTGGTAAGTAAGCACACCACAGTGACAAATCATTGCAAAGTACACTCGCTGCGTTTAAGGGAATAAATTTAATCAGATAACCCAAACAAAGTAACCTTCTATCAGTAATAATGAAGATGTAAAATTCAAAAAGTCGTTGTAGGAATACTAAACACTTCATTGTAAGCTATTTTCATCCGTCTAGGTAACATTTACTGAAAACTTGTTTCAATATAGCACAAAATTTCATCGAAAGCGCTTGATTTGTACCCAAAGAAATTAGTCAAACCTATTTGTATGTTTATCCTAGGTTGTTTTTTCACATTTGTGCATAGTTGGACTAAAACAGGAAGCACTTCCTTACTTTCTTAATTCACGGCCTGAAACTGAAAGCTCATTACTTGCACAACTTGTTCGGAATCATTAAAATTTATACGTTCCACGACTTCACTTAATGAAAATACGAAAAAGTTTTTATTCTCGTTCCCCATAACGTTTACAGTGAGGCCTTAAGGGCTATCACAATTTTTCTTGTATTTGAGTGTTTGACTCGAGTTTTGATGTGTGATTATGGTTTAGATATGGCCATAAATTAAAAAAAAATATGCCCGACAAAGTTTGATTATTTCTCTTAGGAGTGTTCTAAATAAATATTACAATTTGTTTACATACATGAGTAACCTTGTCTCTGCAAAGGATGTTCCACAAAATTCTACTTTTGGGCATCTTTTGATACTTTGTTACGTACAAGATATAATAATGTAAAAAAAAAACCATAGTACAGGTGAATGTTGTACTTTAAAACGCTCAATTCAATTAATTATGTTTCATAAACTAGTACACCAAAAACAAATCCGTAAAACAGAGAGATACTGACAATTTTCCGTCCAAAATAATATTTTTTATCTATGAATATATAATCCTAACTAACAATTATTTTTTACAATGATAAAAATCAATATAAATCTCGGACCCGGCGGTCCTTAGCTTGGTTGGTCATGTTGGTTTGTTCCTAGTATCCAAGGCATAGCTGTTTGCATGTGTGTGTAGCGTACTTTGCTAGACGCACACGTGCGCATCCGCTGCGGCACGCCGTCTTATTTACCTAAACTGAGTGACTTTTATTTTGTAATAGCCCTCTTAAAAATGTTTGTTATACAGTGAAAGGAAGAAACGTGTCAAGACGTTTTTGTTTCACTGACGTTTTGCCGTGCAAATTAGTTACATACGAGCGCAAATTACAAGTTTCAAACCCTGGTGGGTTCGAATAATTAGGCGCTTTAGCCCTTGTTGTTCAACTACTATCGTTGTAAGGTACTAAAACTATTATTTTATAACTACAAAAGACAACATCACAGGTGCCTTGCAATTGCACCGGGAGAGAGAGGGGCTTTCCTTTGGTAACTCATCATCATCATCATTTCAACCAACACGTCAGTCCACTGCTCAACAAAGGCCTCCCCCAAAAGTCACCACATTGACCGGTCCCATGCATCTCGCATGCAGCGGATCTCCGCAACCTTCTCTAGGTCATCGTCACCACTCCAGAACTTTTCGGCTTCTTTCTGCGGCATCCGTTCTGCGAGCAATGTGTCCTGCCCACTGCCACTAGTTAGTGTAAATTTAGTTTATCACCTCTGTATTCAAAAACGTGAAGGAAAACATCGTGAGGAAACAGTATGTAAGGACTGACATGACGTGACATTCGGCCGTGTCGACGGCGTGTTCGAGTTGCGCCTCAAAGAGATGCCAGTAAACCAGGAGGAGGGCTCCGCAAGGGCCGATGCCTGCCGGGGCTATGGGACTGTTCGAAAGAGAAACCGCGGCCCTGGAATACAAAGGGCAAGGAAGGAATATGGATGGGTTTTAGTCAGTAAAAGTCTGACACTCCCTACTACTCCGCCCAGAGCGGGGTCATTTGATGTTTTCCCATCTTAAAAAAACGAGTGCAATTAACACGTGGTAAAAGTGACCCTTTCCAAAATTTTGGCTTCAAAATAAACAACTTCCTATCTCATTTTCTCCCACGTTAAATCTTATGAATTTATGTGTGTGTGTGTGTGTGGTATAAAGTAAAGCTTAATAAATTAATTAAGCTTTACTTACTTTTTTTATAGATCTTGATAGTACAAGAGCGGTTGTACACAGGAGATCGCATAAGTGATGTGACCTTAGTTGCGTGATGTATCACTCTACCCTTCTCGAGTAGGAGAGCATCATTCAGTGATTTCGTATACATTCGCCCTAAGGCGAAAGAGATTAAGGTGTACCTCTTATACATAAGGTTGTGGCGTACGCTAAGAATAGAACTCTCTTTTCCTGTCCGGGCTAAGAAGCCAAGGGATTAACCACTGAATAGACAGAATTCGAGTGAAAGTCCACCTGTAATACCTCTGTGCCTCTAAATAAACGCAATAGAAAACATACTGTGCAAAATAACAGACTTACTGAATCTAGTAAACAAACTTATAACGGGGATATATGAGAATTACCTTTTTATTGTCGTTTCGATATTGTATAGAGACTCAGTAAAAAACTGTCGAGTATCGGTTTTAATTTCAAATCAAACCAGCTTTTCATCAATTTATTTTATTTTCCAAGACAATTCTGTTTACTATCAGATACTTATGACATACGCCGGGTTGATGGTAATAGGCTCGCCCCCTATTACATGAGACTTAAACATAACTGGCGAAATGTGTTTGTACGATTAAACACCTCTGCTTAACCCTGCGGGGACTGGTGTGATGTTATGTTATGTTACTTATGATATGCATCAAGTCTTTGGCCCTACGCCTGATCTTCGTCCCGTGGAGTCAGATTGCTGTCCTATTGGACTATGAGAAAGATCGAGGGCGCCTGTGTTTGCGCACACACTTGTGCACTATTATCCACTAAAACGCCAGCGGGTACTGCGGGACCCGGCAATAAAAAACGCGTAACTGCCATTGGGTACTCGAGGCCCCGGGTTTCTTAAATTGACATCATTGACAATGACATAAGTGACACTTGACAGTTCAAACAAGGTTTAACTGTGGCTGGCCACTGGCTATGTTTCCTATATCGATGGCTAGTCGTCATGACTGAAACGGTCAAGAGGACAAACAATATTTTTATAAGCATCCGGCTCTCCACAGTTTTTCAACGTAATTATTTGTACCTACTTGTAAACCACACATATACTAGAAATTATGTCCCACATCAGGCAAAGGCCTCCCTTTGCTCTTTCCATTTTTGCTGTCTTTGGCTATTTGGGCCACAAAATAGTTGTAAAAATTCTGGGCAGATGATGATGATATTTGTAACAGGACCCCTACCTGTTACTCTTAGTACATAAAATACAGAGCACTATGCCTTCATTTACGTTTCCAAGTGACAATTACGTTCGTATTAAGCGGGTAGTACATCGAACGGCAGAGAGTGCTCTTGCGTAATCCTCGCCAACTCTATTCCAGTAATCCCGCCTCCTGGCGCGACTTAGCCGAATCTTGTTTGAGATGCTACCGAAGCAGTGTGGCAACACTGATCCTGTTAAGCTACTCTTTTGATGATATCGTTAATTATTGCGTGTGGTGCCACTTTGTAAATGTGTGGTTTTATTTTTGTTGGTAAGTTAACGATATTATTAGAGTACATTGGTCTTCAGGGGTTTAGTAGCTGTGTGTGAGTGTGTATTTAAGGTGTTATAAGATGAACGTGAAGACATGTTTCGGTCCTCTACAATATCTGTTTATTTTGTAATTAGGACATAATTATGTTACAAGTTTGTGAGGTATTTAATTATGAATTAGGCGACGTGCTCAAATAAAATCGCTCCTGAAATAAATTACGTGGTGTTTTTTTCTCAACGTAAACATTTCTTTGAAGTCAATTTTCAAAACTGTAGATTTTCAAACATAAAATACGACGAACTAATTAGCGATATTTGAGTTTGTAATAATAATACAACCTTGTGAAGCTAAAAAATTATAACACTATAATTTTTAGCCTTACAAAATTGTATTATATTTTTTTCTACACTAAGTATATTTTTTTCAACATAATTTAATTTTGGTATATTTCTTTTAAAATGTTAGGTACCTGCAAAAGCTGCTAAGCTGAAGTGGGACTGGACTGGCCACGTTTGCCGCATGCCCAGCTGTGGGCCGAAATAACCACTTTCTGGAGCCCTGACACAGCCAGAAGACGTCGCGACAGACCTCGTAGAAGATGGCGGGATGAGCTGGACAAAACCAAAGACCAGTGGTTTAACCCTGGATCGAAACAACTGGAAGTCATGGGGAGAGGCCTTTGCCCAGCAGTAGGATGACGCTGGCTAATAGTATCAGGTACCTATTGTTACTAACCTCTGCTATGTTACCTCACATTCTAAGTTAAGGTATGCACCTAACAGTGAGGCTTTGCCAATCTTTCCGCTTCATTTATCTAGTTTATGATCAGAGCGCGCTTACACGGCTACAATGCATGCCTTTGACTATGAAAGCTTTGGCTTTATTACAGTTTGCTGAATAAACAACATGTCTCTTGTTGCTGCATTGTCTTATTGAATTTTTATTCGGGAACAAGCTGTGAACCTTCATCGCGTGAAATTATTGTAAATATATTAACAATTTCATGGGTTTTTTTTTTCTGCACGGAACCCTTATTTAAAAAAAAAAGTAGCCTGTCACTCTAAATCTTATTGGAAATTTATTAGTTATCTGCCAGTAAAAGTCCCGTCTAAATCGATCCAGCCATTTCGGAGATTAGCTTGAACAAACAGACAGATAGACGGATAGAAAAAAAATGTTATAAGTACCGCATATATTTTCACATGCATTCAATAAAAGCTGTTATTTTAAAATTACAAACAGCCACTTCAATTTTATAAAGGATGTAACAAAACCCTTAACGAAGCCAAAATGCACACTTATTCTCCCCGTCATTGTGATCATTTTTAACCGACTTTCTTCAAAAAGGAGGAGGTTCTCAATTCGGTTGTATGTTTTTTTTTGTGTTTGTTACCTCATATCTCCGTCGTTTCTTAACCGATTTCAAAAATTCTTCTTTTATGTGAAAGGATATACTTCCCGATTGGTCCCATAGAAGTTTCATCAAAATCGGTTCAGTAATTTGGTATGTTTTCACGTTAATTGCTATATCCCGCGACGACGCCTGAAGTCTTGCATGTTTAATTTGACACACTTCCTGATTTCCAATTGAATTAAAAATTTGCACGCTTATGTATATTGCGTGATAGTACAATATATCGATGACATGGAGCTGATCTGATGATGGAGCTGGACGGCGGCGTTAGGAACTCCGTTATGAAACGACATAACCCCATCGAGTTTGGGCTCGTATGATTCGTCTTAATGAGTAGTTTGTCTTTAGATAGTATCCAGGGTCTGGTGATGGAGCTGTAAGGTCGCCTTAAGAACTCCGCTATAAAACGACAACCCCATCGAGTTTGAACTCGTTTGATTCGTCTTGACGATTACTTCCTTAAAGTTCTGGTTACAATATAAAAATTAATTCATGATTAGAATTTGTGTGGTATGCTAAAAAGTCTACAACGAAAAGGGTAAAATAAAAAACTTTCTGCGAAAAAAAACCGACTTCCAAAAAAACACAAAACAAAACTAAAATAACTTATTTTAAATTACTTTCCGAAGTCGGCGACTTTGTTTGTTTCATTGTCATTTTTTGTCACCGACTTCCGAAAGTAATTAAAAAAATAACTTATTTTAGTTTTTTTTTTGTGTTTTTTTGGAAGTCGGTTTTTTTTCGCAGAAAGTTTTTTATTTTACCCTTTTAGTTGTAGACTTTTAAGCATATCACACAAATTATAATCATGAATTAATTTTTATATTGTAACCAGAACTTTTTGTTGTACTGGACCATACCTGGGAACCTTCTAGTTACGGAGACATTGGAGGTCTAAGTTCCAAATTTTACACAAGTTTTTTTTGTTAAACTAGTTATTTTGTTGTACTAGTTTTATGGTTACCTCCATGACCCATTTACTACTCAAAGCATCCATCAGTACAATGTTTTGAGAAAACTCAAAGTAGCACTACTTTGAGTTTTACCGTAAAACGTGGTTTTTCTCCCTAGAAAAAAGTCGTTTCCCAGCAATAATTTTTGCGTAGGGTTACTTACTACTTAGTTTGATGTACAGTCAGCTTCACGATGTGGGTACCCCCTTTGAAAGCACCTACGTTCCCAACTGCTGTCCAATATGTGAATTACAATAGTATATTTTGAAATCTTTATGCGTCACGTTGTTTGTCCGCGTTGGACTCCTAAACGATTTTAATCAAATTTGCACACCGTGTGTAGTTTGATTCAACTTGAAAGACAGGATAGCTTACATCTTAATTTATAGTCGCAATATTATTTAATTGCATTATGTGACGCAGACGAAGTTGCGCGGGTCAGCTAGTTTAATATAAATATCAGCTCATTTGTTTTTCATACCCTATGCTGTATCCCACAACTGGGCTAAATTCGTTAAACTTTAGTATACTTTCGCGGTTTGTCGATGTTTTTTACGAATGTAAGTTTTAAATTAATGTCTACTTAATATAAAGTTTTTGTAACAGCATTTTCCTTGGCTGCCTCATTGGTCTAGTGGTCGCACTTGCGACTGCTGAGCATGAGATTTTGGGTTCGATTCCCGGGTCGGGCTAATTGTTATTGGGTTTTTCTATCAGGAAATTCTCAGTAGCAAGCTCGGAGTTTGGATTTGTGCCCGGTTAATGGCAATAGGCTTACCCCCTATTACATGAGTCTTAAACATAACTGGCGAAATGTAGGGTGTACTAATAGGTACAGCTCTGCCTAACCCTTGGGGGATAACAGGTGTGAAGTTATATATGTATTATTCTTTATTTAGTACAAAATGTTACACACCACATTCTCCACCAACGTCAACGCGATGAATAAATTAGAACGCCCCAATAGGTTCCAGCCATTATCTCCAAGTTTTCTCGTCGTCCACATAAATAATTCAAAGGCATCACAATGCAATGGGATATCGCTGCAGGTTCATATTTCACGATACACTGCCGCGGAGTAATTAATGAACCAGAGAACAACGGCTGGCCGCGTGGCGTGGTTTTGGCATAACACACACACATACGAGCTTATCTCAGTCACATCTCGCGTAAACATTGATGTATGACACTTTATTATTTTGAAAAAAATCTTTTTCCTTACTAAACATTACATCGTGCCTGTATTTCCCCGAAGCGTTGAGCAGGTATACTAGTTCACTTATATTTCACTAGTTACGTTTAAGTGTTATAGGGAGTAAGCCTATTGCCATCAACCGGGCACAAATCCAAACTCGGGGCTATTCATGAAAAATTCCTTATTGAAAAATCCAATAAAACTTTGACCGACCTAGGAATCGAACTACGATTTCATGCTCAGCAGAAGCCTTTGTGACCACTGACCTACGAGGATCTTTATAAAAACTTTTATGTTCAAGAAAGAATAAATTTCTCATAGTTTTGGAATTACTGAAACTGGTAATATTCTCAAGGCTATCGCATTGAGTAGTTCCATTTTTAAAATTAACTTCCCCGGTGATTTAAACATCCAATATGTAGATGAGGCACTCTTTTAGTATCATGGAAATAGGCACCCATTATAAGTAAGGAGCTACGTGGTTGCTACGGCGTAGCTGACGGCAACGCTACGAGCTACGAAGAATATTGCTACGCGTTATTTATTGCGTAGCACACCTACCTCAGAATTTTCTGTTTGTCCTTGGTTTTGAGTAATAGATATTATTACTTTGCTGTTCTAAAAGAGTAGTTCCATCTCACTAATGATCCACAGTAAGGTAACAACAGTATCGCTTACTAAACCACGGAACAGAACTAATGGCCCAATATTTTGTATTAGCGCACGTCACGCCGATATTTCGTGTGGCTTTCTTCCTCCCAAATAATGTTCCGCATTAGCCGTAGTTACAGTGATTAAATGACTAGCAGCGAGGGGAAGTAATAATGTATTACAAACACAAGACCGATTGTAATGGATATAGTTTATCTGTGTATCGCTACAGATATAATCGTGTCTATATGTTGAATGAACACACACAAATATACGAAGATTTATGTCTGTTTATTGAGTACTGACTTATTGGCAATATTCGCTTTGTTTTGAGAGTCTTTGGGCTCGTGCGATTAATTCTTGAAAAAGCTCTCCTCTTAGTGGCATTCTGATACTTAATGATACGATATACTCAGGAACTAAGTATTTTTTCAGGTTTAGTCGTTTTGAATAATTTTTGTACATCTTTCTCTAATATATAAAATTCTCGTGTCGCGGTGTTTGTTACCAAACTTCTCCGAAACGGCTGAACCAATTTGTATGAAATTTTGTGTGCATACACCTAAATGATAAGGGTGACCCACCCCTAAGTATTTTTTTTTATTTTTTTGATAAAATAAAATATTTTTATTTTATTATGCTGTAGGTAGGTAGGTAGTAAGTCAATTCGAATTCAATATTCATAGTTGACAGGAGAACGTCTGTCGGGTCAGCTAGTAACTTAAAATAATGCCTAGAGAATGAGTAATAGAGAAGTATGGAAGAAGAAGAAGATAAGCTGTGCCGATAAAGAAGGCAAGGTAAGGTAAGGCAAGGGTAAGGTAGAACCTTACCCGGCACCCATATAATAACTATAGTTATGATGATTCAAGTAAATCCTTAAACTCCCTCAAGGAAGCTATCTAAAATGTGGACAAATCTCGCCAGTAGTGGTTGGTCAAATCCGTTTCTTTACTATGATTGGTTGTAGGAAAACCAACAAAAGACAAACAGTATTCAAAGGGTTAAATATACACAACAATAAGCTTGCAATCCCCGAAGGGTTAAACACAGGTGTTCCTCCACCACTTATGTTTTAATTGACGGCATTGACGGCACGGTTGGAGCAGTGGCTGGGCGATTGACTGCTGCAATGCGTGTCGCGGGTTTGATCCCCGCACGGAACAAATATTTGTATGGCCTACAGATAGTTGTTCCGTGTCTGGCTGTTTGTGTGTGTGAGTTTAAATGTTTGTGAACGCACCCACGATACAGGAGAAATTCCAAGTGTGGGGCAACGTCCTTTTTTTTTTAAATTCCATGTTCGCTAGTCTAACAAATAACTAAATAACTATCAAAAATGTACCTTCAAAGCATGGTTAAATATGTACCATCCAAACTCGACATCTAAGTAGCAGTTCAAAGCAAAAGCCGCACCTTCCACAAGTCTCACAAGAAGCCTTGACAGCGAATATACTATCCCAACGTACATCAGACTTAGCAATCCGGCAAACACATTCACTACAACATGTGTAGGAAAGTGTTAAAGGAGTTCGGAACTTGTTCGGGCAAGTTGTTCGACACTCGTGTCTTGTTCGACGCGTCTCGGGTTGTTATGACGAATTTGTCGTGCTCAGCTGATGTGGGATGATTACAGCGTTAATTGTGTGTAATAAGGCTGGTTGTTGCAAGTCGTTTGTGTGATATTTTGGTTGGTTGACGTAGCATACGCATAAACAACTTGTAATGTTTCCAGTCTGTGACATAGACATTCTCGCCGTGAGACGGAGTTAGCGTGAACCAGAACTGTATTACACTACGAAGTGCTGGTATACGCCACATATCTCATGTCTCTGCAATTTTAAACTTGTTTTCTTTCACCATTTTATCATTAGAATCATAACGTTAATCAGCGATTCTATTAGGATTGTTGTGTGTAATATCGGTGACGTAGATACACTAAGTTGTTAAAGTCATATGTTGGTAACCCTGCATTAAACGAGAATAATTTAGGTTATCAGGTTGACTGATGGAGAATGCCTTGTGGCATTGAGTCCGCCTATGTACCTCTATTGTTCATGAAGTTTAAATAAATAGTAATTAAAGGCACCTACAAGTAGATCAAGTAATTTTACGCAGAGGAGAATATAGGTTCTAGGTTATGTACGAGTATTACTTATCAGGTATTTGACCTAGTTCAAGCTCTGGCCACTGCTGCGTTAAGTAACTTGTGTCAAGAAAATAGACGTTTCTTATTAGTTTTGTGATAGTGGTTGTCCTTACTTCTGAGTTTCAGTAGTTTTGCCAAACTGTGTGTAGCTTTGCAGTTAAGTAAAAATGTATCTTTATCACGTGGACTTTGCTTGTACTTATTTCTCTAAAGAAAACATCGAGAATACTTCAATCTAACACAAAAGACACTCACGGAAGGATTGAAGTGCGTATTCAACGCAGAGCAATGAACATGAAAAATATAACCGCACTAAATTCAAGATCACAATTCCTATACAAAGAGCAGGCGCAATAAAACATTTTCTCAATGCACGCCGATATTGCGTCACAAATATTATTGCCAACTCTGCCCGTTATCGGGTAGTAATATTTTTTCGCCCCTTATAAATCAGTGTATCTTGTATGAGCTACTTATCGTGGAAAAGCACGAAATGTATTGTCCCGGGGGTGATATATACGTTGCCTGGCCTGTGACTTGTGCCTCAAGGGACGGCCGCCCTTAAATCCACGCGGAACCGTATATATTAAGTTTTGAAAATATAAGGAAGTGGAATATTTGCGGGTTTTGTATTTTATTTTCTTTGGAATAAGGTTATTTACTCAAGAGGTTCGGTCTTGTGCGCTTTTAACATAAATATTGTCGAATAGAGACGGCGGAGCGAGAGGTAAAAGCCGTATCTAATCTCATAGAATATTATACACGATTGTTTACCCCTCAAACCTTTTGGGGAATTTCCTGTATGTCAAATAAAGGGTGTAAACAGACTCTGAACGAAGCCGAAAGGCACTTGTTTTCCCCATCATTGCGTTCATTTTTTTGTTCTAGACCATGCCTGGGAACCTTCTAGTTACGGAGATATTGGGAGTCAAAGTTCTAACTTTTTCACAAGTTTTTTTTTAAATACATATTTTTAATTAAGATTTTTACTTTAAACATCTCCAGGACCCTCTTACTATTCAATCCATCCATCAGCACAGTGTTTTGAGTGCGTTACATTAAGTCCTACTGTAAAACGTGATTTTTCAGCCCAAAAAAAAAGTCATTTCCAAGCACAATTTTTTGCGTAAAGTTACTTGGTTTGATGTTCATATTGCTTGGTTCACGGCTTCGTGAAGAGTCTGTTTACACCCTGTATGAGATTGGCTGATACATGAAAGTTAAAAAAATCGAGATTTTCACATCTACAAAACTTATAACACAATTTGTTAAATCAAACCACAATTACTTCGTGTTCGAAAACCCTCCGCTAATCAAAACACCTTAAATCTGCAGATAATGGAACACGTGCCCATTCTCCAAATTAACGCTACCAGGAAATCTTTGTGTCTACACATTAACACAAAATTCAGACTATAATCTCGTCCTTATAAAACAAATATACTTTAGTTGCTTTTAACACAAATTACGCTCTCAAACGTAGATATAATTTAAATTATAAAGTATAAAGAAATAAATATGTGTATGACCAGATGTAAGAACCTGGACGAAGCAAAAAGAATATTTAGGGATCTTAGCTGGTGGAGTTCTTTAGTTAACCACTAGCCAAAAAAAAACCAGCTAAGTGTAAGTCGGACTCACGCAAGAAGGGTTTGGTACCATCGTAGTAGTAATTTTTAATTTATTTGTTTTTATAGCGGCAATAAAAATAAATATTCAGTAAAAACTCAACTGTTTACCTTGCACGGATGATAAGATACAGCCCGCTGATCGGTAGACGGACGGACGGACATCGGAGGCTTAGTAATAGGGTTTGGTTACCCTTCGGGCACGGTACCGAAAAAAAACTACTTTAAAAGGTTAACTGCAACAATCTCATCAACTTGTCACCTCGTTTCAGCAGTAGTACAAATAAATGAACTCGTGATATTTAGATTGGGCACATAAATAATAACTGTGTCAGCGGAAGGCGAGGACCGGTGGCGCAGTCAGGCTACAAAAAAGATTCATATAAATATATACAAGAATATATTGCTTCAAGGTCGGGAAGCGTCTATCATATTTAAGTACCTTCTTGATATTGAAAAGCATGATCTCTATTCATTGGCAGGAAATAAGTTGTACTTGTTTGGGGTTCGAGTTCCGCCTGTTTTTAAGGGCCCTTTTACATTTTGGCGTTACACTTATTATACAATGTACCTAAAAAGGCATATAACGAAAATGTATTCTATTATTATCAAAGTAAAGGATACTTGTGGGAAGAATAAAAATTTTGGTCGTCTATATTCAACAGAATCTACAAATTAGAGGTGCTAAATCTGCCAGGGCTGCGGGAGTGTTCTAAAGAGATACCGCGGCCCTGGAACACAAAGGGCAAGGAAGGAACATGGATGGGTTTTAGTCAGTACAAGTCTGACACTCCCTTCCGCTCTGCCCAGAGCGGAAGAAGTCATTTGATGATTTCCCATGCGAAAAAAATAAATAAAAAGAGGTTTAAATCTGATCTTCGTGCATTTTTGCCTAAACAGGTACCGGGCGAGTGGTTATAACTAAATAAATGAATAAGTTATATAAATTCGCTTTATTATTATTGTAGTAGAGGAAACGAACTATTTTTAACAAGTAATTGTTATTTCAAACAACGAACGAAAACCATACAATGTCAACGAGGAAACCTTGCAATTTCGCGTTCATTTTGTAATACCTCTCTTAAGGCTGTGTAGTCTGTAAGTGGAAGGTTGAAAAAATAGTGTCAAATATTTCGGTGTTGATGAATTAATATGGTTCCGTTTAGCACTAAAATATTGACTATAAGTTGCAATTTAATACGAACTAGCTTTTGCCCACGGCTTTGCTCGCGTTAATTTAGAATTTGACAATCAATTCGGGTTGTATTCTGCTTAAAGAATAATCTAATAATAATCATGATTCGAAAAACACGTGGCGCTATCTACTATCACAAGAACTTTATTGTTGTTTTCCTCGGGAACAGTCCTCTTTTCGCGATGAAAGGTACCCTGCGAGCGTTTTTGTACACCTGACAACGTATATGCAATATTTTAGAATGATCCGTTCAGTGGTACTTTCGCTTTTATAATATTAGGTTAGGAGGTTAGGATATGTAACAGTTTAATGTAAAACAAAAATATTTGGGAGGTTTTTAAGCGCTTGTTTTACACCAACAACTAAATAATAATATGCAGTGTAACGATTATTTTGAGTTATTTGCAAATTCATCCACCTAATGTTGTTTATGCCTCGATTATATTTTGATTTTACGAGTCCAAGTTCAAGTTGAACCAGTCACATTACTGGCACAAATTACGAGAGAACATTACACATAATATCACGCCTGTAATCCCCAAAAGGCTTAGGCAGAAATCTAACTAACAGTAAACTCTCATTTTGCCAGCTATATTTAAGTCCAATTTAATGGGGGCGAGTCTATTGCCATCAACCGGGCACAAATCCAACTCCGTGGGATCGTGGCTGCTACCGAGAAATTACACATGAAACGCTTACGTTTAGTTACAGTTCCAATTGGAAACGAAAACAAAAAGGGGCACATACTCTTTGTATATAACACCATGTACGCCTCTGTTTTGTACCATTTGACCTATGTCCGCAATAAATTATAAAGTCCAGTGATATATATCTGTTTCATTGGAGTGCGAGCGATCACCGGCTGACTCCTGTTCCCATATAGTTATAAATTACACTACCCAAGAGGGCCTTCTGCCAAGTATTTCCGTAACATGTCGCACACCCCACGGGGTCACGATTTATGTCAACAGAAAAACTAGTGGAAACCATCTATGTAGATCGGACAGGGAAATCTATCACTATTACTGGATGTATACAAAGTTTGTGTCTCGTGTTACGATATTACATGCTTTGGAGTTTCTCTGTGTTGGAAACTTCATAAAAATGTTTTAGGTACATAAACTATTAGGTTTTGCTAGTGGCTTCGTCCAGCTGAATGTAGAAAGTTATCCCACGGGAACGCACTGTTGGGATGTAAAGTATCCTATGTCCTTACTCAGGTCATGATCTCATTTCCATGTACAGTCAACAAAATAGATAAGTATGCAGGGTCGAAAGATATAATTGTTTTTTTCTTAAAAACCTGTTTTCATACGAAATTAAAATTAAATGAAGAAAAATAAACAATTGGTTAAATTAATTCAATTTCATTTGAAGATGTGCAACGGTTTTTTAAAAAACTGCAACTATATCAGCTAACGACAATGGATACTTATCTATTTTGTTGACTGTACCTCGTCATAACTCGTTTGGTGTGAAAATGTAACAGACAGACATACGTTAAATTTACTTGTATGGCCTACAGGTAGTTGTTTCGGGTCTCAGTTTCTGTGTATGTAAATGTTTGTAAACACACCCAAGTTGCAGGAGAAATTCCTAGCCTGAGGTAACGTTTTTTAAGAACCAAAAAAAAAAAAATTAATTTCCTAAGTTAATTTTTATACCCTGACTTAAGTGAGAGACGAGAGAGGAATTCCTGTAAATTATCTAGAGTAAAAACTTTTAAACTACTTACATCTCGTACGATCTTAAACACTTAAGCCAATGCATTTCTGAAGCGAAGCATTTAAAAAGTTCTGTTTAAATATCGAGAAACGGGTATTGACGGCCATGTTAGTCCGGTTGAGTGAGTAGACGCTTAGATTTCTTTTGCTTCATTATCGGGGCATTAAATTGTAGAAGTAAGGTTTAAAGCACCCTTTGCATCGAAAAGTAAAAACTACTGGAATAAGAGTTCTAAAGGTGTGCTTTCGGCAGACATACATCACCATTATTACGTTGAATATTGAGTCGTCACCTGCCTAGCCATTTTCCAACTATGTTGGGATCGGCAGTCTAGCCGGATGCAGCTGAATATCAGTATTTTACATGGAGCGACTGCCTATCTGACCTCCACAGCCCAGTTAGTACAGGGTAATACGATACCCCTTGGTAAGACTGGTTGTACGTTGAATATTGGGTATCATCTTCAAAAGGCTTCGGCAATCTACTCCTGGACATAGGCCTCTCCAATTGCAGACCATTAACTCGATTCTCAACAACTCTCATCCAGCATCAACCAGTCACCCTGTGAAGAAAGTTACTCTGATCTGAGCCTGGGTGTCATCCGCGGTCTCCGCTCAAGAACAAGTTACCCTGAACAAGGTACCCTGTTGGTTATCACTTCCACGGCTAATATGGCCATCTCATTGCCAATTCAGCTTACTTAGTCTATGAGCCATATTAAACTAAGATTTCTGCCGGATAACCTCGTTATAGCTTAACGTTCCCAGCACTGATCCCTGTGTGTGGGATGGACACTGCCCCGGTGTTCAGTTTATGCTTAAGCATGGTGAAGTAGTAGTATTAATATAATTGGTGCAAACGAAACTAATTAGTCTCCCCGGCACCATTGATGGTGCAGTACAATGGTGCATACGGTACAACGGGTATTTTTCTATCTCATCTAGTTGCTACCAGCCACCTTGCGAAGATCGTCACTCCACCGAGCCTGAGGCATTCCACCTTTAGTGGAAATAAAATAGCTCTTCAAAAATAATTCAATCATTGGTAAATTACTATCAAACTTTTTAATTATAAAAGGGATAAGTACTCCTAAATGAAAACCCACAACTAATACATAGTTACGGCGGGTACAAAACTTTGCTATTAAATTAATTATTCATTTTGATATTTCGATGGTAGATTGAAGGTATGAGATAGTTGACTAAACTTAACTTAACTTTAACGGTATCCTTGTAACGTATAACATAAAACATAAACATCTTTTATGTTATATGTTACAAGGATACCGTTTAATGATACTATGGTGATGTTGTAAAAATGTTAACTACTACAAAAATAACAATATAGTCGCATTTAATTTGATTAAATGTAAAAGGAGGTAACAAGGGTGTCGTCACCTTTTGGTCCAGGCCCCCCCTGGCCCAAATACCAGCTCAGGTAGTAGGGCGCTTGTAAAAACCGATTTGTATGGGTTAAGATTATATTTACGGATGCTTCTTCTACGAATCTAAAATGCAATACCTAACCACTTCAAAAATCCCTCGGGCTGCGGGCTGTTCGAAAGAGATACCGCGGCCCTGGAACACAAAGGGCAAGGAAGGAACATGGATGGGTTTTAGTCAGTACAAGTCTGACACTCCCTTCCGCTCTGCCCAGAGCGGGAGAAGTCATTTGATGATTTCCCATCCGTAAAAAAAAAAGCAGTCGTGGTACCAGTGCTAGCTGGGTTGTGGTGGTCAGATAGGCAGTCGTTCCATGTAAAATACAGGTATTCAGCTGCAACTGGTTAGACTGGAAGCCGACCCCAACATACCTTAATACTAATATGATTTAGAAAAAACGAAAATTTTATCAGACTAGGGTAATTTAGGAACAGTCACAAATGTGTAGTTGGGAAAAGGCTAGGCAGATGATGCTGTTCCCTAAGTCGAATCTTACAACCTATAAACTACATAGTTGAAACTATTCGGAACTAGTTTGGATAAATTGTTTGACTAATAACCTAACTTCGGGTAGATTGCGAATAATGTAAATTTAAATTATGGCAATTAAACTTAAGATTTGGTAGTTTTATTAACTTAGGAACTAAGTTTGTGACTTTCTGGTTTAATTTTTGAAAACGACGCTGTTATGTAATAATTGAGTCCATGTGAGGTAAAATTTAGGAGCTCACACAGTCAGAAACAAAAGGCGTTTCTATTTGTCTATTAACACCATACATTTAGAAGTTTAACTTTTAGTAGGATAAACTAACTATATACATTAATAATTAAAAACTATAAAACTAAAATAAATAAACTAACAACAAACTATAAAAGGGCATCGAATAACTCCTCCTCAACGCTGTCAGCTGGTAATGTGCCCAAGAGACTGGCGGCGTTGCCACGTTGTATGGCAACACTTAGCCTCTGGCCAAGGTAAAAGCCAGCCCTTGGGTCACGGGAAGCGTCAACTAGGCGTTTCGAAATTTCCTTAAATAGGCTATGAGCACTCGGACCAGTTACCATTTTGTAAAGCAAAAATAATTTAAGAAATGAAAACGTGTTATACATAAATCACGCTTTTATTTTGTATCCTGTGTACATAGCATTTAATTTTGTAACATTAATAAAAGCAGCATCCAGTATCAATTCTAAGCGCCTTACGCCGTGTGCATGCGTGTTTAACATGCTTTAAGCTCGTTCTCTCTAAATTCTCCCCAAGTTGTCGAGGTTCTAAAGAAGTGCGCGCGAACAAATCCTTTCTACAATTTTATCGTGAGCTCGATCTAGCTGCTTCCCTGTGTACCAGGCGTTATGTGGCTTTGTAAGGAGGACGTGACTAACTAGACCATATATAGGATTTTCTTGCTATATCTTATTCAGGTATTTGTTACCTTTGCCGCAAGATAGTACCTAATGTGTATTTGTAATCTAGACGTAATGCGTTCCGTTGCAGTGCTGTTTGCTTTAAATTTTACAGTGAAAATAACTCGATGTTAAAGATAAGACGAAACAGTAATATACAAAAACTGCACAAATTACCTTCCAGACTCAAGTGCTATTAAAAAAAAAAAATAAAGTTCAAAATTCACTTCAACGAAAAAAAAATGTCATTTCATTTCACATTAATTTATTCTATTTTAGGTGCAAATAATTTCAATTTGAAACTGTATTTGAATAATTGATCTAAAAATAAATGTCTACGTTCTGTTATAGTTCATTGTATTTTAAAGCGCATATTTACCTTTGTGTCGATATTTTGAACCCGTGTATGAAGCGAACATTAAGATATCTGTATAATATTTTTTCATCTACCCACAAAATATGTAATAATTGTACAAATGTCTAGTTTTTGTAAAAGTCTCAACAGTATTGACATAATATGTAATAGTGTTAATATTCTCATGAAAGTGAATTCTGTATTCTTATGAGAATAAAGTTATCTCAAACCTCATTTATCACGATGGTTCTTCATGCAATTGCAATTGCCTCGATATGGTGTTAAATATCAAATATTTAGATGTTTATATCGACGTGACGCTAGATTGCCGCACCCATATGGACAAGCTATGCTCCCGGTTTCGTTAACTAATTTACTTATTTAAAGAGCTCTGACATGCGGCCGACATTGGAACAGCTTTATTAGTATACCGTTCACTGTGTGAGTCCATCATCACTTACTGCATCCCTGTCTGGGGCGGACCCTTCAAAACCGTTATGCTTAGGGTGGAACGAGCTCAGCGAGCAGTTCTCAAAGTTATGTATTTTCGTAAAATAGACTACCCCACAGCCCAGAAGCCCAAGTACTTACGGTGAGAAAACTATACATCCTCCGCTCTGTCTTGCGCCGACATTCCACGATGACACTAGATATTAAACTATGCAATCGGCGGATTGGCGTTCGTATCTGTGAATCTATTCAGTGTCGTACTACACTTGCGCGACGACATTATCGCGTCCAAAGCTCCCTAATGTACAGCAAAATAAAGAAAAGGCTTTAAATTTATAAACTGACCCTGCATAAAGTCAAGCAGCGTCTTAAGCCATGGCTACTGTCGCTGAACTATGACCAAACAGAGAAGGTTCTTTTATCCATTTAGTAACGTTAATGATAACGTATACTGAAAACTCTCAAATTCAGATTCAAAATATTTTATTGTCTATGTTATTATTGGCATATGTTAGTTACAGGTCTAAACAATAAATTAGAGTTCCAATATGTTCTACCTAATAGGCATACAATAATTATGTAGTGGCAATAAGTACATTTAAAATTATTTTATTTCCTTATCATTAAATTTACACTCAGCCACCCACACACACACACACACGCTCATACCCAGACACAAACACACACACAGATACAAACACACACAAACACTCTCGAACTACAGGTTTCTTTTAAACGCTTTTAATTTATCTTTTATTGTTCTATAGTTTTATGTTAATCTTATTATTAATCTTATTGCAAATCTGTAATATATCCCCTTGTGAGAGAACACTGGCTCCTTTAACACAGGTCTAGCACAGGGGTTAGGGACTTTACACAATTTTGTAACCACATTCATGTGTAAGATTGATATTGTACCTTAATACTTACTTAGTTTAAAATAGAAGACAAACTGTTGCGATTCGGCGTGGGCATTTCCTAATTAGTTTTCTTGAAACCGTCTTACTTTTATCACCAACATCAATTTCCAAGACCTCGTTAAAAGTAAATAAAAGACGAAGGTCCGAACGTAAAAAATAATGCTTAGTGGACTGAAAAATAGCCTGTTAACGTCTAAATGGATTTCGGTCGTACAAGAAATTCAATGTAAATACCCAAATTGTATTACCAATACAAGTTTTATATCTTTTATTTTTATAAATAATATTTTTTATACAAATATAAATTTTCCTTCGTGTTTACTTTTCCTAAGGGACCGGTAAGATGGATGTCCCATCCTACCTCCGTAACCTATTACTACTTCCTCGGTATTATAATACACTCGCGTCAACCCGTGACGTCACTTGCAAAATGAGGGAATACTGTTAAAGCATTATTATTTTCCCGGAATTTAGCCGAGCTCACCTTAGAATGTCACAATTTCCCAGTGTACCTGGGTTCTAAGTTATGGAAACGTAAATGTTATTATGGTAAATATTTATAGCAACAATATATCTATAGTAGTGTCTGTTTATCAAAAGCTGATTAATAATATATAAGTAGTTGGAAAAGGAAAGGTAGCTAAAATGTAATACCTATGTATGAGTATGAACATAGAATGCAGGTACATATTTTGCAACAAGATCAGGAAAACTGCATGTATTTTACATTGCAAAGTTAATCCTTGTCCAAACAAAGGCAGGGCATTGAGCGTATTTTCACGGAATATGTTCCGGTAATAACGACTTTTCATATAATTAAAAATACAGTACACCGAGTATTTATAAAACAATGCAATATAAGTAGCAACGTTATTACGAAACAGATTTAATTAAATTAGCAACGTGATTCTGAGCTTGATATCACGTGTGGCGTGTTTGACTACTAGAGTATATATAGAACTAGCTATTGCCCGTGGCTTCGCTCGCGTTAATTTAGAATATTACAATCGATTCGGGGTGTAGTCTGCTTGTAATAATAGAATTCAATCATGATTCGAAAGACACGTGGCGCCGTCTATTACCATAAGAACGTTATTGACGTTTTCCTCGATAACAGTACTTTTTTTCGGGATGAAAGGTACCGTAATGTCAGTTGAATATACGTTGTCAGGTGTACAGAACACCTGACAACGTATATGCAAAATTCAGATTGATCGGTTCAGTGGTTTAGGCGTGAAAAGGTAACAAACAAACTTCATTATTTATTTATAATATTTACAATTTATTTATACAGAATAGTCAAAATGAAGCTTGAATTAAAATTACATTAATTAATGTAATTAAAGCTGTCTGGGTGTACAAAACTAGAAATACTTTCCTAGATTGAACCCTTGAGTAATTTGTTTCAGGAAATTATTCGGTGTTTTATGTAAATTACGAAGTTATGGAGAAAATAGGTCTATAAAAATATACTAAAAAAATGGTACAATAATTATTACAATATCACAGGTACAATAAGCAAGTAATGAAAACTGTTGTCAGAATATTAAGATTCTGCCTAAAACCAGCGGTTATGTGACAACGAGGACGGCTTACGTCCTCTCCTAGGCATGCGTAAGGGTTTAAAACCCTTAAATTATCAGATTAATAGCATGCCCGACTTAAAATGGCAGCGTAATTGTTCCCTGTATTAATTATTGAGCCACGAACCCGCAATTCGCTTCAATCAGAGCAAATTATCATAATTACCGCGAAAGTTACTGTGAAGATGAAGAAAATCAAATTAACCCGAAGCGGGATATTCTCAGTATGCAGAGCTACATTTGCAATAAGATTGTCCCCACAAGTTGGTCTGTTTTGCAGTGGGAAGCCGATATTCTTCCCGGTACACTTTACTTTTAGTACCAGCAAAGAACCGTGGGAAAACTTGACTGTGTCTTTAATTTTAATAAAAAATTATACGAGGTTTGCACGGGCGCCGCGCCGCTCTGAAAATTTCTTCGCGAACTTATTTAACTCTGAATGGGTGTAAATTATTGTTGTTGAGTTCATTTACACGTACTTTATTCTGTGATTTTGTGTGATATTATTTACACATAAATACATGTATTTTAAACATCGTACAAGTATTTGTTTTTAATGTCTGTCGTCTGGCGAGTGTTTACTATTTTGTTTTTTTTTGTTTCTGGTAATTGTTTTTTTATGATTATGTTTGTTACATTAATAACCCCCGGGGATGACAGTTATTATGTTAATATTATGATTTAGCTTAATTTTACCGACTATTTGAGATAGAGATTAGTTAGCGTCGAATATAATTTAGGCACGCGTTTAGGGTTTATTGCTTACACTCCACTCTTCTAAGAAATAATTAATTATAATATTGGTTAGGAAAATCCAGGACCCACTGGGCCGTACTTAAGTGAGGTACTACATTAAAGCTCAGTGTAAATATTAATGTCGAGTAAAACATACTTACCTATGTGCACCACGTGAATGTCTTCCAATAAATCGGAGTTGGACTAATTCGTAAGCCACAATTTAGCCATAAGCTTATTTTCGTAAACAGAGCCAACCACATTTGGAACCCGTATTGTAAAGAGATTTGATAAAATTGATGAGCGCGACGTTTTATTAGCTAGAACTGATAAAAATTTACCGTTTGTTATTAGGCGTATTGACATCATTCTTCAACACATACATAATATATAATATGAAAATATTGGTAAAAAAACCTTTACGAGAAAGTTCGACATGATCTATAACAATCTATACATCTATCTATACATACATATACATACAGATAAATAAAATTGGAGTATCTGTTCGTAATATTAAAATAACCGATTTTTACTAAATGTATAATATGTATGTATACACAGTACATATAACAAAACAACATTTTTTACAATTTTTGTCTGTCTGTCTGTTTGTTCCAGCTAATCTGTGAAATAGCTGGACCGATTTTGACAGGACTTTCACTGGCAGATAGGACTAACTTAGTACTTTTATTTTAGATAAATAATTAGGGTTCTGTGAAAAAAAATAAAACCCTTGAAATTGATAACGAAATTTGATTCAAATAGGGAAGTGCTTATGATAATGGGGATTTTTTAATAAGAATTTCACGCGAACGAATGTCACGGGCAACAGCTAGTTACTAATATAATATGATATATTATGATATAATAATATTATAAAAAGGTAGTTTGTATGTAGGGGGCAATCTTCGGAACTACTGCTCCTATTTCGGAAATTCTTTCACAAACGGGAAACTACATTATCCCAGACTGTTATAGGCCACATTTAAAACATTCCCGTGGGATAATTTCCGTAGGAGCGACGCCGCGAGCAAAAGCAAGTAAGGTATAAAAGTGAACAATTTGATGTGTTAATGACACTATAACTCCATCATTGACTTATACATCTACTGTATTTTGTACAGCAGTAAAAGTTCCCTCTTACTCAAGCATCTTGTTAACAATTCTAGACACTAATGCCTGAAATTGGATTTTGTTCATTCAATTAGGCACACTCGTAACTCTAACAACATTTAAGATATTCTTATTTCGTTCGTAACGCTTTAATTTTAAAGTTAGCTCTTTAGTTTATAGCTACATAAAATCTGGAATAAAAAAAGGAAGTTGCACAAAGTCGCTGGGACTTGTGAACGATGAGAGTTAAACTCGATTCTGGCAACAATTTTCATAGTTGCAAAAGTTTAAAACTGTAAATGTTATTATTCCGCCATCCACGTCTTCTGAAGAACTTCAAATTACACCTTTAAACTTTAAGAATGCAATTCAACTTCACAACACACTTAGGTGCTGTAAAACATTTTTTAACTGTGATGAATGGCGTGGATTTGGCAACTTGTGAAAGTAATTATGCCGGGTTTCTAATCTGATTAAAATTTTCGGAATGTTAGTAACGAGATCGCATAATGAGTTATGATAAAACAGTAGCTCCGTTTCTAACCTCAGCCATTATAATTAATTTAATTTGAAAAGCAAATCTGACACCGCGTGGTGGTCAAGTAAGTTTTGTTTTTTGTTTAAAAGGTCTTGATAACAGTATTGTTTCGTGTCAAATGTGATCGAAGAATGGTTCCGTTTCACTATTTATGCTACGGAACCCTAAAAACTCAAAATCATAGCCTATCCTTTTCCCAACTATTTTGGGGTCGGTTTCCAGTCTAACAGGATGCAGCTGAATACCAGTATTTTACATGGAGCGATCTGACCTCCACAACCCAATTAGTACTGACTGGGTAATACGATACCTCTAGGTAAGACTGGTTGTCATAACTTTTAGGCCACTGACTATCTAACGACTGTCAAAGATCTACAAATGAGGGCTAACGGCTTAACGTGCTTTCCGAGGCACGGTATATAATGGGTGGGCACCCATCCACAGATCAATCTAGGCAAGCCCGGCTTAACCTACAGATCGACCCGAGCGGCCTTTTTTATCTATCTCCTCAGCTTCTCCTGTTATTATTTACCAATAAATCTGCAATAAAATTAGCAGGTAAGAAGAGTTTATATATTTAAGAAGTAAGGTTTATTTTACATAAAGCTCACACACCTCACAAAAATAAATCTCGAGTGATATTCACACCTCACGAGCACTTCAGAGCAATTTGCGAGTAATCGGCAACTCATATGACAGCTGTTATCTGAAATGTTGTACATAAGGAGATATAAATATCAGAATGTCAATAGAGGTTCTGATGTTCCAGAAATATTATGTTCTCAGAATATGAACATAATATGTTTTGTTAATAAGGTTTTATGAAGCAAGTTGTTGTTTTTGTTCTCGATAGGTACAAATACAAAAATACAAATACAAAATCTTTATTTATATAGGTATACAGGTCAAAGTAAATTAACTGGCGAAACTTCAAAGACGTGATGGGTAATGAAGAAACGTGTTTGATCCTGTTTATTTTATTTGATCGGTATGAAGTGTGCGACAGTGTAAAAGAGGAGTTTGGAAGAAGAAATACACACTGCAGTTCACTGCACCTACCTCAAACATATTGGAATAAAGACATTTGCATGCTTATAATGCACATGTGTATGGTCTTGAAGCTTTTTTTTTTTTACGGATGGGA
Organism: Lycophotia porphyrea; assembly: GCA_950005105.1. Lineage (NCBI taxonomy): Eukaryota > Metazoa > Arthropoda > Insecta > Lepidoptera > Noctuidae > Lycophotia > Lycophotia porphyrea. The sequence continues at coordinate 11,540,652 of OX465389.1, forward strand.
AATCATCAAATGACTTCTCCCGCTCTGGGCAGAGCGGAAGGGAGTGTCAGACTTGTACTGACTAAAACCCATCCATGTTCCTTCCTTGCCCTTTGTGTTCCAGAGCCGCGGTATCTCTTTCGAACAGCCCGCCCGTCTTGAAGCTGTAAACACATTTGAGCCAGTAAGCTAAAAGCGAGTTTGAAATCAATATTACCGCTCCATTTCAGCAACTGTATTTTATTTTTATTAATTATTATAATATTATAAATGCGAAAGTAAGTTTGTTTGCTTGTTACATTTTCACGCCTAAACCTCTGAAACAATCATCCTGAAATTTTGCATGTACGTTGTCAGAGGTACAAAAACGGAGAGGATATCTTTAATCCCGAAAAAAGTACTGTTCCTAAGGAAAACAGCAATAACGTTCTTAAGATAATAGATGGCGCCACGTGCCTTTGCTCAAATCCGAATTGATTCTCAAACTATAATTATTAACGCGAGCGAAGCTGCGGGCAAAAGCTGGTAGTTCATAAAACGAACCCTTTTTAAAGTACAAGCAACACATGCAGCGTTCCTATTACGTATATTTTCGACATTAGTGGTATTTCCGTGAGTGGGCCTCTCTGTGAGAGCGTAGGCAGACACACTTCCGAATGTCGAGCGGTGCGAGTAAGGACCCGTTTTAATGACGTCATTCATATACGCTTCGTTTGTGCTATATGTGCCAACCTATTTGTGAAAGAGAGGCATTGTACTGAAGAATTATAAGGGAGAGTTGCGATACACCTGCTGAAAATTACGGGCCGTAAATAATAATAACGTTTGTGTCTTACAATTTAGGCTGTAAGTAATGCTATGCCATAGACGTCCATGATTTTCATGTGTTTTTCGGTATGTGACTAACACTCACGAGCGACAGCAGTGTATAACATATTAGTATTTTTTTACTTTTTTTTTTTTGAATGGCATCTCGCTGTTCAACCTGGAGAGGTTGTCGTCTGGTTAACCGGACGACGTATTACTATTGATTTAATTCTATAATAAATGCATATATCTTGAAAATAAATGATAGCGATGTTGATGATGTAGTTAAGAAATTAGCATTACATTGTTATAAAGGGTGTAAAAAGACTCATAACCAAGCCGAAAGGCACTTGTTTTCCCCGTCATTGCGATATTTTGTTTTGTTCGTAACCATACCTGAGAACCTTCTAGTTACGGAGATATTGGAGGTCTATGTTCCAACTTATTTTTTTTTTTAATACATGTTTTTAATGTTTTTGTTTTACTTACGACGCCTTCACGACCCCCGTACTATTCAATCCATCCATCAGCACAATGTTTTGAATGCGTTACATAAAGTCCTACTATAAAACATGACTTTCACCTCACAAAAAAAATCGTTTCCTAGCAATAATTTTTGCGTAAAGTAAGTTGATGTTCAGTCAGCGTCACGATGTGGGTACCCCTCTTAAAAGCACCTACGTTCCCAAGTGGGGTACCCAATTGATGCAGCAAGCTGTACATAATGCTTGCTTAACGGCTTCCTGAAGAGTCCGTTTACACCCTGTATTATAGCAAAATCGGGAAAAACAGTGCACGTCTTTAACTAAAGAAAATTCACCTTTCAAATGAGTAGCAATCAATCTTTCCCAACACTCCCATTCACAGTTCTAGGAAAATCAATTCTTTCCATAACATTGTATTAGTTTCCGCAGGGACTCATCGGAGTGATCGATTGCACACCTGCCTCGTTTAATTCAATACAGTTGCCTAATAGGTGTTATTATTAACATGTATCGCGAATATTACATTATGCCAGCAAAGAGCAAGTAAGCTTCGAAAAGGGAGACTCGACTACTTAGCGATTAATTTATTAAAGCAGCCTCATGATTCAATTTGAGACACAAAGGCTTCACTTGAGTTCTCTCTAAATACCCTGCCAGCTAAAACGGCGATCCTCTGCGAACAATTTCACCTGCATGCTAAAAGTACACGGTTTTATTTCGAAACTAGATTTTGCCCGCGGCTATGTCCGTGTGAAGTTCGATAATTGTCCCACGGGATCATATTGACGGTTGGCGCAGTGGCTGAGCAATTGACTGCTGCGCTGCGTGTCACGAGTTCGATCCCCGCACGGAACAAATATTTGTATGGCCTACAGATAGTTGTTCCGGGTCTGGCAGTTTGTGTATGTGAGTTTAAAAGTTTTGTGAACGCACCCACGATACAGGAGAAATTCCTAGTGTGGGGCAACGTTTTTTTAAAAAAAAACAAAAAAATACCAGGATAAAAAGTATCCCATGTGTTAATCCAGGTTATCCAAATCCGTTCAGAAGTTCTTACGTGAAAAAGTAACAAATATTCATCCATCCTCACAAACTTTTGCATTTATAATATTGTAAGGACGATAGTATCGGATGGACGTGTAAATTGAAAAGTAAGTAAATTTCTTTTTTACTGATTTTGAACTGAGGAAGTATGCGGCGACTGCCTGAATCAACAGTTTATGCAAAGTGTATCTTGTGGCATTAATTTTTTGCGATTATGTTCCTGTTTATCTATTGATTTTTTTTTGTATGAATGAGTTGTGTTTGTAAAGGTATTAATTAGCACGCCCTTATTCAATTCTTAATTTTTTTGTTGTGTCTTGTTTTACGAAGATTTCCTTCTTTAAGTCCTTACTAAAAAGCTTTAGTAATTTGCATATAAATTACCTACCTATTTATGTACATGTAGATAGATAGCATGTTCTATATACTACAGATGCCATCACACTTAGGGCAGTTTCCAACAATTACCCAAGAACAATAGAACCTTTTAAAAAGACGTCTTCAGAATTATTTTCATAATTCTCGTGGACTGCAGACATCGCTAATGGTCCCTTATTTAATTCGGAACCCAGAGTAATTACATCAAGTGCTATTAATTTCACATTTCATTCGGTCTTAGGCCCTCAATATTGAAGGTATGCGTACTATGGTATGGAGGGGTGTAAACGAACTAGGCATAGTCTTTAGGGTGTCGGCAAACGTACGTGTTATGCTTCGAAATCAAATAATTATTTAACCATTTGACCGCTTGGCTAAATATAAATTGCCGTGCCCATAGCGAGCGGCTACAAATCGATAATATAATACCTACAATCAATATACTTCAATACTTAGAGCAACGAGACATAATTTTAATAAGTAATTGTTGTAAATAATATATCTATTTAACAATGGTTTTAGTTGTACCACACAGTTTATAGTACAAAAATAGAACGAAAAAATTGTGCATGTTCTCTGTCGCAGAAATACGGCACGAGCGGTAGGAGCACGGAAATATGTGTCGCATAAATGCGACATAAGCGGTTAAAAGGTTAAATCGTAAGACTTGATTCACCATATCGTATAAAAAGATAATCATTGTCTGATTCGTTGGCAACAACATTTGAGTAGAATTTTCTAGCTCACTCATACCGAAAATCGTATTTATCTTTTCATGCAAAATATGTGAGGTTTTCTCAGTGTCACTTTCGCGCGATCGTTGTTCGGTGAAGGCACATCTAACGATTACTTACTTATTGTTAGTAATATTGCTGTCAATTTTAAATACAATCCAATTGTTTAATTGATTGGTAAACGTTTATAATACGGCGAAAATAGAAATATAGGGTGGAAAGGACACCGACTCTAAAACGGTTGCCACGATACGTGACACGTACACGACACGTGGTTCACGGAAATTTTTTGGTTGGTTGTTAAAATAAAAAATACAGTTTCCTACAAAAAAGTGCAATACCGATAATGTATTAATGGAACAGCTGTTTTTTTTTAAATTACCGATGAAAAAAGATGTACTGAATATGTGATAAGTTCTTCTTAGCGTGTCGGCACTTCATTTGTTTCAATTGAAATAAATCGATTTCCAAAATCAGAAAACCATAAATAAAATGCGTAAACCTTGAAACTTGGTTCCTATGACTAAAAGTCGCAAGTGTACAGCTACCAGGCCTATTGCGTTCTTGTTGAAAGTGAAATTAGGTAGTGAGTAAATTGTTTCAGGGGAGGCGAAGTTATAAAGCGGTTCGTCTGAGTGGACGGTAATTAGGTTTCCTTACCTGAAGTTAACGGTATTTCACTTACTAATAAATGTATTCAGAAATAAAAGGTACGGAGGCACATAAGAAAAGGTCGGCTTAAAAACGGATCTAATCGAAATTGCTTGACTAGTTTTGAACTCGACCGGAGCGCTTAACCAAGAGCTCCTTTAGGTAAGGGCCAAGATCCGAACTTAGCTTTTCCCCCTAATCTACAAAAATACTCTTCTTATTTTTTTTACACCTCTATTTGAGAAGGCTTTTAACATAAAAGCTAAAAACTTAAATTAATTCATTTTATAAGTGTTTCAATCACTTAAGTGTGTACTTAAGCACTAAGCAGCCATAATCCACTTTAGCACTTTGCCGGAGATAAATAAAATCTTTTATTTTATACCGAATAAAACAGTAACTCAATTCAAAGCCAAAGAATACCCTTTTTTATCAATGCATTAAAATAACCCGACCTTTTCATCATGTATAAGGTTGCAGAACGGCAACGCCGCTCTCAGGGGACAGAGGACGAAACTGCTTAAGTTAAGAACGTCCGTTTTATACACCATCCTCGCTTATTTATAAATAGGTGCAAATATTTAAATATGATTGTTCACTTTATCGCTTTTAACTAAAACTTTAAAATACTTACTACCTAGTTAGGTTTTAATGAAGTCATCATTCTCGAGTATATAACAGAAGTTTCGTTCAAGCTAGTAATGGAAAACTAGTAATGTATTAACTACACATTTCAATTTATTTCAGAAAACTCATATCATCATAGCTAATTATTGGCGAAAATTTCAACTCAATTATTAACCGCTGGAGCACTCAAACAAACACCCAAAACAAAGAAATTGTGAAGGAACTAACTCGTCATAGAACAAAAAGTTCTAAGTCATGTGACACGCTCTGGGCCCGCTCATATCACACTACTTTTCATAGTGCTTACAGCTGGGACGGAACCTTATAGTCTGCTACGAGTATGCTTTAAACAAGTATCACTTGCTGCCTCACATTGATAGATTTCCAACACTTATTTTTGTAACAATTGATTAACACGCAGAATAACCGCGTCTTATTCTTCTCTAACTTTCTGCAAGGAACTGAAAAAAGCAAGCATTCAAACAGAAAAGGATATTAGATTGCAAATTTATTCTGAACGATCTGAAATTTAAATGTGCTAGCTCATCAAAGTTTGTGCAAAGGGGGTTACATGTAATATGTGAGCATGTGATTGCTTTACATCTTAAAAAGAACCTTGGGATACGAAAGCCGCAGCTTCAAGGGAAAATTTACCTAATTCTGTATTACTGCTTATTCGTTAACTCTTGATTTAATTCCACGAAAAAAAAAATTTTCTTTATGTAGTCCATAATAAATTATATCATTAATGTGGGGATAACAAATAAATAAAATAAAATATCTTTATTACACATTATCATGATCATCTCCTTCATTTAAAAAAAAAATAATAATAATATTTTAATCTTTATTTTTTTGTAACGCTATCAGTCTACACGACCAAAGAGATTTCGGTGAAATTGGTTAGGGTAGTGAAATTAGTATCTTACACAATAAGTATATAATTAAATTATTGTAAAAATGAATGTTATAAATAAATTATTGTATTACACATTGATATTGTAATTAGGTATACTTGGTATATTACATGCTAAGTACAATTTCAGACTTCTATATGGGCGAAGCGACGGGCAAATGCTGGTTTGCCATATTTAAACGTTGCATTAACAGCGTAACATTTTGCTTAGGGTATTCCTCAAAGCGCAACTATTTTTAAGCACAACCAACTAAGCGCATCTAAATTATTCCTCGAAGCGCAACTGTTAGTTGCGCTCACAAATTCAAATTAAAAATATTATATGTTTATTCCTCAAAGCGCAACCATGATGAAGATAAAGAAGTCTATGATGGATTCATTAATGATATCCATAGACAGTATTAAATCAACTGTCTTAATTGTATATTTATTAAAACGGACTATTTTATTTATACATCTACCTCGACATTACAAGTCCCACCCTGAAGCTGGTTCTGCTCAGTTCTTAAAGCATGGTCTGTAGTTCCAAGGCTGTGAGGGCAAAAAGGACTATGTCGTCAGCAAATCGAAGGTTGATCAACCTCTTACTGCCATGCCTTTGGTTGTCCATGAGGCTGCTAGCGATCTAAATATTTCCTTAAGAGTAGGTACTTGTAAACAACTTTGGAGAGAGCCGGTCACTATGTTTAACACCCTTTTGTATACTAAACGAAGGTCTTGCAGTATTTACGGACTTATGAAGGCAAAATTGGCACGGTAAGACATTTTACCGGCGGAAAATCCTGACCTTACTACATAGTTCAAACGTTATTATAAACATATAGACCGGTTACTAAGTTGAATATTAACTCTTAAATTACCTGTAGACGGGGCTTTTAATAAAGTTATATTAAGGCTTCTGGGCTTTTGTAATATAATAGTTGTGCGAGAATATTCTCGTTCGTACAGTCCATCTAAAGGATGTTTGGAAGATATCTTTATCAGCGATAAGACCGTTGAAACCATAGAATCAGTAAAATTATAAAATAGTTGTGTTTCAATATTGCTGTATAATAAAGTATATTCTATTCTATATTGTAATCGTATCGTTTTCGATAAAATAACTAATTTATCCGGGATATTTCTTTTATTTTTCTTTAGTTCTTAAAGTTTAATTCCCAAAGCTATATATAGCAGTAAATATTCGACTGGTGGTCAGACTAAATTGAACTACAACAGTTCAATTTAGTCTGACCACCAGTCGAATATTTACTGCCGTACTTTTTGATATTATAAATTGGAGATGTCATACAGAATTAGCTTTTATAAATATAGTTTCGATCCCCGCGGTTATATATTATACAAATTGTGAAACTTGTTTTTTAACAAGTCTAGTATATACAAATGTCAATAACTTTTCGTGTATAAAACATTTTTTCAGCAAGTTTTGTTAATCTTCTGTTTATCGGTTTATCATTTTTAAAAGTACTTTATAAAACTAGTATTTACAACTTGTTTTAATGTGTAAACTGTAAACGAAAATAGCGGACATAATCTTTGTTTTATACCTTTGTGTTAACGTTTTAACATAAGGGTAAAAAACGGTCAAATGTATAAGTAAAAGGCTTATGCAAAAATACTTTTAAAAAATTATCCAAAATCTTAGTTCAAAGTTTTCACTTCTCTTCGGTACTCCCGGAGTGGTTGGTTTTTTAACCACGAGCCCCCTTAACGCAGACTTGCCCTTTTAAACTGCCTTGCAAACGGTTATGGCACGGGTCAAGACAAGTCAAAACCCAAGATATTATCCCGACAGGTAATAAAGATATAATCGACTCAACAGGCTTATAACCTGAACAACGGAATAATGGATCGCGCTGGCATTTCCTGCCGATTTTAATTAATCTTTCAATGGTGGAGCAATGAAATTAAATATAAGGGAATATTTATTTGAAAGTAGTTTAGTATCTCATTCCTAGTTTAGAAGTCAAACGTTCATTTATAAATTATCTCTGCTGTATAACAAAATCCTGTCACTAAATTGTATTGTTTGATTTTGTGTACAAATAAACATTTTATGAATTGTTTATTTATTGACTCTTAATTTTTTTTTTACGATTTTTTTTATAAGCAAAATATCCTTGTAATACACAGCATACAAATATTTAAAAGCATAGACCAAGCGTCATATGTTACATGCAGAAAATTTGTTGCACAACAGAAAATTGTGACGTGTAAAAGGTCCAGGGTTCGATTCCCGGGTCGGGCAAAGTGCTATTCAGTTTTTCCATCAGGTAAATTGTGCCCGATTGAAGACTGGCGAAATGTGGGTGTACTACTTATTAAGTAAACGCTATAATTTACAGATGTAAATATGAATTGTTTAGGTATACAAACCTTTAACTAAGTAAATACTTATATGCAACTTAAAATCGTCGAAATCGAATAATTGCAGTTAAAAAATGATCGAAATAGGCTACAAGAATGCAGCCAAAATATGCGACTTATATTAAAATAAGTAAGGTACTGCCAAATATATTTCTTTTTTAATTGGCTACAGTTTCGCCGACATAATTATTGTCATACGACGACTCCATTACTTTTATTCAAAATTATCAATAGTAGTACAGTACTGCCTTCCATGTATTGAAATATTTTTATAACTTGAAAACGATCGTTCTACATCCTCTTAGGTTAATGGTCAAATTGCGGCCAGGTATCACTTGTGTACATTTTTCCAGTTAAAATTAAGAGGAAAATGTCCAAGAAATGCATGATATGCCGATTTAAGCTATATTATGCATTACTAGCTTATGCCCGCGGTTTCGCCCGCGTGGAGTTCGGTAATGACCCATGGGATAGTACTACCGAGATAAAAAGTATCTAAATCGTTAATCCAGGTTATAAACTATGTAGGTGTCAAGTTTCATCCAAATCCGTTCAGTAGTTTTTGCGTGAAAGAGTAACAAACATCCATCCATCCTCACAAACTTTGGATTTTGTAATATTTTCAGGAGTTTAAAAAAACAGCCATAATATACAAATATATATGCGTTTTTTACCCTAAATAAGTATCGTGCAGCCTCGGTGTAGCACGCTTGCCTAGAAGAAACCGATTCTCTCGAAGTCTGAAGAGATATAGATTATAATGATCGAGAAACAGAGAAACCAGCAGTGAATTCCACAGACTCGTGGTTCACACAGCATAATGTGGAAGCATTTTTTTATAAATGCATTTGCTTTTAATCCGCCTTCTACTTATTAACATAAAATAACATTCAAGATTGATTGCCTAAGTCAAAAACACAACATGCAAAGTATAGGCTTATCTTGTCCAATACAAAACGTGCAAGGAACTTTAAAGGCGAACAAACATTATAATTAATTATAATAATCAAATTTTCCGAGCAGAAACCGAATGCTTAATAATGAGACGGCCAAGGTGCGTAATATAAATTAACAATGCAAATTTTCAACTTAATTTAACACTGATGAATTTCTTGAGACTTTTAAGTTTTAATCAAACTTTTCATTTTACTGTTTTGGCCACAGTTGGCCGCTGGCTTTTGAGTGAAACTCAATATATAAGACGCTCAAAAAAAAGGTTCATTGAACTGTTTTTTAATAATTTTGAAGATATACTTTATATCTCATTTAAACAAAATTGAATTGCCATTTGAGACGATAAATTAAATTAAATCTTTTTGATAAATTGAATGATCATCTAAGTATATTTTTTTGTCGAAGGGGGGCAGATTGCTGTACAGGCTCGCCCAAATGGGCATTAAAAATAGAATAGCTTAAGTGAATCTACGGTGTGATTGTGTTTAGAAATGTGTTGGATTTTGTCATTTTTATTACAGGGGCGACATCTTCAAATTGAATAAGCCCCTTCAAATAAAAGAAAAAAAAATCTAAGTCTATTTATGTTCAGTACAGTCACAGATGACAGTCTGTTCTTCTGAAACTCCGGATTACTACGCTAGGTCAAAATATTGTCACAGATGTGCGGTTGACTGTATCAGTAAATCAGGAAATACCCGGTTTATTACGTCACCAAATTGAATAGGTGTTAAAACAAAATAACTGTAAATTCCTTATATTTATTTACTAAATATATTATATTCTTGACGTTAACGACCACAACTGTTCATTTCAAGCCATCAAAATTGTCGTTTCAATAAAACTTTTGTTTATTCAAATAATACATCTTACAATCATCATTCAAGAGCAAAAGTAAAGTTGTGAGCGTTAATGGCGGAAAGTTTTCGCAATTCGTGGTATAGCTGCGTATTCGAAAATAATGGATTTTTAGCGGAAATTAGACACCCTTTCAATTCCAATCATTTCCTATCGCGTACGTGTCGGAAACAGACGGTTTCTTGCTATTTCTTTGAGTTCCTAGTTCGGTTGGAAGACGAAATAATAATAAAGAAAGTTCTGAACAATCTACATGCCTATTATAACGGGTGAGAACTTTTACTAGTTTGTGGAGTTTATATATTATAAACTAGCTGCGCCCGCGGTGAAAAGTAAGCATACGTAGAGCAGCAGATCACCCTACAACAATCTTTGAAATACTTTAATAGATCTTCAACTTGATCGTTTTCTTGATCTTTTTTAGGTTCAAGGTTGAGTGGGAAAATTTGACAATTTCGGACAGCTTCATGTGCTGGCGTCTGGCGTAAACGAACTGGCGCAAACGAACTGAAACTAAGAAAAAAGAATGATATCAAATTTTCAAGATTTGTTTTCATGTCCATCAAATTACCATGATGCTAAAAGTTGGTACAAGTAAGCTGTGCAATGCACTTTTCTTACCTACTACCTCCTTGATCTTGATACCGAATTTCATCCAAATCCGTTAAGCCGTTTGAGCGTGAAGGAGTAACAAACTTACACACATACAAACTTTCGGCTTTATAATATCAGTGTGATAAAAATATAGTAATTTTTAGAATGGGGAGCAATGTATTGAACTGAGACTGCCTCGTTGGTCGAGTGGTCGCAAGCGCGACTGCTGAGCATGAGGTCCTGGGTTCGATTCCCAGGTCGGGCAAAGTGCTATTGGGTTTTTCTATAAGTAAATTCTCAGTAGCAGCCACGGAGTCTGGATTTGTGCCCGGTTGATGGCAATAGGCTCGACCCCTATTTCATGGGACTTAAACATAACTGGTGAAATGTGGGTGTACACCTCTGCCTAACCCTAAGGGGATTACAGGCGTACCGATGTAATGAAACATTCTTTCGAGGTGCAAACTGTCATACCTACGTCACGTCGTCTATCCGAAAAACTGTCAGTTTTGACAAGTTTCAAACCTTCAGAGGACTCTGACGTGCCTTCAACTAGGTTTTTACAGCCAATAGCACTACGAAAAATGAAAACAGTGAGCCGTCAGACATCCATCATCCTTCTAATTGGAGGTACTCTCCACCAAAACCTCCAGAACCTTCCTTCTGCAAAACACGTTAAGAGTCAGGAGAGCGTTTGATTTATTACCGAAATATTTATATTGCGTTATTATCTAGTGTTGACGGGCCTAAACCAACTTCTCTAATACTAAGTAAACTAACTGTTCGGCCCTCTGAGTATTACCTTTGCCCTTAAAGGAAACTTGCGCAACTGTTATTACCTTTTTCGTCGGGCCGTCGACGGGGAAACAAAAAGGGGACGTTTATTTATAAAAGTTTATTATTTTATGGTTTCGAATAAAAGTTCTCTTTGTTTAATGTTAAGATTTATTTTATCGTCCAAGGTATATTCAAACCAGGTCAAATCTGTTTGTTAGGTAAGTATTTATTCTAGCTACTGTAGTTGGAGTGTAAGTAATTGATAAAAGGTTGTATAAAACCAAATCTAGCTCACTTGATTGGCTCTGTCTACGTGGTTTTATTTGAGAAAAGTCAGTGGAAATCGATTCGGCAATAAACGACCTGATATCCGGTTAATGTGGCGACACTTGGGGGAGGCCTTTGTCCAGCAGTGGACGTCTTTCGGATGAAATGATGATGATGATACAATCTGAATGAGAGCAAAGAATGGTGGAAAAGGCTATGTATGTTTGCGAAGTTCTTATTCTTTGTTCGCAACCCAGTTGCGGTTAAGGAAAAAGTTTTCTTGATTCGCAACTGGTTGTGTAAAAAGAATAAAAATCGCAACTGGTTGCGAATCGCAGTTGCAGAAACAGTCGGAGGGTTTATTCCATCTTCAGTTTTCTAAACATTAAAATTATTTTTTACCCGCCTAGTCTTCTTCATAGTAAGAATGTCCTTCTGTAAGTCAAATAGAGACATAATGAAGTTGCCAACTTTCAATGAAGGCACTAAAAGGGCTGTCAAACAAGATATATTTAAAATGTATATATTCTCAAACTCGGCATAAGAATATCGTCTGCATTGAATATAAATAAGTACCTAGTTGTATAATAAGTTTTGCATTCAGGGAGTCTTTCAAATAATTAATTCACGAAGAGAGTAATCTTTCAGTAAAAGAGACTTGAGACACTTCAAATAATATTCTTATCAGAAAGAGCCAGGTCAAGAATAATAGCAATGGAAATAAAAACGTAATGTATACTAACCATGATGGCAGCCCTAACATCAGTAGAGAAGGGACTTTCTTCAAAGTTTTAGTCGAGAACCGCGGATCGGTCGCCAACTCGGATTTTACATTGAAATAGTTACGTGGGTACTTATGAGAGTCAGAGGCTGCTCTTAAGAAATTTCGTGCCAATAAGGACTCAATGGAAACTGAGGAATCAATTTTGATAAGCCTTCTAATTTTCGTGAATACAGACAGACAGACAGACAGATAGACAGAGCCTAAGTAAAATGAATAATCGATTAGTTAGATCTGACTTTAGGTTTCAGTAATATTCACGCGTTTTATTTTAGACCGGTATCATTCTCAAGTTTTAGAAGCCTCTGCAAGTTTTGGATTGGTAAATGTGAAATGATTTACGATGCTATAAAGTTCTAAGTACATTTCTTTTACTTCTGATTATAATCAACTATATAAAAGAAATATCTTCATGGCCTTTCACACCGTCCGTTCAGGGTCTATAAACATAAAATAAGTCCCAAAAAAACACATTTCTTTAGGAAACTCGAATACCTTTACTTACCATCGCAAACTTTTCACGTTACATTTCATTACACGAACCATTCCGGTTGAAGGGTGCTGACGAGAGCAATATACCCGTTTCTTGCTGTCTTTATGGCCATAGTAAATCACTTTTACCTACTTGACCCAAGCGACCGATAGTCGAACATTAAAAGGGTTTGATTTATATCAGAACTTAGGACATTGTCGCCATCTGTTGCTGCTCACGTTGGGCGGTAGTTTATTATAAAGGTGGACTCGAGTCGTTTGATGTAGTGCGTTTAGTTTGCCCTTGTTTTGTTCCTTGATCACTCTTTGGAGGAATGGCAGTTGGGAAGCTCATTTTCTGTTACCGACAACCTCTTTTTTAGTTTTTACACGGCCTATACCAAACCAATGACATTTTCAGGTAATTGATAGTAAAAATATCCTATATATATATGTCGGATTGTCAGAATTTATTCCGTTAGGCTTGTACATCATGTGGGTGCGATAAACTATTTTTATCAAACTAACAAATAACTTGATTTTACAATTTAACACAATAACTCTGGGTACGATGAGTCGGGTACAGTTCCGGGACGTCTCAACTCCACTGCGATCAGGCACTCAATCTCGTCCTCGCCGCGAGCTCCAAATATCACTACCCTGTAGAAGCACGCTGTGGGTAGATTGGTAAGTAGGTGGCGTGATGTTACCACTAACGCACTTGCGATTCATTCTAAGTCCGTACTAATGACCGGATCCGACATATACTGTTAGCCTTATCTGACATAAATCTTTCTCAATTGAAACTCAAGTATTGAGTATATAAAACACGCTTCCATTCTTCCGGGAAGTCAGCCACCGAGAAGTAGTAGGGACTACTAATAATAATAGCAGTGCTGCATCACAGATTAGTTTCTATAAAGGTTTTGTACTCCAAGCAAAACAAGCTCAAGTCAGTGCAAGTCTCGTATAAAGTGAAGGCAAACTTTATAAGACGCCACGCGACAGTGCCAGCATTGTTTCCATATTGGCTTTGAAACTTGAAAATTCAAGACTACCCACACCATTTTGCAACATTCCGAAGGCCTGGAGTCAAATGAGATCTTGGAAGTTCGAAATTAGTATACAGAAATACCTTGTTCTTGCTATACCAATACTCGTATGTCAAGTATATGTTTGAACATGTTTTGGGTTCGGCTCACTACCTTTATAAGCCTCGGCGTATTAACATTGCTTACGTCATACTTGAGAAACTTTTAATTAATGACTTCAGTTAGGACGGGTAACTTTGTGTAATACGAGATGAAGATTTCATCAAAATCAGTCAAAGTATTAGGCTTGGAAATGAAATTTAAATAATTAATCCCCTTTAATCTTGATTATTTACACGGTGTAAATGAGATGGAAATGACGACGTTTTCTTTTGAAAGTTAGAGCTGATAGACGTTTGAACTAGATTTTGATTTTTGGTGGAGAAATATCGAACCGGGAAGACCTAAGTTCAACTTTCGGTAGGTACAGCTATCGAAAGTTACAGCTGTAATATTAATCAGTATAATAATAATTCGCTCGGATTAACATTAACAAAGCTTGTAGATTATCAATCTCTACGAAATCTGCCCGACAATAGCGATATAATGCCCAGACATTGCTGGTTTTGCACGTCCAAAGGATTTTGAACGAAATGTAAAATAAAACAATAAGGACCGACTGCCTCCAAACTTTAGACATTACAATGTAAAGTTATGACAGACTACATGTTTTTTGACCACAGTCGTTAGTACTTAACTACTCGTATAACAAACCAGCAACGCCAGCTTAACGTGCTCTCTGAGGCACGGAGGGATCTCGTTGTAAAGAACGATTGCCCCATTCAGGACATAAACGCGACAAACGCGCCGTAAATCTCACTGATCAATCGACCTACGCGGAGTCAGCTAGGCTCCTTAAAAGCGTTGAATGACAAGTGCGGTTTGGAAACCAGTTTAAAAAATAAGTAAAGTGAACACAAAGCTTGGTTAATACCCGAACTTGTTGCTGAAGCGTCGCTCCGTGAAGATAGCGGATCAAAGTAAGCCGCTTACGGAAGCAGAAACTTGACCGAACCATACTGCAATGCCTTTGATTTACTTTTCGATAAACTCGCTTCAGTAAATATCTGTTTATTTCTTATTTGTACAGAGAAATTTGATAATTTCAATCGGTACGAAGTAAATGAACAGTAATATTTTTATATCCTTAATCTGATTTCGACCCTGCCGAGTAGTACCTAACCAAGTTCCGCTCAGCGCAACATTTTTATAATAAGGTTTCCTTGTAAAATCGTTTTGTTATAAAATTTAACATTCAATATCTTTGGATTCTTTTGTATTTGATAAGCGTTTTCTCGTTACGAATTACTTTTTAAACATCGTCCTCTTTATTAACAAACGTGGACTGAGTCTTTCAGTATTACCTCCTGAGTAACTGTACGTTTTTTGAAGGTGGCATAACTTTAATAGCGTAAATTTTATAAGCGGCATTTGTTTTATACTAACGTCTTAAAGTGGATACAGATCTGCATTACAAACTTGGATTATTGTCCCAAATTCACGCACACTTTGGCAAAGTTTCCAACAGTTTGGGCTGAGATATGGCCCATGCTCTATCATTACTTCTTCTCTGCGGTGAGGACAGTGAACCCGTAATATTTTCAACTCCACACCGCACAACCCGAAAACATGTAATTAACAAGATTTTGCGTGTTCCCATTAATTTAGTAGTACGTTGCAATTGTGCTTAACAAATTGCCAAGTACCTACTGTTGGAAATTTACATTGCGGCGAAGTGTTGCCACCAAGTACCAGCGATTAATCCCGTGGCACAAGTACGAGGTTTTGGCGTCTGCTCATTTTGGAGACCCTTCATCCGTAATGCTCATGTAACATTCATTATAAGCTCTGTTGTGCGTGTAAGTATATTTAGATACACCGGTGTTATGTCCTGCTTTACGAGTACACTTTGGCGCTTTTAACGACGTACGTTGATGTAAATGGAAATTTTGTGTATCTGATGACTTTGTTCGTTTTCACTGGTATACAATTT
This sequence comes from Lycophotia porphyrea, assembly GCA_950005105.1. Lineage (NCBI taxonomy): Eukaryota > Metazoa > Arthropoda > Insecta > Lepidoptera > Noctuidae > Lycophotia > Lycophotia porphyrea. The sequence continues at coordinate 11,556,426 of OX465389.1, forward strand.
AGAAAACAATTCAGTCATATGAGCTGTGCTGTTACTCGTCACTAGATATCGGATATACGGATGCATATTAATCTAAAGTTTGACTGTTAAATAGTATGCAGCGCGCGGGAAAAATCCCGGTTTATTTAAATAAATATGTTTTTCTTTCATATCACACACTGTCTCAGTTTTCAGACACATTAACCGCTTTATCCTATCCTATCCATATTTCAAATAGTTGTAGTAATTTTGTAAAGGTTATTTTAAACAAATTTCTTGCCTAAAAATATATTATAAATAGTCATTATACTTTTGAGTAATACACTACATTTTATACACTCTTGATTGGGCTCGAATGATTGGGCTCTGGTCCAAAAGCTATATTGATTCTACTATATGCTTAAATCACTTCATACTCATCTTAAGCACCAGTGTCAGTCCAAAATCTATATAATTATTTAGAACATGTTGTTTTTTGTTTTTATTTATAACTTAAAGTGCAATTGACTAACAGAATCGTAATCTTCACGACTGTAATCTCTAATGCTGTAATCTCTATATATATATACAGTGGAACATAGAACCTCCTCCTTTTTTGAAGTCGGTAAAAAAGCATATGCAGATATAATACTAAAAATGATTGTTATTTTTAAATCAGATAATCTCTAACGTACACAATTATAATCCTTCTCACATTGTAACACAAAATAATATAATTCTATTTTCCAACTGCCGCGTATTACATTACATACATACCATTACATTACCTACTTATACACTTCACACACACAAGCAAAAATAAATGACTAATGTTCGGTTTCATATCAAAACAAACGACATTGTTTTTACGTCACGAACAACAAAGTTGAACAGAAAATCCAATATTACATAATTCGTGTTCACACGAGCCATCAACGAGTCCTCGAACAAATGTGCGGAGATACATCCAACACAAAGCCGAAACGAATGAAAGATTGATATTGGATCCCTTGCGTGTTTTCTCTTTTTAATTAATCGCTTTTGTAAAGCTCAGAACTTCAAAGCAAAGGGTATCGGAGCATTCCCTGATACGTTTGAATTTGCTAAAATTGAAAAGCGATGTACGTAATTCGCCGCGGGCATTTTTTAGATGGGTCTAATCTCTTTTTGGACCGGATTATAAATTAAACACACGTTTTCCCCGTGATGGGTTCATCCGTACACTTAAATAAACGTTATTTATCATTGGAACACGCTGAATGCGTTAAAAACACTTAAAGTTTATCTTAACAAAAATCTTAATACCTAACCGTCGAAACTTTATTACGCCGATTTTATGAACAAAATCGTTCGAGATTTTTTTTTTTTAATTTAAAGAAGTCCTCTGAATAATTACGAGACGCCACGTCGAGGAGGATAGTAATCCGAATCTTATCCTAAATATATACAGGGTGATTGGTAATCAATGCGAAAGTAAGTTTGTTTGTTACCTTTTCACGACTAAACCACGATCATCTTGAAATTTTGCATTTACGTTGTTAGGTGTACAGTAACGGAAAAAGGGTAGGTACCTTTTTTTTTTTCGGATGTGAAAACATCAAATGACTTCTCCCGCTCTGGGCAGAGCGGAAGGGAGTGTCAGACTACGAGTATACTGACTAAAACCCATCCATGTTCCTTCCTTGTCCTTTGTGTTCCAGAGCCGCGGTATCTCTTTCGAACAGTCCCGCAGCCCAAGGGTAGGTACCTTTCATCCCGAAAAAAAAGTACTGTTCCCGAGGAAACCAACAATAACGTTCTTATCTTAATAGATGGCGCCACGGTCTTTCGAATCATGATTGAATTACTTATACTATTACAAGCAGAGTACCTACAACCCGGACTGATTGATAAAATCTAAATTATCGCAAGCAAAGCCGCGGGCGAAAGCTAGTATAAAATGTGTCTAATCATTACAAAGTCTTAGGACAGAATAAAATATTCATTTCGGGTTTTTTAAATTAAGTTATAAGTTGTCAGTACCGTCGTACCGTTTGTTATGACTTTTTAAAAGCCAAACATTTAAATTGACGACGTCTGAATATAAATTTAGACATTTCGATTGCTTGAAATGATTACTTTTCTCCTTCGGGGGTCCAACGATTGGTGAGAACGTGACAACAGAAAATTGTAAAATTGTTATTCTAACCATGTTGAAGAACCCGTCCGGAATTACGAAAATTGTTTCGCAGATAAAAATATCCATTTTGTCAAAACTAGACGCGGAAATATGGAATAGTGGTGGGTACAATCAGTTTTCGTCAAGTGCTAGCCAAATGTAAAAGCTTTTGGGTGAAGCTTTGTTATGCTTACACTCAATATGTTATTTAGGTTGTTACAATATACTGAATCTGTCGTGTTAGTCTTTACAATAACAAAATACCGATACCACTGTTTATTTATTCAGAGAAACTTAAACTAAAACAACGATATCTACGGTATAAATAAACAAATAAATGATTACCCTGGAAAATAATATTTATGTCTATTTGCATTCGTGATAATAGATAAAACTGAAAAAAAATATCCTGGGTTTGGTCCAATCAATTGGACAAGACTGGTAACATTTATTTATATACATAATTCACAAACTTGTTTAGAGATTTTCATTTAAATAAGTAATAGAAATATGTATTTTGAAAACATAATACATATCAATCATCTTAACAATTATTTAAAATAATATATTTAGTTCAAATCAATCACCTACCAAACTCCCAGAACATCGAATTCAAAACATGATTCATCATAATATAATTATAGGCCGAGCTAAATCTATAATAGGTCCGAAGCTCTCAATACTAACAAGGTCGCCTGTTTCTGTCACCTTTACAACTCTAACCTTGAAAGTATAATACGACAAAATATCTCCCGAGTCTCGAATAGGACGATCGATAGCAATTCCACTTCGCCGGCTCCAAATCCTTTTTAGGTGGCTGTCGGCTATATTTTAGCAATAAATAAAATTGGTACCAAATTATATCATCCTGTAAGTGTGATGTGCAATTCGTGCGAGAAAGATTACGGACGTGACGTTGAGTTTGTTGGTGTTACGTCGATGGGCGCAATTTTACGCGGCTATTAAACGGAACAAACTCTCTTTTCTCACAATAAAACGCTTCTGAATTTCTTGCTTCGGCCGTATTTTCAAATAGCGCGAACTCGCCAGGAATGTTTGTTTTGAGATCTTTAAGGCCTTCGTAGGGCTGCTGCTGAGTAATGGTTGTACTTGTTCCTGTAACATTTTGTAAACAATATTTTAAGGCTTATTAGGAAAAAGTCCATGCTTAACTTATCTAGGTTGGTTGCCAGACCTGGTACATGAAAAAAGAAGATGAGAATAGACTAGCAATAAAATAATAAAACAAAAAGATAGGTAATTCAATGTTTTTGTTTTTCTGATAGCTTTGCTATCAGACAAGAAACAAAACTTATGGATATCTATATATATATACATATAATGAAACAGTAAAAAAACTGTGTCTGTACATTGAATTATTAAAAAAAAAATTGTGGGGGTTTAGAAACAGTAAAAGAGCACGAATACAAAAAAAAATCTGTCTGTTTGCCTGTGTGTCTGTTTGTCTGTACACGCTAATCTTCGGAACTACTCGACGGATTTGAATGATTTTTTTTTTGTTGTATAGGCATTAAGTCTGGGCAACATATAGGCTATAATTTATCTTGGAAACTTGAACACCTGATGCAGAACCGCAACAGACCAGCTAAACTATAAGAGATACAAAAATGGTACCATAGCAAAAATCGTTTCACGTAATGAGCATTTTCTGCTAAGAGAATAAAATTGAAGATCTGGAACAGCTGATGTGGAACTCCAAGAGCCCAGCTACACTATAACATATATAGGAATGACGTCTTAGCAAGAGTTGTTCAGACTGATAAGCACTCTCTGTTGACGAATAAAAATTGAAGATCTGGAACACCTGTTGTGGAACTCCAAGAGCCCAGTTACACTTTAATATATTATAATAATATAGGAATGACGTCTTAGCAAAAGTTGTTCAGCTTGATGAGCACTATCTGTTGACGTATAAAAATTGAAGATCTGGAACACCTGATGTGGAAATCAAAGCTATCACTAATTTCACTGTATAATTATAAAATAACATAAGCTGGGAGTACCTCCACGCAGTGTAGGCGGTAACAGTTTAGGAATGAATCATTGAAAATTTGACTCTACTGGCCAAAACTCCCATTTATTATTTTATTTTATCGAATAAATATGCCTTCAGGATTTTGTAAAAAAAAAAAGGCTTATGTTTAATTTCCTTTTCCATTTATCTTCGTGACACGGTAGCCTACTCGGTAACGCAGGGGAGCCGTCACTTAGATTTTAATTGATCAGGTATATTCAGAATAAAACTATAACAATGCCTAGAAAGAGGTCAAATCTTTCCCAACGTTCCAAAGGAGCTAAAAGATTGAGGATCATAAAATCCTAAGAATCTACCGAAGAGCCTCAAGAGAAACTTGATGCTGTTCGAGAACATCAGGCTGCAACTCGGCCCGTAGAAACCTCTTCGGATCGCGAAGCACGGCTGCGTTTTCAGCGTATTTACGCATCTACATCCAGGTCTCTAGAGACCAGTGAAGAATACTATGCGCGTCTATTAAGGAATGACGTCTTAGCAAAAGTTGTTAAGTCTGATGGGTATTTCCTGTGGACTTACAAAAATGAAAGATCTGGAACGTCTCCAATCGTCTCGCTCATCCCGTTGTTTTCCCGTCCCCGGGCCTTAGAATTCTACATCAACCGTTTCAGATCTTCGATTTTGACGACCCCGTTGTCGCTGGCATAAGCAACAGGATCCGCGTACGAAGTCGCGGGCAGAAGCTAGTTGTTAAATAAGAGTACTAAATTGGAACTGGGTTGGCCATTTATCTGCAGAATGGAAAACCACCGCTGGACCAACAAAGTTACTGCATGGTTACTTAGAGACGAAACCAGAAGTAAAGGTCGACTATAGAAAAAGTGGAAGACATTTTCAAAGAGAAAGTTGGACCAAACTGGATGACCCAAGCGCGGCCCCCTTATGCCTTAGGAGGCGACTAATACTTAGATATAAGTGTAAACAAAAAGTTTATTTGTACCTGTTCATTAGTGTTCATATTTTTCATAACTATTATTATGTGAGTTATATTTTAGATGATAAGGTAGTAAAATAAAAGGCTTTTTTATTTATTTATTTTTGTAAGAAAACAGTCCAACGTTAAACTGGGTTCTAAAACGCATTAGCCATTGCTGTTGTCAATTATGCTATGTTCTTATTGTAAGAATATACACATAAACTCGCACCGTTTCCCGATGGGAGCAGGCACGAACGCCACCTGCTAACAATAAAATTCTTACAAACTCTTATTGCTTCGTTCACATTCATTTATTGGTCTTACATGCACGCTGGTAAAAATACATGGTCAAAAGTACCCAAGCATTCTGTGCATCAAACAGTTACCTACAATGAGCAAAAATAATTGCTGGGAGACGATATCAGTAACCACGTTTTAAAAAAAAACGCAATGACTGGGAGAACAAGTGACAATATGTTTCGATAAGCGTCTTTTTCCACTTGGGGGCCTAAAATCCAGAATAAAATAGAATAATTATACGTAAATATTCTTAAAATGGTCACAGATCCAGTTAATATTATGAATATTACGAATTGTAACCTAATTCATTCACACCCGCGCAACTCCGTTTGCGTCACGTAAGAGAGAGACATTTTTATTGATGCTCTGCTCCTATTATGTTATATAGCCTATAGCCTTCCTCAATGGGGTATCCAACACTAAAATATCTTTTTAATTCGAACCAGTAGTTCCTGAGATTAGCGAGTTCAAACAAACAAACTCTTCAGCTTTATAATATTATATTAAGTAAGTATAGAAGTATAGATAAGTATACATGATTATTCTAAAGCGGCCATTTTAGACCCCCTGTTATGTGTAAAATTAATGTAGTCCTAAAAGTCTTACGGCATGGCGGGCGTCAACCCTAGCCACACCTCTCGCTTATACGCCAGGAGTGTTTCGTTATTTTCTCCGTTCTAAGTAAACATGGAAATGTAACTCCCGAAGATCAATCAAAAGTTTTCATAATACTCCATCAATATTAGAGTATTTGCATAGGTGGCGTAGGTACTTACCGGCGGCGTTTCTTTACAAACAAACCTGAAGAGTTTCTGTTTATAACAATTTATCAAATTCGGATTTCGTATTATGTTAAGAGCATATAAAAACGATATATTGTTCTCGTCTCTCGTTATTTTTATTCATGTAATTTTTGAGTATTAATTGAATGGTTTTTGGATGAATTGAAGAGAAGAACGGTGTACCTATGTAAAATCTTGTACAAATAAATAAAATTGAAGTGCAGACACTTCAATTTTATTTATTTGTTACAAAAAAAACCGCCCAAGTGTGAGTTGGACTCACGCACTGAGGGTTCCATATAAAGGTGTAAGTATTTTGTTATTAAGCTACATATTAATTAATTTTTGCCTGTCTGTCTGTTTGTTCCGACTAATCTCCAAAACGGCTGGACAGGATTTTTACTAGCATATATGGAGAACTTCGGCTTACTTACTTTTATATTAGACAGCTTGGTGGCTATCAGGGCCAACAGAATGGACAGTCCAATAATGTGGCACAGGAGACCACTGAACTCATCGTGCATCTATTAAATATTTAAAATTAGCTGACCCGACAGACGTTGTCCTGTCAACCATGAATATTAAATTCCAATTGACCTACTCCCTACCTACCTTACCCTACCTACCCTACACTACACTACCCTACCTACCTACCTACCTACCCTACCTACCTACCTACCCTACCTACCTACCTACCTACCCTACCTACCTACCTACCTACCTACCTACCTACCCTACCTACCTACCTACCCTACCTACCTACCTACCTACCCTACCTACCTACCTACCCTACCTACCTACCTACCCTACCTACCTACCTACCCTACCTACCTACCTACCCTACCTACCTACCCTACCCACCTACCCTACCTACCTACCTAACCTACCCTACCCTACATAGCCTACACTACCTACCCTACCTACCCTACCCTACATACCCTACACTACTTACCCTACACTACCTACCCTACATACCCTACACTACTTACCCTACACTACGTACCTACAAACCTACCTACCTACCCTACCTACCTACCTACCCTACCTACCTACCTACCCTACCTACCTACCTACCCTACCCTACATAGCCTACACTACCTACCCTACCTACCCTACCCTACATACCCTACACTACTTACCCTACACTACCTACCCTACATACCCTACACTACTTACCCTACACTACCTACCTACAAACTTACCTACCTACCCTACCTACCTATTTTTTTTTGTTTTTAAACCTTCCCTGTATTCGGACGAAAAAAACAAAAAAAGAATTATTCAAATCGGTTCAGCCGTTCTCGAGTTTTAGCCAGACTAACGAACAGCAATTCATTTTTATTTATATAGATAGATAGATAAGGTCTTAGAATTTATGTATGTATCTTTTCGTTTTATGTGTAAAATTGTACTTTATGTTTTTTATTTAATATGGACTTAGTCTGAAATAAATAGTATTATTTTCCTTTATTTATTTTTCTAACTTAGTCATTACATTTTTAAATATTTTTAAAAAACAAAAGTATAAAAAATCATTTAAGAATGTATAAAAATAGTATCCCACCGGTATCGGGAATAGGGTCCAAACTACCGGCGGTCAGGGCTCCAGAGAGAGGAACCTCCTAACAATACGAGCCGTGTCCAGGAGTACCGCTTTCTGAAACAAGCCCTTATTCCAGCTGCCAACCGAGAGCTCTCGACCTCAGGTGTTATTTTTAGAAAAAGAGGTTTGGGTTCCGTTCAAAAAAATTAAAACCCTTGAAATTGTTAATAAAATTCTATTTAAATAAAGAAATAATATACGACGAAGGTTGCGGGGCACAGGTAGTCCTATATAAGGCACGGGCAACTTTTTATCCCCAAACAAGGAAACTTATATCAGGCGGACCCACGGGCACAGGGAGCAAAATATGAGCTTGGTAATTGAAAACAAAACAGCATCGTAAAGTCCCGAACTTATTATGCCCCATGCCGAAACTAGACAGACTGAACAAAACTCCCTAAGCACAAGATGTCTCTGGATTTAACATAAATCATAATAAAACTGCTCGTGAGGGATTTGAACAATTTATTTTCAGGTGAAAGAGCTGAGAGTTGGACTAAAATAAAATAAAAAGTTGCAAAATTTGGTTCGGGCCGTAATAAAAGTCGGAAGGTACGTCTAATGGATAGTTATCAAGGGAAAAGTGAAGATTTTTCGCAGTTTTTCCTCAAGTACAAGTGACGTGCTAGAAGCTATGGTGAAGAGCTTTCAGCGTGAGTTTATTCGATTTTGTTGGCATAAGAGCACTTTGTTTGAACGCGATAACAGTTTTCAGAGCAAGCGAGCTCTAGCCATCGAGTACCGCAAAAACAAAAGCTGCACTCATATGTTCGTCGGTTACTACTGTATTACGTAGGTTTGTTTAAGTATTGAAATAAATAAAATGGTGCTGTGGTTCTCGTTTTAATACCGACTCAGTAATATTTTAGAGTGCGTTAAAATGTACAAAGATTAAAAAATACAATATTCGTTCAGTTTTCTGTTAAAAAAAAATTTTCAGCACTAGATTTCGGCTTCGTTCTTCGTTCGAGTGGAAAGTTTTCCACGGGAATGTACTATGGAATAAAAATCTTATTTATGTCCTAATCCATGTCAGGATCTTCTTTTTTATTAATACATTGAAACCAGTTTAGCCGATAAGGTGTGAAAATATAAAATAACAACAAAGTAACTTTCGTATTTATTATGCATGGATATCTTATCAAACATGCCGCTCCATATAAATAGTGCGATGATTAATAACTATCTATCTAACGCTAGTGAGTATAAATTAGGGCACTTTAAACTATGTGTCCCAACACTCTCTACGTTGTAACATCCCTATGGATAAGTTAACACGTCGCTAAGCATCGCGCCCTCGGGCTAGCCCGCAATATAAATCATTTCGAACGTTCCTATAACTTTGTTGTTCTCGTGTAATTTGAATTACGTGTTCTCCACGACCATGGAATTTGGGACAGCAATATGACAAAAAATAATAAAATAAATTATACAGCAAAGGAATTTAATAAAGATTTCTTTATTGAAATGACTTTTGTGATATTTTTGAAGTAGTTATGTCAATTATTCCGAAATTGACGTTAGGAAATACTTGAGCTGGCTCGTTCGAATTTCCATTGTGCCCACTAGAAAATGACGTAAAAGCACAGGGACTAGCTGTGACTGTACGAATCCTTTTCTAAAAGACACTTGCCGAACAGAAGCAAAGTTGCGTAGTAGAGAACTCTACAGTACTTATAGGTATGTATGTAGGCACTCTAAAATTTGCCCTTGCGAAGCTCTGACGTTAGCAACGAAAACCCTTTCTCCAATAATATCTAGTTCAGTTTACTATAAAGTAACTGGGAAACGGAAAAAATAAAAACTGTATCAAATTGCAACTTCATTTAAAGTCAAATTCATTATTAATAATATTATGGTAAATCTAACAAGATTTACCATAGTTAAATCTAATCTCTTATATCTAATCTTACTAATGTTTTAAATGCGGAAGTTTGTGAAGATGGATGGATGGATGTGTGATACTCTTTCACGTAAAAACTACTGAACGGATTTGGATGAAATTTGGCACACAGATAGTCTATAACCTGGATTAACATATAGGATCCTTTTTTATCCAGGTAGTATGATCTCGTGGGACAATCGAGCTCCACGCAGGCAAAGCCGCAGGCATATAAGCTCATAACTACATGATTTCAATATTTGATCATATTAACAGAGTTTAGTCGGAACAATCAATAAACCCAGACAAGTTTATGATCAACCGTTAATGGATTTCAAAACCAATTTCAGCAAATGTTAATTTGATATCGTGTATCCTCAAAATATAGATCAACTTTTACTTCAGTACGAAGGGGCAGGCCGCAAAAGTTTCAACTCTACCTATTAAGGCTTCGGGGCAACAAAGCCCTTCGGCCTAACCCTCGGCTGCTATTTACTACAATTCTGTTGACGTCGTACTTCGGTTAATAGAAACGGTGAATTAGGAATGACAAGCCAACATACGATTGTGTATCTTTGTTCTTGTTTACCTCCTTGGGTTAAGGAAAAGTATACGTTGCCGGTACAAGTCTATATTGGAAGAGGGAACGCAAAATCAAACCAAATAAATTAAGCATTTCATTTATTCACATTCAAATTGATTCCGAAGAATTGAAATTATGTTCGGTAGATCTAACTTCTGTAATGTTTGAAAACTGTCAGTAGAATTAGCGTGAATAAAATTATGAGCAAAACATAAAAAAACATACAAAGATTTACGATCCTGTATTAGATTAAAGCGTTAATAAATTGTGTTCAACTAAAGCGTAACGTTTTATGTCCGTGATTAAGTATCAAAGTTTCGGTAATAACGCCTATAACAGAGGATACTTCAAAATGTTTTATTTTGATTACATACAGTGTGATGGAATATAATTGATCGTTTACACAAGTTTTTCAATCTGGAAAAAAGCTAGTTGTCGTAACAAATTCCCTCTTTACTATGATGGAGCACTCTACGTTTTCGGGAAATGCCTGAGACTGTTAATATTATAATTATTGCTTGAAATCACTATACAACGTATTGATTTTATTCCTTTTATGCATTTTTCTTAGCAGTGTTCTGATACTTTTTTGCGTATCTTAAGAAAAAAAAATAACACCATTTTATATCCTTTAACCGTATCTACGAACACTTTATTAATTCATTTATACTAGGAACGTTTTAATTTCTTGTAAATCTTTTCCACTGTGTACGTTCACAATCTGACACTATAATATTGTTAATTTAGCGCCTTTATGAGTCAAAAGCGTCGTCTTATTAGGAGTTAGACTGTCACACATTGACTGTGACCTCTGTAAGCTGGGATCTCGTAGTGGCCAACGCTTACAACAAACAATTGCGGTTGGAATACCCCAAGGAACCATACTGTCTACTTGAATTAGCCAACAAATTAAACATAAGAAAGTTGTTGAAGTGAATGAGTATTTTTTCCATTCCAAGAATAAAGAAAATCTACATCGTTTTAACACGTGGAACGGCACTTTTATACCTATTTGCCTTTATGATTTAATTTTGACGAAATTGCTTTATTCTCGATGGAAACGTAAAAAGTAAAGTCTATATTTTTCGTTTTTTCCTTCATCACACGTGAGAATTTCCTTATTTATATTGATGTGATATTTTAACAAAGGTACATTTTTTTTTATCGTACATATATGTAACTTTTGGCATAGATAGAAAGATAGGGGAGCCGCGGTATGTTAGGTTTGTCGTTGGGACTCGGTTACTGCCGTTTTGTACATTTGGATAATGTATGGCATGCTAAATTCTATGTATGTTAGTAAAAATTATGCGACAGGGGCACATAATAAAATTGTTTCTTGCAAATAATACCTTTTACTTGATTTTGATGTTGCTGTGATTAATTCACAGTTAAATGAATAAAGCTGATGTTTAGTATTATTACACACTGAATCTACTATCCATGAATTTATAAATAAGTCACTTAATCAAGTAGTTAGGACCAAAGGTTTTTGGCCGCGATCTTTAGATATTCTTTGACACCTAGTTATTCCCGTCACTGTAACACAACTGTCAAATTGCAAGTGTTATATAGGTACATAGACACGAGAATATGCTTAAACAATTACACATATTAAGTGACGTTTATAAATCGTGGATTTAGTTAAATTTTCTTAACATTCACATAGGTAGGTACTGAAATCTTATGCTGCTAGGCTAGATTAATATAGCATGCTTATTGATGTCGGCTTTAATTTTATCAACGTAATCATGGCCAGTACTTAAAATGCAGAACGCAACCAATTTTGAATTTACACGCTGTTTTAAAAGCGTCAATAATGTTGCAGCAAATGATGATCCAAATAATTGGAGTACATCTAATTTGACATGAACGCTCTGCATATACGACCAATTACTACTAACGACCTATCGAAAAGGTCTATAAAACGTAGCGAACAATTAACATTTGATTGTACTTAACGCGATTTCAGCTGTTTTATCCGAACGATCTCATTCCGTTCAATATTCTGAACGAAAGCTGATTACCTAACGATGGCTCGAAAACAATAGAGATAAAATGTTCCACGGTCTCTTATTTAATATCAGGCCTTGTTAAGATTTGCTTTGTCAGGGGAGGAAAGGTTGGGCACAGAGATAGCGAAAGCGGACGGCTCTAATCTAGGTTTTCTAAGTTCGCATTCTTGGCGATATTAAGAGACCTTTTTGGACAAAAAAAAAATCAGATTGAAGAAAAATTGGGGACAACATTTTGATCTGATAAGTTCTTTGTCTCTGCAAAGAGAAAGTCGCCTTGTCAGTACTGCAAACACAATTTGAATAATCCGGTCCCAAATTCACTGCAACAACGATTATTGTTACTGCTAGAGTTTCAAAAGACTCTTCAGATAAATGGAAAACCAAATATTCAAATTCGTAGTCCGCTATAGGCGCTTGCATCACAACCTGCCGAACGGCTTTATGCGAGAGCATACAAACTTTTCGAGTTAATTTTTATTTCTTTTTTTTTTCGCCGACGGTATTTACAGCGACTGAACACAGATTGAACAAGTGTTGTTAACTTCACGTTGTAACAAAAACGGGAACGACCTCTTTTTTTTACGGATGGGAAATCATCAAGTGACCTCTCCCGCTCCGGGCAGAGCGGAAGGGAGTGTCAGGCTTGAACTGACTAAAACCCATCCATGTTCCTTCCTTGCCCTTTGTGTTCCAGGGCCGCGGTATCTCTTTCGAACAGTCCCGCAGCCCTAGCAGGACGGGAACGACCTCTCTGATAGAATTAGAGTTCAAAAACTGTAATGGCAACTTATTAAACTTTTCCTTGAACTCTAATATCGATTCGTGGTACGACGCTAGAGGTATGCTTTGCTGAGTTTAGCTAAATTTTTAGTTTAATTGAGTTTTAGTTTTGATAAGTGAGCTAAAGTTACAGCACTGCTGTATTATCCGAATACGCAAACACGTGTAACAGTATTAACTTGAAGTATAAAACTCAAAGTATTTATTTCAATTAGACTGTTACAGGTACTTTTGAAGATCAAAAACAAAAGGATGAAGCTACAGTCCCATTCAAGAGTCAGAATAACTTATGAAAATACTGCAGTTGGCCATTCCAAAGCGTAGATCTAGGGAATTCAAAACCGGTCAAAACATAAAACCGGTGTTTTTCGGGTTCCGTACAACCGTTACGTTTTCTGTTAAACCGTTTTTTTTTAAATAGGTTTTTGTTTATTGTTTGTCTAAATGATATTTTTAAACTGCTTGTAAAATTCAGGCCGCCTACACCTGTCATCTTTTGAATTATTAATAAGAAACACATAAATAATTTTAATAACAATGCGGAAAGAAGAAGGATCAAAATTCACCCACTTTCTGTGGATGTGATCAGGAAAGAGACGTATATAAAAAAAAAAGATAAAATGGGTCTAATGAAGATGGCATACTTCCAAACTCCATTATTACAGTCTAACATATAAAAAAATTGCTATAAAAACAACATTCATGTATTAAATCACATTCTTTTTTTTATTTTAACGGGTGCAATGTTATTTATATAAACCTTCTTCTTGAATCACTCTATCTATTGCTGAAAACTGCTTTTGCTAAAGATTCTTATCTTTTCTGTAGGATGTGGTTTAATGTTTAATCATGCCCATATTCATCTTAAGTAAAGTAACTAACTCAACTATTGAAAATAGTTTCTAGTTACCAAATTACCAATACTACGTTAAAACAACACGTCTTTTCACTTTTACAACCGTTGGCATCGATTGGCAAAACAAATGGCTGACATGAAATGCATCGTTTTGACTGACATTTGGTGTTACCTACTAATGTTGCCGTTTGAAAATAAGTAAAAAACTCGAAAAACCATAAACTTGAAAACAAAACCCGGGTTTTTATAGTTATTAGAAATATACTGAATAACCGGTTTCTCGGTTCTCGATGAAACCGGTTTGCATTCACGACGTAGAAGAACACTGCGTCCTATGGAGAAGAATAGCCCAGAAACTCCATGGTCACTAAATCAAAATATTTTTACAAGATCTTGATTACATCATTCATGATGAGATTATACATATATCGTCGTATCCTACGAATAGGGGCGTAACTGCATAATAGCTACTTTTCGGGAGACACATTTTTATGTTTAATTAATTCAAATTTAAACAAATATGTATTGTTGGTTTCAAATAATGTGTATTGGTATATTTTGGTTCGGCTAGGATTATTTTCAATAAATTATCTTTATATTTTATACGCATTTTGTCCCTTAAATCCTTATTCTTTGTTGTGTTAAGGCGAATTAGAGCTGGACTTAAGCAATAAGTTACATTACGCTTTTTATCTCCGGAAATGTTGAGGCCACAATGGCGATTGTGGACGAATAAAAGACAAAAACATAATTTGAACGTAGAAGAAAGACACAAACGTAATTAGGACTTCGTCTCTTCTATACATACGCAATTTAGCCATTCCATAGAACAGGGCCACAATCACCATGAGGGTTTTTTTCTATGTACCCAACATTAAAATAACCCCACTACTCGCGAAAAATCGTCGTCCATCGCGTCCTGATGGCGATTGTGGCTTTATTCTTCGTTGAAAATGTAGTGCTTACAATTGTGGCTTTTTAGAAACGTTATTAATTGATAACCTGTACCGTTTTAAGTTGTTTTGTAGGACTGGTTATATGTGGTCTGATGAGCAGAATTGAATTATGCAATAATAATAAAAAAGCCCCTATGTTCGTTAGGGCATTATTCGTAGGATACGACGATATGTGAGAAAGGTTTAGAAAGACGTGCACATTAAGAGCTCTTTGATTTAGTGACCATGGAGTTTCTTGGTTTTTTCTATTTGAGTTACCACTAGACCACACAACCAGTCTTACGAAACGGTATGGTATTACCCACTAACTAGGTTATTGAGGTCAGATAGTCGTTGCATAAAAAACTGGTATTCAGCTGCATCCCGTTAGACTGGAAGCCGACCCCGATAGAGTTGGAAAAAGGCTAGGCAGATGATGATGACTTACTCGATATATTCAGCACTGGATTGCAGTAGATCGAGTTGAAACACGGTGCCGTTTGTTCTAATAATTTTGAACTAAAATTTTCCCGTAGGGTAGCCATTCTTCGGATCTGCAGTTCTTCAGTAAATTTAGTCGACGACAGTCGACATAATAGGCCTCTCCTAAGCTGCCCTGACACCCTGTCCTTCGTTTTTCAGATCCAGACTGACTCAGGAACCTACAAGGTCATCGGTCTACCTCATATTATGTAGGTATGTTTTTATTCGGATCTTATAATAAATATGTATTACCTTTAGGTTTTATTTATTTACCGTCAAAAACCCTACGGGCAAAAATAAATATTATGAATGGCCGGGGAGAATAATATCGCAGTGTGCACAATTCAGTAAGAGGATTATAAAATACTGCCCGCTATTCCATTGACACATTCATATTTACCGTTTCCAATAGGCCTTTGATATCTAAATTTTTACAGGATATTGAATTTATTATTCATAAAAAGTATCTCCCTCAAATTGATATTTTAGAACCCACTAAGCACGAGGTTAATACTCATAAACTTAATTTTTTAAAGATAATTAAATTCTCCCTTCGGGGATTTCGATGAATAGGGGTTAAAATCGTTTAATTTAAGCCAAGGTGGGTGGGGTAAAATTGCGGAATTATGGGAGAATTTAAGTTGTCCAATCCAAGGAAATAACTGTTGTAATTCTATCGGATCATTGGAGTAAGCTGTTTTTTTTAGTTCTTTATACTTGAATTCAATTAATATAATTATAGAGTCATTAAATCTTTTAGCTTAAAAACTGTCGATTAGGGACTTCTGGAATTCAGGACAAAAACAAGCATACGACCAGTAGACCCAATAAAGCAGGAAAGTCGTTAAAAAGCAAAATATCAACAAAGTATACTTGATTTGTATTTAAAAAGAAATAAAAACTTTTTGCCAAACAAGTTTTCGGCGGTACACCGACAAGTTTTTGAATTTATTTTTCCGCAGAACATTCCCGTGTGCCTCAAAAATCATTAATCAGGCTTCACTTTGGCAGTGACCCAACGTCCTTACTACCCTCTCATTTGTATTTACTGAAAGAGTTTCAGATCATAAATCATGCCATTTTGATGAATGAATCCATTGAATTTTTTTTCTAAATCTTGGTGAGGTCACGACTCATTTTAAACTGGAATACGCTATTAAACGCGTTGAGTTATTCAACCGACAATATTTCAGATAAGTTAACGACGTCGTTTATTTTGCTATTAAATTTATTACTGCGAGTTCCGCTTGCAAATTTCAGCTCTCACTCTAAGTTATCGGGAAGGTGGAGCGAAATGTGCCTAATTAATTTTACAAAGTGTAAGTACGCTGTTATTCTTGAAACGGCTTAATGTATTTTTATTATAGGCCAATTGTAGGGAAATTGGAGTAGTTCAGACTATTACCAAACTTACATTACTTGAAATTACTCTATTTTAATAAAACGAACATCTTTCCCAAGTTTTCGTGTAATCATTTCCATTTAATTATATGAAGAGTATTACGCTATTTCCTCGAATCACCCTGTAATTCTTCTGTGTGGAGTTTTATGGTCGGCTAATTTATTTATCAAGCTCGCGCTTCCCCTCAATGAATTGAGAGTTAGCCGACTATCACTTTGCCGGAGTAACGGTTCAAGATTTTTATTTGAGTTTTACGCGGTCGTCTTTTGTTAAACATGTTCGTTAATAAGAAGCTGCTTTCAGAAGTTATGGAATACTTTACACAAATATTTTGTTATGAAAATACTACCTAGAATCTAGTCTATTTTTACTGTAGGTAGATCGTTTATTCATGAAAGAAACGGAATTGAATGATAGCGTGGCGGTTGACAGGGGAGGATTGAAGAAGAAAACATGTTGCGTCGGCACCATATACATGAGAAACGGACAAGCCGATGATGAAAGGCTTAAATAAAAATAAAAAAAACTATGCGTCTCGGGACGCCCGACAGAAGTGATAACTTAAACAAGTCAGACAGACTGGCACCGTAACGCGTTACGTAACGAAGCGGTTTACCCTCCCATAAGAAGGTATCACTTCAAAAACAAATAAGAAATAGACCCACCAATATGTTTTATATCTCGTTACTTGTAGAAACTGGTGTAGTAATTACGGCGGAGCGAGATTCATTCATATTCTATGGCAATGAATAGTCAAGTAAAAACCCAAAAATCCAACACAAAAAGTAATTTATTTCGCAGCAACAGTTACTCACTATAAAGCGACCACATCCATACATCAATTTCTTTCCAATAGATTCAATAGTATTCTGTTACATATGATCCGAATAAAAACATATCGTGATATATTTCCGTTCGCCACAAAGCGTATAGCCGGCGAGCATACACAGCACGTCGATAGTGGAATGAATAGCCCATCTCCGGGGAAGGATAGTGCCGGAAGAAGGCCCGCCGCCCCGCCGCACGGCCTTTTAACGAGACCGGCCTTTTTTAAGCCGATGCTGCGAAGTTTTGTAATGTTTTTGCGGTTCAGATAAGTGCGGCTGTGGTTTTGTGCTTTTTGGACGGACATTGGTATCAATGTGGGTGTTTTTGGAAGGAAATGAGGAATATTCAGAGTTCAGGCTATGGTGAAAAACGTTCGAAGGGATTTTTTTTGGAATTTATCTGCAGAAAGGAACGTATCGCGCTGCCGAATTTCGTCTAAAAGCAGTTTTAGTATTAATATTAGTATTTCATTGAACATACCCTAGATCAGTCGATAAAAAAAACAAAATGGCTGCCATTCGCGGGGTGTAGGATTAGGAGTATATCTAAACGTGTATTTGTCAATAGAAATGAGTATACACTATGCCTGCCCTTTAAGTATCGGTAACCGGTAGCCAAACACTAAATTCTAAGAGATATTATAAAAAAATCACACACAAATTCTTATTAAAATATATATATATTTTTTTGTTGTTAGATTGCCACAACTGTTTTCAATTTTGACGCGGAGCTTGAGTTGCATCTCTAATTTAGATTAAACAGTGCTGTTTTTAGTTATAATAGATCATATCTAATGTGTCCGCAATACCTGGATTTCATAATGGACAAAAACATCGAATAAAGAGTTTGTCTTAAATTTTGCATCGCCAATGGAATTTCGTGTTTGGAGTCCCTGAAAATGTTACAGAAGGCTTACGGTGAATTGACTTTATCAAAAACAGGTGCTTATGAGTGGTACAGTCAGCTTCAGAGGAAAAGAACCCCCCTTGGTAATGATATCAAAACATTTTAAGTTTTGGTAGTATAATCTGCTCAGCGATGCAATGGTCACGAGTTCAAATCCGAGGATGATTTTTTCCTTCTTTTTTTTAGTTTCTTTTATAGATGATTAGATAATTTTCTTTAATTATTATTTAAGAAATCAAATGTTAAAGTAGGTTTGAGGTTTGTAAGAAAAGCTAGGCATGTTGCATAAACAATATTCATTTATTTCTCTAATTATATTTTCTATTCAACCAAACAAGAAATCTATGCTAATTTCAACCTTATCTTTTAGTTAACTGAGGAGTTACGTATTGCATTTTGTAAAACAAGACGGTAAGGTGTTAATATTATCACAAGTGGTGGAAGTTGAAATTTAAACCTTAATATGAGACATGATATGACATAATGAGATAAGCCCGTTATCAATCTTGTTCGATAAAAGGAGTAATGCTATTCGAATTTTCGTTGAGATTGCTAATTGAGCCAATAGCCTAGTGGTATAAGTCTTGGTCTAAATAATCCACTGGCGCCTAGTGATGCGGGTTCGTGTCCTTAACCCCACGTATAGTGTCTTTTTGTAAGTTATCCTGGTTCGGCCAGAATCCGAAAATACCATATAATTATTAAAAACATGCAAATAATATTTGAATCCACTCGGCGGATGCTCGGGCAGAGATGGGTGCGGCGGCGGGGGAGGGAGCTGCTCGGGACCAGAGTCACGTGACGCGCCCGCCGTCGTTCGGGCGATATTCTTTAAAGACTTGGGGGGTTCCTTTTCTCTGACGCTGACTATAAAAAGCATTGAAAAGGTGTCAAAATGTGATGGAAGATTTCCTGCCCGGGCTGCGGGACTGTTCGTAAGAGATACCGCGGCCCTGGAACACAAAGGGCAAGGAAGGAACATGGATGGGTTTTAGTCAGTACAAGTCTGACACTCCCTTCCTCTCTGCCCAGAGCGAGAGAAGTCATTTGATTATTTCACATCCGAAAAAAAAATAGCACCTTTGGCTCGCTCTGGTAGGCTATCAACGTCTTCAACTGAAGTTAAACATCGCAAAAGTCAAGTAAATAGTGACTGAAAATCCTCATTCAAATTAAAGACGGATAGCTACGGAACTTTCTGTGTCTCACGATTCGATCCGTACCATTTTAAATAATCACTTGGGTATGAAACATGTTGCCTCTCAGTAAGTCCAAAAACACCTGAATTTTCTCTAAAAATTCAATCGCATAAGAGTCGCTGAGGACATGCTAGAACAAGTCTATTCCGACCCAACATTCATGAAACGCATTATTACTGGTAACGAGACGTGGGTTTACGAGTTTGACATGCAAACTAGTCAACAAGCTTCGGAGTGGCGCTTTCCAACTGAACCGAAACCGAAAAAACCCTGCCAAAGTCTATCAAAAGTTAAAGTCATGTTGACCGTTTTCTTTGACTGTCGCGGAGTTGTGCACTCGGATTTCTTGCCGGAAACTCAAACAGTAAATAAAGAATATTGTTTGAGCACCGCCGGCAAATTCGACGAAAAAGGCCAAATATGTGGAATGAAAATACTTGGATTTTGCCAAGATAAAGCGCCTTCGCACAAGGCCATTATAATAAACAAATTTTTGTCCAAAAACTCAACAAATACCACCGAGCAACCACCTAATTCACCAGATATGGCTCCAGCCGACTTCTTTCTTTTTCTCTCACTCAAATTACCACTTCGTGGCACACGTTTTCATTCGGTAGAAGACAAAGGAGAATTCGCGGTGAAAACTGAACTCGATTCCGGAAAAAGCGTTTAAAAATGTTTTGATGATTGGATTATTCGTTGGTGTAAGTATATCGTTTCTGAAGGAGCATACTTTGAAGGCGATAAAATAACTTTGGATGAATTAATAACATTTTGTGTTTTATTGATCGTTTCCCGGTACTTCCTTGGCAGAGTAGTATATTTTAATGGGATAAAAAGTTTTTTATATTTTTTATGGAATTGAAGAACATACAATGTGTATCTTCTTGTGTTCCCCTTAAGCTATTTATTAAAGGTTAAAATAAAAGTGGCGACCGGTGGCTATCCTAATAGGAACAGTTAAATCCTTCATTTCCCCAATTAACCCTCATAATTGGATAGCAAGATAAACATCTGAGCAACAAGAGGAAAACAAATCTTTTCGTTCTCAGTAAGCATGGTTTTTGTTCCGGACCTAAATGGGAAAAAACTGAGCACTTAGGAAATCACAAGCATCTGTGCTCATTCCTTTAGCTAGAAATTAAAAGATTTGTTTTGTTTGTGTTTACCTGTATCTATAGATGTACTTAAGGTACTTTAAATTGTCAGTAACGGCCTCGCTTGTCTAATAGTCGCAAGCCCTCCTGCTGAGCTTGAGGTCCATAACTATCGTGATTAATGTACTAAAAGTTAATCTCTGCTTAACCCTTGAGGTAACAGGTGATATATTTATGTTATGTATCATGATGGGCATTTGAGCCATGTGTGGGAAAGAAAGTCGACGCCGACGTTGCCGTCGGCTTGGGTCACTGAACTCTCGACATTATGAGTGCCGAGTGGTTTTGTTTTCAACTGCATTTATACATAAAATGGGTGACTACAACAGCTCGAAGTACCGCCGCCGCTGCACCGCCGTTTAGGCGCAGAATTTCCAATTCGCAAAAGGTCCAGCGATGGATAAATGTCCAATTCGCAGGATGTCCAGTTGGCAAAATGTCCAGTTCGCAGAATGTCCAATTCGCAAAATGTCCAGTTCGCAAAATGTCCAGTTCGCAGAATGTCCAACCGCGTTTGAAAACAGAAGTATAACGTTCACGCTGAGTTGCACAAATGCACGATATTGTAGTTCCAAAGCTAATTAGTTGATGTCATCGTACCGTGATATCATATAATAATATTTTTTTGAATTGAAAAAAAACCATTCGTTAAACGAAGATAGGTACTTTTTCGTAATGTAACGAAGTCAAACACGATTGTTTAAAATATTAGGTGTACTATTGGTAGTTCTAACATTTCCAAAGGAGAATAAATACTTTTCGGTAATGCATTTGATCTATATTCAAGACCACGAAGACAATATCTTGTTCAGTCGACTGTCAACGGTACTGCTGTTGATATACTGCCCACAATATCGTTTGATGGATAACAAAAAGTCTGTCTAGCCCACAGAGCACGAAACGCCTTGGTGGCTTTTGCTCCGGGACGAGATTCCCTACTCTGTGGTCGAGCCTCTGAACTGGATACAATTAACATACAAAATATTCAGTGTGATTGATAACATTATTATTTAGTGTAAACAATTATTTTGTGGTAGAGTGTGTTAGCTTCAATTCCTTGTTATTTCAGCTGTGTTAAGTATAAGGTCAAAGATACTTAGGTTCTCAGGTTAGGGACCATTTTATTTATGACTAGCTGTTTCACGCGGCCTACGTCCAAGTATTTGAATCGGATTTTGTTAACAATTTCCACGGTTTTTTTTTGCATGGTACACTGATTCTTTTTCTAAAATAAAAGTAGCCTATGTTAATAAAATCATCTATCTTCCGGTAAAAGTCCCGTCAAAATCTGTCAAGCGGTTTGGGAGTAGTCGGAACAAACATTTAAACACAAAAATTTTAAAAATGTTTTTCTTTTATAAGTACCGTGTAGGTATACTTTCATATGCATTTAGTAAAAACCTGTTATTTTTATATTCCAAACAAATACTTCAATTTTATTTATTTGCATAGATAGTTAGGCACTGAATATTTATGTTTCAACTCATAAATCCGTAAACAACTATTTACTTTTTACAAAAAGCTTTAAACTCAAAGCAAAAGCTCTTCAAACAGAACATAAAATCAGATCTAGTTTTCCACAACGTATTCAGACAGCAAGCGATATAAGGCCAGATATACACTGTCCAAGTCCTAGACAGGCTTCAGCCTGCGCGTTGAGGTTGCTCGTAAATGTCAAAATATAAGTTTACAAGGCCGCTGGTAACCACCTACCCTAATTTTGGTTGGCGTTTAATCCGATTATATTTAACAACCTGAAGCCTTTGAAGTATGAACCTTATCTTCACGGAGTTGTTCTTAAGGGTATGTTGGCCTTCAAGTGATAAATAGTTGGGTTTCGGACGAAATGTTATAGTGGAGATTAGACATAATATTTTTTTTTTCTCGACGTGAATCCTCATTGGAATTAACTGGTATGATTTACTCTTACCGTGTTTTTCGATTTTTGATATGAATATGACGAATTATAAGTAATATAACATCACATCGGTTTTCTCCGATGATAAGGCAGAGGTAAACCTTGGGCTGCGGGACCGTTCGAAAGAGATACCGCGGCCCTGGAACACAAAGGGCAAGGAAGGAACATGGATGGGTTTTAGTCAGTACAAGTCTGACACTCCCTTCTGCTCCGCCCAGAGCGGGTGAAGTCATTTGATAATTTACCATCCGAAAAAAAAAAATGGAACATGGTACCTTTATTGCAGTGGGTATACCCACAAATGCCTGTATTTAGAATTATTTTTAAATAGTCCAAGTTATCGTAAGTCTAATGACTATTAAAAGTTATTGTAATTATTTAAGGTATTTTATACAATGTCATATACTTAGTTAATTAACACGACTCATTCATAACCGCATCAGTACTGATGCGGTTATGTTTGTTAAAGAAAACAATAGAGTGAGTTGACTGTTACACACAAGTAGATATTTCATTATAAAAATATTTTCACATTTTTTCTAACCCAACAAAATATTTGTCCTGTACAAAAACAAACAGTACGTCTTTTATACTCGGGAGCCCCGGAAGGCAAGCTGCGGTCGCCGCATCCGCCACTCTGTCATGGAAGCAGTAAGTCCCGCCTTCTTATACACTACAACTTTTCAAAAGTATCCCACAAAGGATTGAGTGTCGAACTTGTTTACCACAACTTTTCCAAACAAAAGACGAAAGCCGAATGCATTTTACTTGCAACTATATATTCATCCTACAGTCAAGTGGGACGTCTAACTTCTATTGTGTTTCAACCTCTTATTTCGATCCGAAACTTTCTTTGTTCTATAATTGACGAAATTTTTTGTAAATCGACTCTTGCAGTACACGGAAATCTACCTGTAACTTTACTTCGTACGAGAATAGAGCTAACATGAAATAAAACTTACAAACACCGATGAAAAATCGTAATGAATATTTTTAAGGGAGATTTATTTGGGAAAGAGAGCAAAAATACTAGGGTAATATATTTTTGTCACTGAAGCAAAGCGGTAAACAAACAACTTAAATATTTGTAGGAAAAGATTCGAAAATTAAAGGTGGGGTAAAAATAAGTACTTATCATTTATATTCTATCTCTTGTCTCGTGTTACTTGTATATAAAGGGTGTAAACAGACTCTTAACGAAGCTGAAACGCACTTGTTCTCCCCGTCATTGCGATCTTTTTTTTTTGTTCTAGATTATACCTGCGAAACTTCTAGTTACGGAGATATTGGGGGTCAAAGTTCCAACTTTTTCACAAGTTTTTTTTAAATACTTGTTTTTAATGTAAGATTTTTACCTTAAACACCTCCTCTTGCTATTCAACCCATCCATCAGCACAAAGTTTTGAGTGCGTTACATTGAGTTCTACTGTAAAACGTGATTTTAGAGCCCAAAAAAAAAGTCGTTTCTCAGCACTAATTTTTGCGTAAAGTTACTTAGTTTCATGTACATAATGCTTGGTTGACAGCTTCGTAAAGAGTCTGATTACACCCTGTATGTATGTACAAACTAATTGAGAATTTAATATAAGACCAAACCTACTTGTCTACACCTCACAAGGTCGAGAAGGAAAAATCTCGTCCTAGGCCGAATATTTTCTTCAACTTATTCACCACTGGATTTAGGCCTCCGCACGTTTGCGCCATCTCCCTATATCACGGATTCTTCTTTACCTTTTTTCTGTAGCTTTGGTAGTGTCATTACTTTTCCGTCTTGATTTAAAAAGTTGGCGAAAGCTCTTCTTTATAATATACGCACATTTGAGTGGCACTGCAACACACAATAATCTTTAAGTAAGTCATGAGTATTCAACGCCATGCTATTACCAGTATAAGTCGCACTCGCACTTAAGAATAACAAGCAAAAAATAAAAACCAGAAAAGAGTATGACATTACCATCACCGTAGGATTCCGTATACATCGACCAACATATCTGTGCAGGCGGTAAAACAGGGAACTAAAATAAATATAAGAAGCTCAAGACATGTTGTTATATTTTCCTTGACAAGCAGCACCAACTTGAACTGCAACATTAAACTCGCTGTACCTATAACTGTAGTCATCACGATCGTCTCACTACAGATAATCTCAGATCTTTTGGCGTTCGAATGACGTTGACAGCGGAGCACTCGTGCTCGTCGAGCGGTCGTGAACATTTGTGAAATATATTGAAAAAACAAGATGGCTGTGTTATTTAGATTTTCTATGCGCCACAAGATCCATAAACAGCTTTACACAAAAATAAAAAATAAAACATTCATTGCAGACTAAACATGTAACATAGTAGGCGAAATTTATCTGGCATGTGTGTTAGTGCATCAGAAACGATTCGCTCTGTGTCAACAGCTTTATTACATAAAATATACAGTAAGTATATTTCATTAGCTGGAACTATTTCGTTTGAGGACTTCGGTAATAGAATGCATGTATTTTGTTGTGTGCTTACTGCATGATTGGACAAAATAAAAGCTACATTTTCACAATTCATCCACGGAACTCTAAAAAGTAGCACAAGTATTCACGAGCCTTTTTCTCGTAAGACGTTTCTCACTTATTCTTTTGGGGTTACACCGTCACTGGCGGAGGCTGCGCGCTCATCATTTGCATCCAAATAGCTCCTATAAATTCGCTACCCGAATTTTCACCATTCTCTCGGTTCCTTGGGGGCAATTAAATACTTTTTTCTCGTACAGTTCGGGCCGCGCGATTTTTCGGTGTGAATAAATTCAGTGGGCCAGATTGTAGTCAGCGCCAGCTAGCTTCATTAGGTAAATTATTTCGACACGTATTTTTTCCCGCGATATAGATCTTCTGTAATGTAAGTACGATGTTATTATAGGTCACTTGGCTTGTAAATTCTACTGTTATCAGTCTTTATGCGAAGCTGCATTTCTTCAGCGTTTCACAGTGGTTTGTCTTATTAATTTGCGTTTGGACTGTTGAGGATATATTACGATAGTTTTGGTTTATCTTGAAGAAAATATGTGAGCTCTTAAATACCGCGACATTTTCATATATATATATATATATGTTCAAATCAAAACCCAAATTTAACCAGTTGATTAACTTCTAAATATTTCGTTTCCGCCGATTTATCATTGAGTTGACAATCGAATTATTTCCCATGGATAGATGATTTCTTATAATGGCGCGAGGTAAGAAGTCCGGCCGACTCGCTCCCTATTCAATGGCTTGGAAATGATAAGCGTTTCGAATATTTGAGCTACTTGTATGGGTTGGAAGAGGCATGTACCGTTTTATTAGAGTTGTAAATTGTTCGAACGGAATTATTGGAGGAACCGGAATACATTTTATTACTTTTGTGGCACTTTGGGAGTATGAAGATCAGGGTGTAAAATTCTTCATCCCTCATAGAAAAGGGAGGATCCTACGACCAGACGGGGGTTTTGTCTGGTGGGCTACTGCCCTACAATGTTGTCGAGTTCTTCTATATAGTCTTAAGTCACGGACAATTTTACTTGCGCGATGTAGGATTTTGACATATTTTGATGTTTAGTTCACCATCTGTGTCATAGATGGCGCTGTAGTACGTTTTGTTCCATGTTGCTGTAGTACTCTTTGTAGTGCCGCATTTATGATTATCTTCTGAAAATTAATTCAATTTTTACCTTATTTTGCCATCCTCTTTCTACCTTCCGTTAAAAAAAGATTACTGCTTACTAATTATTATTGGTCGTAGTAGGAGACAAATCGATATTAAATGAACCTAGTTACTTTTAGAACTAATACATCATTTCACGCCCATTGCCTTCGTACACATTGAAACGTTTCAAAGATATAAAGATACATCTCCAAGTAAGTAAATAGGACATAATTTACTAAAACTGCTGCAACTTATAGCTAACAAACCGAGTACCCTTAATGAATAGTTTCAAGAAGATTAATTCCACAATTTAAATATACTCAACGAAGTTAAGCAGAGACTCGCATTAAAAGTTAAAGTCTTTAACTCAAATGAAGTGAACTTACTGCCAGAGTTGCGTTTATTTAGCCAAAATTTGTTCTCATTATGCTGGACTTAATTTTTGTTTTATTTAAACTATTCGGACCAACTTGTGTACTAAAACGTGACAGTTCACAATGAAAATTTACTAAATACAATTCAGATGTCGTGTTAATGTCATTCCACATGAGTAAATTACAAGATCGAGGCGATGGGAGCTGGCCGTGTGCCAAATGGCCAGCCGCATCAGCAACCACGATTCAATACCGATAATTCTTTCATTCCACGTCCGCGCAGGAACGCCTTAAAAAATATATCGTGTCTTACGCCAGCAATGTATGCGGTGTACAGCCAAATTTTTGCTGACGTCAGGAAGAAGGAATCCGTTTAATATGGTTTTTAACGATTGTGTATCGAATTTGCAGAGTGCAGGTGCTTGTTTTAGAAATTTAGCAGTTTGTTTATTTAGAAGCTTTTCCTTTAAATAATGATTTTGTAAATATGAAAAGTCCCCCAGGTTTTGTTAAACCAGAAAATGAATA
Source organism: Lycophotia porphyrea (assembly GCA_950005105.1). Classification (NCBI taxonomy): domain Eukaryota; kingdom Metazoa; phylum Arthropoda; class Insecta; order Lepidoptera; family Noctuidae; genus Lycophotia; species Lycophotia porphyrea. Next base: position 11,583,707 of record OX465389.1, read on the forward strand.
TCCAATAATAGAGATTATATAAATAAACAATACCTAGTATCCAGATGTGCTGCTCTCAAATACATATCAGATATAACTTTCCTTTTAAATGGTGGCAGCCCTATTCTGCCATCGATTTTTCTATCCAAACGCGACAAAACTGCCGCAGTCTTACCTTTGCAACACATAAGTGAAACAGCTTAGAATTTTTCATAGTAATTAATAGTAATACCAGTGAAAAAATAAAAGAGAAAATATTAAACTTTAAGGCTGGTACTACCAAAATACATGATTTTGTTGTCAAGGCTCATAAACGGCCAGCCAGAAATGTCATGTGTAATCCGGACGGTCTATCCATCATACAAAACAATATTTGCCTTCCTAACCGCATTAAAGCAAAGCCAGCGGCGTACTGCCAATGTGATATACGGATAGATTATTCAATCAGAATACTGAATGCGACTAGTTGCTATGTTGATTACCTTTTACCTCTTGGTGCTCACGACTCCCTCTCACAGTCGGTTACTATCTCTCTGAAAATATTGACACAGTATTGGTAAAGTTCGAGCACGATTCACAGATGGAAACCGGGCTACTGATCCCACAGGAGTTAGGTAAATGTCAGTAAAGTGACATACAATCTCGAACGTTTGAAAAAGGGGTACAAAGTATTATTTTCCAAAGGACATTGCTCTGCGCCCACACGTTGTTCGCCCTGGAACGAGGAACATCGGAAAATTATGTGTTGTATTGTTGATCATTAGGAAACTCCTATAAGATCTTATTTTTAAAGCGGTCTGGCTGCAGAATAGATATATAAAAAAAATACGAATATTATTATGAGTGATTTTCAAGTAACTGAAAAACAATGAGTGTGTATGTTATTGCATGAGCATTGAGTGAGAAAGTGTATGTTATTGCAACGTTTAAATGCATAGAATCAGATTAACATAGGTACCTGTATTCTTAGCATTGGTTTTGGAATGAGATAAAATCTTTGTGTGTATTAATGTAAAAATAGAAACAGCGCGCGCTTGAACGGCATTACTATTAAAGGCGAATAGTATCTAGTGCATTTGCAAACGAGTGCGTCTAGGCGGCGCTGTTCAAACGCATGATTATAAAACCAGTCTTACCAATTAGGTAGTAAGTTGTTTTTAAACTTTTTTTTATTATTTTAAACAAAACTTACATAAATGGGTATTACAAAAATCTTCTGCCAAACTGCAGGACAGTTTATCGGCAGTGTTTTCGTGGATACAGCTCTTAGTTTACATATACATTACAGTCCTATATTTACTTTTTATGTTTCAAAAAGAAATAAAACAGATTTTAATTTCATGTCGTAATCTATATCTAACTTAAAAACTACTGGACCGATTTGAAAAATTCTTTCAGCAATGGCTAGCTACATTTACATTATCAGCGAGTAACATAGGCTTATATTTTATCCCCGTACTCCCACGGGAACGGGAACTCGCGGGTGAAACCGCGTGACGTCCGCTAGTATTCAATATAGTCGCGGAAGTCACCAAAACACACCGATAAAATTACAAAGAGCAAGCGACGCAGTGAGAGCTTAGGTGAGGTGAGAGACTGACAACCGCCATTTAGTCACGTAAAAAATAAGGGCGGCCAACTCAATATGATTTATAGATATTTCCTAAGATTTACTATGGCCATACGTTACAAACTGAATTACATCAGCTTTTGTCATACGATAGTATTAATACCATTACAACTAAGACAATATCCTACTTTACTTATTCCTCTGTACTTGTAATAACATTATTAGGAGGAGCTCGTGGCTAAACAATAACAGCCGCTCGGGTCGATCTTTAGGTTAAGCCGTGCTTGCCTAGGTTGGTCTGTGGATGGGTGACCACCCATTACATACCGAGTTTCCTCCGTGCCTCGGAAAGCACGTTAAGCCGTTGGTCCCGGCTGTCATTTTGAAGATCTTTGACAGTCGTTAAAGTAGTCAGTGGTACAAAAAGTCTGACAACCAGTCTTACCAAGGGGTATCGTATTTTCCAGTAGTAACTGGGTTGTGGAGGTCAGATAGGCAGTCGCTCCATGTAAAATACTGGTATTCAGCTGCGTCCGGTTAGACTGGAAGCTGACCCCAACATAGTTGGGAAAAGGCTAGGCAGATGATGACTTGTAATAACATTAATACATAAAAATATCTGTATCTAGTCTGCAATAATGTTTTTTAAAGAAAAAAATTATAAAGTATTCAGTAACGATAAGTATTTTTATCCGACTGCGGCGAAGCCCAAAAGGAGGGTTATTTCAATTAATTGTCGTAAATAGTCGTTTAGTTAAAAGTAAACCACACACTTTTCTAAACGATCATTAGAAAACCCTGAATAATGATGAAATATGTAGATTTTGTTCACTACAGCATCATTCTAACTACCTATTTAAAATCGAGTACCTCATTCATAAGAAAGATTTGCCAAACTTAAGTGGCAGTGGGCAGTGCACATTGCTCGCAGAACGGATGGCCGATGGGGCCGTAAAGTTCTGCAGTGGCGACCGCGAACAAGAAGACGTTGCGTGGGAAGGCCTCCCACTTGGTGGACCGATGACCTGGTGAAGGTTGCGGAGATCCGCTGGATGCGAGTCGCACGAGACCGGTCAATATGGCGACACTTGGGGGAGGCCTATGTCCAGCAGTGGACGACTTTTGGCTGAAATGATGAATGACGATGATGACCTCATTCATAAAGTACCTTTACTTAGTAGGTTTTTTAAATTGTACTTATAAGGAATAATAATATATGGAATGGTGATTGAATTTTTTATTGATATATACGAAATAAATTCAAAATGTGATTCAAAAACAACAACAATAACTAATAAACAGCAACAATTCATTAAAAAATCGATCGATTGATTGCAATCGATTGGGCATCCCTAACATTTTCGATACGACATGACGTTTGGCGAAGATGGCGGCGATTAATGTTATTAGTCGCGTAAACTACTTTAAAATTTTCATTTTGGCATACATATAGTCCGTGTTACAAAAGTATTTACATCTAATATAATAAAATAGACGATTAATTATCGTATGTCCGATATTTTTTATGCGCAGGGCGATTCTGGACAACGTCTTTTACCATTACATAACGCGAAGTGGCTGTAGGTGAATATTTTAATTAAAAGACTCAAGTAAAAATGACAAGTGAGATATTTAGTGCACTCTCTCCTAGCAACAAAACAGCAAATTTTAAAGTGGCTGCGGCTATAACAAAAGACTAGTGTCAAGTCCGGAAGGACGGCATCCATCACAATCTGGCGCGTTGTCACGTCCTCCACAATAAGCTCATGGACACTGGCGTCGCAGTTAAGCGGAAAGGAAAACAACTCCAGGAAATCACGCGCACACTGCGACAGGAAATAATAGGAGGAAAGTTCCTCTAATACAAGCGTACAAAGGTGAAACAAAGAAAGGTTTGTACGATTTTTAAGGGTTATTAGAAAAGAATTTACCCGGACATGCTGTAAGCTCCCTCGTACATACCTTATGCCACGTGTTAATAATGTTACTGTCAAACTGCTCCTAGCTTTGATATGGGTCAAAAAGGTTTCAATAGCGTCTCCTTCGCCGAGCCCGCAGCACTATTTTACCTGAAATGTGTACAAAAAACATCGTACCAATATGTTTTTTATGGCGAAAAAAAATGAAACTGGAAGAATTGGTTTGGAGCTAACAGTACGCATGTACGCTCGATACTAGGATTTTATTGGGAACTAACTTTTCCTGGGAATTAGAACGAATGTTACGTTACAAAGTCTTTGGGAAAAAGATTTCCAGGGGAGAAAATAATATTCAGCAGTATTTTTATTTTACTTTGCTTTTTCATTTCTAAATACGGAGAATAAAATAATTCCCAAGTTTATCCAACTAGAACAAAATATTTTTAAATATAGGTACGAATATTTTTTGTGAAAACGTACTACATCATTCTTTTGATTCCTAACGAGCTAAGTAAAGTTTTAAGTAGTCCCAAGGCACTACTTGAATTCGCATTTGGAATACAAAGATAGGAAAAAGATGTTAAAAATTCTAGCAGGTTAACCTTTTTTATTCTCAACTTTAAAATTTCTGAATATATACGCAGTAGGTAATCGATCTGGCCACAATTAACATTTTCATTAATTTAAAGCAGTGTTTTTCGACCTGTGGGTCGCGACCCCCTGGGGGCTCGCGAAGCCTCTATAACAGGGTCGCCAGAGGTCGCGAAAACTACCTCAGTAAAAAAACAATAAAATTTAAAAAAATACATTTAATAGTAAAATGTTAACTAAAGGATAAACATTTGTATGTTCATACAAATTAACAAATAAAAATCTTAGGAGTACCTACTCGTCCATCTTAATGCGAAGGTTTCGCTTGTTTTTCATTAACAAATTTCTCCCATCGTGGATCTATTTTTGCTACATTGAGAATTAAATCGTTTAACAAATTAAAAAAAAATGAGTTTATTTTGTATTTATCTGAATTCTATTCATGCAACATGAAAAAAAACCAAGGGTTGCGAAATATTTTTTTTATACTATGGGGGTCGTGTCATGAAAAAGGTTGAAAAACACTGATTTAAAGGCTGCCTTATCCGGTTACTGTTCTATAGTTCTACGTTCTATTTTACATTGGTTTCTTTTAACACCAAAGGTAACTTTATACAGCCTAACGATAAAACGTCAAGTACACATATAAAATAGTTTTAACGACGACGTTCGCGAGAAATACTTTCTATTCAGCTTTGTTTGTTGGTCTTTCACAAAAACAGATTTCTTTAATAGTCTACAGACCTTTGTCTTGATGTCTTTCTAAGGGTAAAAAGATTAATTAAGGAATCGTTTTGTAAATGATGTTTGGTGAGTTCTGCTTTTAAAGCGAAATAATGGGTTAAAATAATTGATGTTTTAGGAAATTGAAATAAAGTTTTAGCTTCTTCCACACAGTTCAATTGAGGTCAAAGAGCTTTTCTGATAGTTAGAGGGCATACGAATATCTTTGGTATCAAATTATAATTAAAATGAAAATAAGGCCTTAGCGTATTTTGGTACGCGAAATAATAAAGCTTGACTGTAATACTAAGTTTAGTTAAAATGAATTACCGAAATATTAATACGAAATTAACCGACAAAAATTGTTCTGTTTAGCAAACAAACAAAAACTTATTAAAGTTACAATTCTACGAAAAATAATGAATGAAGTTTCCAAAAACATGTTCTGCTAAAATAATCGTTTCCTTGAGCTCTATAACTTAGGATGCAAGAGCAAGCGAAGCGAGCTCGGGATTTGGGGCACCCCGACTCCGGACAGGTTGGTTCGATGGGAATGTTAGGGTTTTAGTTCGCTCGCTTCGCTCGCTCTCAAGACCACGTCATCCCCTTCTTGTTAGGTTAGGTTACTTTAAAACCTGCAGACAGAAACAGGCGCGGCTACGTCTTATTACAAAATTTTGATATTGATTTTAAAGTTGATTTTATTCCTGTTTTATTTATTTTATAGGTTAATTCTAAATTTATAGTAGGTGAGTTACAATGAAAATGACTAACTATATTTTTCGGTAAAACGCAAAATGTTAACGGAAACTTGTTTGCTTTCTTATAGATGAGTGGAAATTAAAATAAAGATCAGTGCAAGGTGTGGATGTACTAGTAGTCCACTGCTGAAGATGGGCCTGTCCCAATCTGCGCGTCACAACATAATTGCCTTTGTCGTTTAGTTTGTACCAGCCATCTTTTTAGGGTCGCTAGCTTCTCTAGTCCACACTACGCTTGTTTGGAAGCCATTGGCTCCATCAGCCATCGGCCCTTTCACAAGCATGGCTCGTGCGCAGCCACTTCAGCTGATGTAAATTGTTCAAACTGTTTTTTTTTATAATACATTTGAATTTTCTAATTTACACTTTGCCTACCAAACTCCTTTTTTATGGCAAACTGTTCACATCCACTAACATACTTTGTAGGAAATAACTATGGTGTTCAAGGAAATAATAAAGAAAACATTCAAGCGTCCTCTGACCAGTAACAGGAGCTTCGCTTTGTATTCTGAAACCAACGGGTACTCTTCGAGGGTTTCGGAAATATTTTGATCGCTCGGTAACTGAGCAAATGTGCCCTGTTTCATTTTACTTTGGGGATAGAAATAGGTAAATACTATGGATACATATACATAAATAATACATATTATTATATAAAATTAATATTTGTTACTATCGTACATGTAAGTGAGGGATGAGTCTAGAATAATATACACATACCTATCTACTGTTTATGTATTAATCTAAGCATTTTTTCTATTGTCAGATGATGATTTCCATACAGTTAAATTTATTAATGTTTCATTTAAGAATTGAAAAACGTGCTTAAAAATTATGTTTATGTGTTTAAATTCACTGTAAATACTAATTAAAGACCCTCCCAAGTTACCTTCTAAACGTGATGTAAGTAATAGTTGAGGATATTCGTTTTTTTTAGTATTTTACGCATGCATATGTTTCATGCATATTTTTTCCCATAGGGAGCATGCGTCAGCGTGAAACGCAAAAAAAACCTTTAACCTTTGTTTCATAGTGAATCATGTTCGAGACGGCAAAAGTTAATAAAGATGTACTCATTTATACAGAGATATATTGTAAACTTGAGACAATGTTTCAGTTCAGCAATATCATAAGCGAGACTGTTTACTTAGCTTAGGAGCTACTGGGTGCAGTAGTGATAGTGATGTGCAACGCGCACAAACTATTGTAATAATTATGAGGCATTTTAGGTAGCAACTTGATTCAAAAAAATACTGTCTTGACTTATTGAATTTATAAGGCATAAACTGACTTTCTATACAGGATAACTATGATAGAAAAGTCAAAAATGTACGGGATTGATATAAGCTATAGAAAAGTTAGCTATGCTGTACCTCACCTGCCCACTGAGCCCCAAAACATGCTGTTGGCGATCGCTGCGCTGCCACCGACGAAGCCTTGGAAGTGACGTAGTTTTGGGCTGATAAAATATGATGTCGGGCCAGCGACACGAGTAAGAATAAGAAAAAACGTCAATGCCGTTGCGAAGGACTTGAATTGTTTCGACTTGTTGAATTCTTCAGGTACAAGTTTCTTTGAATAGTGATCGTTTTTAGGGTTCCGTACCCACAGGGTAAAAACGGGACCCTATTACTAAGACTTCGCTGTCTGTTCGTCCGTCTGTCCGTCCGTCTGTCTGTCACCAGGCTGTATCTCATGAACCGCGAGTCCGACTCGCACTTGGCCAGTTTTTTTTTAATTACGACGCGCGACTTAGAAATTTTAACTTAAATGGTACTTTGAAATTTATTCTGTAGTTTCGACTGTACTGAAAACTTGGTAACCGTTTTTGCGTGAAAGGCCGCATCATCATCATCTGTGTCGGCTTCCAGTCTAATCCAATGCAGCTGAATACCAGTATCTTACATGGAGGGACTGCCTATCTGACCTCCACAACCCAGTTAGTACTAGGTAATGCGATACCCCTTGGTAAGACTGATTGTCACTGACTATCTGTAACGACTGTCAAAGATCTACAAATGACAGCCTGGACCATTGGCTTTACGTGATTTCCGAGGCATTGAAACTCGGAATGTAATGGGTGGTAACCCATCAACGGACCAATTTAGGCTAGCGCGGCTTAACTTAAAGACTGAGCGGATGCTATTATTTAGCTACGAGTTTCTCAAGTGAAAGGCCCCTATGGTTTTTAAATTACAATGAAATTAAATTTATTAGTTGGTATACCAGAAACTAGGCATTAATCATCATCTACAGGTTCTGGCTATAAACCTTTTATAAAAACCTGCTTAGAATCACTTATAGTTAGTAAAAGGTAAAACTCTCTTTAAAATCAGAATCCTTTCTTCGATTTTAAAATCTAAAGTTTAAACAGTAAAGCAGAGTAGAGTCCGTAAGGAATTTTTCCAGTAATTTGGAATCAACAGCAAGCAAAGGCTGGTAATAAATAAACTGCAACTCCAAATGAGGTTCCAACCCTGGACATAATCCAACTCAGCGGTGTTTGGCTTTTATTTTTATTTAATTTTCATTGCATTGCTGTGTCTTATCCCATGCTATTTCGAGTACCTACTGCAATTACTTCGGAACTTTAAAGTAAGAGGCAGTTAAAAAGTAATAAAAGGATAAGGCTTGGTAACGTGAAGTTGCGTACATCCAACGGTTGGATTCTCAACACTCGGCTAAGAGCCTATAGTTGAAAATCCAAAAATGCACTTATATTAAGGTTTGCACTTAGATATCGCTTCTTGTTTGTGGAAACGATCATTACTGCATTTACCTTTTATTAAAATTCAATTGATCGATTGAAATCGTGTATGTTGTAGTAGGTCACCACCTATAACATACACGATATCAACCGATGAATTGATCTTGCTGAAGAGTAAATGGTAATATGTAAGCGCAAAGAGGAGTTGAAAGAAAATTATTTGCACACGTGACTGGAAATACTCCAAGAGATTTCAAGCAAAAACTTTATAAATACAGTAAAAAGAAGTTAAAAACAAAAGACCATCTTCTGACAAGAAGTATTGTCTGCACTGTCTCGAACTGTTATTTTTAAAGAAAATCTCCGCACCGGTTTATCTATTGCAGTTTCAATTTCTTAAGTCTGCTCTTCTCTTCAAACAATCACATAACGGCAATGTAATGTTAGATCGTCTAGAAAATGTTTCGCCTTTGACTCCGTCTCACTAGCTCGACCAGACGTCTCGTGGACCACTTGGAAATGTTTTAAGTTTTTACCAGTGAGTCGATTCAGTTTGTGCGTTGTATGCATAATTTTCTATTAAATAGCATAGGTAAAAACAAAAAACGAGCTTCTCACGAGCCAATCGAATAGAAAAATGATCCGCAAAAACACAAAGCCAAGCCCCGTCGCTTAAAAATATGAACCGATTAAACCCGGCACTCGCTAATGGCTTCATAACAAGCGAAATTCTCACCCCGAATCCGGTTCAGCCGTGTATTTAACAACTACAATAAAATGCAAAATCAAAGCATTCTCGCTAAACAATAAACCGCGTACTATAGTGGAATGCGCAATTGAAGTTATAAATTACGCCGTGATCATAAAATGTTAATAAATAATTCACAGTTTAATCGGAGCGTTAATTGCGACTACCGCGTCGCACGGGTTAAATGAATTTTTTCATTTAAAATAGCATCGCATGTCGTTTTTATTAATGTGAACCTGTTTTCACTCCTTCCGGCGAACAATCTCGATTGATGGCCGCTGGTGTATAAAACATAAATAAAAATTTTAATCATCGTGCGGAAAATAAAATTTGTTGTTTCGCCTGCCCGCTGTTATATCGATGCAGTTGCCCAATTTTGATGAGACTGCTAGAGTTTGTTGTTTTTCATGTTTTGCTTTGTTTGAAATATTTTCGGGTTAAGGCTCGTAAATTAATGTACTTAATGTAATTATACTGGCGGAAATATAGGTTAAAATTTCATGGATTCTACAACATTTGAAATAGGATCATGTTTTTTTTTGTTCTGGACCATACTCAGGTATAGTCCAGAGCGAAAAGGAATTTGTTAACGTTCATCAATACATTAATGGTTCCTTTGACAACGATAAAATAAAGGGTGTAATGATACCATTAACTTGCACTTCTTCTCCCCGTCATTGCAATAACTTTTTGTTTTAGACCATACTTGGGAACCTAATAGTTACGGAGATATTGGAGGTTCAAAATTTTTCACAAGTTTTTTTTTTTTAATACACGTTTTTGATGTAACAAACAACTTTACTTTAAATACCTCCCCACCCCGTACTATTCAATGCATCCATCAGCACGATGTTTTGAGTGCGTTTTATTGAGTCCTACAGTAAAACATGACTTTTCATCCCCCGAAAAAAAGTCGTTTCCCGGCAATAATTTTCGCACAGAGCAATTTACTTTGAAGTACAGGATTTTTGGCTGACGGCTTCGTGAAGGGCCGCTCACACCTTGTATACGGTACTTATAGCTTCAGTGAAGGAAACATCGTGAAGAAACCAGCATGCCTGAGAGATACTTCTCGACGGCATGTAAAGCCAAGTCAGAGGCCCATGGGTGGCATAAAACTCTGACACAAGGTTAGGCACTCACTAACCACACGATAAAGAAGAAGACAACAAAAAATCTTTTTTTAATTTTGTCTGTCTGCTTGTTCCGGATAATCGCCGAAACGGCTGGTATTATAAGGAGTAACTTAGACTATTAGAGTTCCTAGACACCTTGGTAATTGTTAACAAAATTCGATTCAATTATTGAAATAATATTTTTAATAATAATTTCACGCGGACGAAGGTGGCCGGAAACCGCTATATAGGGTGGGTTGTAATTAGTGACTGATACTTTAACACGTGATTGTACTCATGATAACAAACCACTTTCCCAAATAAACTTTTTTTTTAATACTCTTTCGCTTTTATCACAATAACACAACAGCCGCTTAGGGGCCGTCTTCACGAACGAGAGAATCGCGGCGATATTATAGTCGTGCCACGTATTTGTACTTATACGATCCCTTACGGAGCGGGCTTGCAAGCCGCGCGGGTGCTCTGCCTACCCACTGTTGCACGGTACGTTAGTAATGAGATATAATGGCGTTACGCGGCTAACAGCCGACAGTTCAAAGGCGCGCGCGCGCGAATTTCATACGGCTGTTGTGATATTGTGATAAAAGGCAATTTAAAAAAAAAATGTTTCTTTGGGAAAGCTGTTTGCTATCATGAGTACAATCACGTGTAAAAGTATCGGTCTCTAATTACCAGTCACCCTATATACACTAAAAGTATTGAACAAACTTTAGACTCTTCTCAATGCTTGAAAATTATCAACTACCTTCAAATTAATCACGCTTCACGCCGCCGAGAACATAATATTACGCATTCAATTGTTTATAAAATTCAACCCTGAGGTTGCCGCGGCATGAACGATCTCATACTTCGCTTGTTTCACACCTGATTATCTTTAGACCCGGTTCATTGCCTTGGATATAACACTTTAAAACCAGCGCCTTGTTAGCATTATTATTAATTTTAGACTCGTGTGACAGGGTTGGGTCTGGCTGACACTTCATTACTGCTATACTTAGAAGGGTTGTACTGGATTTAAGGGGGTTTATTATGAGTATGTTAGTGCTAAGTGTAATGCATGTTCATGGTTGATGTCTATGGCTGGTGTTTACCTAATTGTGGTCCTGCTTGCAACTTATGTTCATCAATACTAAGTAATTACAACAAAAGACTAAATAATAACAATCACAACCAATCATATTAGTATTGATCAGATCTCCAATCACTATCACTACATACTATAAAACAAAGTCCTCCGCCGCGTCTGTCTGTCTGTTCGCGATAAACTCAAAAACTACTGCACCGATTTTTATGCTGTTTTCACCAATGGATAGAGTGGTTCTCGAGATATGTATAATTTTTCAAGTTTTTGTTGCGAGAACGGGATCAAAATTTCATGATTACTTTTGGTCGCGATAACCGACATCCACGCGGGCGAAACCGCGGGCATCAGCTAGTATGAACTATTTTTAGGATCTATTAACCCAACTAATGATTCACTTGCAAAGAATTAAATAAATTAAGAGTTCGTGGCTAAATAATTCGGGTCTATCTTCAAGGCTAAGTAGAGTTTGCTGAGGTTGGTCCATTTACATACTGAGGGTCCTCCTCAGAAAGCACGTTAAGTCGTTGGTCCCGGCTGTCATTTGTAAATCTTTGACAGTCGTTACGAGTGGTCAGAAACCCGAAAGTTTGACAACCAGTCATCTCAAGAAGTATCTAAGTATTACTAGGGTTGTGTAGGTCAGATAGGCAGTGGCTCCAGGTAAAATACTTTTATTAAGTTGCATCCGGTTAGACTGGAAGCTGACCCTAAACGAATTTGGATAAAAGGTTAAGGTAAAAAGCAAATTTTATTATAAGAATAATGGCTTAAGCTCTCATTTTGTTTGTAAGAACTCATTTTAACCAAATATACTCCTACATTTAATTTTAATTTCAAACAAAATACTTTACGGAGACAATGAGCAATAAATTTCAAAGGCAGTGACATAACTTATTGTATTTAGTCCACAAAACCTAATTGCCTTTTTGAATGTTACATTCGCAATGACCATAGTAAGCAAGTTTTGGACAAAATCCAAAATTACGAGCGTAATAATTGCATTCCGTCGAAATGCATTCAAAGTTGAGTAAAATGTGGACATTCGACGCTTTATCTGCGCTAGTGTTGTTAGCACAATTAAAAGTTACGAGTTGTTAAAGTCTAATTAAACATTAAGTTGTGCTTCGGAAAATACTAGGGGTAATAGCAGTAAACGATGATAGTTTGAAAATATTAATTCAAGTCTTTGAAAAAGCCGAAATGTACCTTCATTTTTGGATTTAAATATTTTTTACTCTATTTAATTGTGTTCTTATAGTTTAAAATTTGCCTAGTTCCCGTGACCCAAGGGCTGGGTTTTACCTTGGCCAGAGGCTAAATGTTGCCATACAACGTGGCAACGCCGCCAGTCTCTTGGACACATTACCAACTGACAGCGTCGAGGAGGAGTTTTCGATGCCCTTTTATAGTTTGTTGTTAGTTTATTTATTTTAGTTTATTTAATAGTTTTTAATTTTGAATGTATATGTATAGATAGACTTATTTGGTTAACTTATGATTTTCAACAGTAAAAGCACCCTTTGTAAAATATAAAAATAAGGAAATGACAGAATCAACTTATTATAATTTATGAGGGATATTAAATGTATCGAAAATTTTTGATCGAAATTCACATTTTGTTCTTCTAATTTTGGCTCTCCTTAAGTCATAAGAATGCTCAGATTTTAAATACTTACATTTCTATGTAAAAACTCTTGCCTAAATTTAAAGGTATTCAATTAAATACAATGAGTTCCAAAACCTTAGATTTTCAGTCGTTCAAATTAAGTTTACCAGAACCTCGAATTACTAGAATTCAATTCGCGTCGGATATCCAAAAAGCTCTAAATTCGCAAAGCAATACAATCTAATAGTCAAAGCTGCACTACTGAAAGCAAACACCAAATTGCTCGCTAACTTGAGATTACATGCCGTGTCGCTGGAACAACCCCCACTCCCCCCTCCCCCTCCCTAGAACCGGGCTCATGTAACTAAAGCTACAAAAAAGCTAACAAAACAGGCCCGATTCAGCCTGATCTTGGCTTGTAATGTTAACCTTTTAAAGACGTTATTTCTTTTTGGTTCTGCCTTCAACGAACTGTCACTGTAGAGCCTAATTCTAATTGAGACAAGAAGCATACATAGCTCCTACGATCTTTCTCATAATTTTTTCGATTGGCTAAGACATGACTTTTACATAAAACGTGCTTCCAATCTTCCACTTCGATACCCTCAATGGTATTCATAAATAAAATTAAAACTCATTCAGTGAATTTATTAAATATTTTCCTTTTGAATTCTACGGTGAACGAATTTAAGTAAAGCATTTTGAACCCTAGGGATGCACTGTAAGAATTCTTCAAGTAATTTGGATTCTATTCACAACAGGCGAGCTAGCGTCGAAAGGCAAGGCGGGTCAAATGAACCAGCTCGCCTGCATTATGCCGACAGTACCCTTTATTGAAAATTTTCCGGCTAAATCTTGAACTTGACCTCGGTTTATTATAGAGATAATTAGATAGATGATAATTATTTTAGCATACCCAGTTATAATATTTTATAATATTTTTATTAAACAGTTTGTATACGTATAATCCAACATGGACTCGAACAGCAGAGAATAGGACAGAATAGAGATCTTTAGAGGAGGCCTATGTCGGAAGACAAGTTGAAGATTAAAAACAAAAGAAAATCGTTTGCCGACCATTAAAACAGAAATTAAAAGTTTAATAAGTTAATAATATATTAATATTAAGGTCAATAGTATATTAGCTAATAATTTAGTTAGATAAGTAATCCTAGGCACATAGAAAAACATTGAAATATAAACCAAGTTCAACAATAAAGGCTTTTTATTTTATTTATTTATTTTTATTTATGCGTATAATCATAAACACACTAGATGAAAGGAACATAGAATTACGTAAACAGTCACCAAATGTAGCCGTAGGTTATTCAGTGAATTAAAATGTATGAATTCCCAATCTGTTTTTCTAAGGTTTTCCAATTATTATTAATATTGACACAAAAAAATTACCCCACTTTTTTATGGTCTACATTAAACATTTAATTTTTTCAGCGCATCTGTACATCGCGTAATTTGTCTAAACATGAATATATTATACTAACCCCTTTTATAACTGAAAAATATGAAACTACATTGTTGGTATTTTATACTTCTTCCAGACTTTTCGTCTATAACATTTTTATTAAAATAAAAAGTTTCATGGCTGACGAACAGCTCGCTCATCTCACGTTACCGTAGCGATAACCGTTGAGGTTAATTTACTTCAAAATTGGAAATAATAAATTATTGTTCATCATAGCTATTACTGTTGTTCAACGTTGTATTATTGTGGATGAAATTCAAAACTTTGCAGATGGGACAGGTGTCGATATCGAATCATGATCAATCAAAAAATTAAGTATCATTTTTATTCATCATTACCATATGTGGCCCTTGACTCCGTTTTACCCGTTCTGGCATCATCTGATAATGCTACATTTTTTTTTTCTTTTTCGGGTGGGAAATCATCAAATGACTTCTCCCGCTCTGGGCAGAGCGGAAGGAAGTGTCAGACTTGTACTGACTAAAACCCATCCATGTTCCTTTCTTGCCCTTTGTGTTCCAGGGCCGCGGTATCTCTTTCGAACAGTCCCGCAGCCACGAACAGTCCCGCAGCCTGATATTGCTACCTTGAAATTGATTTTATATAAACTTTACAGACCCGACTCATTGAAGTTCACTAGATTTATTACGTTTAGCAAAATCTTCATGTAGTAGTACATTGGGTGCTTCTTTATATTTCAAGATTTTTCGGTTGAGCATAATACCTAATCAATATTTATGAATTACTTTTCATAGGCCTATTTATCATTTTTATGTTACAGCTCTATTTTTCCATTCAGCTTTATAGTGTTGTGTCAATGGCGTAAATAGATATCGTAAGTATACATTCTGTACTGAAATCAGATATATGACCATTAAGTACGAACCGATGTCTGGTGCAGATTTTATTGCTTAGATCAGAATTCCTAGTGGAAAAAGGTACGTGACGGTAGCTATGTATTGATTCTATCTAGTTTTATGTGAAGGAATTCTGTAAGTTCATAGCATTGCCATCACACGATACCACGTAGCACGACGTCGTCTGGTGTTGAAACTGCTTCTACATTTTTCTGTCATATAAGCAATTTATGTGTTTGATAATTGTTATACATACTCAAACAGTACAACTTTCAGTAGTTTCAGTTGTTTGTTGTTGTAGTTGCTTATATGGTTTTGTACTCAAAGTTTGTCATTGGGAAGCCTATTGCCCAGTCACAGTTGGACAGATATTTCTAGCAGAACAGATTTTAACTTTTTAATATTACTCACACACAACCAACAAATTTGGGTTATAAAACTGCGCGTAACGTGTACACAGTAAACATTACAAAGCCATTTATTTCTGGTGCCCACCGATTATAAAAACAAACAGCGCGATTACCCAACTGTTATAAATAAATACTAAACAACGTAAAAGTAGGGAATAATTGTTAGCAAAGCGGCGACAAAATGCAAAAATCCCCAGCAGTATTGCTCGAATAAATGTAAACAATCTGTATGCAAATCACGCGGGAATGTCGCACGCGCACGATAATGTCACGTCGTCACGGGCTTTCGGTGGTTCCGTACCTCTTTTTTTCCTGCCAGCGATTCCGAATTCTTTTGTTTATCTATAAACGTTTCTGTGCGAACATTAAATTTGACCTTTCTCAAGTTTGGGGTGGTATAGGAATTTTATTTCTACGCACCGTGTTTCAGCGAATTCTCGGCCTGCGAGATAAGGGTGACTTCGGAATGTTTGTTCCCTTCAAGGGCACGTTAACCTTCCGGGAACGTAGAGTATTTGGATTTCTAAGATTATCAATCAAATAGTTGCGGTAGAAAGCCGCCATGAACTACCTACATGAAATAAACTCACATTTGATACACTGATATACTTTTATCTATCAAATAAAATATGTTTTATATATCATCCGCTCCGATAAAAATATGATCGTTCCAAAAACCTATACTACTGATGAGCAAAAAAGAAACCTACACGGAATTTATTTGTCAAGTAATATTTCTTTGTAGGAAAAAACCCGGATAATCGTTAATGCTCTGCCTCGGGCGAAATCCCTTGTATAGATTGCGGTATCACCATAAATAACTGCCTAACTGTTTTTATGGAGGAGAAAATTACTCTTTTCACTCACTGCCTTTATGTACAGTGAATTTTTGTTTACGACCCCCAAGTATTATGGATTGACGCGTTGTAAATCTTGCCGCGAAAAGATAAAGATAGTTGTATACGAGTGGGTGTGTTTGATAAGTTGTAGCAAATTGATTGTATTATGTGAGATCATGGCCTGTGTAAGTTTTATGTGGTGGACTGGGGCAAGAAAATTTTGGCGATAATATATTCTAATACTATAAGCCACAAGGCAGTGTCAACAAAACCAGTAAGAGCTGGTCTATTATTCTATTGAAACTTTGTACTACGTTAGGCTAGCTTGTTGTCTGTTACCACTTCCGTTAGGTCGACTGTAGGAACATCTTTCTTCAATTTTTATCACAACATTTCAGAAATTTCGCCATAACATAAAGGTAAAAGCCAAACTTTTCCTCAACACTGCTATGTTCAGGCATCAGTTGATATCTGCGATCCCCACCTTTTCCGGGTCCAAGTTGTGAGTCCGCCTTAAGCCTCTGTTGTGGGCAATGTCATTACAAGTGACGTCATTCGGGACTTACCGGTTGATGTCCTTCGAAGTGAGAGGATCAGGTGGTATAAATCAATGTTTGTCGTAATAGATCAACTGTAGGTTTTGGGTTAAGCGATTATGTTTGAACATGATGAACACTGTTGTGGTTAGAAACGAAGAGAATTGTGTGTAATGATGTGTGTTTATTTTGAAATTAGAACTATTAGAGTGAAGTATTTAGTTTTTTAAATACTTTTTTATTTAAGAATCGAGAGAGTGCCGTGTATTAATAACGAGTACAGTAACTTTATTTCCTCCATTCTATTTGGCGATCATTAGCGGCCATCTCTTGCAACATACAGCTTTAAAGGTATTGCTAAACCAGTGCATACAAGTTAAAGGTACTGGGGTGCTTCCTTGTAATCGCCTTGATCACCAAATTCCATGAATATTTATTTGCAAACTATCATTGAACGCATTGGTCTGGCCATACCTATATGTAATAATATAAACCTGGAGCAAACAATAAAGTACAGCCAAACTTTTATCAAACAACTATCCAAGGTACCTACTGCTGTATTAAGAGGAAACACGGTAAGTATTAGAAAAAACTATCGCTGCCGCTTTGCGAGCGTGATTTCGACATTGGTGCGATAAGGACAACTATAGTAAAAGTTATAATTCGAGGTTTGGCTCTCGACTATTTCCTCCTCTAATATTCGATCAATTGAAAAGATATTTTATAAACTGAATAAGAAGGATATATACTGTGTCCCTATGTTTTTCGTTTTTCAGTACACTTGGCCTCTGTTGACAGGCGATCTAAATAGGTAATTTTGAGCATTTTGTTCTAGTGCTTATAAAGATTTTATGTATCTTCAAAAACGAAAACGTAGGGACATAGAAGAAGAAGGTTGATATTTAACTGTAAATCATAGCTTTAAAGTCATAAACCAGAAAGAAAAGAGACGAGAGCGTTTGTATGTAAAAAATACCACCCACATTTCCTCTTAAGCGGGTATGCGGGTTTGCAATCTATGCAAATTATTGAGCGCTGCAAACCAACTAATATTTATGCTTCTGGAGCCAATCAAAATCAATAACTATTCCGTATGTGTGTAATTTTCTCAAGTTGGGTATGGATAACATGAAGTTACTCCGATTGGTTCTCCATAGTTTGGATTTTGATAACCCGGTATTCAGTCGGGAAATGGAAATAGGTATAGTTTTAATTCTATTTTGAATGTATCTGGAACATTCGATGGGATTTATTTGTTTACGTTGATGTTGTACTCTAAATATTATGATCGAGATGAAAAGCTATAGAAGAAGAAGACATGCTGTGCCGACCCCAAATAAATTGGGATAAAAACCGGAGATTGATGAAGATCAAACGGGTGGACAGGAAGGTATTTTCTGTTTGGAGTTGACACTCCCGGAAATATTTTGGGGTATTATCCTAAAATAGACAAATAAGTACATGCTCATCCGCTGACTTATCTTTTTTCTGTTTTTTATCGACACAATTGAATCGAATATAATTTACCCAAGGACGTAGCAGGTACTATAGTTGCTATTTACAGAATTCTGCGCTCACTTAGTGGGTACTAGGTCCATGTGAGGGGATTATACGCTGAGTGGCTGGTCTATGGATCGGATTAGAACGGACTGATGGACATGCGGGTCCGGTCGTATCTGAGTTTGATAGCTCTGTGGTTGGACTTTTCCGGTAGCATCAGTGGAATGAATTGATCGCTATATAATCCGTTTGTTTTTATATATAAGATCGACCCGAGCAACTGTTATTATTTAGCTTCTCCAGAACTAATTTCACTAGTGACATAAATCCTAGATGATGGTGAAAACAGCATCAAACGTCACTGTGTAGTTTAGAAGAAATAAGCCGACAAACACACAGGCAGAAAAGGTGCATTATTTCTCTATATTTAGATCATGTTTGGAAGAAGTTTGATTACTGAATCATGTTTTTGTTTCAGTAAAAAATCTGGTGGCAAATACAAGGAAAATGTCGTACAATACTCAATTAGTTTAAATAATTCAACTGCCTCAAGCGACCAAGATGCACGAAATACTACTCTGTCAAGAAAGTACCGGGAAACGATCAATAATACACAAAATGTTAGTTATTCATCCAAACTTATTTTATCGCTTTCAAAGTATGCTCCTTCAGAAACGATACATTTACACCAACGAATAACCAATCATAAAAATACTTTTTTAACGCTTTTTCCGGAATCGAGTTCAGCTCTCGTCGTGAATTCGCCTTTATGCCTTCTACCGAATGAAAATGGGTACCACGAAGTGGTAATTTGAGTTTAGGAAAAGAAAGAAGTCGGCTGGAGCCATATCTGGTGAATAAGGTGGTTGCTCCATGGTATTTGTTGAGTTTTTGGTCAAAAAATCGTTCAATATGATAGCCTTGTGCAAAGGCGCATTATCAAGGTGCAAAATCCAAGAATTTTCTTTCCACAAATCTCTCCTTTTTCGTCGAATTTTCTCTCTTAATCGCCGCATAACGCTCAAATCATATTCTTTATTTACTGTTTGATCTTCCGGCAAGAATTCTGAGTGCACAACACTGCGATAGTCAAAGTAAACGGTCAACATGACTTTGACTTTGCATCGACTTTGGCGTGGTTTTTTCGGTTTCGGTTCAGTTGGAAAGCGCCACTCCGAAGCTTGTTGACTAGTTTGCATGTCTATCTCGTATAAATCCTCGTCTCGTCACCAGTAACAATGTATTTCATGAATGTTGGGTCGGAATCGACTCGTTTTAACATGTCCTCAGCGATTCTTTTGAGATTTAATTTTTGGAGAAAATTCAGGTCTTTCGGGACTAGCCGAGCGGCACATGTTTCATACCCAAGTGATTATTTAAAATGGTACTTATCGACTCGTGAGACACACAAAGTTCAGCGGCTATGTCTCTCAAACTTGAATGAATATTTTCACTCACTATTTCCTTCATTTTTGCGATGTTAACTTCAGTTGAAGACGTTGATGGCCTACTGGAGTGAGGCAAATCTTCCATCACATCTCGACCGCTTTTGAACGCTTTGTACCACTCATAAGCACGTGTTTTTCATAAAGTCGATTCACCGTAAGCTTTCTGTAACATTTTCAGGGGCTTCGAATACGAAATTCCATTGGCGATGCAAAATTTAAGACAAACTCTTTGTTCTTAGTTTTTGTCCATTATGAAATTCGCAATACACACTAGATAATGATCTAACTAAAAACAGCACTTTATTTAATCTAAATAACAGATGCAACTCAAACTCCGCGCCAAAATGGAAAACAGTTGTGCCAATATAACGTCAAAAAAAAAAACAAACAATAATTTAGAACCATAAACAAATCATCTATTCCCGATACTTTTTTGGCTGAATGTATATCCAAAAACTGGCCAAGTGCGTGTCGGACTCGCGCACAAAGGGTTCTGTACCATTTGCCAGGGCTGCGGGACTGTTCGAAAGAGATAACGCGGTCCTCGAACACAAAGGGCAAGGAAGAAACATGGATGGGTTTTAGTCAGTACAAGTCTAACACTCCCTTCCGCTCCGCCCAGAGCGGGAGGAGTCATTTGATGATTTCCCATCCGAAAAAAAAGGGTTCTGTACCATAAACCGAAAAAAATATGTTTCTTGTATGGGAGTGGGAGCCCCCTTTAATTACTAAATAATTTATAATTTTATATTTTGATGTTATAGCGGCAACAGAAATACATCATCTGTGAAAATTTTAACTGTCTATCATGGTTCATGAGATACAGCCTGGTGACGGACAGCCAGACAGACGGACAGTGGAGTCTTAGTAATAGGGTCCCGTTTTTACCCTTTGGGTACGGAACTCTAATAAAAACCGGTTTAGTACGAGTTGGACTCGCGCGTAAAGGGCGGAACCCTTTACGCGCGAAAATACAACAAATAAAGGTTCCGCAGAAATACACATTCTGTGAAAATTTCAACTGTCTACTTATTACGAATCAAGACATACAGCGTACTGACAGACAGACAGACAGACGGGCGGACGAGCAGCAGTGGCTTAGTAATAGGGTCCCATTGGTTACCCCTTCGGGTATGGAACCCTAAAAAAAAAGTTTTAGGTAACAATATTTCTGATTATAAATTACGGAGATATTGAAAGGGGAAGCGAGAAACGCTTCGTTTAATGAAGTCTTCCGTGCGTTTATAAGTAGAATATAATTTGAGTTAAATGGAGCAAATTCGGCGGTGTGCTGTTTCGCTCACAACTTTGGAATACTCGGGCTGAAGAATGAAAGGTGTATTGAAGTGGTTAAACATCATACATGAGGTAACTGTGTATAATATTCCGTCAAAGAATCGATTGGTAAGCAAACTTGGTTACAGCCATTCTACACACCTGTCAATGAATGACAGCTGTGATTTGAATTTATAGATAAATAATATTATTACATTTGACTCGGTAGTGAAATTGCTTAAAAAATAATATGTAGTTAAAAACGGAGTGTTAATACTGATTCACACAACATCAAGCCTATAATTTCCAAAGGTTTAGGCATAGGTTTACCTAATAGTAGTTACCTTCATTCATATTTTGCCAGTTATATTTAAGTCCCATGTTATAAGACGCTAGCCGTTTACCATCAACAACAGGTCACAAATCCAGACTCAGTGATCCTTTACCTGACCTGGGGTCTATTTAATAAACGCGACAATGACAGGTGACAGACGACAGGTGACATCCGAAAATTTGTCAATTTTTTGTTTTATCATTGACTTGGTCACGGTAGAAAATCTACAAATAAGTATGTCGACTTGTCGTGACAATTTGACATTATTTCTATTTAATAAACAGTCCCTTTTGACAGGCGAAAGGTGACAATTTGTCCGAAAAAACTTGTCAAAGTGTTATTAAACACTAAATTATCATGACAGGTACACAAATTTGTCGAATTATCAGAAATTTGTCAAGGTCAGCAGTTACAGTAGTACGAATAATTTAAACTATCGTGTTAACTTCATCGACGGATAGTAATGAAGATGAATATTTGGTGCAAACTAAACGACGCGACGTAACACATTTAAACCAAGAATAAACTTTTCTTTGAATTTAAGTGACAGAATATTCATACAGCAATTTCGAGTGACGAATGTACAAAGTTCAAGTCAAAAACAGACGTAAAATTGTATTTTTTTTATTAATATTACCCTCATGTTCTCTCATATCATGTATTGTCACAAATAAGTCAGAACAAGTGACAACTGACAACTATCATTTACTATGACAATTAAGTCAGTTAAATGTGACAATTGTTGCCTATATTTAAAAATAAACTCAAGGCTTTTCTGATACAAAAATGTTATTATTCATTAAGTGATTTTTTGAATGACCCTATGTGTGACATTACAACAGTTTTATAATATTGACATTATTTAATATCTACTCTAGATTTGTTATAATAATTTATTTGTACCTGTTGTAATCATTTTTCTATATTATTTCATAATTTATACTTTTTTGATACAGACATTTTATTATTCGTTATCTAATAATTATTATTTTTTAATTAATTTTTAATATATTATTATTATTACTTTTTAAGCCTTTGTGTGACATTCCAGCAATTTAAAATAATGACATGATTTGATATTATCTACTTTTATGTTTAATTTAGACTGGATGGAATATTTTTCTAGTATTGTAATGATTTCCTTTATTATTTTATAATGTTTCTCTTATTGTTACCAACATTATTTGTTAAATTTTGCATGCCAAAACTCAGGCAGAATGTACCCGGCTCACTATATTTTATAACAACTTGATTGTACAATACCTACATTCTATGCGAATAAATGATTTGATTTGATTTATAATAAACGGATTTTGAGAATTTTGACAATATTTACCTGTCACATTTGGACAATGGACATCGTCATCTTTATTAAACGGCACTTGTCGCAACAATTCGACTTATTTGTCAAAAACTGGAAAAATTGTCGGATTGTCACGTTTATTAAATAGGCCTCTATTATAGGATATTCGAACCCGGGACCTCATGCTTACGTTTGCGATCACAAGACCAATGAGTAAATAGGTGCGATTTACTATTAAATAATTATTTTAATCTGAAGTTAATACCAACTCGTAAACAAGTCGAACGATTAAAAAAAAAAATTATGCTATTTAAATAAAATCAAAAACCGGGGACCAAAATGATTGAAGTCACTAAAATATTTCGGTCATTTTAATTCTTCGAGCTCGATTCTTTCCGAAAAGGAAAAGGGTTGTGACAAGCACTAAATTGAAAATGAAATCGAAAGGAAAGCCTTTGTCCTACTACCAGAGGTATTTACAGTTAACTTGGACTGTCGATAATCTAATTTTGTGGTAAATTATGACGATTCATCAACATTCCTTTCAACAGAAGGCTTTGAATGGCGATTGAAGCAGTGATTTCAGATGTTGATCGATCTGCCCTACTGAACTTTATCGTTGCTGCCGATAATAGGCACTAAATCAAGGAAACTTAAGAGAGCATGCGGCAGGGTAGCCCGCGAAATTCAATTCTTGCGTTTTTGACTTACGTTCATGAATATTTCATGAAAAAGTTATTGAATAAACTTAAATAAACTTAAAGTGATGTATTAAATGAAATGATTATACTCAATAATGCCATATTTGTAACGGTCGCGAATCATATTTTGTTTAGTCTGACACTGATCTGAAAATTCCAAAATACATAACGTAATTTCGCGGGCTACCTTGGCGCTTCCACCTTAAGAATAAAATTATAGGGCAAATGCCTACTATACTTGAGGGCTTAGTTAAGGTGCCATTCTATCAACGTTAGCGTTTGTGGAAAAGTCATAAATGTATTGGATCAACGTAAGTCCGAGAAAAAGTGTTTGTCAATTCTGCTGACAGTTTTTGTAGAAATATGAAACGCTTTGAAAGTGTGATCCATTCGTCTAGAGCCTGAGAAATTGTACCATCACCTCTTTAATCAGAATTGCTTTTATTTTACTTTAGTGTGGGAAAGAGAACTGGAAGTCAGATTGAAATAATATTGAGGTGGTAGTAATAAGCTCCCAGGTGTGCAAATCCTTTCCTTTACAAGTCTCAGCCGTCCAGTAAAACCTAGGAGCTGTCACTCTGGCCTCTTCTCGCGTTAAAGTCAATTTTTTCAGTACGGTGAAAACTTATTCATCATCATCATCATCATTATCATTTCAGCCGGAAGACGTCCACTGCTGGACATAGGCCTCCCCAAGGATCGCCACATTGACCGATCCCGTGCACCTCGATCCAGCGGATCCCCCCAACCTTCACCAGGTCATCAAAAACTTATTACTTATGTAATAACTATTTGTGGTTCACTCAACAAAACTTCTTCCCTCAGTTCTTGTCGTTACACTCAAAAATAATTGTTCAAACTGGGAACGGTAACGTTGCACATAACTATCTGTAATCGTGCCATTACAATGCACTTTGGCTGTTCAGAGCATATTTGTGGCACCCATTATCCGTTACCGACCGCAAATTGAATCTGTTAATATTTGAAGTTTAGGTGCTCGGTACTCAGGAAATGTCTTTTGGTAATTGCGTAATCTGGGGTGTTGGTTAAAAATTGTTGTATGACTCTAATTACATGCGTTTTAATTTTTAAGGGCTTTGAAAAGCTTTCGATTTCAAATTAACATCATGCTATTAAAGATTAACATAATCAGCCTGTAATTTGAGACATAAGCCTCCTTTATGAGAGTTAATGAGCACATACACCATGCGTGCCAGTGACGTATTATAAATAGACGCGTCATGCGACACACCACGGCACTCGAAAACTGCGTCAAACTTATCGGTAGCTAGATAAGTACTTACACGAAGAAAGGGAAAGGCAATTAAATGTCATCTACGGAATTCGTATTGTTAGAGAGAGATAAATATATTTATTTAGTTACGTTGTAATCCTGTACGCACGGCACGATACTTACCTCAGGCCCCAGCCGGCATTAGAAGTCATCCAAAAAAAAAACCTTTTTCTTGATACTTACCGTGAAATTATACTTTATTATCTTTTACAGTTGCAGTATAATTTTTACATTGCCTAAAAACACAAGGATGTTTTTTTTTTCCTTTTTGTGGAAGTTATTCACACAAGTTATTTTAATATCACGTACAGCCGCGGCACTGGTTGGTACGCGACTAAATGGAGGTGCGGTAATTACCTTCTATTCATGTTGCCACTACAGAGCGTGGGTAACGTATCTATAGTTTATTATATCATTGATGCGGGCCCAGTGTGTGGGTTGGTAGATGTCACATGTGATGATATCACTAGGAAATGCACCGGGATGCAAACGGTGAAGGATTGAATGATCTTATTTAAAATATGCTCTTCTTCACCTCTATAACTTCTTATGCTCAACAATGGCTTTTGCATCCAGTGATCTTTCTATACACATCTGAGCCTTCAACTTCACGTATATAAATGTACCTACATCCACAGCTACACATTATTTTCGAAGCGGAAAAATACTAAAGCACGTACGTCACATAACTTCAGTAACATAACGTAGCAATTTCTCTCAGTAAGTTGACAGCTCAGGGAATAAACAATAAAACACATTGGTACACCTACTCTCATTTTTAGGATTCCGTACCCAAAGGGAAAACGGGACCCTATTACTAAGACTCCAGTGTCGTCCGTCTGTTTGTCTGTCCGTCTGTCATCGGGCTGTATCTCGTGAACCGTGATAGCTAGACAACTGAAATTTTCACAGATGATGTATTTCTGTTGCGGCTATAACAACAAATATTAAAGGGGGGCTCCCATACATCAAACGTGATTTTTCGCCGTTTATTTGCTCGATATTAATAACGGCGACCGGTAGATGCTTGAAATATTCACAGAATATTCAGTTGTATATTCACTTTTAAAATAAATAATTCAAATAAAATAAATATTTATGGGGGGGCCATGGGGACTCGTTTGTTATATGGACAACAAACGAGGTTTTGTCTAATGTTGTATAGATAATGGTACGGAACCCTTCGTACACGAGTCCGACTCGTACTTCTCCAGTTTTTTTTTATACCACTGGTGGCTTGCGTGCCAAAAATCTAAAACTAATCTCGTATGGTCGAGCGGTAAGTTGTTTGTAACACCGCTGTTTTTCGAAGACCTTGTTTTAAACTTAGTGACCATCACACTAACACTCGTTGCGTTCATTTTGCTTGACATACCTGAACGCGTCGTCTCAGCGACAGAGGCTTTCCTGTTTTCACAAGTTTGCGCGACCATTCACTTTGGTTAGAACATGCAGTAATGACTTGTAAAACTATTCCATAAAATATTTTGAATCTAAAAAAGATAGTCTAAAAGTATGCACGACAACACTCAAGCTATAGAAAACCAGTGTAAGCGGATCTCTCATTGTACGGGAAATCTATATAAAGTGAGACCATGTTAGACTGGAAATTTATAGCTTGATGGGTCGCCGAGTGTACCTAAAATTAAATTAAGTAGGTCTGTCAGATAGAGCTCTTCATGATAACAGGAAAATGTGAATCATTGATGAAAGGAAATCCAATTTCTTTCTTCGGGATATAAACTTTGAAAAAAAAACTTATAACGCTATTATATTCCAGATATTCTGTGTAAAATAGTAAAGGATTACCTACTTAAGTCAGTAACGCTGCTTTTTCATTAAAATGATAAACCTCATAGTAGGTTTAATTTTCACAGGCTTGGTGATTATCCGCGATTATTCATAATTAGTATTTGTATACAAACATTAATGACAATACGCATTCCCCCTATTAATAGGATATAAAAAACCATTACTCATATTTTCAACCATGCTCTGCTATTATTATTATAACACACACATAGACACATAGGTCTCTTTGTCGCCTCTCCATAGCGCCAACTTGATTCCCAACTATTTGCATCTCATCCAGCTGCTACTAGGAACCCTGCGAAAATCGTCGCTCCGCCTAGCCTTAAGGCATTTCACCATACACTCGCAGTTTGCGGTCTCCACTCAAGATATGTCTAATCCAACGGTCATGGGTTCTACGGCTAATATGGCAGGCCAGGCCCGCCAGGCAGATCTATGTTTCTGATGCAGTTGATTAGATTTATTATAAATTACAAAGATTGCCAATGCCGAGTACAGTTATTTGACAATACTGATTATTTTTATAATTACATACATAGAATATGCTATGCTTGAAGTTTACGTGATCAAATCAGAAACGAGGACATCCGCAAGAGAACCGATGTAACCCGAAAAAATATTAAACTTAAGTGGCAGTAGGCAGGGACATTGCTTGCAGAACCGATGGCCGATGGGGCGGAAAAGTTCTGATGTGGCGACCGCGAACCGGAAGACGTTACGTTGAAAGGCCTCCCACTAGGTGGACTGATGACCTGTGTTGATCAAAGGATCAACTACGCTAACTCCCGCAGTACCTTGCAAGGCATCAAGGTTACTGTGCCCACCGTCACCGACTACAGGGAACTATCCCGCCAACTACGCGGAAGGAATATTCCCTTCCACTCTTAATCCCTTCCGGAGGAAGTGCCCCACCGCGTGGTGATCAGGCGCGTTCCAAAGGAAATCCCCACGGAGGACATATTCGATGACCTCCAACGTCAGGGTATCCCCGCTACAGCGGTCCACCGCCTGCACAAGGCTCGTGGAGGCGAGCAGTACGATATGGTACTGGTCGTCTCTGACAAGGTGGAAGGTCGCCACCCGATCTTTAAAATCAAGTCGGTCTGCTCCCTTTCGGGCATACAAATCGAGAAACCTTTTGAAAATTCGGCACAAATTGGTCAGTGCCATCGCCGTGAGCTGTACGGCCATAGCAGCAAAAACTGTTATGCCCGTCCCAGGTGCGTCAAGTGCCTTGGCGACCATGGTACTGAGGACTGCTCACGTCCTAAGGACATCTCCAAGTGCACAGAGGCACCTAGCTGTGTTCTCTGTGGTCAGTCCGGCCACCCAGCCAACTACCGCCGCTGCCCCAAAGCCCCCAAACCCACATCCGCAAACCTCGCTAAGCGCGCTGACGCCCGTCAGCAGCGTGAATGTCCCTCTGTGAGGTTTCCCTCCTCCCAGATGCCTGAGTGACTCAGCCCTCAAGGGCCGTCACCATGAAACCCGCTGAACCACCAGAGAGCGTTCCCAGCTCTCGGTAAAGCCTCAGCTGCCCCCATGCCCGGGTTATTAGATACCCCCATTCCACCCCCCACACCTTACGTAGCAGCTCCCGCTGCACCTGCAGCCCCATCAGCTTCCGCACGCGTCGCGCCGTCAGGCCCCGACGCCGTTGAAAGCTCTTTTAGGACCATTGCTAGGTACAAAATCTTTTGCAGTCCTGAGGCCGACCGCTTAGCGGCCGAACTCAGGAAGGCAAGAGAATTTGAAGAGATCGCGGCACTATTTGATGCCTATCCCAATATCAGGGATGCCCTTCGCAATCTTTAAAATATTTCCAATGGCTGCTAGAAATATTAATTGCACCAAATACCGATCCCTTAGGCTAACTTATTTCAACGCCAATGGCCTTAGAAACCAACGTGATGAGGTCGCCACATTCCTCCGCGACCATCAAGTTGACGTCCTCCTCATACAGGAAACGTTTCACAAACCCTGTAATCGCGATCCGAAAATAGCCAACTATCGCATAGTTCGCAACGATCGGTCGCGCTGTCACAAGGGCGGTACTTTAATATATTTTAGGAAAGAACTGCATTGCATCCCGTTAGACCCACCTCCTTTAGAGTCTCTGCTTGAGGTTTCCATCTGTCGACTGGTCACTCGCCGATTACCATCATTTCGGCAATTATTCCTCCCGGTGGCTCGACCGAGGAGCACAGTCCTCTGCGGCCTGAGTGACTCCGTTATATTAGCGGGCGATCTCAAATGCCAAACATAAAAATAAATAAATAAAAAATAAAAATGTTTATTTCAATTACAATGGCATTTCGATACATGTTGTTGGAGATCACCTTTTAAGCAAGGGATTGCTTGTATTAGGAGATTCCGCACTTCCACATTATCATTTTTATGCAATTGAATTTGAGTATAGACTATGTAAGTAAACATGCAAGATTAAAAATAAATGGGTAATTTAAAATTATACAAAGCAGTTTTGCAAGTTATGAAGAAAAAGGCCAGATCACGCGTGTATGTGTGATAGATGTGTGAAACGAGTGAGTATGGGTGAGAAAGTGAATAGTGAGGTTGTATGGTATGAGTTATAATAGCAAGAGAAGTGTAATAGAAGAGAAGCGAAATAAGGCTTCTTTCACTAACCATGTGCACAACAAACCAAATGTAATTAATTTGGTTATTGCAAAGTAGATACAATAGTCTCAACATCGTCGTAGGTTTTAGTTTTAAGCCAGTCCGTTACAACTTTTTTACAATCCCGGAATTTCATGGAGTATATACGTAATTCTTTATTCAGTCTAACCTAACTTGGTTAGATGATTGTCTAAAGTAGCGAAAGTAGACCTAACCCTAACTGTTGGAGCGACTAAGTAGCTCCTTCTGCTTTTAAGCTTAGAGGGATCATACAGGAGAGCCGTGTGTTTTTTTAGTATAAGTTGAAGCAAGTAAAACTTTCTTACAGACAAAAGATCGGGTAATTGGTAAAGGCTGTGGGTGGAGTATCTATAGGGCTTAAAGAACATGACCTTGAGTAAGGTTCTCTGTGCTCTCTCTAGTTCTAGAAATTTTATTTTTGTTGTCCCTCCCCAGCAAGGCAGACAGTACTTGAGGATAGACTGGCCCAGTGATATGTAGACCTGTTTCAGAAGTTGCTTTGAAGCCGCGCAGTATTTTAAAAGTCCATATCAGCTTCCTAACTCTTTTCATAATAATTTCAGTGTGTATGTGCCAGGACAGGCGCTGGTCAATCATAACACCTAGATAAATCAAACATCCAGCCTGGAACAGCACATTGACCTCTCCTAGAGGGAAACTCGTGTTTAATCTAGCGAACTCTCTCATCTTTGACCCTATCGCTCCTATGGAGCACACTCATTATCCCCACGATCCCAATCTTCGCGCAGATGTCCTAGACATAGCGCTTCTCAAGAATGTCAACCTTTTTTTTTTTTTTACGGATGGGAAATCATCAAATGACTTCTCCCGCTCTGGGCAGAGCGGAAGGGAGTGTCAGACTTGTACTGACTAAAACCCATCCATGTTCCTTCCTTGCCCTTTGTGTTCCAGGGCCGCGGTATCTCTTTCGAACAGCCCGCAGCCCTGGCAGGAAGAATGTCAACCTTAAGTTGCATTCCATCGAGACGCTCCATGAGCTCAACTCCGACCACCGCCCAGTGCTCATGCACTTGACTCCTCGCTCAGGTCCCTCAGACCCCAGCCAGCCTCCGCCTACCCAACTGATCACCGACTGGAGGAAAGTCAGCGATAAGCTGAAGTGCCTCTCGTCGCCTCACCTGGATACCATCCCCAATCACATTGTCTCAATACACATCCAATCCGTGTTGAAGGATTGTTTACGAGAAGTCCCAGTCATGAGTGATCATCGCTGGCGTCTTACCGATGACGTACGTGAACTGATAAACAAGAAGAATGCGGCCATCCGTGCCTACAGTTCTTTTCCCTGCGACGTGAATAAGACCCACATGCGCAATTTACTGCTTGCTGTAAAGAAGCGCATCAGTGAGCATCGCTCCGCCCAATGGGAGAAGGACATTAGTGAACTCGAGCCCACCCACCTCGCTTTCTGGCAATTTCAAAGAAAGATGCGTGCCACCGATCAGGCTTCGATGCCTCCTCTCATCCGACCCGACAAGAGCGTCGCTTTTGACGACTCTGAAAAAGCCGAATGCCTAGCCGACAGTTTAGAAACCGTTCACCTCGAGATGGTGAACGCTGAAGTCGAACGTAGGGCTGCCCTCCCTCCCGTCGAAGACCCCGATGATCCTTTGCCTGAAGTCTCATCAGACGAAGTGCACGAAATCATTAAAAAGCTTCGACCGCGGAAAGCACCAGGCTCTGACGGTATCACTAACAAGGTACTTAAAATTCAGTCAACTCATAGTTTTATTGGCGGCCATCTTCAATGGCGCCCTGAGTAATAATTTCTTCCCCCAATTATGGAAAGAGGCCACTGTGTTATCGGTATCCCGAAACCCGGTAAACCCAAGGCGGAGCCCTCCAGCTACCGTCCTATCAGTCTCCTGAACGCACTCGGCAAAATCTACGAGAGGCTTATTTATAAGCGACTCAAGGATTACGCCGAAGCTAAGAGCCTCATCCCTAACGAGCAATTCGGCTTCAGGACCGAACACTCGTGCATTCAGCAGGTTCATCACATCGTCCAACATTTGAGCGCTGGCTTCCAGCGCGGAGCGATGACAGGTGTTTTGTACTTCGACATAGCGAAAGCCTTCGACAAAGTCTGGCACAACGGCTTGTTGTACAAGCTGTACCAACTGGGCGTACTGGATCGTCTCGTGCTCATCTTACGAGACTTTCTGTCGGAGCGCACCTTCCGCTATCGCATCGAAGACGCTCTCTCCTCCCACCTCATTCGCGCAGGAGTCCCGCAAGGCTCCGTTCTCTCTCCGCTCTTTTCACCCTATTTACGAGCGACATCCCAAAGAGCAAAAAGGTTCAGTTGGCCCTGTTTGCAGACGACACGGCCATCTACTATACGGGTCGTTGTAAAAACGCTATCACCAAAACCCTCCAAACCTCAGCCAACGTCCTAGGCGCTTGGTTCAGAAAATGGAGAATTCTCGTAACAGCACTTCCTTCGCGATGGGTAGACTCCACTTTTTGCTCATGGCAAAGAGTAAACTGTCTCTTAGGTGTAAATTGCGCATTTATACCGCGGTGATCCGTCCTATCATGTCGTACGCGTGTCGTCGTATTCGCTCACGCCAGTCCAAAGTACCTTTATAAGATGCAAGTTCTTCAAAACCTATTCCTACGAAAAGTCACGGGGTTATTATGTCCGCAATGCCCGTCTGCACATTGTTCTTAGATTGCCCACTATCCAGCAGTTCATGAAGCGCCTCGCCAAGCGCTTCTTCGATTCTGCTGTTAGACACCGTAACCCCCTGATCGCATCGGCCACCCGATACGAGCCCTCGCGTATTAGTCAGATTCGCCGCCCGAGGCACACTCTCGTTGACCCCGACGACGACATCACCCTCCTCCAGGAGAGCAGTAGGGAAACCAGCACGCTCACAAAACACAGACGCCGTTATCCGCCATTCAGTCCTCGCCGACGAGGCCCGTCGCGAAACCCCGACCCTTGCTCGAGCCAGCCCGCGCAGCTGAGCCTGTAGCTTTAAATCAGCCCCTAAATAATATGACTCAGATCCAGCCTGTCCCTTTGCTGTCCTCTCCCAGCGACGCCCTAAGCCGAGGTTCGTACCCCACAGGGGGTGCCCATAGTGCGTAGTCGCTTAGTTTGTAGTTTAGTTTGTAAGTTGCTCTGGCTGGAAGCCTGTTTTCGAGGCATCCACAGAAAAGCCCGATTAAGCAGTCGACAACCTCCCTAGGTTTAACTGCGAGATGCCATTCAAAAAAAAAAAAAGACTGATGACCTGGTGAGGGTTGCGGGGATCAGCTGATGTGAATCGCGCGGGACCCGTTAATGTGGCGACACTTGGGGGAGCCCTATGTCCAGTAGTGGACGTCTTTCGGCTGTAATGATGATGATGATGATACATGGAATTTTGTCCGTGACCGGTTAGGATCAGGTTAGCAAAAAAAAGTAAGTATTTACGTACAACTTGCAGGCCAAAGCAAGAACTCCTCACTACTACTTGGTTCGCACAAAATGCTTGTAAAACGAATCATTTCTAAAGGTGATACTTATTTGGCTCTTTGCAATAAAATATTCAAAACTGTGATATATATTTTGATTCAAAATCATTCGAATTTACGATACGACCTCTGGACGCACCGTAGTAGACCAAGAAAGAAGAAAAAGTTGAAATGTGGTAAAATGGTCAACCCTGACAGTCCTGACAGAGCGACCGTGTCAAGAGTAGTTAACCACTAAGATCCATTTACTCATGCGTTTATTTACACGTGCTTTAAGCCCACCATGTTTCTTTTCTAAACAATTTTATTTATTCACGAACACTCTATCTTTTAAGCTCCCGTGTATTAGTAAACGTCGAATATTAGATGGATCGAGATTGAACGTTACTCAAGCAGTCTGAGGTACTGACAGCTTTTATTACACACAATTTTCGCTTCTAATTTCGTTGTGAGATTATAGGAGAATCGATGGGATTTGTGTACGTAAATGGAACTTATATTTTGTATTAGGTGTATTTTTAAAGATTTTCACTTTTAATGTACAAAACCGAAAATGATAATAGGAAACTGTAACCTAAAGAAGAGATCAGAAAATGTGAATTATCATAACAATAACTACTAGTTCGGACTATCAGGATACAAGAATTATTGATAAGAATTTTTCAAGGGTAAATCTTTTGTAATAAATTAATCCACCTATTCAAATTACTTTGTAAGGACATGTTCCATATAATCTATTTTAAAATGAAGGACACCTTAATAGAATGTGCTACAAACAGAATGTTTGAAGTACTATTGTTACAATGTTGAGCGCGTATTTATAAAATGGGAACAAAAAGTTGTGCAACATGTTAGTATGTAGCGGAAAAATGTTGCTCTATCATGATAAACAAAATGCATGTAACTTTTTTGAGACCAATATTGGATGGTATGGGAAACAAAGTTGTGTAACTGTCGCTCAACATATTTTTCAATAAATAAGAGGCATCATTATGTGCATAAGAAAATACCCGCTTTTCCTAAGTGCTAACGAAAGCGTTTAAGCGTCTGCGCACTTTTTGGTAATTGAGGTAACTATGACGTTGTAGTGGCATACAATATGCATCATAAAAATAGCTATGTTGACATGCTTTTCGACATTTATACGTAAATGCTAAATTATTTTAGACTATGTGCCAATTCCTAAATAGATGCCATGGAGATTAGAATTATTTAAAGTAGGTTATGAATGGCTCGTGGCTTATGTTTTCTTTGAAGATGAAAAAGTTCACGCTTTTCGACCTATTCGGGCTGACTGAGTTTTAAGAAGTTAGTCAACTACCTACTCAGCTCACAATATTATCAAAATAGGTAGATAGTTACCAGTGCCATTAGGCATTAAATAAAAATTAAACCATTGGCTTGTCATAGATGCGTTACGCCAGATCGTCAGCGTCTACTTGCTACAGTAAGTGGTAAGCTTTTTTTACTTTTAAAGATTTGACACGATCACAAAATCTGAACATAGACCACAAAATTAAATTATTATCAGGGTGGGTTAACATAATAGGTACCTCGCAACATACCCATCGTTGCGTAAAATTGTCAATTTTAAACACTTCATCACCCTATAAATAGTCACAAAGGAGATAGGTGGGAGGCACACCCGTATGCCGTTAATGAGGCTCAATGCCCATCCAGGACAGGATAGGACGACACCTCCCGCGGCTAATGAAATGAAAAATGATGGTCGTCCGACTGTGCTGACCTCTTTCGCACCCCTACCTTTGCTCACCCACTATAAATAACCGCTAGCGCTTATCTCTATAATGTACCTACGCATTTTTTCGTCATTTCGCGAGTTTTATGAGCGATATTTTTTATTGCCAGCAAAAATTATATGACTGCAATAATACGTGGGCAACATTTCAAGTTAAAAGTTAGTACGTCTATGGGTGGTAATTGTTTTTATGTTTATCGTATGGGGAATACGTTGTTTATGTTTGTGGACCTTTTGTTTGGGTATCGGGAATGTTGTTATGCAATAAAAGTCTTTAAAAAGTGAGTGTGTTGTCAATTTTCATAATAAAAAGTATGAACAGTTTTGAAATTTGTTGAAATACACTCTTTCCACAGTATTTCACCTCTGATTTTCATCTACCTTCTTGCAGCGGTGTAATAATTTAATGTGAAAGGACTGGAGACGAATATTTCTGGATTTCCGATTTTTAAAAGCAGCTCTATTCTTGTCTATTTGCTGTTTTTTTATTATTTCTACATACCATTTATACAGGGTGTAAACAGACTCTTCACTAAGCCGTCAACGAAGCATTATGTACATCAAACTAAGTAACTTTACGCAAAAATTAGTGCTGGGAAACGATTTTATTTTTGGGCTGAAAAATCACGTTTTTCAGTAGGACTCAATGTAACGCACTCAAAACATAGTGCTGATGGATGGATTGAATAGAAAGGGGGTCCTGGATGTGTTTTAAGTAAAAATCGTACATTAAAAACATGTATTTAAAAAAAAACTTGTGAAAAAGTTGGAACTTTGACCCCCAATATCTCCGTAACTAGAAGTTTCCCAGGTATGGTCTAGAACAAAAAAAATATCGCAATGACGGGGAGAGCAAGTGCCTTTCGGCTTCGTTAAGAGTCTGTTTACACCCTTTATTTGGGCAAACATAACAATGCAGTATTTTTGTTCAGGTATAAGTCTAGTAACTTGAAGAAAAGATTCTTTTTTTCATTTCCCATACGCAGGCATAAAAGCTAAACTAAAGCCAGCACCCAAAATTGCTTGCGATACATTCAAAATTTGGTGTTCTTTGAGGCTAATTTGGCTCAAACCCAACTATAACGATGCCTAGCGTTGTGGGTTTAGTACAGACAGACTGACACTCTGACCCGATAAGGGTTTCATTCAATTTTAGTGCAAAAAACTAAAAATAGGATTCTTTGGAATTTTATTTGTAAGGTTTGAACCTTAAGTACAAATAAAGTTTCAAGATTCTTTATTTCCATGACATATTGTACATTATGGTCTTACAATGAAAAAGATTTCACTAATATTAAGATATTTTGAACGTTATTTGAAATTTTGAGAAGAAAAGGAATAAGTTATAATTTGCTTGTCATTCTTCATAATTTGCGCACTCATGGATCAAATTTTGTTTTGGATGGTCGCTTTTATTGAGTTTTTAAGTGATAAGGCTTCTTTTTCATGAATCAGCTAGGTGTAACAATTTATTTATTTCAGTTCAAGAAAATGCCAGTGCATTGAACGGGTTCAAAACTTTTGGGAAATTATTTTTGAAGTTATACTTTTTTGTCGCGTTTGAAAAAAAAAATGAGAGTAAAATTTTAAGGATGCGCGCGCACACTGACTGCCAAAAAGAGACATGATGAAGTTAGCTGATAACTGTTTCTCAAGTTTCCGTGAAAACTCATAACTATATTCAGAGTTGTTTCTCAAATATTCATAAATCTACACACGTGTTTTATATCAGTGGAAATAAAAAAAATAAAAAAATATACATACCTATGTGTGTGTGATTTTAAATTATATATGGTGGTGAATGATTGGCCATTGTATAAATTCGTGGTAAAAGTGACTTTTATCTTAAAAAAATCTTTTATAGAAAGAGCTTTTGTAGATTTAAGGTTAATTTTCGGTATATATTCATTAGAGCAGCGGTGGCCCATTGGTAGCGACACCGACTTACGAACAATAAGTCGTGGGTTCGAACCCAGGCAGGCGCATTACTTTGTGTAATTTATTTCATCATCTCTGCTCTCTAAAACGGTGAAGGAAAACATCGTGAGGAAACCGGCATGTCCTAGAACCAAAAATTCGAAGACATGTGACATCTACCAATCCGCACTGGGCCCGCGTGGTGGATTATAGCCCATTCCCTCTCATAGAGAGGAGGCCTGTGTCCCAGCAGTGGGAACATTAAAAGGCTGATGATGATGATGATGATATATTCATTTGGTTACATTATAAATTATTATGACTGCATTATTATTTGAAATAAAAAAGTACTTATCACTTCTCATGTGCGTACATAAGTACACACATGTTTTCTTTGCTTAAGAGCATATCTAGCTATACTAGGACAATTTAAAGTACATACCTACAGCGTGAGCCCTTAAAATGGAATTAATAGCAAAAAAGAGTTTCTATAGGCTTCAAAATTATTCATACTATACTTACGTAAGTAAAGTAACCACAATTATATTATGAAGAAGAAAATTTTACTATTTTTTTTTCTGTCTGATAAGAAAGCAGAGCCAATAATACAAAACAACAGGATACTCTATGGTATCTACAGCACGTAATTGAAATCACTTGAGCGCAGAACTATAGCGACCTACATCTGTGCACGTTTGGAAACAGATCTAGTCTAAGTTTCAGGTGGCAAAACTTTGTATCATTTGCATTTAGCACGGATTGCAGTAAATGCAGGTCCTGCTTGGCTGCTGCAAATTGGCTCCATCATTAGGGGAATAAGTAACTTATGTGAACTTTAAGTATAGTATGTTTACCTGTGACATCAGTTTTGTTTA
This sequence comes from Lycophotia porphyrea, assembly GCA_950005105.1. NCBI lineage: Eukaryota > Metazoa > Arthropoda > Insecta > Lepidoptera > Noctuidae > Lycophotia > Lycophotia porphyrea. The sequence goes on from OX465389.1 coordinate 11,621,018, forward strand.
ATTATAAGTTATATATAATACACCATATGTGTTTTTTTTTTAGGCTGGGAAATCATCAAATGACCCCTCTCACTCTGGGTGGAGCGGCGAGTCAAGTCTGACACTCTCTTGAGTGTCAGACTTGTACTGATTACAACCCATCCATGTTCTTTCATTGCCCTTTGTGTTCCAGGGCCGCGGTGTCTCTTTCGAACAGTCCCGCAGCCTGTGACATAGACCTTAAAACTAAACCATTTTCTCTTTGAGAGAAAGAACTATTTCTTTTTCGTTAGCCTGCCCGACTGTTGGGCAAAGGGCTTACTAATGTTTCACCAAAACTCCTTTGATAACTTTTTAGTTTAAAACTAACGTTTCATATAAGTACTATTTATTTCACAAACAACTTATTTCGCAGTTATTAATAATAATAATTATGAATTTTTGTTTAATAAAATAAAGAAGCTCCCCCCCCACATGGGAAAAGTCTTTAACCTTTTTTTTATAAATAAAAAAAAAAACTATTTTTTTCAATTTTATAGAAAAAAAAACCGCAAATTGCAATCCAGCAACAAGACATTTGATAATAATAACAATAAACTTTATTGATTCATAAAAGTGTTACAATATTTAGGTATGACACTGGATCCTGCACTAGGATACCCTGTGTTGCAGGAAAGATAGGAGGATTTATTTATGATGAACTTTTTACTGCCGAACTAAATCCGCAGCGTCATTGTCGACTATTATGAACAACATCGCGGCCGCTGTTTGCGGTCTTTGCTCGCCTTCAACCACCTTAAAGCTTCATCTTTCGTATCAATGGCACCAACGTTTTATCAAATCACTTAAAGCTTTTCTAGTAAACACAATGCAAAAGCCCTATCCTATAAGCAAGCTGCCTATACGTATAAAACAAAAGTTTCCACAGCACAATATTACCATCAGTATCATCCTTCAGGGAAATTCTTTACCGATTCAAGTAATAGCTATGTTTTGCTCATTGCCGCTATCAAAGGCTCCCCTTAGGAGTTCAGGCCGGTAGAAGGGTTACTCCGAAGGCTGCCAGTAAAATTCACACGAGTCTATTGGAACACGTGCAAAACAATCTATAAAAATTAAGCTATTGGTCATTGTATTTCATATAGAGATTTATGTGAGTATGTGTCTATGTTTATAAATAGATGTACTTTATTGTACTTGTGTTTTAAAATACGAATATTATATTTCTTAACAAAGAAATAAACAGGACCAGCAGAGTTGGTTGGGTTAGTTAATTGAAGTCTAGATTAATATTAAGCGCTGGTATACCAAATGAGGAGCGGTGTTGGCCACACATGGCGTTTACGGCGACTGCTAACGGATGGGCACAACTCTGGGAATAAGCCAAGCAAGTGGCGAAAATGTGTTAATTATACTTGAGGGTACACACGACACTGGGATTTTTGTTTTGGGTAAATATTTTGAGGTAATTTGTTATACTTTCTATTTAACCAGATATGTTTTCAAACTGAACAATGTTTTGTTGATAAAACAAGGGTTTAATGTAAGTTTTCACCAACACTCGGTGGTATCTAAATGAATACATAAAATAAAATAAAAATTGGATTGTCAAAGCTTGTTCCAGCACTGAGATTTGAAATTCCAATAGTGCAATAATACTTAGGCATTCATTTGGAGGTCTCGCATACAGCTTAGCTTGGGTGCAAACGAGTATAAGTATATCGATTAAAAATAACAAAAAAACCTTATCACTTTAAACTGGAATTATGATCATTTACTTCAAAGTCACGTTAATTTAATAACCAATGGAGTACCTTCGCTCACATATTCACGGCAAAATAAAACACAAAAAAACCTAATGCATTGTGCAAGTAAGTATCTCTTATAATCAATATATTATAGGAACTATCGGTAAGATAATAACTTCGCCACATACAGAGTTCATTACTGTCCCGACTGTGCCAGACTAAATTTACAACTCCACCGGTGTAACCAAACTATCAGCAATTTTGCAAACTTCGCCCTTCCCATTCAAGAAATGATGCACGTAATTTTATTAGCTGTAACACACGAGTAGTTGAAAAGTAATAATAGTTACGGGAGAAGTGTAATTTGGTGTTTAGTTATGGTTTTGATGAGTTTTCGTACGTATTTGAGAGGTATCGACTTTTGGCGTACTAAGGGTCTATTAAAGGGACTTGAAGCACTACATGACCACGACCCCGACTTTTGGCCGCGTAGGTCCTAACCGGGAAGAAAGTTTGGTCGTACAACCGGGTGGCTGACCAGTTTTGTCCAAGATAGCGGCCGGCCATGCGACAAGTCGTGGTCATGGCCGCGTATTGCATGAGGTCCCGCAGATAAGTTTAATATACAGGTTGTAGGGGACACCGACGCGAAAACGGTTACCACATATTCAGTACATCATTCTGAACCCGCCTACATACAACATTTTTAATAGGTAATTTAAAAATGTAAGGAACAGCTGTCTTTATATTAATACTAATTTTAATACGTTTATTTCAGATACAATCCTTAAAGCATAATAGTAATAAAGTCAGCGTTTAAATATGAAAATGTACATAAAAAGCAAAAATAAAATTTTTGAAAAAACCCACGACGGTTAAAAAGTAATTGAAAAAGGATTAAATAATTTAAAAACCCCAGACTTTTTGATTCAACTACCTATAAACTTAATAAAAGACCCAAGAATATCCGTCGGGCGCTGCCATCACTATTTTAAATTTCAACGTAAATAAAAATAAGTATCATCATCAACTTCTAAAGGTCCCCCCACTGTAGGGACACGGCCTACCCATTAAGGGTGTAAGTATATCGCTAAATCTCCAATTATTCACGTTACTATAAAACTGCAAACTAATTCATTTAATGGCAGCCCCCGACGGATATTCTTGGATTTAAAGAGAATTAAATATTACTAAAGGAACTTACCAGAGAATGGGCAGCAACGTACTCTGAGCCTTTGTAACAACCGTATTGCGATCGCCAACCCAGGCCAAGCGTGGCGATTATGGTATAACCCCCCTTTCGGTGAGGCCTATGTCCAGCAGTGGACGTCTTTCGCTTGAAATGATGAAGATCGGTGTGGGTGTCCCTTTTTGTTAGGTTTTTGACGAGTTTTCTACCATCTTTACAACACGTTTTAAGTATTACCGAGACACGATAACAGGAGACAACTGTTGAATACCATGTTTATACCATGTCGTAAAAACGGAGTAAGAAGGAATGTTGTTGGCTATGGGGTTGGGTAGCCATGCAGTTAGGTCAGGCAGCTGAGCCTAAAATTGCTTCTTACTATTTTTTCTGTCGTGTTTGTCAGGATACTTACTACCTGGAAGTCACTGAACCGTCTGTGGACCCAATTGGGATGATGCAATTCGAATCTCGTAAAGTGATGCTCGTAGCAGGGTGTGAGTATCCTAGCCTGCCCGCTGAGCCCTAAAAATGCAGTCAAACAGATCTCTGCGCTGCCACTGACGACACCGTGGAAGTGGAAAAGTAAAGTCAAACACCTCACCAATAAAACAATCACCAATCAGATTTTTAATTTTTTTTTTAAAGTGTAATGTCAAAATGTAAAAAGTAATGTGAAAAAGAAGAATAATAAAAGCGTGTTTTTAAAATGGAGAATATTTTACAGACGTGTTTCGTCTGTTTAAACCTAATTTTATAAACTAATTTTATAAGCAAAACATTATTGTATTATGTTGAATCTAGAATCGTTTGGGAATAGCGCTTTGAATACATTGTATATTTACTGCTTGTGTATTTATTATTTACATACATATGTTAAATGTATTTGCTAAAGTGCGTACTTATAATTAGCGTTATGTTTCTTAAAAGTAAGGCTAAGATAGTTAATTTCACCGTTGTATTTTCTGAGAAATTGTCTCACTCCTTTGAGTGTTTATTACCTTTAGAAAATACTTTTTTTTTAATATATAGGACTATACTGGTACGTAGGAACTTGCTCAGAATCTCTCGTTACAATAATAATCAAATTAAATGAGAACATGAATTTTCCATTAATGTTATCTACAATAGCGTAAGTAGGCAAATTTTTTTTTTCATGTCATCGTATCATATTGTCGCAAAGGTTACGTGAATAAAGTATAGATAGGTATGTTCACGTATTCGTAGTAAATCTTAGCTTGAAACTTATATGATAAATCGATATTGCTAGTAGACTATAAAATTAAAATTGGTGCCAAGAACGCAGTATCGAGTTTAGAGTGCACCGAACGTACTCTTAGCGATGTAAACATATTGGCTTTTATTGCAAGTAAGCTATACTCATAAATAAAAAAATAAATTAAATGTAGGAAACATGAAGATATTAAAATTTCATTGAACATACCCCAGATTAGCCGAATAAGAAAACAAGGTGGATGCCATTCGTGGGGTGTTGCGTTAGGAGTATTTATAAACGTGTGTTTGTCGATAGAAATGAGTATATCGTCGTCTGCTGACCAAAAAATTAGCAGGTTAACGAATTAGGCTGACGATATAATATGCCCCTAAAGTATCGGGAACCGTTAACCAAACATACTGCACAAGACATGCTGCGCCGACCGCAAATTAATTGGGATAAGGCCTTGATAACGACGATGATGATGTAAAAGCACCCATAACGTGATTAATCTCGGTAGCAATCTGTGATCAAAATCAATTAATCAAAAGTACACATGAAACTAGAAAACCGCCACTCGAACTCGCGCACTAAGGATCATTATTACCATCAAAACTATATCATAGTTAGTAAGAAAGTAAAACTGCTTATTCTGCACAACTATAACACACTAGATTAGAAATAGGTACAACTTCTGTGTACATTTCAATTGGTTACCAATCCAACCCGTCATAGATAGACCCAGAGTTAGGAATCCTAAAAAGAGCAACACACGGGAATTCAATTTGTATCTATTCTCCTTAATAGTTTTTTTGTAATCCAATGCTCCCAGACATTCAGTTCCGTACACAAAACATAACAGTTATACCGTAGTAGTAATCCTTTTACCACTTAACTCTAACAAGTCGGTTAGATAAGCATCCAATGCGATCCGTGTTTTTCTTTCATTACGGGATCAACTCAGATATTTCATTAAGTGGATAAAGGATAACAGTTTGTTTTGTACGTACAAACTATGTATGTAGTTTGTTGTTTTTCGAAAGATAATTAAATGGATCTGTTGAGATGCTTTGAACAATTGCTATACTCTTGTGCAGGGTTTTTTATTAATTGGTGAAACTTACAAAGGTGTTGGGTGTCGGGGTGATCCGTACTTTCATCATTATCAACCACTCTTATTTGGCCTATAACTGAAAATGCGATAAATTACAGTAATGTATTTAAATGTAGGTCACTAATTTCTAGTCGCTGTTCACGTAAAATCATAATTTAAAATAACTAGATTGATACTAGCGTTGACTTTTGGTTTTTTTTTTTTATACAAGCTGCCTATGTACTACTTAATAGCTACTATTAAATAGCTATATGGTACACTGAATACTATTATTTTTCTAAAATAACATTCAGTATAAAATCAATAATAGGAGTATTACGTCTGTGTCAGCCGTTTTTGACCCCCAACCAAAAAAAAGGGGTATTATTGATAAGACAGTAGTCTATTTCGGAAGTAGTACTCATATATTTTAATTACAGACTATACCAAAATTAACTTTTTAAGTAACAACAATAAGATCGAGTTTGGTATATCAATAGCAACATTCTTGTCAACCGCGCTTGAACCCACGAGAGCAATAAAGCATTTATTAAAATTCCACTTTATAGGCGAACGCTCACTCGTCGCATGTAAAATTCTTGTCATCAGCTTTTTATAATCTTTATTCATGTTATCACATATCGTTTACTTTTTTAAATATCCCAAAAACAATACAATAAAAACATTTGAAAATAGTAGCCCACTAGCATCGGGAACAGGGTCTGAGCTACTGCGGTGGTCAGAGCTGTTGAGAGAAAAACCTCCCAACAATACGTGCCGTGTCCAGAAATTCTGCTTTCTGAATCAAGCCCTTTTTGATCCAGCTGCCAAGCGAGATTCTCCTCGGATGTTGGTCGAGGCTATTAGCTATTATTACCCCATTGGCCGACACGACTATCGGCACAATGACTGCTATATCTGATCGATCCACTACCACTATATCAGGCTTTTTAGCTACAATAGGCCGGTCAGTGATGACGGATTGATCGCAGTAAAATTTGATACTGCTATTTTCGAGAACTGGGTCGGGCATGATAATGTGACGGATTGATTTGCCTGGACGGTGGCATGCCCGACATATGTCAACCAATCCGTCCTTCACAATAAATTTCTGGTAGTTATTCGTCATAATTTCTTCATCCATAATTGCACAGACAAAACATTCGGTTTTTCCGTAACCAGGTTACGGACGCTGATAGGTCTACAGCGGGCCCATGCAGAGTCCGGAAAAAGCGTCGTGAAGCTCCTTACTCTGCCATACCTCACTGCCGTCGTTAGTGTCAAGCACTACAGGTTTGCGCCAGTTTTTTTGAGCCAAGGAAAGCGGGGTGAGGCCTTTGTCCACCGCGACTACATCTCGATGCATCGCCACGTTGGTTTCTAGGCAATATTCCCTGAGACTGCATATCTCGCGATTGTGGAGAGTCTTAGCGTTTAAAAAGCGTCGACCCCCACACTTCCGCCTGATAAAAGACTATTAAATACTTTTTTCAGGCAGCCAAAGAAGCGCTCCTTCAACGATTGCTTCATGTTCGCAACATTGATAATATTATTATTATTTTGTTTATTTTATAAATTTTTGTTGCTTTTCCTGCGTGTGCATATTTTTTATAACTTTGCGGGCGGGAGGGCGGTGCTGCATCCTGCATTCAGGCCTGGATCTTTTTTCACGGAATTTAAACTAAATATTTTGCATAACATTTAATATCAAGATATAGTTTTAGTAAGTACCTATTGGTTCATTTTTTAACTGATTGATCACAAATCTGCCTAGCCCTTTCAATCAGCCTATCTGAACACCTCAACTCAGTACGGGGTAACGCTTTACCGTTTGGTAACTCTGGAACTTGATTTTTTCTGGCTGATTGGTATTCAACCAAATTGACCTTTTACAAATCACTTTCACAGATTGTCCCCGTGAGCTAGAAATCTCTTATAAAGAAAGTCCTAAACTACGGTGCTCAGCCGTGGTCACTCACCGAGACTCAGAAGTTCCGCCTTGGGGTTTCCCAAAGGGCAATGGTACACAGCAATCTGGGTGACATAAGATAAAGAAGGAGGGGTTGAACACCCACGCTGCGTTTCAAAACATAGGCATAGTGGACGTTGGTGAGAAGGCTGCTAGGCTAAAATAGGATTGAGCGAGTGACGTCAGCCGTATGCACGATGACCGCTGGCGAAAAACCTCCACACGATGATTGCCGGAAGACGGACGGCGACGCCGAGGCCTGCCCAGAAGGAGGTAGTAGTCCAGAGACGATCTGGACGTGGGCTGACTCGAGGAGGCGCGGGAAAAGAGCCCTTGAAAGGAATTGAGTGAGGCCTTTGCTCAGAAGTGGGATCGTACAGGTTAATAAATAATAATAAAGAAAGTACCAGTATAAATAAATCATAGGTATATTTTCTAGGCTTACAAACTAATTAAAATTTTATTAAGAGCACAATTAAATGTAACAAGGTGCTTATAAAAAGCTTTTACAAATGAAGTAATAAAGAACAAAGAAATCTCTCTGTAATACTATCTAAGGACTCATTAGCATTACATTAGAAGATTTCTTCAAACACAAAGAACCAGCAAAACAACAACGACAAAATATTTTTTTTACTAGACAAGACGAAAACTTACAAAAAGCTTCATAAATAAAGGTAATCTCGGGAAGCTCTCTCCAAGATGTTTAACAAAACGTAGCCATATTTTCTGGGGTAATCCGTTCGTTTGCATATTGTATACATAATTATTGTACGCCTCACAAATAATTTATGTCGGTAAATACATTAAATTGGTAACAATAATACGTACCTATTTAAGTAAATTGGATCTTTCAGTTAATGTTTTTGCTTAAACAATAAACAAAGATGAAATCCAATTTAATTCTATTAAATTAATGGTATTTGATCAAAGGTTTCAGTTGATATTCAATTGTTTGATATGAGAATTTTATTTCGTTACTATTCGATTTTACCCGCGGCTTCGCCCGCGTGGAGTTCGGAAATGGCCCACAGGATCTTACTTCTGAGATAATAAGTAATCTTTGTGCTATACCAGACTATATAATCTATCTCTGTGCAAAGTTTCATCCAGATTTGTCCAGCCGTTCTGGCGTGATTGAGTAACCATCCAAACTTTCGCATTTATAATAATTTATGTAAGATAACGGGGTGGAAAGGACAATGACGCAAAAATGCCCCCACTCGCCGTACGCAACATGCGCGCCAAAACTGTGATACACGTGTATCATCATTTTAATTGAAGGGTGTGTACACCAGTTTTCGAGTCAACCAACCCACAGAATATTAAGTTTCACAGAAAATTCAACACCCCATTTTACCTTGCTTAGTGGACCTAGTCTTCACAAAGAATACACCCTTCAAATTTCATGTCTTTAAGACCAGCGGCTTAGGCGGTGCATTGATATATCAGTCAGTGGTTGATTTCGGAAAAACTGTGATTCACGTTTTTCATAATTTTATCTAAAGAGTATGCACACAAATTTTCAAGTCAATCGACCCAGAGAATAAAAAATTTCGTAGAAAATTCAACACCCCATTTCACCCTCTTAGGGGTGGAATTTCGTAAAACCCTTTCTAAGTGAATACCTACTCTTTACAAAGAATACACCCTCCAAATATCATGTTTTTAGGACCAGTGGTTTGGGCTGTGCGTTGATATATCAGTCGGTCAATAAGGACTTTGAGTTTTATATTGGGGGATGGTTTTGGAAAAACTGCTATACACGTATCTCATAATTTTAACTGAAGAGTATATGTATACACAAATTTTAAAGTCAATCGACGCCGAGAATAAAAAGTTTCACAGAAAGTTCAACACCTAATTTCACCCTGTTACCCCGGGGTTGAATTTCAAAAAAATCCTTCCTTATTCCTTGTCTACATTATAAAGGGAATTTTTGTGCAAAATTTTAGCTTTCTAGGTCCTAGGGCTTGGGCTGGGTGTTGATGAGTCAGTCAGTCAGTCAAGACTTTTCTTTTTATTTATATAGATTGTAATAGCTCCGTGTGATGACCAAGATGTCTTCGGTCATCGTCAGGAAGGAGAGAAGAGTATGCATTGCACCAAGCTTTTATGTGAATTCTGACATTCAACAGTGCCTGTAATGGTCTAATTGAAATAAATGCTTTTGAGTTTTTGAGTTTTAATGTTTTTTGAATAAAATCGGATTGAGTTTTGCACTAAGGAGTATCGATATCAACTTCGATGCAAATCACCCGAAAATTAACTTTCTACCCCTTTTTAACCCCGTTAGGTGATGAATTTCGATAAAATTCGAAACACGACTTCCATCAATTCTATTAAAGATTGTTTATGCAAAATTTGAATTAGATTGGACCAAGGAATCACGTCGTCCCATACAAACTTTGCCCACGTTTTTCACCCCCACAGGGGAAAAAATTCCAAAAAAATCCTTTCTTATCGGATGCCTACGTCATACAAAGAACACATCCTCCAAGTTTCAGGTCTCTAGGATAAGTGGTTTAGGCTGTGCGTTGATCCGTCAGTCAGTCATTCAGGACAAAGCATTTTATAAATGTATAGATAGAAGAAGATGATTGATGTCATTCTCAGCTATTGTTTGAAGGAATTAGTCCAGAATTAACATTTTGCGGTCTTCTTAATGATGGCTCAGTTTAAGAACACACGTCTGGGCAGATAATGTTATCAATTAACAACAATTTCACAAAACGCAGTATGAAATTTTTTCACAAACTTAATATTTAAATGGTAACTAAAAGACATGAGACACAATAAAAAACTGTAAACACCGTATTTTGAACATGTAAATTTCATCCATCTTTAATACACTATTCGCATTCCATTGATAGTATAATAGAGGTCAAAGATTCCGCATGAAAACATCAACATAAATAATTTCTCCTACATATTAAACATCCGATGAACATCATTATGCGAAGCGAGCCAGGAAAACTCTTCGTCGGTTTTATGAAGAGGTAAAAATACATACCCAAATATTATACTTCTGAAATTCACGTGCGAACACGGCGCGGGAGAAAACAAATTTCGTAAAATAAACATAATTCATGAACATGTAACTAGACAATTATTGCGTATTCTTTTTTATGAGACTTTTGATACGAATGTTGGCTAGCTCGGCGTTTCTCGCGTGTGTGAAAACGTGAATTTGATGTTGAATGCTCATCGAGGTAACTCCAGGCTTTGTGACGTTCAGCTTACCCATATTTTTCACGTATTGTTGCTCTCTCATTATGAAAAAAACCACTACGCACATAACGTACGTACGTATGTACGTACAGTTGAATGTGATAGATTTATTAAACAAAAAAGCCAACTCGAAAACGAAATATTTATGTTTCTTACACTGAAATTTTCCAGGAAGTGTCGACAGTCTTCTTAATACATTACCGACTGACTCACAAGTGCATATTTTCTCATCGCCGGCTTTACAACATAAGCAGAAACATAAACACCTGTTACGTTTTATATCTTTTTCTATCTTGGATCTTTACGGTAGCGTTTCTAGTTGTGTTACTCGCCCACCTTTTACGAGTGCAGTAATCATGGTAGAAAACATTTCTATTAAAATTGAATAAACAGTGCGAGAGCAGAGTAACAAAAATAACGCGGCCACGAGCGCAGCGCCCGCCAATTTCAGTTTCGACACATGCGTTTCACGCGAACGCTGTCATCATATTAAAACTATTCGCGGAAAAAAAAATCAAACGAGTTCCGGTTTACGAGTTTAAAAGGATTTTTCACGCCCAAAATACTGTGTGAATATTGTTTTATCTGTGCTACATTTTTGTGTCTGAAATGTTTAACAACACAACGAGTTACAAATCGAGCGCCGGAAGAAGTTATTCGAAGAAATCGGAAACAAAAACTGTACCAAAAGGTAATGGAAATTTTTGTTTTCTCAATATTGGAATTGGACTTGAATTTCTGTGCGAAATTACACGCGCCAGTGAACGTGAACCCGCGGTAACCACAATCCAATTGACTACTTTTACAATCAATTTGTTGTTTTGGAATTTTCGGGAACAAATAATTTGTTGGGATTTTTTTTTTTGTTTTCACTCGATCTTTGAGCTTTAATTATTTTAATAGGTCAATATTTTTATTGGTATTCTTCCTTAATGTGACATAAATAATACTAAGTATTAAAATTATATTTTTGGTACTGTAGAATTTGTCACAGCTTCCTATCTATCCTGTAACCTATCTTACTCCAATGTTAGACTCATCATAATCTGGTTAACCCTTTCCCAACTATGTTGGGGTCGGCTTCCAGTCCATACGGATGCAGCTGAATACCAGTACTTTACATGGAGGCACTGCGTATCTGACCTCCACAACCCAGTTAGTACTGGGTAATACGGTACCCTTTGTTACTTTAAACTCCAATGTTATACAAACATTAATTTAAACAAAACCTTCAGACCCAGACAATCAAGGCACAGGCTTCAAAATAATATAACTACTATAATGATGTCTAGAAACCTACTTTAAATTCATAGTCAATCGTCTAGGGGCACTGTAGTACCTAATTTCCTTTATTTGAATTTGAGAACTTGGGAAAATGTCGAGCGCCGTATCTCATATTTCTCCCTTCACAAATAAAATGAATGAGAATAATTCACTGAAAGTAGTAGAAAGTTTTGTTTGTTTTGTCAGAATTCAAAACAAATCTATATTTGGAGGATTCCAATGAATAGCGTTAATTAAAACTTTAACGAAAACAAGAAAGTATCGTTCGAACTGTTTTATATATTTTGGCTCTCGTACGCACTGGCTCGACGTTTTTGATGTGAAACATCTACTTTTTGTTTGGCTACCGGTTATCAATACTTATTATATACTCATTTCTATTGACAAATACACGTTTATAAATACTCATACCCCGCGTATGATAGCCATTTTGTTTTTTTAATTGGCTGATATTAGGGTATGTTCAATATCTTTGAATCTAAGAGACTTAGAAACGAGCAATTCTTATCTTAATGTTATATGTCAAGGGTAAACGCCGAAGCTATCAAAATATTAAATATTTTTTCCTGAAAAATAAGGGAAAAACACCTAAAATAAAAACAAATTACGAAATATACATTAAAAAATACTTTTTTTTACATTTTCTACTCTAGTGCTAAATGAACACCGCAATATTGCTTATTTTTAAGGTAATTTTTAAATCATCTACAAAATGATGTCAAAATATTGACTTAACACAAACTATTTCAAGAGTTATTGTCATTTGAACGGAGCCCTGTCACAGCACATGGAGTCCACAATGTCGCAGGTACCACAGCAGCAGATAGATATAGACTTTATGAGTGGGAGTGAGATGCTGGTAAGTAAAGTAAGTAAGTGGACAGCACTGAGGAAGCTCGGTATGTAATAGATGATCCACGGACCGACCTAGTCAATCACAGCTTAACTTGAAGATCGACCCGTGCAGCTGTTATTATTTAGCCACTTCACTTACCTTTCTGTCGTCTCATTCCCACTCGTAAATTTGGTGCCTTATCTACCTGTTCAAACAAATAACGGAGTGCCTGCAACATTGTGGAGTCTATGTTCAGGGACAGGGCTACGTTCAATTGGCTATAACTACTAAATTAATTGGTGTTGAGTCAATATTTTGATATCATTTTATGGGTTGACTCAAATATTTCTAATCTATCTATATCTATCTTCTATAACACTGGTCTACAAAAAAACACTTTTTGTATGTAACATGAAAACTTATATCCAGTTATGTTTATAAAAAGGATAGAGATAATAAAAATGGTATTAGAATTTTTCAAATATTGTATTTTTAAAGTAAATTCTATAGTAGAGTGCAATTCGACATACTTATACATAGGTGGAACGAAGTTTGTAGTTTTCGGATTTTCATGAGACTTTTTTTATTGAGTTGCTGGGGAGCAGAAAAGCAAAAATAAAACAAAATTTGCAACGTAATTTTTTTTCCAGATCAAATCAAAATAAATATAGTGTTTTTATGAGGGTAGGTAGGTTATTCCAAATGGGTAACCCTCTTTCTTGTTACAAAATTTTGTTGACCAGTGTAATTATATATTCACCGTGACTTTTTAGTCGTCTGACAAAGGTGGTCCACTGAAAATGTATCCGACATAAAATAGCTCTAGGCGTGTTTTTTTTATCTTTTATTAAGATAATAGGTACAAAGAACAGGTACATATAATTAAATCGTAAAAATCCAAATCGAGGTTCCGCCTTGGCGCAACTACTGCATAGATTTTGCAAATTTTGCAAATATTCCTTACGGGCGGGCTTCTTCATAACTTAAGCTATATATTATAACGCTACTTGCTTAAGGGAGTGAGCAATATTGCATTATGTCCAATGACGTATTGTTAATAGACGCGTCATGCATGAACATCACGGCACTCGAAAACAGCGTAAAACTTATCGGTAGCGAGAAAAAGAGAAAGAACATTAAATGTCATCTACGGAATTCCTGTTGTTAGAGAGAGATAAATATATTTCTTTGTTGTCATCTTGTACGTACGGCACCTCACTTACCTCAGGCGCCGGTCGCCATTAGAATGCATTGAAAAAAATTAAATACATTTTTCTTGATACTTACAAATGAAATGGTACGTTTTTATCTTTATTTGTTGCAGTATAATTTTTACATTTCCTAAAAACACAGGATGGCATTTTGTTTTTGGTTTTGAGGAAGTTATTCACACATGTTAATTTAGTATTACGTACAGCTGCGGCACTGGTTGGTACGCGACTAAAGGGACTCAGTTTTTTTTTGTTAAGAGCATCTCGCAGTTCCACCTAGGGAGGTTGTTGACTGCTTAACCGGGCTTTTCTGTGGATGCCTCGAAATTAAGGCCTCCAGCTAGAGAAACTTACAAACCTAACTACAAAACTAAGCGACTACGCACTAAGGGCACCCCCTGTGGGGTACGGACCTCGGCTTAGGGCGTCGCTGGGAGAGGACGGCAAAGAGACACGCTGGATCTGAGTGATATTATTTAGGGACAGATTTAAAGCTACTAGCTCAGCTGCGCGGGCTGGCTCGAGCAACGGTCGGGGAAGGCGTGGACCGGGGTTTCGCAACGGGCCTCGTTGGCGAGGACGGAATGACGGATAACGGCGTCTGTGTTTTGTGAGCGTGCTGGTTTCCCTACTGCTCTCCTGGAGGAGGGTGATGTCGTCGTCGGGGTCAACGAGAGTGTGCCTCGGGCGGCGGATCTGACTAATACGCGAGGGCTCGTATCGGGCGGCCGATGCGATCAGAGGGTTACGGTGTCTAACAGCAGAATCAAAGAAACGCTTGGCGAGACGCTTCATGAACTGCTGGATAGTGGGCAATCTAAGATCAATGTGCAGACGATCATTGCGGACATAATAAGGGGCTCCCGTGACTTTTCGTAGGAATCGGTTGTGGAGAACTTGCATCTTATAAAGGTATTTTGGACTGGCGTGAGCGAATACGACGCACGCGTACGTCATGATGGGACGGATCACCGCGGTATAAAGGCGCAATTTACACCTAAGAGATAGTTTACTTTTTGCCATGAGCAAAAAGTGGAGTCTACCCATCGCGAAGGAAGCGCGGTTACGAGCTTCCATGATATGGTGTCTGAAGGACAGATGTTGGTCGAGAACTACTCCTAGATACTTGGCTTGCTTCTCCCAAGGGATAGGCTTACCGTACATAGTGATCGGGCTGGGGGAGGTGCGATTGTTACCGCGCGACGGTTTCGAGTAAAGAACCGCCTGACTCTTATCGGGATTAACCTCGATTCTCCATTTCCTGAACAAAGCGCCTAGGACGTTGGCTGCGGTTTGGAGGGTTTTGGCGATAGCGTTCTTACAACGACCCGTATAGTAGATGGCCGTGTCGTCTGCAAACAGGGCCAACTGAGCCTTTTTGCTCTTTGGGATGTCGCTCGTGAATAGGGTGAAAATGAGCGGAGAGAGAACGGAGCCTTGCGGGACTCCTGCGCGAATGGGGTGAGAGGAGGAGAGAGCGTCTCCGATGCGATAGCGGAAGGTGCGATCCGACAGAAAGTCTCGTAAGATGAGCACGAGACGATCCAGCACGCCCAGTTCGTACAGCTTGTACAACAAGCTGTTGTGCCAGATTTTGTCGAAGGCTTTCGCTATGTCGAAGTACAAAACACCTGTCATCGCTCCGCGCTGGAAGACAGCGCTCGCTAGCTCGACGATGCGGTGAACCTGCTGAATGCACGAGTGTTCGGTCCTAAAGCCGAATTGCTCGTTAGGGATGAGGCTCTTAGCTTCGGCGTAATCCTTGAGTCGCTTATAAATAAGCCTCTCGTAGATTTTGCCGAGTGCGTTCAGGAGACTGATAGGATGGTAGCTGGAGGGCTCCGCCTTGGGTTTGCCGGGTTTCGGGATACCGATAACAGTGGCCTCTTTCCATAATTGGGGGTAGAAATTATTACTCAGGGCGCCATTGAAGATGGCCGCCAATAAAACTATGAGTTGACTGGGGAGAATTTTAAGTACCTTGTTAGTGATACCGTAGCCTGGTGCTTTCCGCGGTCGAAGCTTTTTAATGATGTCGTGCACTTCGTCTGGTAAGACTTCAGGCAGAGGATCATCGGGGTCTTCGACGGGAGGAATGGCAGCCCTACGTTCGACTTCAGCGTTCACCATCTTCGAGGTGAGCTGTCTACTGGTTGAGAGCTAGGAGAGTACTGAGTTTCTAAACTGTCGGCTAGGCATTCGGCTTTTTCAGAGTCGTCAAAAGCGACGCTCTTGTCGGGTCGGATGAGAGGAGGCATCGAAGCCTGATCGGTGGCATAAAGGGACTCAGGACAGTTGTCCGGTATTTATGTTGCCACTACAGAGCGCGGGTAACGTATCTATAGTTTATATATCATTGATTATGTCCACATTCTTCTATTGTTTGGTATTTCAGCCATGATGTGCTTATGAGCAGCAATTTTATAATTATATCAACGGAGAAAACAGACTAGCGGGTTTCGTGATCGCTCCGTAAACTATGGGTCGCATGTTCAAACCCCAGTACTATTTTCACTTTTTGTGATTTGTTTTAAGAGCCCTGCGGAGGCCGCACGGAATTGCAATTCAAAGCGAAGGAAAAAGCCGTCAAAATATTGTTATCTCTGTTTCACACTTCCCGGCGCATTGCGAAGCCGCGCGGGAGCATGTTTGGATAGTGTTTACCTAGCTACTATTCAATAATTATCGTTCATTCATATCACCGCTGAACATTTGTGATTGACGACTCTCTATGTTACATAAGTTCAACCTTTTCCCATTAAAATAAAGTTTGCTTTGGATCGATCGTTGCTGTAACGGTTGATACAATGATACGGTGATTAAAATGTTACACACTTCAGTTATCACCGGGCAATTATTTCTTTATTTCCGTCCAATACACTTTCAACTGAGCCTACGCACACCATGCGTTGCAGCGGAAGCGAAGCGCTGGAGCGGTATCACAGTGATGTCCTGCATATAAAATCCATGGCGCGCTCCGGCGGCGTCACAATGCACGCACACAGGACTATATCACAGGATATCTTCACAAATAGATAAAATTCAAGTGTCCGTTTGTAATCCCAAAATAACCTATTTTTACTGAATACTTACAGTACCTACTTATAACAACAAAAAAAAAACATTATTTTTAAGGTGTTAATTTTATTTTAGTAAAAAGATTAGGGTTCCGTGCAAAGAAAAAGCAAGCTTTTAATTTTATTATTATTTGACTCGGACGAAGTTCGCAGGCAACAGCTAGTGAATATATAAATTAAAAAATATAGTAAAAAAAAAAATGTTTTTTTATTTAGTTATTTTACTTCATATTTCGTTATTAAAGGTTTAAATATGAATTCTTATATTATATAAACATCTGCCGGGAGTCCCGTGATGGCAAACTTTTTTTTTTATTATGGACTGGATTTTCAACTTCCGATACTGAGCCGAGTGTCGAATATAAAGTGCGCGGTAAAAACGTCGTTTCAAAAAAACGCCCGTGTGTACATAGGGAAAGAATAAGCCCTTGTTACTAAGCATCTAATTTGTCCGATCATTTCTCCTGGAGGCCGCGGCCGCGGAACTATGCGAGTTTAATTAAATCCGGATTAGTAATTTGGCTTCAGTAATAATTATATTTGGCGCAAGATGATTATGAACGTCAGATAGGCATTCCATAATGAAGGTTCTCACTTGTCAACCGAACTTTCTGACACCCCTCCCTAGCACTGATATTGTTTATAACGTTTAATTAATATTAATTTGATGAAAATTAAACCTTAACTGACAAGATTAGTTCCTTGTTGTAATATTAATAGGTAGGTAACCTGTAGGTACAATCAGTATAAAGGGTGTAAAAAGACCCTTAACGAAGCCGAAAGGCAATAGTTTTTCCCGTGATTGCGATCATTTTTTTGTTACTGACTACACCTGGGAACCTTCTAGTTACGGAGATATTGGGGGTCAAAAAAGTCGTTTACCAGCAATAATTTTGGAGTATTCCCATTTGAGCACCGATTTCAAGAGCACCGATGCTTAGAGCTAAAGATATTCCCTTTGCTCAAAAGAGAAATCTTTGGTGCTCTTGAAATCGGTGCTCTAATGGGAATACTCCATAATTTTTGCGTAAAGTTACTTAATTTGATGCACAGAATGCTTGGTTGACGGCTTCGTTAAGAGTCTTCTTACACCCTGTCAGAAAGGTGCACGTGGACATATTTAAGGATGTGTTATAGATTATTACGAACTGTACCATGTAACTGACCATGAACCATGGAACCCCATGGAACCAACATCGGAATAAAAATATAACCAGCTGTCCAATACCTTTGTCAGCTGTTTGATGATCTGTACTGTTGTTTTTATGTTTCTGTCACGGTTGTTTTTTTTTTAACTTTAAAGTGATATAAAATTGATTCTGTTTGTTTCTTTGAGTAAATGAATCGTATCGTTCCCTATTTGGCATGAGGCTCTGTCTTGTTGAAACTATATATCAGCAACATTAATGCATTCTAATTGAGGCACGAGTTAGTAATCATGTCTCAACTCACCGCACCGTTGCAAATCACATTTTTGAATCTTTGACGAACCATCGATGTCACTAAATTGAATTGTAAACCTCATTCTAGCTTGATTTACTGCGAAATTGTGTACGAATTAGACCTCCAGATTACACATGGTACGTGCCAGGCGTGGTGGCGATATGCCCGATATCATTTTCAACCATAAATAGCAGAATACTATGAATTGTTTCTGTTACCGGCAATCTGTATAATCCGGTATTCTATACAATGCCTAGGCAATGTATAGAATACCTAAAACGTGTAGGTAATGTATCAAATATTATTTATTTTATACTTTGCCTAGGTATTCTATACAATACCGAATGCGCAGCCGGTAATGTGTGTAAAATACGAGAGCAGGGAAGGAGGTGACGTGCGGGCAGGTAGACAATGAATAAATAAATAATATATCCTCATGTAAGAATAAATATATTTTTTTACTTACTTAATTTTGCTTATTAGGCAGTAGACCTACTCATTATTTTTACAGATTTGTTTCGTTTCTTAAGTTTTTTATAGTTATTACGTACCTGAGTACCTGTAAGCAAATTACATGATGTTAATTAGAGCCAGAAGAATTTATAGTTTCACGTTATTTTTATAGTGATTTTACTGTAGTAACAGCTAGGTATTACTTAGGTGCTTATTTGAAGACTAGCTGATGCCCGCGGCTTCGCCTGCGTGGATGTCGGTTACCGCGACCAAAAGTAATCATGATGATCCCATTTCCTGAACTCATGGGAACCTAGTTTGCCCATTTTCAAAGTATTCAAATGGATATAGTATATTATCGGTTTAAAGATTCTTTAATTATTCTGAAGGACATACATTGTTCACTTGCAGAATAAATACATAACTAAGGTAAATTGTAGTCCAGTAGTTAACAGTTTTGTTAGCTTAATACAGGTGGGTACGATGTCGACATATTATTGTGAGTAACTTAATAGTTTTGTGTTGTTAGTGACGTGCTGCCTGAGTTTAGCTTTAAATAGGTTGAAAGAAGATGTGTTCCTGATATCTGCTGGTAGACTGTTGTAAAGTTGAACACCTTCGTATTTTATATTTTTCCTGCCAAATTGCGTTCGCGGGGGGCGCGTCTGGATTTGGTTAGGGTTTCTTTGGCTGTATTTGGATATTTTCGTGTTAAAGGACAACTGTGTGTGTAAGGTTTTGTTAAGAATTTTTCGAATGAGAACGCAAGAATTGAATGTGTAAAGTTGATTAATGCTCATTAGTTTCGTGTTTTTGTATAGTTCGAATGTGGGTGTGTGATAATCGTAGTTGAATAGAAGTTTAATTATTTTATTTTGTGCTATTTGTAGATCTTAGAGATCCTTAAGAGATAGACATAAGCCATCGCGGATTTTTCTGTAGACCTACATAAGATATACAATTCTACCATTCATCATTTTGTTATATCTTAAAGGGCAGCGTTTTCGTTGAAACCTCCACCAGACGGCTTATTTTTTTTGAACACCTCCAACATATATCATTATATTTTAGCCAATCTGTACAGAAACTTGACAAATTATATACTAAAAAAATCCTTTAGTACCACTCTATCTATT
Organism: Lycophotia porphyrea; assembly: GCA_950005105.1. Lineage (NCBI taxonomy): Eukaryota > Metazoa > Arthropoda > Insecta > Lepidoptera > Noctuidae > Lycophotia > Lycophotia porphyrea. Next base: position 11,640,879 of record OX465389.1, read on the forward strand.
TAAGAAAACAACATGAAAATCAGTGCAGTAATTTTTGAGTTTATCGCGAACAGACAGATAGACGCGGCGGAGACACGTCATCATCAGCCTATAATGTTCCCACTGCTGGGACACTCTATGAGAGGGATTGGGCTATAATCCACCACGCGGGCCCAGTGCGGATTGGTAGATGTCACATCTGGATTTCGAATTTTTGGTTCTAGGACATGCCGGTTTCCTAACGATGTTTTCCTTCACCGTTTTTGAGAGCAGTGGTGATGAAATAAATTACACAAAGTAATACGCCTGCCTGGGTTTCGAACCCACGACTTACTGTTCGTAAGTCGGGGTCGCTACCACTGGCCCACCGCTGCTCACCCACATTGTGTTATAATATGTAGTGATGTTAGGTTCGGCTTCCAGTACAACCGGATGCAGCTGAATACCAGTATTTTACATGGAACGACTGTCTATCTGCCCTCCACAACCCAGTTAGTTCTGGGTAATACGATAACCCTTGGTAGAAATACAGTGAAATAGTGTTCCAGATCTTCAAATTTATTCTCTTAGCAGAAAATGCTCATTACGTGGAACAATTTTTGCTATGGTACCATTTTTGTATCTCTTATAGTTTAGCTGGTCTGTTGCGGTTCTGCATCAGGTGTTCAAGTTTCTAAGATAAATTATAGCCTATATTTTGCCCAGACTTAATACCTTTACAACAAAAAAAATCATTCAAATCCGTCGAGTTGTTCCGAAGATTAGCGTGTACAGACAAACAGACAAACAGACAAACAGACAGACTTTTTTTTTTGGATTCGTGCTCTATTACTGTTTCTAAATCCCCCACAATTTTTTTTTTTAAATATATTCAATGTACAGACACAGTTTTTTTACAGTCTTATTATATGTATAGATTATTTTAAAGAATAATTTATTCTGACTAAAAAGTTTTCATGTCTTAAATGTTTAATATTTCCTTTTTCTTCTTAGTGTGTCGATGGCAATCTTTATTGTGTCGGTAGCGTCCATCAGTTCCTGTAGTAAACAAACTACAGGACATGATATTAAGTGACCCATTGTTTGTGGAACAGCACCACATTCACACTCCAGGGCAGAGTCATTAATGAATCTCTACCTGAGCAGGTTTTCTTTGCTACGGCCAACCTGAGTCCGAAGTCTATTTAAAGACTTCCAGGTCAGCAATGGCAACTCATGTCCAGGTGGGAGATATTCAGCTGGTGGAACGAATGAGTTAGGTAAGGATGCACTGCCTTTTTTTTTTTTTTTTTTTTTTTTTTTTTACGGATGGGAAATCATCAAATGACTTCTCCCGCTCTGGGCAGAGCGGGAGGGAGTGTCAGACTTGTACTGACTAAAACCCATCCATGTTCCTTCCTTGCCCTTTGTGTTCCAGGGCCGCGGTATCTCTTTCGAACAGCCCGCAGCCCAGGATGCACTGCCTCGCAACAGCTTTAGTCTTTCCGTGGGCCGCTCGCCAGTGAGTGGAAACACGCTTCAGAAAGCTGTTTCGGCTTTTCAGCCTTTGCGGCACGAGGGTATTTAGGTGTAAAGGGTGTCGTGTGTCTGAGACCATTTTGGCTCTTTCGCTAGAGCTTGCCACTGTTCTGCGAACTTCTGGTGGCGCTATTCCTGCCAGTGGGTACAGCATCTGTACCGGTGTCGGTTTAAGGCAACCAGTAATGAACGTTTCATTCAGAGCTGTATCCACTAACTGTGCATGGGCTGAACGACTCCACACGGGGCACGCAAATACGCCAGCTGAAAAAGATAGCGCAGTAGTCCGCAAGACATGACGCGAAGCACCTCACTTAGAAGAGACTAGTCGCCGTAAGAGACTGTTGCGGATGAGCACCTTCTGCATGATGGTATTGCAGTTTTTGCTGAAGTTCAATAATCTGTCCAGAGAAACGCCAAGATACTTTGAAAAATATTTCTTTAAATAGGACCTAGTAACATAAGATTAATTAAATCTTTTTGAGTGCAGTTATTTTTATTTCTTCTGCAGAAAAATGCCTACCCTTTTTATAAAGATTATTTTAAGGAGCACCCTAATTGTTCATAATAAATAAAGTTAAATTAAGTTGTTGATTGAATTAAATTGTTGATTTAAAGTTCATGTTTCATTTGCCCGTCATTTTAAAGGTAGGCCGGTTAGCATTGATAAATATAGACCAAAATCTATTTATTTTACACATTGGCGGTGGCCCAGCAGGTACTCTATACAATCCCTAGGAATTGTATACATTACCTAGGTAAAGTATGGAATGGACAATAATATTCATAATATTTCATACATTGCCTGGACGCCCCAGGTATTCTATACATTGCCTAGGTATTGTATAGAATACCTGAATTATACAGATTGCCGGTAACATTTCCATGTTTTACTTCAATTTATAGTTATCCGCCTGTAAAAAAAACCTTTTTCACGTTTTTTAGTTTGCATAGATTATAATTATCATTATAAAATGTTTTTTTTTTCTAACACCTCATTTGTTTTTATACGATTGGAATTTTCTAGAACGCATCGATTCAAGCGTTCTGTTCTAAATGCCCTCACTTCGCTGTGCGAGATATCGAAGGATTTGAAGCGGAGCTTAACGTATGATCTCAATGAGAGGCTTAAACAATGCAGCAAATTGTTTCAATGTTTGCTAGTTATATGTATAGACACTTATACACAGCTCTTTGCTATTCAGGAATAAGGATGAAAGATACGTTTCAAAAGGGAACTTGAAGGAGGAGGGATATGTTAGTAAGCACAAGGTTTTAGGTGTAGGTACCTGTTTTTTTTTACGGATGGGAAATCATCAAATGACTTCTCCCGCTCCGGGCAGAGCGGAAGGGAGTGTCAGACTTGTACTGACTAAAACCAATCCATGTTCCTTCCTTGCCCTTGTGTTCCACGGCCGCGGTATCTCTTTCGAACAGTCCCGCAGCCCTGGCAGAGGTGTGGGTACCTTTGCTTGTGCTGATTTTACAAGGTAGGTCTATTTTGAGTATGATGCTCAGTAAAGTAGATATTTCAACTGAGGTTCATGTGCTAGTAGTGCCTTAGTCTCAAGTCTCATTCGAAATTATAAAATTGAAAATAATAAATTGACAAAAACGTTTTACGTGTAGAAAGAACACCAGTAGAAATTCCTAAAATATCTAAATCAACCTTTTCCGTGAGTCGTGCGTCGTACAAAACAATTGCTGATGTTACCCACAAGATTTAACTATAACATAGGTTTAAAATATGTATAATCGACACAAAAATAACAAGAAGAAGGCTCGAACCGTGGCCACAATCCATAAGTATGATACCGATATCAGCGAAATAGGGATTTCCGAATCCCGCTTACTAAGTACGGCCAATATTTAGGGTTCGGCCACAAACGAATGATGCCGTTAAAACACTGTTTCGTATATGGGCACGCATTAACTTTGCGTTTACCCGTCTTTTACTGTTATTACACCGATCCCATCTTCAAAACAACTGAGCCACTCTGATTTAGTGTATTGTACGGAACTCCCATTTTTTTATTTGATGTTGAATTTATATGTTACTAGCTTTTGCCCGCGGCTTCGCTTGCGTTAATTTAGAATTTGACCATCAATTCGAGTTGTAATCTGCTTGTAATTTAATCATGATTCGAAAGACACGTGGCGCCATCTATGAGCATAACAACGTTATTGTTCTTTTCCTCATTCAAGGAACATTATATTTTTTCGGAAAGAAAGGTTATATCCGTTTCTGTACACCTAACAACGTATATGCAAAATTTCAGGGTGATCGGTTCAGTTGGTTAGGCGTGAAAAGGTAACAAACAAACAATCTTACTTTCGCATTTATACTATTATATAAGTATAAGTAAGGATAGGCTTGGTTTTTCTGTATCTTAGAAAACCTGTGTTGTCTGTTATTATAACATATAGGTAATACGCCATAGGCAACTATTGTAAACGCAACGCAGCATGTATGCCCCACATCACAGAGAATCCTAGCTCCTCCGATCAAGGGCCACAACCAATATTGTAAAATATGTTGAAACAATAAAATATGTCGGATCAGGTCGTTAGTACGGAAATGTAATGAATCGCAAGCGCGCCGTTGGTGACGTCACGCGAACTACTTGCAAGTCTACCAACACCACAGCGTGCTTGTACAGGACCCTGATGTTCACAGCTCGTGGCGAGAACGACATTCAGTATCTGATCGCACTGGAGTTGAGACGTCCTGGAGCTGTACCCTATTCATTGTGCCCCTTGTTATTGCGGTTAAGTGTAATTTCAAATAATTTATTAGTTTAATAGAAACATTGCACGAAACCAATTGTCTGCCCACATGATGTAAAAGCCTAATGGAGTAAATCCTGACAACCCGAGAAATACTAGTATATTAATTTCACAATTAATTTATTATTAAATGTTTATAAATTGACATAATATTATGAACGATCGTTAAAAATATTGTTATTATATTGTTTGGTGCTACAGAACCCTTTGTGCACGTGTCCGACTCGCACTTGACCGGTTATTTTTCACCACTGTGTGGTACTTCCAAACGGCTCTCTAATGTGGTTTATTTAAAGAAACGTGTTTGGTCGGATGTTTGAGGCGTTGAATTCAAAAGTTTTATAGCAGCGTTAAAATAAAAGCGTCATAGTGAGATTTATGGATCGCAATGACGTCAATATCAACGTTAATGTCAAAAATGTAGAATTTGGAAGTGCGACTGGCGAAAACTTCACACTGGCTAGATTTAAATAGTGAGTAGGTACCAATGCCAAGTTGTTTATGAATAAATAAAAATTTATAAATGTATTACACGATCACTGCATGTTTTGGTTTTTTGAATTAAATACCACAAGTCTTCTGTCTCGGTCTATATACTAAGTTAATTCTTTGTGTGCACATCACATCATTCATTGTGTGTTCTTTGTGTGATTCATTGAGCACTGGGTTCTAAAATAAAATAAAATATTATGTTTGTAACAACGTAAAATTACAATCAATACAGTAGGGGAGAATAAAGGCACGTCAATGTTAACATACCAGTACAATCAGGCCTGTTATCTTAACTCGAGGGCAAAGTTAGCACTGGCTTGCGGTCGACTGTACTCACACAAAGCCTAGCTTACATAAAACTGCCATAATATAATAGTACAATAAAACTTTTAATTACAAAAAATATCTAGGTAGGTTCTTATCATAATTCTTTGAAGAGAACAAAATTATGTAAAATAATCTGGCCAAGTGCGAGTCGGACTCGCGCATGAAGGGTTCCGTACTATATCTATACAACATTTGACTAAATTGCGGTTTACGATTTATGACGTTTTAAAAAAAAAACTACTTACTAGATTTCGTTCAAACCAATTTTCGGTGGAAGTTTGCATGGTAATATCATATATTTTTTTTAGTTTTATCATTCTCTTATTTTAGAAGTTACAGGGCACATTTTACCACTTTGGAAGTGTCTCGCGCAAACTATTAAGTTTAGAAAAAAATGAGAGGAGAAACCTCAATCTCATTTTTAAAGACCTATCCATAGATACCCCACTGTATCTATGGAGTTTGATGAAAAAAAATATGAGTTTCAGTTCTAAGTATGGGGAACCTCCAAAACGTATTGATTTTTTTTTTTTTTTGTGAAAATCCTAATGCGGTTCACAGAATACATCTTCTTACCAAGTTTAAACAGTATAGTTCTTATAGTTTCGGAAAAAACGTGGCTGTGACATACGGACGGACAGACAGACAAACAGACATGACGACATCCATAAGAGTTCCGTTTTTTGCCATTTGGCTACGGAACCCTAAAAATTATGAAAAAAATACATCTGTTAGCTGTACGTACATAAGGATGATCATGCCAATTATAGGATAATGTATCTTTTCAGCTGGAACATCAAAGCGGACGTTTTATTTTGAAGGAGATTAATGGTGTGCGTACACTTCTACACAACGTGTTCGTCGAATTTTTTGGTTTAGTCTTAAAATACTTCAAAGTAAAGTTCGCCGATGTGTACCTTTCGGTTAGGTATATTTTGTTGGACATGATCAGATTTGTTCCACTGCTTTCACAACTGTCAAGGTGAAAATCGCGACTAACCTGCTTGACCTAGAATAAAAATAAATTAAGATTGGTGTCATCCACCAATTTGCACTGGATCCGAATTTAAGATAGTGGTACATTTCTTTTCACAGAAAGGATTTCTGTGACTCAGCTGAATGTTTAGGCTGATATGGCTCAGGTAAGTACGTCCATTCTCGGGTGCTACCATGTTTAACTTGCGCGTTTTTGTGAGATGGAGGGAGGAACTCGTGGTAAAATAGTAATAGCCACTCGGGTCGATCTTTAGGTTAAGCCGCACTTGCCTAGGTTGGTCTGTGAGAGAAAGTCAAATATGCCTCAGCAACTATATTTAACTTTCTTTTAACATGACATAAAAACTTTATCGGCACTGTACACTTATAGTTTTATTTTTGGTTTATTTGATTAAAGGGTTTTGTCGCTCAGCGACCACATCGCCCAATGCAGGAAATCAAATTTATTGATTATAATTTATAATAGTATCTTACGTAGTTCACCTTATTAGGTATTTGTTTTTCATGGTCCTTTATATTGTTTACGAATATTTCCAAAATACAATTTTGTGGTCAAAATTTACTTAGGTAGATATTGTTGGATTGGTTTTCATAAGCGGATTATATACCATTGACGTTACTTATATTTATATGATACCCTTCAAAACCAAGCTACTAATTGCATAGAAACGGTCTTCAAAAAGAACATAGCAAATTGTATGCGAATTAATTAAGGTAGGTGCTATGGATATAATTTGATTTATTATGAACACATTCACGTTATTTTGTTATATCAACGTGCCTATCATTCATCATCTGCCTAGCCTTTTCCCAAATATGTTGGGGTCGGTTTCCAGTCTAACCGGATGCTGCTGAATACCAGTATTTTACATAGATCGACTGCCTATCTGACCTCCACAACCCAGTTAGTACTGGGTAATACGATACCCCTTGGTTAGGCTGGTTGGCAGACTGTTTTGGGCAACTGACTACCTAACGACTGTCAAAGATCTTCGAATGACAGCCGCGTCCACTTGCTTTCCAAGGCACGGAGGAAACTTGGTATGTAATGGGTGGTCACCCATCCACAGACTAACCTAGGCAAGCACGGCTTAACCTAAAGATTGACTTGAGCGGCTGTTATTATTTAGTCACGAGCTCCTCTGATTAACGTGCCTATCATTATCAATACGAAAAGCCGCTTGCTGAAAGTCTTTAAAAATTCTCAACAAATATTCTGGGTATATGAGGGACAAAAGACGACTGACCTTTTATAAGCACGAATATTTAATGAAGTTAAATCATGTGGAAGAAGGGTGCGAGTAAAATCTCAGAAATGGCTTCCACATTTTCCTTTCCACTGTTTTTTCTGGACCTTTAAATATCAAAATTAACCCGGAATTGAATTACTCCCATTTCGGTGATCTCGTTAATCTTAGAGGGCAATATCTCTAGATATTATTATATCTTAACTCGGTATAACTGTATTTAAAACTAAAATTGATATAGGTATACAGTATAGAGAAATAAAATTCAGTTCCAAGAGACCAAAAGCTCTATTGGCTTATACAGGGTGTAAACAGACTCTTCACTAAGCTGTCAACCAAGCATTATCATCAAACTAAGTAACTTAACGCAAAAATTTGTGCTGGGAAATGACTTTTTTTTTGGGCTGAAAAATCATGTTTTACAGTAGGACTCAATGTAACGCACTCAAAACATTGTGCCGATGGATGGATTGAATAGTACGGGGGTCGTGAAGGTGTCTTAAGTAAAAAAATACTTTAAAAACATGTATTTGAAAAAAAAACTTGTAAAAAATAGGAACTTTGACCCCCAATATCTCCGTAACTAGAAGGTTCCCAGGTATGATCTAGAACAAAAAAATGATCGCAATGACGGGGAGAACAAGTGCCTTTCGACTTCGTCAAGAGTTTTTTACACCCTTTAAGTACTCGCATATCGCAAACTCTTCCTGAACGTTATGCAACTAATAAAAAAAAAATTGTCGAATAAAATAATCGAAACGAATTAATATAAAATTAATCATATACAAACTCTAAAGTATTTGTTGTTCATTCGAAAAACCGTGTAGTTTGCAGAAAAGCAGACGCCGCTATAAAATATGAAGGCGCGCTGTGTACATCGTCTGCATTTAAATAATATCGCGGACTGAACTTTTGCCCAGATTTTCTCCATGGTTGCCGACGCCAGAATTATCAGCGAAGCGAGAAATTAAAGTAGCCGTGAACAGCATAAAATTAACTAAGTCCTCGCTTCTTAGAGTAGTGAAGATATTTATAGAGCGCCTCATGAATTTCGTAGAATTCGCACAAAGTTTGAACGGTTACAACAGTACCTATTCTTCTTCTTCTTTATCATGTGGTTATTGCCTTAACTGGTACCAGAGTTTTAAGATCACCCATGGGCCTCTGACTTGGGTTTACATGCCGTCGAGAAATATCTGTCTGGCATGCTGGTTTTCTCACGACGTTTTCCTTCACCGAAGCAAGTTATACTTAATTATATAATACGCGCATAAATCTGAAAAATCAGAGGTGCGTGTCTTGGTTTCGAACTCTAGACCTATGAACAGTGCTTATAAGCTATAAGTAGTAAAAAAAACTTTTTGGTTATTTTTATTATGATTTGTAACTACTTAAGTACATAATGCAAAGAACGTAGGAAGCAAAAAAAAAAAAAAATTATACTAACATGGTCACTAACATTATTAACACTGAACATGGCATTATTAACATGATAATTAATATCCTGTTTTCAGTGTTAATAATATTAAAATAAATAAGTTTAACTTTATGTCAACGCTTTTAAGTTTGTCGGGCGCTTAAAATTGTTAGTACTTCCTAAACTTCTTAGTAGGCTTGCTTAAGCTTGTCTTATTTATACTCTTCTCTTTAGCTAGAAGTTGCTACTGGTAACGTCTTAAGGTGGCGATGGATTCCTCCCGCATTAACTAACACGCTGCCATTCCGTTCCATGCACTCGGATTTAAACACTTAATTAAATCAAAAAGTTTATTAATTTAACACTTATCATTATTGTAAGCTGGTTGCGAATGGAATTGGTTGTATTAGCGATAGTTCAAAAGTTACTGTTTTGAGATACAATAAAATGATACGATCAATGTTTGATATTGTAGTTTTTATTTTATTTAAAAACATAATATGGCCAAAATGCAAATGTATAAATGCAGCAAACAATATGGTAATCAGTCGGGTAAAGAATCCAAAGAGAGGTCTTTGGCCAGCAGTGGGTCACCATGGACATATATATAATAAGTACTAATAGTAATTGCGTATTAATTTTTGCGTTGCGTTGAAAGACCTCCCACTAGGTGGACCAATGGATGATCTGGTAAAGGTTGGAAGATTGGACGCGAGTCGTACGGGATCGGTCAATGTAATGATACGTGGGGGAGGCCTATGTCCAGCAGTGGACGTCTTTCGGCTGAATGATGACGATGATGAATAGTATTTAATATCACCCTTAAATAATATCAAGCTCAAATGTCTTGCGGGACATTTATATAAAAGCGGTATATTCGCCATTCTAATATGATTCGCTAAGCTCGCATAGATCTTATTTCGAATCGACTATCCCAACTATCAGTTAACGCGACCTTATTGAAATTCCTTGCAGAACTTCCCCACTACTGCAAAGTTTATCGAATACTACATATTTTACGAGACGTGTTCCTTTACAAAACATTCATAGCTTTGTTTGTGTGCTGTATAAATCTCGGGCATCATCATCTGCTTAACCTTTTTCCAACTAAGTTGGGGTTGACCTCCACATCCCAGTTACTGGATGCCAGACGCTCTGACCTGTGACTACCCGTAACGACTGTCAAAGATCCATAAATGAAAGCAGGGCTTTTTCCGAGACACTGAGGAAACTCGGTTATCTATCCATTGTCTGACCTTGGAAAGCTGTGCTTAACTTTGGAGATCAACCCGTGTGGCTGTCATTATTTAGCCACAGGCCCCTTCATAAATCTCGGTTAGGCCCGAATTATTAAGTGCATATCTCTTTGATGTGCGGGTGCATAGGCTCGGAACATCCCGGTAATCCTTGTTGACTTAGCGACTAAGCCAGTTAAAAACTTGCGTTCTCGGGCGTGTGACGTGACGGCAAGACCGGGTTTGCTCCTAGATTGGGACGGGTACTTGCGCGGAACGGGTAGACAGGCCATTTGTCGTATCGGTTAGTTTTGGAGCCCACTGTATGTTTTTAAGAAGTATTTACGTTTAAGATATAATCGGCATCGATATAAAATATAATAAACACTAAAAAAGGCTTAAACAAAGAATATTAGCGTTTCTTTTTATTTCCGTGAAAAACAGCTTTGTAAATTTGCCTAAATCATTGGCAATGGCAACGTTTAGTATGATAAAGTATGAGTTTGAAAAAACCTTTCTTAAAATCTTTTATATTTTTTAAGATAAAAACTGTCTTTATTTATAGAAATCTAAATAGAACAGTTATACCTATACCCGAAGAAAAAAATGTTTGAACGGCTATATTTTTAACAGCTGGGGAACAAAAATTTTAGCGTAAAAATCGGCGCTTAATCCGGCTTCGACGGTACTGAGCGCAATCAAAAACACTCGCAACTTGTAGGCAACGCTGCTCATCCAAAAATACGGTGAAACAATATTGATTTACTCTGCGTACACGAGAGGTTACTGAAATATTTATTCTGATGAGGATTATTCGGTGTTGTTCCAAGTTACGCCAACCCCACTTGAATGTGCTTAACAAAGTTTTAAATTAACACAAAAAAGTATGAAACGTTCAGTTACGCATATTTTTGGGTCCACATTAAAGTACTACCGCAAAAGTAACTAGGTTGTGGAACTCATATATCGATTGCTCCATGTAAAATAGGTTCTGATATTCAGCTGCATCAGCTAAGACTGGATGCCGACCACAACCAAGTTGGAAAAAGAGCAGGCAGATTGAAGTTACTTTTCCTGACAAAAATACTTGTTAAGATGTTGTGTAGAAAACAAAACTATTATTTTATAAGTAGTGGCTGAAAAGTAGCATTTACAACCTCGGTAAAAAATAAATCGCACAAAAATTTATGTTGTTTCCGGTTTTTTTTTTTTTACAGAAAGGATTGTACAGACAATGATACCTATACGAATTTGCATTAGAAAACAAACCTATTAGTATACCAAGCGGTATTCTACAACACCATTAAGACACAACGCACCAACACTACATTTGGCAATCCTGCATGCCAAGAGCATTAGCGATTGCTTACACAAACCAATTCAAATCTATATGCGAAACATCGTTCCGGCGTGTGAAATCAAACAGGAATTGATCATATATCATAGTTATCAGCTCGTAAACTTCCATTGCTTTTCATTGAAATAGAAATAAGAGAATAGGTGTTGCCATTGTTTATTTATTTATACAACTTACAACTATCATAACATAATCATTGTGTAATGATTACTCTTTTTGGTGAACAGTTAGAGATTGCTGCATGCAGGAAGATGGATATTTTATCGGCATTATAATATCTATTTTTATATACACTAAGGGGCACTAACATGAACGCCTCAATATTATGGTAAGGTAAATCTCGGTGCTAAATCAAGGGTTGAAACTCCAACAGCGCTCATTTTTTTTAAGAGTCACGTTGTGTTTGTGTAAATAAGCATTGGCCTACTTGGACTTAGATACTAATCTTTCCGGGCTCTTTTTTTAGGTGGTAGCGGTACCAATTGCTGACAAAATTATCGCTATTCATGGAAGCGGTTCTGATAAACATGCACTCTCATTGCGAACCCGACCCACTTTTCTATCACAGTTCGAAAGAAATTGAGGAAAATTCGAATTTGTCTTTTTTTGTTAGTTAGCCTGAACTGTCCCACTCCTGGGCTCTTCTTGCCAATTACCGAGAAAGCCATCCATGGCGTCCCGCCATCTTCTCCGCTTTACATTGCTTCTCATAATTATATGATCGAAATAATCGCTTGTTCAACCAAGTAAATAACACAAGGAAGGATTCAATTGTTAGAAATACCGTTGAAATTGTGAGCGTGTTACGCAATCACCTCGCCATTCTTTTCAGTAAGCCGTTCAATGAAAACGTTCACAATTTTATGATGAAACCCACGAAGGTTATACTGCTGGCTTATTTTTAACTCAAGTCTAGTAAACTATGAAACAACAAGCCAGAACAATATATGGAGCTCCTATATAAGCTTTGGCTGCTGAAGCAAAATTCTCTGCCTTGCCAACTTACATTATTATATTCTATAGCCGTTGTTTCCCTGCATCCTTTACTTACGTAGACACTGAGATATGGCCATGCATACTGAACTAAAACTTCACGTATGATGTACCGTGGGTTCACTAACAGAGGTTATTTTTAAGCGATGCCAATCTGACTTGGCGGGATTTTGTTTTCCTTGGTGAGTAAATGGTTAACTTTTTGACCTATCTTTCTCGTTTTGCTAAGTCTTTCTGACAGAGATCAAATAAAGGAAATCACATTTTAGATGAACGCGATGGGTATCCATTATACGAATCTGAAGTTTAAAAAATAGAATTCTAAATAATTTATATGCTCACTGGTCAACTCCTTGACCTTGAGGTAGACGAGTTTCAGTGTAATACGAGGCCAGCTTCTACTGGTTTTTTATCCACTGAAGAACGGTCTGTGCATAATTTGAGCTATCAACACTACCATGTGTCGCAATTGAGTGTATCTAAGACAAAAGAAAGTAAACGCAGCGAAAAGAAAATCAAGTAAAAATATCGTATTCTCGAACAAACTCCGAAACCATGAAAGTTCTTAGAACTCATTCAAGATAATATACCTATTGTCTTTTTTTTTACTCCTGCGTATTATCTCCATTTGATGACGTGGTTCATTCAGGCAATATTGTTGTCTGCTGAAAGCGGTTGTCTTAAAACAGTCGTCGCGGCAGAACGGAATCTTATCGTGTACCCACCCTTTCACTCAATGCTTCTTATTGCGAAGAGCTCGGTATACTTTGTATAAGATTGCAATTGTTTTCTAACCTGGGGTTGTTAGGGCGCAAGTTATGGAAACATTGTAATTGGGTCGGTTTCGGTTCGTTAAAAATACCTTCATAATTGTCTTCGCTCGTTTGAATTAACACATAATAGTCTGGATTAAATATCGATACTTCCTTGTCAAAACTTTTTTTGTAAATATGAAATCGGAAAAAAGAAATGTACGGAAAGGGACACGTGTGACCTTTACCTGTTTGACCGGTTTCGCATATATCAGACGTTTTTATTTTAATACATTTTTGTCTTTTACTCAAACGTCTGAAGACAAATTGAATCGTAAGTAAAAATCAATTCATTAGTGAACTGTTCCAACAATGTTGTATATTGGTATCTACTATCTATATTTCACTCGTCTACCAAATGATCCAAGAGTGGAATGAAAGGAGCAGATGAACGTCTATTCCTTTTTACTTTTTTTGGTGTCGTGTGAACACGGAATGAAATCAAACTGATAAGTCACTCGAGTGAACCATTATTTGTGAAGCGAAACAAAAGATGTAAACAAAATTTGAATGTAGATTCTCTAAACAAACTTACAATAATAAAGTAATTATTTAACAAGTTTATTTAGGATGAGTTCAAGGAATTTAAATATAAGTTAACAATTGTTAGTCTCATCGACGATCTGATTAGATAAGGTTACCTGAATTTTGTAGTCCTCTAACAGAATAGTTGTGTTGGTTTAGGATCTTTCACTGTTTACCGTTTGAATTATCTATTGTTTAGTTTTAATGTAGGCTTAAACTAAATTGGAGATCTTGTTTTTTGGCTATGTTAAATCGTATTACGAATGTAGTGTTGGTTTTCGTCACGCTTGGCAGATGTGTTGTTATTTAAAGTCAAAAGTACATAAATAAAATGCTAATAACCATTCTTTCAATTTTACGAGACAGACACATGCAGCCAATGGACGGGAAAATAAAAAAAGACTTATAAAATTAGGCCAAAATCTTATTTTGATTGAGTACTATATATTTTTAACCGACTTCAAAAAGGAGGAGGTTGTCAATTCCGTTGTAATGATTTGACGACACGAAATGGAGGTCTGAACATTCGGTCTGTCAGACCGTACGCGAGTAAGGTGTTATAAAATTTTGAGTATACGAAAGTTAAAATAGTATATGTCGGAAACGGTCATTGGTATGGACTTACAATTAATCGAAGTACGCCTGTGGTGAGGTCACACGACCTACTTACACCACCACGGCGTGCTTTACAGAGCCTTGATGTTTTCGGCTCGTCGCTTGGACGACAGTCAGTGTCTGATCACGGCCCAGTTGAGACTTGAGACCTCTTGGAACTGTACCCGATTCATTGTGAACGGTGTTATTTGTTATTAAGTCGTAATCTCAAGTAATTCGTTGGTTTTGCTAGAAATAGTGTATCGTACCAAGTGTGTTTTCAGAGCTCGAAAGCCATCGTCTGCCCATATAATGCTCGAGCCTAACGGAATAAATACTGACATTCCCTACATATATATGTGATTTTGGATATCTATTAAGTAGTTATGTATTTATGCGTATGTATGTGATGTTGTAATGAAACATATTTGTACCGTTACAGTATAACACTAGTTCTTCCTTAAAAATAAAAATAACACGTGCCTATAAACTATGTTACCTGTCATAACACAAATAATATACGGTTAACCAAGTGACACATGAGGAATGTTCTAAACCCGTTATAACCGCGTGTAAAGACGGTTCTCAACCCGTTATAAACGGGTATGAAACAAAAGCGTTTCATACCCGTTTATAACGGGTATGAAACGCTTTTTTTTTTACGGATGGGAAATCATCAAATGACTCCTCCCGCTCCGGGCAGAGCGGAAGGGAGTGTCAGACTTGTATTGACTAAAACCCATCCATGTTCCTTCCTTGCCCTTTGTGTTCCAGGGCCGCGGTATCTCTTTCGAACAGCCCGCAGCCACGGGTATGAAATGCTGTTAATACGTTATAGTTTAGTATTCCATGACATGTTTCTTTCCATGTCTGATACGTTCATAGTACGGTCATGGTGTAGTGGACAGACTCGTTGAAGCTTATTCCTTACACCATACACTAAGGATTTATCACAGGCGTGCTAAGGTGTGCTTGTTATTACAGTTTGTTTGGCAGATAGGACTGCAATCGTTACTTGGGGGCACGAAGAGATTCTTTAAAGCCGTTTTATCTACAATACCTTATTGTACCCTTCTATCTCGCCTTGACAATAAAAATGTTTGCTTTTCACAACTTTTATTGTTCAGATTGTGGAGATTACAACTTAACGTAACTGGTTACAAAAAAAATTATTAAGAGTCGCTTTTGTTAAAAAAAAATAAAACAAGATACAAAAATATTATGTAACTCAACATCACGCCTGTAATCCCTGAAGGGTTAGGCAGAGGTGTACCTAATAAAACACCCTCCTTTCACCTGTTATATTTAAGACCCAGCTAATAGGTGTATATGTAAGTTAAAAGCTAAAAGCTGAAATCGTACCTAGGATTCCCTGTGTCGTGAGTTCCAGACTCCTGCGTTCCCTTTACATTTTCATTGATACAGAAATGATATATACTTTTTTTTTATGACATCTCGCCGTTCAACCTAGATAGGTTGTCATCTGCTTAACCGCTTCAGTGGGCGCCTTGAGTGTAAAGCCTCCAGCCTGGGCATAAAAACTTCAAACTAAACGACTACACGCTAAGGGCACTCCCTGTAAATGATATACAGGGTGTAAACAGACTCTTTATGAAGCCGTCAACCAAGCATTCTGTACATGACCGATGTAAGTAACTTTACGCAAAAATTATTGCTGGGAAACGACTTTTTTTTTGGGGTGAAACATCACGTTTTACAGTAGGAATCAATGTAACTCATTCAAAACATTGTACTGATGGATGGATTGAATAGTACGGGGGTCGTGAAGGTGTCTTATGTAAAAAAATATACATTGAAAACATGTATTTAAAAAAAAAAACTTGTGAAAAAGTTGGAACGTTGACCCCCAATCTCTCCGTAACTAGAAGGTTCCTATTCCCAGGTATGGTCTAGAACAAAAAATAATCGCAATGATGGGGAGAACTAGTGCCTTTCGGCTTCGTTACGTCTTTTTACAGCCTTTATACGTTACAATATTTTTTGAATATAATCTAATCTAATCTAAAAATAATAATTCGAAAAAAACTTATAACAAAGCAAGAAATAAATAGTTATACAATTTTGAACCATATGCGGTAGCACGTAAATGCTATGACATAAGCCATTTCCCCTATTAACTCGTCAAAGCCATGAAATGAGCGAGAAATAGTAAGTCGCCCCGCTGGGAATGAAATTCAGTTGGTTGAATGAACTGCATTTATCATTCGTAATGCAGGGTGGATGACATATTTCCAATCTGGTGTGGTCATGCATCATCCACTCAAACTTCCATTTTAATTTACCTCTTAGTGCTTAGTTATAACTAGTAATTTCATGAATTTACGTTGGTTCTTTGTTTTGATACTATTTCGATTTGTTGTTGGTTGATTTGGTTAGACTTTTGTACTGTTAGAACTGTTTTTTTTGTCTGATTAGTCCTGCCCGTCTGCCTTTTTACAGCGAGACTGTTGGCACCGCTACACTTAAGTGAAATGAAGTGCGAGTCGTACTCTGTATATTATATATCTATATTTAATATGTTGTATTACATTCAACAGCAAAACTAAATTTGTGATTCTAGTATGTTAATGAAAAACAAAGTTACTGCTACAGTTTGAAGAAAAACTCCCATATCTCAAAAACTAAACATCAAATCTTAATCAAACCAATTTTTGTTGAAATTATTTTTACGTTTTACAATCCTACATTTTTTCAGAATTTTCTTCCTTTTACTCTAGAAATTAGATACACATTTTACCACTTTGGAAGTGTCTATCTTTCAAACGATTGGCTTTGAGAAATAATGGTTTTAGGAACCTCAATTTCATTTTTAAACACCTACTTATAGACACCCGACACGTATAGGTTTAATTTTGGCATGATTTATAATTATTGTGATTGTACCTACTTTTGAATCTTTGAAATGTATTTGTTTTAATAAACCTTTGATATTTTATATGCCTTTTGGCCCTCCCCATACATGGAATGGGTATCTTTTAGGTTCCTATCAGTTTATTTTATGGTAAAAACTTTTCGCATTTGTCTGCTAGTCCTCTAATCACGACTGTAGAAATGGGGCATTTTTTGTATTTTTTGGAAGGTCATATTTTCGTTACTAATTATTTGCTGAAAAACAACAAATGACAGTGACGTGTCTACCGTAGACATTAATTTTATGAAAAAAAAAAAAAAATTGCTCTAGACGCTTTATCCAGGAATAAAAAAAGGGCATACATTTGTATGGAGAATCGCAGCTTCTGTTCCCTCTTAAAAGCAATACTGATACAGTCCTTTATTTAGCAACATCAAAAAAATCCCCTAGGATTTTTCGTTTGGTAGAAACGGATCGTTGTAACTGTACACAACTGTACTATAAAGGTAAGTAATGGACAGCAATTTCTCGTCTAATAAATTAATCAAAATATATGCTGGTTTGTCTATAATTTAAAATGAAATTATCAAAACATTTACACTATAGATATTAACTTAAAATTTATAAAATGTAGTTTAATTTTCACAGGTATTACAAAATGAAGCAGAGAGTACATGAAGCCAGATTAGGATCTGCCGAGATTTTACGTAAAAATACATATATTTCAAAATAAGAAATCCAGATAACAGAATCAGCACATCTGTATCTCATTCCCGCTTAGTAAAATTTCAAAAAATGCGGTTCAGACCATTTTATTTTACAAACAAATAATGTATTGTAGATCTCAACATAATGAAACGTCGCTCGTCCACATTTTTCGTGCGTAAAGCTTTTATTCGCTCATTACTAACGACATTTTTGTTTCGCTTGCGGGTATCTGAAACTTTTTTGACATCATTATTGGGGCCGCACGTTTTTCCTTGAGTTTAAGGTGTTTTAAGAACGGCGGTGCTTAGGAATTTTAAGTAAAGTATGACTCCGAGATAAAAAAAACAAGTGGAGAGTTTGCGCGTTACGTGCGAGACGATCAAGGCCGCATAAGTTTACTGTCTTATCGATTTTGAGATTGACTTATGGTAGAAGCGCCAGGTTAGCCCGCGAAATTCAAATTTTCTAACATCTTTTGCAATTTGCAGGCCAGTGATATGCTACGCGACCGTAACAAATATGGCTTTACTCAGTTATTATCATTCAAATCACCAATACAACCCTCTAAGTTCATTTAATCCCATTTAATGATCATACAGTCTGACACTGACAGGCAAATTGCAAAAAAAAAGATATTTGAATTTCATGGGCTACTCTGGCGCGTCCACCTTAATGATTTTGGATTCAAGGCTTCTGTATCTGATACAGTTTAGATTTGCTGTGTAGAACTCTATTTATGAACGAGTATAGGCTTGGGTTGCGTGTCAAAATAATCATCACGCCTTCTGCATGTGGGTTGGAGGAAGGTTCTGCGTTCAAGCCTGTTTATCAAGTTTTTGAAGTATTAAATAATATTGTTCATAGCAATATACTTTTCAGTATCTTTAACACTTAAACCGAAATATGTACCATGTTTATTATTTTTATATTGATTTCCTGATTTTCATATTCCGATATTCCGTGATCGGCGAAATATCGGGAACTCAATATAAATGATAAACATGGGAAATATCCCGTTTCATGTTAATGATAATGTTTAGTGACCCTGTCGGTTTAAAAACTTAAATTTACTTTTTGTTTCTCGTTTTTCAATCCTTTTGTAGCTATACGTAGTGTAGGTTTGATTGGGATGAATGATCTCTGACGATAAAGGTTTTCGCTTAACGTTTTGATTTTTGCGAGGAATATAGGCATAGGAATCGAATTTGCATAATATTTGTTTTACTTCCGTTAAAATTGAATCTGAATGATAATAGATTTACCTTTGTATAGATTCTTTTTTACCGATTGTTTGTGAATCTGTGAACATTATAGGCATTGTAGATTCCCTGAACTTTTGTTAACTTTTGTTAACTTTTTATCTTGTATTATTTTTTTTGTGTATTAAGCAGCGACTTATTGTCGGGCCTACGCTACGTTATTATTGTAATACCAAATAATTAAAAAAAAGAATAATGGAGTTTCTTGCCGGTTCTTATCCATAGGAAACAACCAACCAACCCGCATCTTTTTGTCCATCTAGGCCTATGTGAAATAAAATATTTTGATTTTGAATACTAATTTTGTTGACATTCTTCACGTCATTTTCCTAACATGACTTGCCTTGGTATCAAAAATTTTTAGGCAATAAACAAAAATTTAAACGAGGTAAGAACAATTAAAAAAAGCAACGCTAATAATTTTAACTTTTAGCAGTTTTAACTTCAAGCATAAACTACGGAATAAAAATCGTATCTTAAATAATGACTTCTACCTAATCACTTTGACTTGTTTATAGGTACGGGTCTCAGAGAGGGAGATTTTTATTCATAAAAACATTCTTTCTGAAGGATCTATTAAGTAACTTCACCATTTTCTCTCGTGTTTTTACATTTTTACATCGGTTTCTTGCTTTTTGCACATCACAACCTACTCAGTGTTCAATATGGTAATAATTGAATAATGTGTGTAAACGCTCTGAAAATACTCCTAGAAAAACTGAGAGAGAAAAAAAATTATGCATGTATCAATCAGTGGTCCACATTGGTCCCTGGATCGAAGGATTTGGAAGTCGTGGGGGGAGGCCTTTGCCGAGTAGTAGGCTGACGTAGGCTAACAGTATCAGTATCAGTATAGGTAAAATGGAATTTGTAATAGATGTTCCCTAGGAAAGAAGTTCCAGAACTGGACAGTATTTAAATTCAAAAAAATATTACATTTATGTAAAAATCCGGACTACTATCTACATTTCTTCCAATGTTTTCAAAATTTAATCAAATACAGTAACGTGATTTTTTAAGCGAGCCCTATGCATACCAGCGTTACTTAAATAATTTTTATATCACTCACGTCAGAAACAATTTAATTTAAAAAGGTTTTTTTTCTATTCTTACAAGATACGTGTTTTGTAATCACAAGAACGCGTCACGTTTTTATTGCAATACATACCATATTTTCAGTGCCATAAAAGTCACCAAGCGACACAGCGTACGAAAGAAATTCTGCGACTTTAACACAAATCAACGTTAATTGAAAACAGCCCAATCGCAGTTGATTGCACGAAGTAAAGATGTGCGTACAAATTGTGATACGTAATAATTGATGCAGAGCTCTCGATAACTTGAGGATTTCAATGTAGAGGGATTTGAATATGGTAATCAAGAATCTGAACACTGATTGATACGCATAGTGAATAATAATTATATTATAGATAGAGTAAATCTATTCTGTAAAGTTCGAAAACAATAACTATTAGTAAGCGTTTGCTAATAATAACTTATGTTGGATTCACGCCGCGAAAACTATTGGATTTTGAGGTAATGTTTAGAAGAAACCTACTGTTAATAAATTCCACCTGATTAAAGATTATAAATTATCGGACTTTGAAGTAACAAAACTCCCTAATTATTTCCCTGAACAAATGCGATGCTGAAACACTTACAGATATGTGTAAGTAACTTTCTTTTCGGCTTATCTTAGCTTAGGTATTTGAGAAGAACAGCAAAACGTTTTTATGGAAACCTTTTAGTTAGAAGGTTTGGTACTTAAACTAACATAACGCCTCAGTTAATATTTGGCCCGTAACTATTGTTCTAGGTAATACGAAAGAGATTTTTTTGGCGTTTCATAACTTTCCCGATTCGCCAACGAAACAAAACACGTGCAAAACAACGGAAAAAATGGCTTTTTGTAACTCTTTTAATCTTCTTACATTTCGTTATGCCAGTTCGCGTGTAATTATTCCGAAAGTTTGTTTGTTTGATTATTACCTTTTCACACCTAAACTACTGAACCGATAATCCTGAAATTTTGCATATAAGTTGTCAGATGTACAGAAACGGACATAGAGTAACTTTTATCCCGACAAAAAGTACTGTTCCCGCGGAAAACAACAATAATTATCTTATGATATTAGATGGCGCTACGTATCTTTCGAATCATGATTGAATTACAAGCAGAGTACAAACCAAATTGATTGTCAAATTCTAAATTAACGCGAGCGAAGCCGCGGGCAAAAGCTAGGGTAACTATTAAGATCAAAATGGTTACGAAACGGCACTTTTGTGAAAGGTACTATTTTGTTTAGTTGGCGAATCGGGAAAGTAATGAGACGAGATATAGATGTGTTGACCATAATTTTGGTACGTCGCAAGAGCAAGAATGGGAATCATAAAACATTTTAACGATGTGTCTGTCTGTTCTGTAACTTATCACTTCATTGCGAGCTTCTTAGTAATTTTAATCTATAAATTGTGTGCGAGTGCCGCCATGGACTGCAAAGTGTCCGAAACTTCCGTAGGTTTTGAACTTGAGTAGTGTAGCACCTGTTTCCTAATTAGACATTCCACAGTTAGTCGAGTTATTCGGCCAGGACGTTGAATAATATGCTAGTACTCGTGTAACAGCTAACAGCTGACATGAAACAATTCATATCAGCTGCTAGATTGTAAAAAAGTATTTCGGACCAAGTGTCTCAATGATGAAACTATGCGAGAAATGCAGGTATAGTTTAAGCTTTCTACTTAGATAAATCAACCTTATATAGACGATTTTCATACAAGAAGTGTGGCAAAAGAATGTTATAAGATTTAATGTTCTTGAAGTATATACTTGTCTGAACTTCTTGATAGTTTTTTTTTATTTATCCGGCGATCCATCCATGTGAGGCATTTTATGGTATTAGAATTCCCAATAGCTTGGCCAACATTGGTGCTCTGTTATGAAATAGACAGATAAAAATCAAAGACTACATTTACGCCTGGATCGGTTTTATGGCACAACCCATTAGGGTTAAGCAGTGGAACGTGATAGGATGATTTGATTAATGGAATAGACATTACGTACCTTTACATGTAAGCCAATATTTTTTTAAATATTTTAATTCAAACGCAAACAAAGCATCCCCACTTTCAAGCATGTCTTGATTCTGTATAAACCTATTACTCATGTTATATAAAAGCCCTACTCAAAATCAAAACTCGACAGTCACAGATTCATAAATCGTCGCACCTAATGTATAATTTCAATATGCAACATCATATGAAACGGGTGTGGAAATCATAATAAGACGAATATGGGAAGGATATATTACTCTTCTGCGCCAGGAACTGTAAAAAGACCCACGTCATTCGCACCGCTCAGGTATTCTCTATTTAAACCTGTGACGTTGCTCGCATCTTTATATTTTCGAGAGAAGAATCGTAAATCCTTCAAAGTAAAACTCGATTTTATGCAGTCTGGGAGATTCTTAACGAAATATTCTGCGACAGAAATACAAAGAATTACGAGTATGAGTGTAGTAAAATGCTTTTGAAAATATTATTCAGATAGTTTCGTTTGTTACAAGAGTTAAAAGCTTGGATAGTAATAAAAATACATGAAATATGTTTCTTTTTTTGCCTTAGTGTCAGGTTCTATAAGCTAAATTAATCATAAGAATTATTAAGCCATGATATCACTAAACGTGATTTTCTACGATTAGAAAGTCGGTTTAGATTAAAACTTCTTTTGATTGATTGTAATGGTGACACGAAACCGTCAAACAAATATAACATATAAAAAACCAGTCATATTTTCAGCAGTATGAAAACATTATGACCCGTATATTCCGTCTTATTCAACAAACTCAAATGAAAGATTGTCTCCGGACTGTCCATTCATATCGGGCAGAACATTAAAACGTCGTTTGGGACTTCAAATAAAGATTTAGATGCATAAAGATCTATCGAACGATCAATACGGGTATGAGCGGGGCATAAAATAAAATTGGATGTAATAAAACGGGTTATACCTGGTGGCACAGCCGCGGCATATCGTATTCCTAGCTATATGTGTGTGGCTAGAGAACTGGAGGACGAAAGAGCTTGTGGAGAAAGAAATAACTAAAATTATAATACAGTTATTTAAAATTATCCGAGGTGTAAACAGATCCTTTACGAAGCCGTCAACCAAGCATTCTGTAATTCAAAATAAATACGCAAAAATTATGCTACAAATCGTATTTTTTTTTTTGGGGTGAAAAATCACATTTTACGGTAATGAAAAGCACTCAAAACATTGTGCTGATTGATGTTTAGTAAATTTATAACAAAAAATAATTGCATTAAAAAAAAAGTGTGTGTCTACTTATTTCGCACGTAAGAAGTTATACTTCTTTGGCGTATAAAACTAAAATGTTGACTAGCTAACTTAATGATGTATATTGACTAGCTAACTTCAGGTTGTCGGTTTTTCATGACGGTGTGCGCGCGCATCATAAAAAAATTGGTTGCCTGTAAAGTCGGTATACGGGCGAAAGTTTTACGTGACAACGACTTTGAGTGGTAAAATAATTTTAATGTGAATATTCATTCGTATAGTAGGAAGAAGGATGAAATAATAGTAACAATTTAAAACATTTATTTATACAAAGAATTATATTTAAAACATTAATTTATACAAAGAATCTCGCACTGAATTTCATATTAACAAAGTGCCTTTCACTTTTTATGTCTGTCTCTCTCGCTCTTAGGCGGGCTAACCATGCCCGAGTGGAAGGGACGCGTGCCTCTCACTCGCTCTCATTGTGAGCGCATAACGTGAGCGGAGCGTAACGCAGTTTCTTGAAGTGTCACCCGGCAAACCAATTTATAAGACGTTGTCACGTCAAAAATTACTCTCATCATTTTTCCCTAACGCGCCAAAAGAAGTATAAATTCAAAAAAACGTTAGGATCTGTGACCGCAAATATTTCCTTAACTAGAAAGTTCCCAGTTATGATCTAGAACAAAACAACAAGTGCCTTTCGGCTTCATAGAAGAAAAAGAGAGTAGATTGGTATTTTAACACCAATTATAATAGTGCCTTCGTTGTGTGGTTTGAAACCGTTGGTGGTCCCAGTTGTCTTTTGTGTTTGTCCGATAGTCACCAAGAGTATCGGGTATTTTGACATGTCATACACATTCAAAAGTGCTGTACCTAAGCTAAATTAGTATACTTAATTTTTATTTAAAAATAAATAAATAACCAACCATCTACACCAAGCATAAATTAACGAAAATCATCATTACTATATATTCACAGCGACGTCATTATGGTGTTAATTACTTCCAGATTGGTGAGATATTTCAAGCCAATTCCACCTAAACATTTTCATTGACTAAGTTAGAGCGCTTATAATTGATTAGAATCGGGGTGTTACCCCATCTTGATTTGGCATCGCTCACTTTCACGTCCCAATCTCAATCAAGTATGAGGAAAACGAAATGCCCAAATGTTACTCGTAGCTCCTACAAGATACTTAGTAATGTTGCTATTTGTAGTTAGATGTACGCGTGAAATCGTGGAGGTTACATTCACGATTTGCCTTGTATTGAATTGGTTTATTATTTAATACGGTGTATTCCCGATGACCCCGCCGCCCTTGGCCCCACTGGTGGGGTCAGTGAGAATTAAAATAATTAAAAATTGTACTAAATTTTGACATGACTGTCACTTCCAGGGGGTTCGCAATAAAAAAATTAAAGTAATTGCCAATTTGGACAGTAACCAGTCGATTAAAGGTCGCACACATATCAACTCGGAAATGGATCGTCACCGTATCGCCTTTCGCCTCGCCGTCAAACAGGCGTCAACCTAACGTAAGCACATAGCCAAGGGGATCAACTGTTCCGATACGTCGAATCAGTTACACCAAGGCGTCGCTGCGCCTACGGCTCGCCGTTCGTGAGTTTGTCCCGAGACGACGCGATTACTGTGACACCAGAAGCATCTTCTAAACGAAGACAGGGACTACCATAGAACGTAGATCGCAATTAATCAACTAAACTTATTTTGTTCCTAATCTTATAATTAATTTATGTTCCATTCAAATAAACCAACATAAATTCCACAGAAATCCCGGTTAATCCGGTAATTTTGTTCGATTCATTGAGACTTTTGATGTAACTAGGATCCTTACTTTAAAAGCAATTGCCATTGCGAATTGGCCAAATTGAATTACCAAAACACACCCAACAAGAGACTGGTAGAAAATGCTAAAGGCATGTCTTTGTCTGCCTCTATAGGTTTTGTGCACTTGAAGTATTATAGCAACAAAAATATATATATATACTTCATTGTGTCTTATTACTTGATATGCAGTAAAATTAGTCTACTAACAGTATACTTAGAGCAGATTAAAAATTGATTTGCGTCAACTACCCGTAAATCATTATAATTACTTTACTTCGTAAAATGGGAGAAATATTGGTGTGGGTTGGTACATCTTATCAGAACTGTGCTCAACTCTGGACTAAGTACTAATTAAACTTAAAAGATTTTTTAATGTTCTGTCTTCACAAGATATCTGTTAGAAGAAATAACGTCCACAATAGCCTTTTCAAAAGTAGTCAAGTAGCCAATTCTAATTGTTACTTATCAATGGGATAATAGAGCCCCTTTTTAAGATGAGTTTTTTGTTTGCCTCTTATCACGAGACCCTGCCCACTTTCATTTATTTTAAGAGTTTTCTTTCCTGGAGGTATTTTTTCATCATCCTCATTGACGTCAGCCGTTTTTTTAATAACACATTAAGTTAAAAAATATATGCGTCTTCGTGTTCAGTTTCTGCTGCTTAGAAAAAACATTATAATGTATAATTTACGGGTCGCTCTGGAATGTTGTCTATGTAAGTTTCTGTGATGTGTGCCAAGTCCACGCACCTACGACACGACACAGAAGTAATATTAATGTGGGTAACATTAAAATAATACACAAAACACCATGATTAGGTGTTCGACTTGGTGTACACCAATATTTCGCTAGTTACAGATAAGTTCTATACAAGGTGTTAAAAATTAACTTTAAAAATTTCGTATGGGCATTGTACTCATCATTATCAACAACTTTTACTATGGGACGAAAGATGAGTACAATGCCCACACGAAGTTCTAAAAGTTAATTCTTAAACACCTTATATAATAGGGAGCGAGCCTATTGTCATCAACCGTCCACAAGTCCTGACTTCGGGCTGCTACAGAGAAATTCTTGATGTAAAAACCCAAAATCACTGCTCGACCTTGGAATCGAACCTAGGTTTCATTCCCGTTCTACTGTACAGTTCTACGGTAGAAGTAATGGGATTACTTTTTCCCACTAGTCCTATGATTTCAGGTGTTACCAAATCGTAGAACTAGTGGGACCAAAAATTCCCATTTGTTGTACCGGTTCTAATTACACAATTTTACTTTAAAACTAATGGAGTTTTTGTTCTCATAGCACTTCGTTTTGGCGTAGGTTACACATTTACACTCAGCAAAACTCGCACCAATACCAATTTAGCCCGCTTTGGATTTGCTAATAGTATATTGGCACGAATAACTTCAGGTTACTATGCGAGCTTACACTCGAAGATTCATCATCATCATCAGCCTATAATGCTCCCACTGCTGAGACACAGGCCTCCTCTCTATGAGAGGGATTGGGCTATATTCCACCACGCGGGCCCAGTGCGGATTGGTAGATGTCATTCGAAGATTACGTAGTAGAAATTGGCAAGGACAAGTAGGAGATGAGAAATAAGGATAGTCGAGTCCCAAACTACCAGGGGGCCAGAATCGTGAACAAGTGTTATACCATTAAGCTAACAGTCAGCAGAGGAAAAAATAAACGTACATAATATTTTTCTACCGCTGGTTCTCTGGCCATATTCCGACAGTTAGATGTGCAGAAACGACGTCGTCCATATCCATGGTCCCAGTTCCCAGGTTTATACCGTTAGGGGCGCTCCAGAGTATCATGACCAATCCAAATGAAACGTTTTATTGTATGATCCCAGCCTTTTTTGCTGCCTGAACTTTAAATATGCGAAAGAGTCATATCGTGAGTAAAAGATAATGTTAAGTTAGCTAAGGTCCCATTAAAATAGATGGACAAATTTTAACACAGCGTTCAGAACGTCTAATCAAAGATATCCAAGCCAAAAAAAGCACTGATTAAAGTGAGTCACCGCTACCGCCGGAGACACTGCTTCTCCCAACCGTCTCTTCAACTGCCGCCGCATCTCTTCCTATTTTGACCTAAACTAATAAATTGCCGTCATTTTTAGTGTATTTTCGTTAGCTGTTTTTATTTCTTGTAAGTTATCTAATGATTTTTTCTTATTATTTTTTTTTACCATTGTCCTTATTTTGGTGGTCTGAATGATTTCTAAAAGTTTGTCCATCTATTTTAATGGGACCTTATATGTGTTACTGTAGCTCTGATAAGGCGACTGTCTTTCGTTTTGGAGTTTAAATTCAAATTACAGAGCACAGAATCCCTTCGCTGCACAGAATACTCATTGGCAACCACTACAACAATATCTATACATATACAAAGCGTGTCACTGTTAAATTGCACTACAGCCAAAATGACGAATAGAAACGAATAACTAATCATGGCAGAAGTTGTGCGCTCAACTTACTAGTAGGTACTGCCGTCTCTGCCTGTGGTTCAAACTTAAAGAAACCATTGGGTGTGTCGACCTGTAGCGGACAGCTACAGGTAAGTTTATAAACATTTGCACAAAAACCTGGTAATGCATCAATGCTTTCGAAAGCTACGTACATACTTAGCTATGAATGAGAAGGAAGGAACAAAGAAAGCAAGGAAGGAGCTGAACAAGAAAAGATCGTCTTCAAATGCTTTGCCGAAAAAATGCAAAGCATTAACTGAAACAATGTAGAAGGAACAGCTAGAAGCATCAATGAAGTGACCCTACCCGAATAACAACCTGATTTAAAGCAAGTTAAAATAAACAGCACTGCTATAACACTGTCTTCGTAAATTTATTTCACCTGAAAGCAATGAAGTTATAAATTAGATTACCTTACATTATGGGTGTTGGGAATTAAACCCATGAACTTTATTACAGGGTTCATGGGGTACCCTTAAAACGTGGGCAAGTAATCATGTTTAACGTTGTACATTGTACAATGATGGTTCGAAACAATTTGTCTTGTGAAGGATCAATCAGTTTTGATTTAAGGACCGATTTTGCAACTCCACCATTTATGATTTACGGTTTATATTTACTTTGTTATTTTAGGCATATGAGGCACAGGGAGTAGAGGTCCTCATCTACGAATTTAAAGGGAGGATCTTCCGACAAGATGGGTATTATGTCTGGAAGGCTACTGCCCAATGATTGTTGTCGGGATTTTGTATAATACCTTAAAGCGTAGCACACCGCCAGCTAGCGTGCGAGCGAGATAACTCTGATAGCGTGTACAGGATTTTACTTCTTTATTTGCCTCATAGATGTCGCTAGCGTTCTTTTTGTCAATTTGATTTTAGATAAAAAAAAAAACATTTATTTCAGACAAAAAGGTTATAGACAAGGCAAGGTTAACAATAACAAATAAAAAAATTCAAAAACTTTCGTTATTATCTTCGCTATATTATTTTAAGGGAAGATTTCAGCTGTCAATGTCAATATTCCATAGTAATTATGAAGCTGACAGTTCTTATATATAGATAAGGTATACAGGGTGTAACTGCATTCAAAGATTTTCTAAAATTCGCTTACCACACTCGGGAATCGAACCAGCTAAATTCCAAAAAAATAACATTCTGTACTATTCTGGCTTTTCTAATGTCATCGACATTAGACAAGTCGTGGGAATAACATGGGGTAGAGTGGCCATAGAAAGGTCAGAATGGAGAAGATCGGAGGAGGATTTACGAATAATAAAGAAATTTTGTCCAAATGCAGGCTATAATAATAATAGAAACTTTTCTGGCAACAATCGATAGGAATATCATAAAGATCAAATCTCTTTAAAAAACATAATAAATTAAATGAAAGGAAAACCATGCAACAATCTTAACTTATTTGAATAGAACAAAAAAGAGGGTAAACTATAACTAATTAGTTGCTCAAATTGAGCTCCATTTTCTTGGATACACAAATTTATTATTTTAAGGAATTCATTTCCAGCAACATTAAATAGCATTTTATTAAATAAATGACGTCAAAGATAACTGTTAATAAGGTATGTACCAACATAAAAAAGTGCTTTATCTTATTATACCATTGATTTTATAAGTTAAGATTTCATGGTTTTCTTTTCATTTAATTTATGATGTTTTTAGAGTGATTTGATATTTATGATTGACCCTATATTGATGCCATAAAAGTACAGGATGTTATTTTTTTGGAATTTAACCGGTTCTATTCCCGAGTGTGGTAAACGAATTTATGAAAATCTTTGAATTCAGTTTTTTTTTTTTTTAATAAAGGAATGTTTCCTTTTAGTAAAATTTTCTATCTCCAGTATTTAGAGTACTTTCCCTCCATGTGGCATTGAAAAATTCCACCCTGTATAGTGCAGCTGATCACGTTCAGTTTAAAAATTAAAAAAAAAGTAAAATTCTCCTAAAGTATTAGCCATAAGTTTTAATATTAAAACGCCCTTTGTCAAGGCCAATTATTTTAAGCAAGAAATACCATGTAAAATGTATGAACTCACATTGAATAGAAAATACAATTTTATAGTTATGAATTCGCTACCACATTCCGAACACTCGGCTGAACAATCTATTGGAAATATAAGTACATGAGAAATATAATAATGTTGATTGCGTTCAGTAACTCCAAGGACGACCCCAGACTTGATTGAAGGACTTTGGCTGCTGTTCGTACATTAAAACCGGCAAGTACATAAAGGTAGGGTCTTATGTACTCGGTGTGTAAAGTACGATAGTAAAGACACGTGCAGTGTCCTAAAATCTTCCTTAGTTGTTATCAAACTTTTCCAAAAGTAAAATTCCTGGGAAGAAAAATGTAAATCATAACCTACTGGACAAAGAACATAAAACTATGTCTTACAAAAACTTAAAGACTTCATCATGTACACCTGCCTCTGTACATGTTTATAATTAAAATAAACGGATACTTACTATTAGCTCTAACTCAAGTCCTAAGTGTCAAATATTACTGAGATTAAAAGACTCCTAAAATATAATTGCATATAACAATACGAACTCAAAATATGGTCTAAAAACGTACTTACATGGGGCGAGAGGTTAAATGCCGCGCGAGACCATTCCCGTGGCTATTTCGCTTGGTCATAGCCATTTCCATTAGTGGACACTAACTAATGAACACAAACGATCCGAATTTGCCGTTAAAGATGGCGGTCGGAATAACATGCATTTTGCGAGTGGCTGATCATTGATATTAGTGTGATATTTCAATAAAATTGGCTTAATTTTAGTCAGGATAAAAGGGTAGGAGTTTTTGAAACAGCAGAATTTGGTAGATATGTGTAGCGCGTCCAGAAGATAATTTGTCTCCGAAATATTGTGATGTAATTATGGTCACAGTCGTTTTCCTAATAATTTTGATGCCGATTGGAATCGCTTGCACCAGGCTGTGTTTATGATATAGTGCCTTAAACACACGTTTTCTGTCATCAAAAGAGTATAATGTATTAGGGAAGATGAATAATTGTATATTCCTATCGCTGATTTCTGGATCCATGAGATTTTACGTGATTTAATGAAATTGCAATAGTAAAACCTGAAGCATTATCGCAATTCATCAGTTCAATCTTTCAACTTTCATCATCATCTGCCTAGCCTTTTTCCCAACTATGTTGGGGTCGGCTTCCAAAATCTTTCAACGTTACGGGAATACAAAAAAAAAGATTAATATTCAAAGGTGATACTTATTGTGCTTGTCGCAATAAAATTGAACTAGACTGTTTTAGTATAATTGTATTTTCGATATAAAAATCGACGTTTTTTTGGTACGTTAACACCTGCGCTCTCGTACTAGAGTTTTGTTGTGTTTTCCGCCAAATATTATTCAATGACGAGAAAGGAGATTATGTAAGAGGAGAGTTTTATTCCCTGTACCTGAGTTTGAACTCACCAAGTAGAGTCACAGGACAAAGCAATAGTTCTTTATGTCTGTATCAATTATTGAGTGTCTGAACAAAATCGTTATTATTTTGGAAGCTAAACACGAACCGTATTCACGTTAGCCGATTATATCCTTACATACTCTTTTTGTCATATCCACGCACGACGTACCAACGACGCACCTGACCTTTCTGAAAAACCTCACCAATTATGTTAGTGTATGTCTATCTAGGCCATCTCCTCCTGGCGCGGCGTTGCCACTCACATCTGCCGTGTGAAGGTTAGTCGCCTAATTTATCCTATCAAACCGTCCAAGGCTAAGCATACTCCTTTCAATTTTTGTCACTACATCTTCTTTTATACCGCAAGTACCTACCGAAACGTTCTCGTACAACCTCATTTCTCAATGTATCATGCAGATGAACCGTTACTGTATTAACTAGTCATTTTGATTACGTCACTAGATATGACGATCATGATAGCCTGTGATAGATGTAGTATAGTGAACGTGTTATACCTACTGATGACCTACTAATGAATAATAATGCTAATGTGGACGATAGATCTCCGTACACAGACAGACGTTCAGCATTCTTTCGATGAAACTGTCAACTGCAGCGCACATTTAACAGCTTCGTAACGGCTACGTCTCGCCTCAGAATCAGCTAAACACCGAGACCTTAGAGCCATAGATCTTAGGTGATCTTATTCTAGAACTAAGACATAAACGTGGGCAGTAAAAATGCTAGATCCTTGCGTACAAAGCGACATGTCTATCACATAGTTTACATGGCTTTTTGAATCGTTTGAATCTTTATAAAACAGAGAGTTTTATAAAGATTCAAACGATTCTAAAAAGCATTTTAGGAAGTCATGTTTTATTAGTGTAATTCAGTACTCGAAATAGAGAGTTTTTAAGAGGAAACAGGGGCTGCGATTCTCCGTACAAATATATTCCCCCTTTTTGAATAATGCCTCTAGATTTATCTTTTTTTCATAAAAGTAGACACGTCCCAGTTATTTCCTTTTTTTCAGCAACAATTGAAGCAAATATGATCCTACATAAATTAATGACAAAAAATGTCCCATTTTTACGGCCGCGATTAGAGGACTACCAGATAAATTCTAAAAGTTATCATAAAATAAATTAATTAAATTTTAATATAAAATTTAATTAAACCTCAGTTTTCGAAGAGTAAAAAGGGGAGTAGGAAACGTCAAATTTTTTGATATGATCGGTTTGAGCTGCAGCTGTCATATCGCACTTTACGGGGGCAGGCTTGACCCTGCGCGACGGCAATAGTTTCTTCCAATACCTAGCTCACAGGCCCTGTTCCCTCTTAATGGCGGATCGCTAACGGCTAACGGTAATGCTATACGCTCTCTTAAACCATGTGTTTAGGCATGTCGCTTTGCCATGTTACGCTAATATCTTAAACCTCCTGATGATACCCTTTACTAGATTTTCGAGCTCTAACGACTGATTAACTTGTGTCTTGTCACATTCGTTGCGACAAACCGGGCCTTAATAGCGAATCTAAAACGAAATTATTAAAAGCTGTTGAGGATAGAAAATTAACTTGCTTTATTCTACTATTTTCATATCACTATCATCACTTCACTACATATTATAAAACAAAGTCCTCCGCTGCGTCTGTCTGTCTGTTCGTGATAAACTAAAAAACTACTGCACCGATTTTCATGCTGTTTTCACCAATGAATATAGTAGTTCTCGAGGAAGGTTTTAGAATATTATTAGCAAAATAAAAAATAATGATATTTCTCATGGGAACGGGATCAAAATTTCATGATTACTTTTGGTCGCGATAACCGGCATCCATGCGGGTGAAGCCGTGGGCATCAGCTTTTTAAAAGCTTGTAAATTGTAAATTCGGCCTCTAGTTTGAGAACAGTCTAGTTAGAGGCTGAAAATATGGAGAACATTAAATACCCTTTTTTTTTCGGATGCGAAATCATCAACATTTAATGACCCCTCACGCTCTGGACGGAGCGGAAGGGAGTGTCAGACTTGTACTAACTAAAACCCATGCATGTTCCTTCCTTGCCCTTTGTGTTCCAGGGCCGCGGTATCTCTTTCGAACAGTCCTCTCAGTATTGGTACCAAAAAGTTTATTCATGTTGTCGCCATAATACCACATCAATAGTTCCCCATCGCCCGGGGCCCCAATGAAGATATTCCTGAAATTTCTCAAATTGCCTAAGTGGGAAGCGATTGTCTTGGGGAGGTAGGTAGAAGGTTTAATCACCTAACCCTTCTGAGTGGGTAACATAATGATAATAAATTCAATATCCGCAAATCATGAGCTTGGGTTAACGCAATTTGCTGTTATATTTACAAGTACTTGTTGAGATGAGCGTGCGCTAAAATATTTACTGTATTGGATATATTGTATCGTGTAATGAAAGACAAGATCTCTTCTGTATGACGAACAAAGTCTTATTTAAGGAATTGTGTTTTTATTCTTATATCTTTACTAGCTTATCTAATGTGTTATTCCAGATTATAAACTATCTGTTACATAAGATTAGCGACCCGGCCTTTTTTAATAGAGCATAATTATTATGATTATATGTTTGTCTGTCGTAGGGTCGCATCAGCTTGATGCGTCGAATATGTGTATTAGATTTAAATGTAATATAATGTCTACACACACTACTACACTACTTAAACACAAACAAAACACATAGCAAATACATACCATGAAAACTGCACTATGCAATTGTTTTTTTTAATAAAAATCTTTTGATTAATACAACACGACGTTTTAAACTTAACATGCTCGTTTGGTCAAACATAAAAAAATAAGTTACAGGGTTTTTTTTTTAAATATATTAATGAAAACGTGTTTTTTTAGTATCTATATTCCTTTATTTATTTATATACATATTTTTTACATTTTTAAATATTTAAATATAAAACGACATAAAAAAAATCAATTAAAAATATATAAAATAGTAGTATCTATATTATTATGTAGTTTACTTTTACTGAAAGGTACTCGAACAAGTTGTGAATGCATAGAGTAGATACATTTTTCTCAAATGAAGATTTATTTGTTTTCCTGGTTTTATTTGTTTTACAAACGCCAGCACATCAAGCTACTACAATCTGTCAAATTTTTCAATAGATTTTCAACTTTATCTGTAAAGAATTAAGTTCAAAGTTGTTTGGAAAAATCTGACAGTTTCGGGTAGCATGACCTGCTGGCGTCTGTACCTACCTAAGCCACTTGAGTTCATTCGGTTTGCCATCCGTATACTAATTATTTGCTGATGCAAAGCCATCCTTATGCGTCCCCTTAACAGTAAATTGGTTTCGATCCACTGCTGCGTTGGGTAGACGCAATGTAGTCGGTAAATATCCACTGCTGAGTTTGGGTTTCCCGTTGATACATTTTATCGTGCCGTAACACTACGTATCAGAGGCCCTAGCACGAGCGCGCGGTGGAAACGTAACGTAAATACGTCGATTTGAGGGTATTATTAGCTATCGAATCCTTTTTGGAAAACAAGTAACAAAAAAATACTCCGATGAAAATAAAATAAAATGTGGATTATATGGTATGACGAAATTTAAATCTTGTATAAAACGCAAGCATATTATAAGTCGGGGGATTACATTGATGATAGAAATGCTTGGCTCAATGCTGGTCCTGCTCCACAAGCATAGGGGCAAACTAATTGATTACTATGTGAAGTTATTGTGGAAGCTGCACAAGATTGGATTAATATCTTTGCATTGTATAAATTCAATCTCTTATTATTATATAATTGCATAGCACATGTGTGAGTACTATGTACTGTAAAGCTACCATTTACATTTAGTTATCTTTCATTGACTTGAATTTGCCCTGGTGGCTGAGAGAATGTCATGCTCACTCAAATGTCTCGCTGATGCTGGCGGGTGTGTCGAGTCATTTAGCTCCCTTCAATATGGTTGAGCTGAATGGGGCTGATCCACGCGTCATGTTCGTGAACGGGCGGTCAGTCTGTCTGGCCATCCGTCCGTATGTCACAGCCTATTTTACTCCGAGACCATTTTTACCCCAGAGTTGTTTGGAGAGCGGATGTACTTTACTTGTAACGGAAATTAAAATCAATCCAAAATCGTTACAATCGTTTTGTTTGTTAGTTCTCGTTATTTATTTTCTGTGTATCAGAATGATACTTAAATTAATTAAAATAACAAAGAATGCGAATTTAACAGTTTATTTTTGTTTACTACAGTGGATGTGAACAACAATAAAAGGTCAACATTTAAACATATTTAAATAGCCGCCGGCTGTAGGTATAATGTTATGAGAAAAAATAACACTGAATAATGCGTTAATATTAAAAACATACAAAAATAAAAAAAAACATTGTATATAAAGGGTGTGCAGAAAAACAGACTCTAAAAAGAAAAATAATCTTCACGAAGGCTAGCCTCCTGTATTACCGGAAATTTATGAAACGAATATGTACAATTCCGAGCCTATATGGGAAATGTGTAAAATAATGTTTCAAAGACACAAGCATTGGAAATGCATGTATTTTTTAGGAATTGTATGCAATTCCGAGATGGTACTAGGAAATATAGAAAAACTAATGCTCTCTGTGGATTAAACGAATAAAATCAACGTCAAGGTAAATATCAAATTGTTGTAATAAGGCATAGTCGAGAGCGTCTATCGTAATAGACGCTCTCGACTGTGTGTAGTCACCCCTCGCACCTCTATCCCCACTGTACTTAAGATCAAGAATGTAATACATTGCCGATCGCTATTTAGGAATTTATAGATTTCCTAGGAAAAGTGCATATTACAAAATATATCATAGATTTCCTACCTATTTTAGGAATTGTACACATTTCCTAAGAATTGTATACAATGACGGATTACGTACTTTTCCGTTAACATATACAAATACAGTTTGTATCAGAAAAGTGTGACTATATTCAAGAGCGCGGTATATTATAATTAACCATCAAACTGTACAACTTTGTCCATGGGACCATCGTCGAATCTTCTTCTTTACATAGTATATAACATGGTCGCTCGCGCTGTCTGTACGCTTAGATCTTTTAAACTACTCAACAAATTTGAATGCAATTTTCAGCAATAGATAGAGTGAATCAAGAGGAAGTTCTATATGTGTATACATAATTATGTAAACTAGATACACCCGTTTCCCGTTTCTCGTGGCACTACTGGATCGCTTGTAGAACTGACCGATGGAAAGTTTAAAAACTACATCAAACGTGTCCTTATTAAAAAAAGCATATTACAAAATCAAGGACTACGTTGAAGTTAAAAAAGTTTGGCTTTAGTGCCTTCTGCGCATGCGGCTTCCCTGGTAGCTCATAAACGGCACAAATATGTGGATGTCTCTAACTATTCTTAATCTCATATTTTCCCTTCTTTCTAATCATTTACAATAGTTTTCAAATCATTTGTCAACCTTTGCTCAGAATAGTTACAGCACTGATAAGAATATTTGTGTCACTTGTTTATTTATCATCATCATCATCATCAGCCTTATAATGTTCCCACTGCTGGGACTCAGGCCTCCTCTCTTATGAGAGGGAATGGGCTATAATCCACCACGCACGCTTGTTTATTTATAGTATTTTACAATAATTTCTTACCTTTGTATAGATTCTTTTTTACCGATCGTTTGTGAATGTGTGAACACTGTAGACTTTTTAGATTCCCAGATGCTGGTTAACTTTTTATCTTGTATTACATTTTTTGTGTAATACGTAGTGACTTATTGTCAGGCCTACGGTGTTCCCCCATACTTAAGTAGGTACTAATGCTGTAACATGATAATATTGTAACACCAAATGATTTGAAAAGAGTAACCATGGAGTTTCTTGCCGGTTCTTCTCCATAGGAAACAACCAACCGAACCGTGCACCTTTTTGTCGACGTGTTATAAGTGCCCATCTGGGCCTATGTGAAATAAAATATTTTGATTTTGATTTTTTAATTTCTTGGTTAGTTCTACGGGATTTTTTTAGCCCGTGGTAATGGTAGTAGGTAATACTGGTAGTACCACGGGCAACAAACGAGCGTTTTCTTATATTTTTATCTACCTGTATAATAAATTGTCCAGCTGGGCCTAAGGTTTTCCACTCTTCAGTGCTCGTTGCTTTCTCCCAGCCAAATAGCGATGTCCAGGCATGCCCACTTTCACAGGAAATTGTCCCAACTCCTTTGTCCACTGCTAAAGGTGTATAGAAATGTTATGAATGTCACTTTTACAAAATAAAGTTCGTAATATGATAAAACCTCTAGTAGGTGAGAGCAAATCATTTAGGTAATCTAATATTATAACATGTGGATAAAATTACTTATCATATTACTGAGCTAATTAACTTGTAACGTGGTCTGAGCTTTATTAAATTTGACTACGACAGTGTAAACTCTAGCTAAAGTATATACACAATGTTATGATCGGTATCAAGCTAGATAAGGTATTTGCCACACTATCAAAATATTGGGCTTAGTCGTATAATGCCCAATTCTTAAAATACCTAGCGTTCTACTACATACACTACAATTTTCATTAAAAAAAAACAAAATTTGTTTTATGAAAACACTACAGTTTTCATTAAAAAAAAAAAAAATTGTTTTAACTGTTATGATAGTGTAGCAAAGGCCTTATCTAGCGTGATACAGATGATATTGTGTAAAGGAAAAAGACTTTTCTTAAAAAAGATATACGACCGCAGCGACACCGCGCGGCTATGGCAAAAAACATAATCCTTAAAACAAAGAGCTCTCTAGAACTACTCATTCTTCACATTTCATTTGATATCAATCACGGCTTACAAAGTCTCAGTGGCGCTCGGCAGCGTTCGGTAAACTTCGGAACTTTAGTTCGTAGCGGCTGTACTCCAGTTTATCTACTCAGCTACGGGGATCGCACGTGCCGGCGTAGCAGCGTAGCGGGAGGTTCGAGCGTATTACGGCCTACGCGAATCGAGGTTACGTTGTGAAGTGACTTTAACTTTTGTGGTGAACGCTTCAAGTGAAAATTAGTATGTACGTGAAATTGTGAGGTAATTGAAGGATTAACACTGAGTTGTTTTGGTTCACATCTGTGATTGTTACATGGTAAGTGTTTGTGTATTGTATAAGTACCATTTACGCGCTTACGGTCATTAATTAAAATTTATGGTTACTGCTTTTTAACAATTTTATAGTTATCACGGTGGAAATTTAGTGTAGGTATTAAACGAGCCATTAAACCTATAGAACTCGTACACTCGTCATTCTGTAAAATTCGTTTTTGAACTATTAGAACTGATATGGAATTAAAAACACTCAATTTTTTAAATTCATCTTGATTCACTCAAATTTTGCTACTAAACCGAATATCGGACTTCATTATTTATTCCTTTAAGCAATAATTATCTTGTAATAACCATAGCCTAAATATGTATTATAAAAGTATTTGTCCATATTATTTCTATCATACATAGGTAACTGCGCATCATTCTCTAGATATACCTATGGTTAGTGTATTTTCCATTTAAATTAAATATGAAAGAAGCTTGTGTGGGGAAACGGGTCTATCATGCGTCTCCGCATGATAGACCCGCTTCCCCACACAAGCTTACTTACCAAAAGACCGGATTTTAGCGAAGGATTATAATATGTACTCGTAATTAAAAAAGAACCATTATTTTGAACATGCCTAAATTATTAAAATAAACATATTTTTTTTAAAAGCTAGCTATCTTTCTTATTCATATCAATATTTTAAAATACATTTTTGTTAAATATTAAATAATTATTTATCTTGTAACACCAACAATTTGATTAAATAAAAAAACATAACAACACACCTGTAATTCCCGAAGGGCTAGGCAAAGATGTCCCTAATAGTACTACACCCACATTTCACCAGTTATCTTTAAATCTCATGTAATAGGGGGCGAGCCTATTTCCATCAACCGGGCACAAAGCTCCGTGGCTGCTACTGAGAAATTCCTGATAAACAAACCCAATAACACTGCCCTATTATAGTATAGCTCATAGTTTAGAGTATATAGGCTCACATTGAGGTACTTCAAATGAGAGTCTACATGCATTGTAGGGGCGAGTAATTTTAGTTACGATTTCTCCTCATACCTAGATCTCCAAACTACTTAGCATTTTCGCTTGCTTAGGTTGATCCGTGGATGGGTGAAAACCCATTACATACCGAGATTCCTAGATGCCTCGGAGAGCACGTAAGCCGTTCGTCCCGGCTGTCATTTGTAGATTTTTGACAGTCGTTACAGATAGTCAGTGGCGCGAAAGTCTGACAATGACTCTTACCATGGAGTATCGTATTACCCAGTAAGAACTGGGTTGTGGAGGTTAGATAGGCAGTCGCTCCATGTAAAATACTTGCATCCAGCTGCATCCTGTTAGACTGGAAGCCAACCCCAACATAGTAGGGAAAAGGCTAGGCAGATGATGAACTCTAGGGGGAGTATTCCCATTTGAGCACCGATTTTTTAGAGCACCAAAGATGTTCCCTTTTGAGCAAAGGGAATATCTTTGGCTCTAAGCATTGGTGCTCTTGAAATCGGTGCTCAAATGGGAATACTCCCTCTAGGATTATTTTCCAATTGAATTTATTCTTTTTCCTTCAAGCAGATAAATACGCAATAAGTTGTTTGATTTCGTTTTTGATCATCATTATTATCATCATCTTAGTTTTTACTCAAATAGTTGGGTTGGCTTACATTCTAATAAGATGCAGCTGAATACCAGTATTCTAAATGGATCGACTGCGTATTACAGCTCCGCAGCTCAATTATTACTTAGTACCACGATACGGTTTTTTACTCGTAAGGACTGTCCAAAGATTACGAATGACAGACATGGTTTCCGAGGTACGGATTGGATCATTCGACTCGTGCGGGTATTGTCTATTAGTTACAAGACCATCCAGGAGAAACTCCTTCTTCTTTACGTGTTGATTACACCCAAATTTTGTCAGACCAGTACTATGTAGCCACTCAAAGTACACTTCACGTTGGATTCGTTTAAAAATCCTGAAAGATGCAGATGGTTGTTTTGGAGGGTTACGAAAAGAAGTGGAAAGTGTTTCCATACTGGCATTGTTTTTAGTATCGAGAATACCCCATTTGGCCAGTTTGTATCAGTCTCCTCAAACCACAGCACATGTAAACTCAAACTCCAAGAGAAAAGAAAAAATATATATTTACGTTTACACTGTTAAACAATTCCTATATACTTTTTACACGTTACAATTTTCAATTTCCACTTTACAAGATCTATTGTGCGTTGGTTTCGAAGCCTCTTTTATCTTATTTCCCCCTTAAGATAAGTAATTTGTTCGTGACGTCAATGTTTGTTAACTTCGCCGAGACATTTGACAAGGTACTTATTTCTTTTCTCTCTTATCGAACGTTTGTAAGATAAAGAGTTCAAGTTTGAACTGAGCTTTCGGTTTTTTAATCAATGTATGGTTTTGACAGCACTTTATAAAACGTGATTCTTTTTTCTTTTTTTAGGTTTGTGTTTTTATATATTTTTATTCGACTGCGGCGAGGCTGAAAAGGAGGAAACTATTCTTATAAGAATATCTAAAGAATATCGAACATTTGGGAGTCTATCGCCTTTTGTTTTTTTTGGAAAGAACGAAATTCATACTAATATTATGAACTAACTGTGCCCGCGACTTCGCTCACGCTGAGCGCTAAGCGCTGACCGCGCCTTACAGTTTTGTTCAGAATTTTTTGCTCTTTCGAATGGTGTATATGAAAAAATACTAGCTTAAGAAAAATGTCCCTTGCCCTACTGGTTTTTGGGTCAAATCACATGATCACAGCGCCGATCCACTTCGATAAGGTAAGGGCCTTCCCAATCAACGAATTACCATTACATAGTTTATTTTTTAAGAAACCATAATAAAACTAGCCTTACACTAATGCCTTTGTTATCTCAAAAAATAAATATCACCCATACTTTAAACGGATTGCACGACATTTGACATAGTTGTCTCTTACCCCAATTTGCATTGTGATACTTTACCAGTGTCAACGTTGCACCTATTTGAATCGAATTATATTTAGGTTCGGTGTCTGTTACATCAATTTGCTCGAGAGAAGTAATGAATATTTATCCTTGTTACCTTTATTTACAAACACTTCTAACTTCATAACACAAGAACATCACAAGCAAACACGTGCTTGCACTATTATCATACAACGTCTTTCTGTGTGGGAAAGAGAGTATTATACAGAGAAAGCAGCGCGCGGGCGTCAAAAAAAGTTGCTATCAGTGCAAGTTCACCTGTCGTTTGGTCGGGATTGTGCACGGTTTTTGACCAAAAGAATGTGGTAAAAATAAACGTAAGAAAAATATAAGCAAACAGAAAAAAAAACCAATCGAATCAAATGAGCAGGAAAAACCCGTTAAATATAAAAAGGAAAAATTGATTATCAAGCGAAAAATTATGAAAACGAAAAGAGTAAGTAAAGGGTGATGCTTACGAAACGTTATCTGGGAAACTCAAATAAGCTAAAAAACTACAGTCTAATCCCTGCCAACCAGAAAAAAAATGTCCTAGGTATTGTGTTATAAGCTTTAAGACGAGAGGCGACAAAGAATTTTCGACCACTTTTCAAATATAGATAATCAGCGAAAAAGAGATTGGTAAGTGCACTGTGCACTAAGAGTACCAATTAAACGGAAAAAGTCTGATTCAACTGAAAGTAAAAGACAATGTATATTCGAGTACTTTATAAATGAAAGAAAAGACGGAGACAAATTTGTGAACAATTTTTGCTAAAGAATTTAGATATTACACAGATTCTTTTGTTATATACACTGCATAATGCACAAGAAGAGGGTTTATCCCAAAAAGATAAACAAAGCTAACCAATTATAAACACGAAATATGAAGAAGCTACTGTAAATGCGGCAAAGGAGTACGTTGAGTCTCTTCCATCACTACCCTCACATTACTGTAGGCATTCAAGTAATAGGCTGTATTTACCACAAGAATACAAAACGTTAACTAACTTATACCACCAAACCGAAAAATGCAAACAGAAAAAGATAAATTACTTGAGTGAACGTGTTTTCATTAC
The DNA here is from genome assembly GCA_950005105.1 of Lycophotia porphyrea. Lineage (NCBI taxonomy): Eukaryota > Metazoa > Arthropoda > Insecta > Lepidoptera > Noctuidae > Lycophotia > Lycophotia porphyrea. The sequence continues at coordinate 11,683,201 of OX465389.1, forward strand.
TCTGTTCCATAAAGAATACCGCATCTTAACTATTCACGTTCCGCAGAAGAATAAGTGCAACATTTGCGCTAAACATGAAAACAATCCAAAGGAGTCAGAAATGAACAAAAAAATGATTCAAGCTCACATGGAAGAGAAAGATGCTACTTATGAAAGATTTACTAGTCATCAAAACTATTCTTTAAACAAGAAAACTCTAACTGCAAGCATTGATTTACATTTTTTTTAAATACGCCTCATGGTGACAATATATTGTTATTCTATAGTAGAAAATGCCCTGTCTATAACTTTACGATTTATGAAAGCTCTACTCAAAACGGGTTTTGCTATGTTTGGGGTGAATTTGACGGAAAGCGAAGGTTAAAAGAGATAGGGTCCTGCCTTTTCAAGAATCTGAAAGATGTCGATGATAGAGGAATAAGAAAAGTTATCCTGTTTTGCGATGGACAAAATCGTAATATGACGATGCTGGCAATATTGCATTATTTTTTGACGATATACAAAAACGTCGAAACGATTCAGATTAGCTTCCTATTGACCGGTCATAGTTACATGACAGTTGACAGCATTCACTCGGTTAATGAACGTGAAGTGCGAAAATTGACTGTCTGGAGTTACTCGCAATTGCCTAGTTACATGGAATTTGCTAGAAAGAATCCTCGTCCCTACGTCGTAACTAGGGCTTTCAATACCGGTATTCTGGGATCCCGTAATACCGGGATCACGGATTTAATATCGGGATTTTTCAATACCGGTATTGACGCCTCAATACCGTGATTACGGTATTACAACAATGGCTAATCGTGAACATGATATGACGATAGGAGAACCTTCTAATTCATTAAAACGACCAGTGAACATGAAGACATGTCACAATTAGAGAGGGAGATATCCAAATTGCCTAAAACCAAGAGGGCTATCTCAGCTACGAGCACCGATTTTTAATCTAAGAGATGTGTTTCTTCGAAACTGCTAGGGGTGGTCGGGATATATTTCTATCAAATCAAAATCAAAATTATTTATTTGTTAGAATATGGTACAAATATATGTATCGGCAGCTTACAGATGCTTATTGTCTGTGATGCTTACAAGTGCAGAGCGTGCTTTTTCTTCAAAAGGCTATTTATATAACAGGCCGTCAACATTATTACTATTTGTATTATTTCGTTTATTAATTTTTCTTTACACATTTTTTATATTTTTACATATTTCTTAAAAAAAATATTAAAAAATAACATTTGAAAATATTAAAAATAGTAGCCCACCGGTATCGGGACCAGGGTCCAAGCTACCGGTGTTCAGGGCTGAGAGAAAAGACCCTCCTAACAATACGAGCCGTGTCCAGGAGTACCGCTTTCTGAATCAAGCCCTTGATCCAGCTACCTAACGAGAGCCTCCTAAGGTGTTGGTCAAGGCTCTTGGCAATTAAGCCATTGGTTAAAACGACTTTCGGCACCACGATCTCTGAGCACACATCGAACATGTCGACAACCTCGCGGGCCCAGTCAAGATAAGTATCTTAATTTGCTTATCTTTCTCGGCTTTCACAAGGTTCTCGTCATGCGCGATCGTTATATCAACAATCATTGCGCGCCGCTCTGATCGATCTACCACCACTATATCAGGCTTATTGACTACAATAGTCCTGTCAGTGATGATGGATTGATCCCAGTACAGTGTGGTAATGCCATTTTCAAGAACTGGGTCATAGGTATGTGCCCACCTATAGTACGGCACTTCCGATTCCACAAGGCTGTATTTTAGATCAAATTGCTGATGGATGATCCTGGCTACAAGGTTGTGTCTATGCAAGTTAGCCGTTAGCCAGACGAGAACACCTGGAGATAATGTGATGGATTGATTCGCCTGGACGGTGGCATGCCCGACATATATCAACCGTGCCGTCCTTCACAATAAATCTCCGGTTGTTACTCGTATTCCGTCGGGCCCATGCTCGGAAATACATACATTCATACCTCCCTGCGGTCGTTAGTGTCAAGAACTACAGGTTTGCGCCAGTCTCTTTAGCCAAGGAGAGTGGGGTAAGGCCCTTGTCCATCGCGACCACATCTCCACATCTCGATGCAACCCCACGTCGGTTTCTAGGAAATATTCCCTTTTTTTTCGGATGGGAAATCATCAAATGACTTCTCCCGCTCTGGGCAGAGCGGAAGGGAGTGTCAGACTTGTACTGACTAAAACCCATCCATGTTCCTTCCTTGCCCTTTGTGTTCCAGGGCCGCGGTATCTCTTTCGAACAGTCCCGCAGCCCAGGAAATATTCCCTGAGACTGCACATCTCGCGATTGTGGAGAGTCTTCAAGTCGAGTCGGGGGGCAAAAGCTAGCTTATAATAAATAAGAACAATAAAGACTGCTTGGAAAATAAAAACACGTATTTTAATGGTTTTATTAATGTCCTAACTGGACTTGCGTTCAATACCGGTATTAATACCGTGATCACGGTATTGACTTCCAATACCGGTATTGATACCGGTATTGAAAATATCCGGTATTTGAAAGCCCTAGTCGTAACCGTTATGGAGCACACGGAGATCATTGACTCCCAGTCAATGATCTCTTTGTGCTCCATAACGGTTGCCCCGTAACAAAAATTGTTTCCACAAAAGACGAAGGACTTGCAAATTATGAAAATTAGAATAGCTAGGATAAAGAAAAAAAGACCTTAAAACCATTTGGACTAAACTCTCTAAGAGCGGTTGTTTATGTCACCAAAATAAATAAAGAATTGGCAGCCAAAAAGATAGGGAGTCATCCAGAACGTAAAACGAAGAGTGGGAAGGCAAAAGGAAAAGGGACGGGAAAGGGTGAGGTTCAGGGAAAAACATCTGTTAGTGAGCCGTCACCACTAGTGGACTCGCCTGATATAATAATGGAAAATAATTGCATGGAACTAAGACCTTTGTATTACACCACGCTGCCAATATTATTGGCCAAAATACAAAGATTAAAAAAAAATCTGCGTGAATGCTATGCCTAGTAGATTTCATCAAGATTATTTGAAGCTACCACATTGCGCAATTTGAATCAAACGAACGAAGAAGGTAATGTTGATGAAAACAACCTCTAATTCTGAAACGTTTATTGATCTCAATTTTATTAATATTATTTATAATGATTAAACATTGATCTCATAATGAAGGCTAATTAAGCGGTAGGAGTAAAATTGATTAATTTAATTTGATTAACAATGGTGCCGATTCCCTTGTTTACAAACTAAACCAAATTTAAGTTCAGTGCATCTTGTTCTTTCTATTTGATTAAGAAAATTAACTAATTTTAGTTTTGTCCTGTCAAATTAACCAGCGCCGACACAAATTTAGACGTGATTAAAAAGTTGACTACTAAAATTACATCAAATTACGTCAGGTGCCGACTAATTTGACAGGACTTAACTAATATTTATCTTCTGTCCTTTTCATAATGAACTAGAAAGAAAAAGATGCACTCAACTTAAATTTCGTTTAGTTTGTGAACAAGGGAATCGGCACCAATGCATATTATGCTCAATTATGATTGTTTGCAGCTACTCTTTTATTTGAATAAGAATTCAAAGTAAGTATAGGTATTTGTTACCTTTTGTTCTAATTTGATTATAATAAACGTATTCAATGAATAATATCAAATTTGTTTTGTTTGTTTTTTGATCCAATTAATAGAAATTGGCTATTACAATGTACAAACATTGCACGTAAGCGACAGAAAAAAAATACACTCACGGTTCTAATACATTTTCATGTCTTAAATTATTTTTTATAAGGATTTCCAAATTTAAGATATCCGTACGTTAAAAGTGTGTACTTCATTTTCTGTCAACAATCTCTTAACACTGTATTTTTTTCATACATTTTTTCAACAAGTCCTTTACATTATTTTTTCATTAATAGATTGGATCCAACGTAGAGGTCAATTTAATGTAAGGGACGAGAATACAAGATACTTCGTCAGTAAGGGACATTACTAACAAAATACATTGGTGTAAGGGACATCTATTTTCTTAAATAGCTAATTTAAATAAATGTTACAGGTAGACAGAACACTTTTTATTATATGTATATATACATATATAGATGTGGGAGTTCCTTTGTCTGTCTGTAACGTTTTCAAAACAATAGCTGGACGGATTCAGTTGAAACTTTGAACACCTACAATCCATCAGCCGAGCTAGGTGTCCTTTATCCCGGTAGCACGATACTGCAGGATAATGGTGCCGATTCCCTTGTTCACAAACTAAACTAAATTTAAGTAGAGTGCATCTTTTTTTTCTATTTCATTATGAAAAGGACAGAAGATAAATATTAGTTTAGTCCTGTCAAATTAGTCAGCACCTGACGTAATTTGATGTAATTTTAGTAGTTAACTTTTTAATCACGTCTAAACTTGTGTCAGGCGCTGGTTAATTTGACAGGACTAAACTAAAATTTATCTTCTGTCCTTTTCTTAATGAAATAGAAAGAAAAGATGCACTGAACTTAAATTTGGTTTACTTTGTATACAAGGGAATCGGCACCAATATGTACTGTAAAAAATCTAGATTAAATTAATAATAGTCATCTTACTAAAGCATAATGGGATTTTTGACCATTTCTCTTAGGGAGTAGTACCTTTTTCAAGGCAGCACGCAACAAAAACGCGCATTGGACGTAGAGTTGCGGTAACCAGCCGGTTATACAATACCTTTTCCAAACTAGTTGTACTCTGTTGCTTTTTTCTTTTGTTGTAAAATCATGTGGCAATATCTTTGTCAGATTATACCAATAATCTGACAAAGATATTGTTCTTCGATATATTCCATTTTGTTGCCTTTGACTATGGTGGGGGTTTAGTTGGTTTGTCGTCACTTGGTCCTTGTAGCACTCATTGAGAGCCCTACCCTCTCACTTTCGTACAATCTACGCCAAAACGTAGTACTCATGAGGACAAAAATCCCTTTCGTTTTAAAGTAGAATTGTGTAATAGAAACAGGTAGAACAAACGGAAATCTTTGGCGCCACAAGTTCTACGATTTATACCACCTTAAATCGTAAGTTCAAATCACAGTCCAATAATAAAAAAAATATTCCCCTTAGTTATACCTTAGAACTGTATAGTAACTAGTGAGCACGAACCAAAGCAACGCTTTAGCTTTCTGATTATACTAAAAGTCCAGGAAATACTTGCAACGTAATCAGTGGTAATTAACTGACCCCGCTGCGTTCTACCTAAATCTTTTGGTTCCTATCTTATCTTTTGATTAATATAGTCTTAATTGTCTTACGTATGCGTTTTCGAGGAAGATAATATATATAATAACTCCGCAAGTAACCACTAGGTAATTTTGGTTTTGCAAATCATATATTGCGTGAAGTTTTTTCCCCTGTGAAGTTATTGTGGAAGCTGCAGAAGATTGTAATAATATCTTTGCATTGTATAGGTTCAATCTCTTAGTATTATATAATTGCATAGCACGTGTGAGTACTATGTACTGTAAAGCTACCATTTAGTTATCTTTCATTGGCTTGAATTTGTCCTGGTGGCTGAGAGAATGTCATACTCACTCAAATGTCTCGCTGATGGTGGCGGGTGTGTCGGGTCATTTAGTTTCCTTCAATATGGTTGAGCTGAATGGGGCTGATCCATGCGTCATGTTCGTGAACGGGCGCTGTCAGTTGGGATTGGTCATCTCTAAGCTGCCACGGTTTATTATAACTACCTACTTTGTTTTAATTTTTTTTTTATAATCTTTTACTCTGGACGCTCTTAATGTGCACGTATTTCTACATCGTTCTCACATATATGTATAATCTCAACATGAATGATGTAACCAAGATTTTGTAACAATATTTTGATTGGTAATAGTGTCCATGGAGTTTCTTGCCCATTCTTCTCCATAGAGATCTACGCTTTGGAATGGGCAACTATAGTTCTTTCACAAGTTATTATGCCTTGTGTCTGTGACTGTAGCTTAGCCTTCTTTGTTTTTCTGAAATTGAAAAGTGCCTGTAATGGTCAAGTTGAAATAAATGCTTTTGAGATTGAGTTTTGAGTTTAAGAGCGCATGTTTCTGTACGGTATTTTGTGATTTCATAAACAAAACTTATATACCTACTCGACCTGGATGTAAAACCTATAGGAAATTTAGAATTGTTTTCACGATATCTAAGGTATTTCCATAGAGAACGTTGTTCAGTTTGATGGTCTGTACCACACCCTTAAATATGACCACACATTTCTGATACACTCTGTTCAGCAGTAGGATTTAATAGACTAACTCGGGTGGTACACCTAAGTTGGTACTTTAGATTGTTAGGTTACTTATAAGACTATCATGGGTCCGATTCAAATGCAAATTAGTGGTAAATAAAAGAGGCTCAAGAAATCCAAAAATGGTACCAAAAACGTGGTACGCTACAAATAATGACGTACCTACATGTATAGCAACTTTTAGTATAGAGACCAGAAAACTGCCACGGTAAAAACTGTACCATAAACAGGGTGTAAAGGACAGCCCTCCACAAACTGACAGGGTGCAATCAGCTACTTATTTTGAATCATATTTCAATTTTTTCAGGCTTTTTTTTTTCAGTGGCTTTTCCTTTTTCAATGTAAAATTACATTCCCTGTACACAACACTCTATTTATGTAAATAATACGGCTAAAATAAAAAATACAACATTTAGTTGTTGCAATACTCTAACGAACGACGCGTGAAATCAACTGTTCACTGCCTGCCTAGCTACAGAGTTCGAACTCGTCGTTGCGCTTGCTGTTTGCTACGTGCGTTTTGCCACGGTAACGATACATAACGTATGAGGAAATAAAACAAATCAAATTTATCGAATTCCCATAACCTTCCTGAAATAATTTCTTGTACCGGTACAAGAAATTATTTCACCTTTCCACCATCTTTTGTAAATTAATATTTTTTCAACACACTTGCTCATAAAATGGCTCTAATTTCACCGCAATTAGGCACATAATGACACCTATAATCAAACTGTGACTTTTTCATTGCTATTATTCACAAGTGAGTTATAGGGTTTTTTTTTTTAATTTTATTGGTTTAGATGCTTTGTTCTTAAAAAAGTTTCGATACAAAAAACAATCGTGTTCAATAGTACAAATAAATTAATGTACCTATTGCTCGCTCATTTCATGCAACTTCGTATTTAAATAGATAATTTCAACTTGTACATTTTTAATATATAAAACTTTCACTCAAATATATATATACTAAATTAGTTTACTCAAATATATAATAAATTAGTTTTCTCTGTAATTAAGAAAACTTTGAATTCCCCATTTTGTACGTAGATAAAACGCTATCCGCGAAAAGCCAAAAAAAAAGAAATCTCATTCTTTAGTCTATGGCCGATCGCCATTAGATGCGCGCGCATAGGAAAACTGATTAATTTTTCCCGCCATTGCGAAATTATTTTCACAATTCGTTTTCACTGTTGAAACTATAGTTATTTATTAATTAAAATGTCTACAAGTAATAGTTATGAAGAAAATAATTTATGTTGTATTCCGCCCGATTTAAGATGTGAAGCCCTTAGCGTTATGGAATGTTTACTACCTGAAAATTCCAAGGACAAATATCTATTGGCGTACCAAAATTTCATACAATGGCAAAACAACAAGAATACGCAGTCTTTTTCAGGAAATGTGTTCATGGCGTATTTTAAAGAATTATTTTCTAAGTGCAAACCTATCTCTTTGTGGTGTAACACTCAATGTTAAAAAGTACAGTCCGAACAAAGAATGGAGTGGACTTAAAAAACATACTCTAATGTGTCAGCTTATCTAAACTAACACCAAGAGACTATCCGATGGATTTAGAAGCAAGAAATCAAAGTTTTTATCGTCTCCATATAACCAATATCTGGCTACTAAGGTTAGTTAAATTAATTTTAAATATCTATTCAGCCTGTGTTGTGTGTTGAACTTAATTGTTGTTTATTTTTTTCAGGTTGCTTTAATATTTGGTGTAACTGGTGCATTTAGGATACAAGAACTAACAAATATAACTGTAAAATACGTAGAGAACCATGGCCATCAAAAACAGTTACTTATAATTTTACTAACTGCTTATTTACTAATTGTTTCTTTAAATAAACTTTTTATCTACTAAATAAAATGAATTTTTAGTATTATTTTCTTCACAAGTGTGTTGAAAAACGTCGTATGATACACGTGTGTATTGATGATTACCGTCCTCGGCTCTCTTGAGACCCTCACCTAACGGCTCGGGTCTCAATGGCGCCTCAGCGGTAATCACCAACTTTACTCACTTGTACCATAATGTACTATTGAATATGACCCGTAACTTCTTTAGAATGTCAATCATACTAAGTTGACCGGTCAACTTAGTATGATATACTGAATTCACCCCATCGGTTTGTGGAGGCCTGTCCCTTTCACCCTGTATACATAACAGCTCATTCTAAAGAAGTTACGGGTCATATTCAAAAATATTAATTTACAAAAGGTACACCGGAATGTATAAAAAGAGTAAGCTAACATTACGACTAGGTTATTAGGTCGACGCCAGCACAACATTACGGTAGGTATAACTCATTTCCTCGACTCTCGGTGGGTGCCCGGACGATAAGCAACTAGTTGGTTCGCTTGATAGAAATGTAACGTTAGGCCGCTGCTAAATCTACCTTTCATAATAATTAGTTTTTGACCGTTTAAGGATATGGAAGGAGGAGCACATTATTGGAGGAGGATAGGAGTATTGAAGTTTGTGCAGCAATCAAACAAAACTTCCATTTTTATTGCACAACTAGCGACATGGACATAGCACAAAAAAAAAATTGTTAATTGTTACAAACCTTACCTTGGCAATTACGAACACTAGGTTCAAATAAACCGGCCAAGTGCAAGTTAGACTCGCGCATCGAGGGTTCCGTATAAACTTGTAAGTATTTTGTTATTGAACAACATATTTACAGTTTTCAGCTTTTTAGGGTTTCGTACCCAAAATAGTATGGATATAGTTAACATTCTTCTATATTTGTAATAATATTGATACATAAAAACATATGTATATCTAGTCTGCAATATTGAATTTATGAAGGAAACATTTATAATGTACTAGCTGACCCGCGCAACTTCGTTTGCGTCACATAATGCAATTAAATAATATATCGACTACTCTACCATACCTAACCTACCCTGCCCTACCTAGCTACCTACCCTACCCTACCTACCCTACCCTACCTACCCTACCCTACCTACCCTACCTACCCTACCCTACCTACCCTACCCTACCTACCCTACCCTACCTACCCTACCCTACCTACCCTACCCTACCTACCCTACCCTACCTACCCTACCCTACCTACCCTACCCTACCTACCCTACCCTACCTACCCTACCCTACCTACCCTACCCTACCTACCCTACCCTACCTACCCTACCCTACCTACCCTACCCTACCTACCCTACCCTACCTACCCTACCCTACCTACCCTACCCTACCTACCCTACCCTACCTACCCTACCCTACCTACCCTACCCTACCTACCCTACCCTACCTACCCTACCCTACCTACCCTACCCTACCTACCCTACCCTACCTACCCTACCCTACCTACCCTACCCTACCTACCCTACCCTACCTACTCTACCTACCCTACATACCCTACATACCCATAAACCATCTACTAAATAGTCCGAACAAAGCCTAAACGTTTAGATAACGACAGCAGCGCCATCTGTCGGGCTGATTTGTGAATCTAAACCATCCAGGGTGCCACCCAAACGCATACAAAAAAAATCATTCAAATCGGTCCAGCCGTTTAGGAGGAGTTCAGTGACATACACACTCACAGAAGAATTATATATATAAAGATTCAGTAACGATAAGTATTCTTTACCTGACTGCGGCGAAGCCCATTGGGCTTATTTAAATTGGCCGCAGGGTTATTTAAATTAATTGTAGTAAATACTCGTTTCCATCATCATCATCAGCCTATAATGTTCCCACTGCTGGGACACAGGCCTCCTCTCTATGAGAGGGAAATAATAATAAATAGTCGTATAGTTAGTAAACACACTTTTCTAAACGATCACTAGAAAACCCTGAATAATGACCATGATGAAAATGTAGGTTTTGTTCACTTCAGTATTATTCTAAATACCTATTTAAAATCGAGTATGGCCTCATTCATAAAGTACTTATACTTAGTAGGTTTTTTAAATTATACTTTTAGGGAATAATAATATATGGAATGGTGACTGAATTTTTGTATTGATATATATTCGAAATAAATTCAAAATGTAATTCAGATTCAAAATTGCAACAATTCATTAAAAATTCGATCGATTGATTGCAATCGATTTGGCATCCCTAATCTTTTTCGATACGAAATGTCGTTTGGTGAAGATGTCGGCGATTAATGTTATGGGATAATCATACTTTATTAGGTTAAACTAACTATATACATTGATAATTAAAAACTATTAAACTAAAATCGATAAACTAACAACAAACTATAAAAGGGCATCGAAAAACTCCTCCTTAACGCTGTCAGATGGTAATGTGCCCAAGAGACTGGCGGCGTTGCCACGTTGTATGGCAACACTTAGCCTCTGGCCAAAGTAAAAGCCAGCCCTTGGGTCATGGGAAGCGTCAACTAGGCGTTTCGAAATTTCCTTAAATAGGCTATGAGCACTCGGACCCCACGGCGCTAGAGTTTCAACCCCAAACGGCTCGAAAATATAGTTACCACACAGGTTTCTATATTTACGCCGCTTGAGGTTCTCTACAGCCGCAGCGGCAGCACCAGCACAGCACGATGAGCTTGGAAGATAGGATGGCGCAAGAGTATCGACGCATGTTGCGTCCCACACTAAAGGCCTACCCATCTTCCAAGGAAGCAAAGACATGCCGTCCGGTCTCTTGCCATCGTCGCGTGCCAAGCCATTGGGTTCTAAAACAGCTGGGACGCCGACGGTGACAAGAGCTCGTCGGATAATGTCGTTTATATATTTGCGTGCCGTGCAAAACGGCCCGCACTTCGGCTGCATGACAGGCCGTGGTGACCGAGGTTGTTGACAGCTTCACCGCAGTGACAGCGATGAGGAGAACAGCAAGCGGCACCAAGGCGTAAAGAAACAGCGAGGCGGAAGGTTGTGTCGTCGAACAATGTGCCTATGCTCGACGACGGTAGTGCGTGAAAATGTTTAATGTTATTAGTCGCGTAAAATACTTTAAAATGTTCATTTTGGCATACAGCTAGTCCGTGTTACAAAAGTATTTCCAACTAATATAATAAAATAGACGATTAATTATCGTGTATGTCCGATATTTTTTTTGTGCACAGGGCCTTTTTGGACAATTTATTATATTATTTTCCTTTCATGATTCTTGGTCGACGGGAATTACCTTATAAGTTTTGATTCCCTTGTGAAATCGCAAAATATGCGTCAAAAACGGTCATAGATTTTTTGATCGCGTTGACTTACAAGTTTGATTTTTACACTGCTGCAAGGAGAACTGAGCATTTGATATTAATTTTAGCTTGATATCTTGACTCGACCGACAACAAAGTAATCCTATAAGGGAAAGGTTTTTCCCGACTGAGAACCCTAAAAACAGCCAAATCCGTTAAGTCAAAGTGATGATCTTTTGTACATACGGCAGTTGATTTTTATTTTGATACATAAATAGACATTTTGAATGCGTCGTTTTTGCCTAATCAAAAGTAACCAAATCATTTCGATGCATTTTTTCTCATGGGCCGTCTTTATTAAAATAATATATCGGTACTATGCAAATCATTAACTTGTTAGCAGGATTAAAGATTTATAACAAAGGTTGGGGTTCTTACATAAATAGTAAAATACATACAGGGTGTAAACAGACTCTTCACGAAGCCGTCAACCAAGCATTATGTATGTACATCAAACTAAGTAACTTTACGCAAAAATTAGTGCTGGGAAACGACTTTTTTTTTGGGCTGAAAAATCACGTTTTACAGTAGGACTCAATGTAACGAACTCAAAACATTGTGCTGATGGATGGATTGAATAGGAAGGGGGTCCTGGAGGTGCTAAAAGTAAGAATTAAAAACTTGTATTTTAAAAAAACTTGTCAAATGGTTGGAACTTTGACCCCCAATATCTCCGTAACTAGAAAGTTCCCAGGTATGGTCTAGAACAAAAAAATGATCGCAATGACGGGGAGAACAAGTGCCTTTCGGCTTCGTTAAGAGTCTGTTTACACCCTTTATAGCTAGAAATGTAAAGTATAAGTTTAAGCATAATACTCGTAATTAATTAGAAATAAGTTTATTTTTGTTTTCTTTAGTAAGAAATGTAAGGCTTTTTTATTTTTATTTATTATTATTATAACAAAGCTAGGATATTTATCTTTAAATTAGATGCACGCTTACCATACTGAAAAAAAGTGTCCAAACCGAGAAAAAGTTCACGCATTCCGCAAAGAACGAAAAATTAAATTTTCAATATGAGTGAATAAGATAATACTATTCAAATCACATTGTCAACGCTACAGAAATGTGACCATATCTTGTCGTATTCGGGCGAATCTAACGATTTAACCCAGACATTCTCAACTCTAAGGCCCTTTGCACACCACGTTTTTTTTATGCGCTGACGACGCGCAGTTTTGACTAGCGCGTCCCATGCGCGTTATCAACACGTTTTAGCAGATTTTACACGTTTGCATCGATACACACGCAAATGTAACGTGTGTTTGTATCGATGCAAACATGCGCTGAAAGCTCTGTTTTTTTCCTTTTTATTCTTGGTGGCGGCTTTCTGCGCGACGCACGTTCACAGCGTGTTTGTAGCGATGTAGCAGCGCGTTTACAGCGGTACAAATGCAAGGATCGTATGCAAAGGTGGCAACGTGACTTCAGTCTCGCGTTTGCTTAGCGTCCTGATTGTATACTATGCGCGTCATCAGCGTATAAAAAAACGTCGTGTGCAAAGGCCTTAAGCATCAGTTCCAGTAAAACTAATTTCTAGACACATTTAGAAATTCGTAGACTCGGTCATTGTTCAAAAAGTTAAGTCTAGTTTCAATAATGACAACCACAATATTGGAGTTTCGTGTAGAAAATGGATGTGGTTTAATAACAACCGCATGAATCGATTGCTTAGCAAACAGTCTGTGGATGAGTGACCAATATTTGCTCAGAGATCGTTATACCTACACATAAACGAGTTTGTATTATACTTAAGTATATGTAAATACCAGGCATAAGAAAGGTATTAAATACTGATATCAACGACATCTGGTATTGAGTCAAGCCAGTATGGCTTGAGTCAATACCAGATGTTTTATTGAGGAAAGCTTGGCTGTGGTCTAGTAGTTGAGCAGCATGTGCGTGAAATGGTTAGCTCTATACATTTCACCCGACTTTCTCTCTGGCTGTCATTTTTATAACAGATTAGGTACAGCATTAGACTTATATAGCACGCTGACGCTGGTGTATTAGTGTCCCTTTAGAAAGGTACTAAGAATAATACGTTTGCTTCCTATCTTTAATACACCTAATGGGTTCTAAGCTTCATCAAGTACGAGGTTAGATTTCAACTTCTGGCGATTCTCAAACGGCAGCTTTTGATTGGACGTGCGGAGAGGCCGTGAGCGCCGCTCGTCCGTGCGGTCGGGTGGTGTACGTGTGTCATATTGCATTGGAGTGATTTCATATCAATTCGATAGATTTCACGCCAATGCGATGTGAGATTCGCTTCAGCACCCGACCGCGCCAAAGAGTGGTGTCGTGTAAGAATCACCTTAGTCAGTTTTAAAACTCGTCATGACAGTGTACACATCATAATCATTAAATTTTTATATAAGTCTAGGTTGTTCCGTTCTTCTTAAAACTTTTTTTTTTTGTTAAAACACACAAAAAAGTAAAAAATAACTTTATCTTCAGAAGTCGGTGACTTTGTTCGTCTGATTTAGTTTTTTTGACACCGACTTCTGAAGCTCTGAAAAAAGTTTTTTTTTTATATTTCCATTTTTAGTTGTAATATCCTATACAAATATTTGATATGCATTTATCTTACATTATTGTTGCATTTCGTGGTAATAGGCCTAACCCCAATAAAATGGAACTTAACGTACTCATGTGTCTAATTGTGGGTGTACTATACACACCTGCGTACCTCCTCAGAGCAAATAAGCGTGATGATATTTTACGATATTGTGTAAACAATAAACATCCAAATGATTGCAGCAATCACGATATAATATTTGCTGTCTATTATTGAAGAGTTCCATATCTCCAAAGTCCATCATCATAATATCATGTCAATATTTCTATGGGACCAACTCGGGAGCATACTCTTTAAAAAAAAAGGATTTTTCAAATCGGCTTAGACATCTTCGAGTAATTGGTGAACATACATTAAAAAATATATATATCCGGTCATTCGTACGGACATAAAATGAATCGCGAGCGCGCCAGTGGTGACATCACGCGACCTACTTATAAGTCTACCAATCAATCAGTCAATCAAATCATTTATTTGCAACGAATGAGGTTACATTAAAAATACAGGTGGAGTAGAAAAGAATGAGTCAGCACTGCCTGGAAAAAGGCACGCAAAAATAATTAATAATAATAATTATTATTATTAAATACTTGCATAGACTTGAGGAGCTCGTGGCAAAATAATAACTGCCGCTCGGGTCGATCTTTAGGTTAAGCCGTGCTTGCCTAGGTTGGTCTGTGGATGGGTGACCACCCAATACATACCGAGTTTCCTCCGTGCCTCGGAAAGCACGTTAAGCCGTTGGTCCCGGTTGTCATTTGCACATCTTTGACAGTCGTTACAGGTAGTCAGTGGCCAAAAAAGTCTGACAACCAGTCTTACCAAGAGGTATCGTATTACCCAGTACTGACTGGGTTGTGGAGGTCAGATAGGCAGTCGCTCCATGTAAAATACTGGTATTCAGCTGCATCCGGTTAGACTGGAAGCCGACCCCAACATAGTTGGGAAAAGGCTAGGCAGATGATGATGACTTGCATAGACACAACCTCGTTGCCAGGATTATCCACCAGCAACTTGCTTTGAAGTATAGCCTTGTGGAATCAGAAGTGCCATACTATAAGTATGCGCCCGACCCAGCTCTCGATAATGGTAATATCACGTTGTATTGGGATCGATCTATCACCACTGACAGGACTATTGTTGCCAATAAGCCTGACATTGTGGTGATAGATCGATTGGAGCGCCGCGCAATGATTGTTGATATAACAGTCCCGCATGACGAGAACCTCGTGAAAGCAGAAAAAGATAAGCAGTTCAAGTATCTAGATCTGGCTCGCGAGGTTGTCGACATGTGGGATGTGAGTACAGCTGTTATTGTGCCGATAGTCGTGTCAGCCAATGGATTAATAGCCAGTAGCCTCGACCAACATCTAAGGAGGCTCTCGCTTGGCAGCTGGATCAAGGGCTTGATTCAGAAAGCAGTACTTCTGGACACGGCGCGTATTGTCAGGAGGTTCCTCTCTCAACAGCCCTGACCACCGGTAGCTCGGACCCTGTTCCCAATGCTGGTGGGCTACTATTTTTTATATTTTTAAATGCTTTTTTAAGTTGTTTTTTATTTAAATATTTAAAAATGAAAAGAATATGTATATAAATAAATGAAGGAAATCATAATTATTGAATATATGTATATATATTATCTGAATCTCGGTAACGGCTCCAACGATTTTCATGAAATTTAGTATGCAGGGGGTTTCGGGGGCGATAAATCGATCTAGCTAGGTTTCATTTTTAGGAAACGTCGTTTTATCTCTGATCTATCGAGAACGAGATGCAGCTAAGGTGATGATTAAATTTAACTAGGTTTTGTAACGACAAATCTCGTTTCTTGATTCGCCAAGATTTTAACCTTTGTTTTATTTACTTTAATTTGTAGAGTTTATGCCGTGTAATCTAAAAGAGCCAACTCGATTACTTGACATTTACATTTTTTACTAGAATTGTGAGCAAAGTTATCTATTACTGCACAATCTACTTGGTGCCTCAGTTCCAGTTTAAGATTGCCGCTCAAAAGAAAACATCCAAACCAAACCACATTGAACTTCTACAGAGCCCTGATGTTCACATCTCGAGGCCAGAACGACTTTCAGTTTTTGATCGCAAAGGAGTTGAGACGTCTTGGAAAATTCTTAAATTGCAATTTCAAGTCATTTATTAGTTTAATAGAGACAGTGTATCACACCCAGTGTATTTTCATTGCACAAAACCCATCGTCTGCCCACATGATGTACGAGCCTAACGGAATAAATCCTGACAATCCGACATATATATACCTACAGTGGAAAATAGAACCTCCTCCTTCTTTTAAGATCGGTTAAAAATAAAATGCTGTGCAAACTTCAGTTTTCTGTTCTCTAGTAACATTATATTTGTCAACCCTCTTCTGGCGCTTGTGACAAAGAGTCACAGTTATTTGAATAAAACTTGCACTTCTTTGAATTTATTTCTTAAGTGGGGAAGTCAAAGTGAATATTTCCTTTGTGTCGTGGCGACAGTTCCTTCCACCGTTCAAAGTGTTGTGGTTTGATTTTGTGAAGCTTTACAGTAGCTGGTAATCCTTTACGTCGTTGTCTAATAAGCCAATCTATCTAAACATAATATCATAAAACTGAAGAGTTTGTTCGTTTAAATGTTCCAATGTCTGTAAAAATCAAACAAATTAAAAAAAAATCTATTGGTGGCCCAATTCTTGAAGATGGTTATAGGCGATTTAACGTCACACTACGACCCTAAGAAATCGAGCAGTGGGTAAAACCTCGGGGTAGAGCTAGTTTTAAATAACACACTTTTGGCAACGTAACAAACGCTCATGTGCATAACGAATAAGCTATTAATTAATTAAGTAAACATTAGACAAAGTTGAGAATTTCTAAAATACATTAGTTCACCTCGGTCCTGTTCGCCAGGAGATAGTTTGTGTCTAGGAATTATACAGCTTGTAATGCATTCTAATAATGGTAACGCAGCATTTTGATGGGAAACTACACGAGTTAACTTTGTACCCAAAATGTTGGTAGTATTTTGTGACTCATACCTTTTTGGAGGTACTTCTGACCCGATGATTTGAGCCAAAATAAAAAACGTTCATTAGACACTAAATAATAATAAAAATGGATGAAGTTATGATGACGAATAACTACCGGAGATTTATTGTGAAGGACGGCACGGTTGACATATGTCGGGCATGCCACCGTCCAGGCGAATCAATCTGTCACATTATCTCCGGGTGTTCTCAACTGGCTAACGGAGAGTACTTGCATAGACACAACCTTGTAGCCAGGATTATCCATCAGCAACTCGCTCTAAAATACAGCCTTGTGGAATCGGAAGTGCCGTACTATAGGTATGTGCCCGATCCAGTTCTCGATAATGGCAATATCACACTGTACTGGGATCAATCCATCATCACTGACAGGACTATTGTAGCCAATAAACCTGATATAGTGGTGGTGGATCGATCAGAGCGGCGCGCAATGATTGTTGACATTACGGTCCCGCATGACGAGAACCTCGTGAAAGCCGAGAAAGATAAACAAATCAAGTATCTTGTCTTAGCTCGCGAGGTTGTCGACATGTGGGATGTGGACTCAGCGATCATTGTGCCGGTAGTCGTATCAGCCCATGGCTTAATTGCCAAGGGCCTCGACCAACACCTGAGGAGGCTCTCGTTAGGCAGCTGGATCAAGGGCTTGATTCAGAAAGCGGTACTCCTGGACACGGCTCGTATTGTTAGGAGGTTCCTCTCTCTGGAGCCCTGACCCTATTCCCGATACCGGTGGGCTACTATTTTTTATATTTTTAAATGTTTTTTATGTCGTTTTATATTTAAATATTTGAAAATGTATAAAATATGTATATAAATAAATAAAGGAAAAAATAATAAAAATCTTTATTTATACAAAAACCTTCAACGTTACTTAAATGCTAGGTCACATGAATTTCAGTGAATTAAAGGTAATACAGATAGTGTAAACCCTGACTGCCAAACTAGGAGATCCTGTGACTTAGGAGTCAGTGTTCTGCTGTCACTATGATACCAA
Organism: Lycophotia porphyrea; assembly: GCA_950005105.1. Taxonomy (NCBI): domain Eukaryota; kingdom Metazoa; phylum Arthropoda; class Insecta; order Lepidoptera; family Noctuidae; genus Lycophotia; species Lycophotia porphyrea. The sequence goes on from OX465389.1 coordinate 11,701,282, forward strand.
AACCTATACTAAAAAGAGTGTTATCCAATATACAAAATCATGGCAAGAATCAGGTTTAAAAGTACAAAAATAATAAATTCATTAAAAAATCAGTCGATGCGTATTTTGGTTTAATGTTTTAGTACAGTTATTATAAAAAGGTTATTTTAGTAAAAAACGAACATGTTGGTATTTACTGTAAAAAAAATCAGCTAGCCGTAATGATAAAACAATAATTCCCTATTTGTGAAATGATTTTGTAAAAAAATATGAAAAATATCAGTAGTATGTTCGCTTGCTGCCGGTCCACAGAAACGCCCCCGAGGGCGTGTAATATTCATGAAATATGCGTTTGTCCGAGCACAAAGCAACAGGGCTGTCGGCGAGGCTGTATTCACAGAGAAATTCCAAATATTTCAATAACATACTAGTAAACTGTGATTTTAATTAAAACAGAACCAGTTACGCGCTCCCGCGCTCAGCGCTTAGCGTGAGCGAAGCCGTAGCCACAACTAGTTACTTATAACACCAGAGGTTACTTCAACCAACATACAACTTGATAGTTTTTAAGATGAATAATTGTTAGAGTTCTTGATATTCCATGTGAACTAAATGGTTATCAAGAACTCTAACAGTGTTGCTCGTTCGATTTCTGCAATCTGCTAGACAAAGTGTCAACTTGAGATGCTCGTCAAAAACGAAAGTACCTCGTTTTCACTACCTACCTAATTAGTTATTATTGCATTCTTTGAATTCCTACTCTCACCGTTGAGCCAAGAGTTGAAAATTTAACAGTCTAGCGACTATTGGATTTTCAACTCTCATAGACAGAAAGTTTATGAAATAGGATGTAGCAGTCAGCATGTTTATCCAACTACGTCACCACCCTTACTGTAGCCGCATTACTTAACTAAAAAAACCGGCCAAGTGTGAGTCGGACCCGCGCACAAAGGGTCTTGGAAACTATCATATAATATAATAACATTATTTTATAACGCTGTTTCATAATATGTCAATTTTATTTACACTCAATAGCAAATTTATTTTATTAATAATGAAAAAAATGTTCATACGCAAAGTATATAAAAAGGGTAGTATTGTCAAAATAGTCAAAATAGTGAGATATTTGAGATATTTGAAAGCTATTTGCTACGTTGACAACTATCAGAATGCACCCTCTTAAGTACTTACTGCACCATGTTGTCAACAATTAACAAACAATAATTTTACTATAAAACTAATGCGATACAAAGTTACTGTTGCAGTTTCACGGAAGTCTCATATCTCAAAAACTAAATATTGAATCTTAATCAGTCTTATGTTCCTTAAAAGTTCGGTTTTCGTTCTACAAACTCTATTTTTTTCATAATTTTCCTCCTGTCAATTCGAAGATTAGAAGGGGAGGGTCGCACCACTTTTATAGCTTTAAGAGCAAATATGTCAACAACCACTAACCTAAGAAAAAAAAAAATCGGAACGTCGATATCAGATTCATCATAATTAAGAGTTGTCGATAGCTGCCGCACAGTTATATACATAGAACCTTCGGATACAAGTATAGAGGGCGACCCCAAAAGACTGCAATTATTTAGAAGTCTTCAAAAGTTTCACATAAGCACAATGGAGAAGAAAGTTCCAAGTTACAATAGGCCATTTAAAGCCCCATTTGAGCATTGTAAGCAGTTGTTTATTTTGAAAGCGACAACCGCGGCGATGATACGTCTCGGCAGAACTTTTGAAGGACGTCTGTGATCGATTCCTCCTCTCAAGATGCTTATCTTATCATTTTGATGTCACAATATTTATGATAAATAGAAATGTTTTCTGAGAAAAACCTCGTGGCTAAGTAATAAAAGCTGCACGTGTCAATCGTGGGTTAAGCGCGCATGCCGTGGTCGTCCGTGGAGGGGTGACCAGCCTTACTACATATTGAGACTCTTTCAATCCTCGAAAAGCACGCTAAGCCCTTGGTCCCGAATGCTATATGTGTTTACATCTTTGACATGGTTATGGGAAGTCAGAACCCGACAGTATGCCAAGCAGCCTTACCAATGGGGAATCGAGTTACCAAGTAACTGCTCTGTGGAGATCAGACAAACAGTCTCTTCATGTAAAATACTGACTATCGGTATACAGCTCCAGTTAGAACGACACCTTGTCCGTAACGTACTCGTAGTGGAGAAAAGTATAGGCAAGAAGCGTTTTCTCTCTTCTTCAACCTTTGAACACCCAATGCTGAGTGTAGGTTTCTTCCAAATCTCTCCACTTTTGGCGCTTTTATGTCATGGCTATCCAGTTTTTTCCAGCGACTTTAATGAGATCGTCTGTCCACCTAGTCGGTTGACATAAGAAGAAGCGTTTTATGTGAATTTAAAAAAACAAAGCGGCGTGTTTTTTAAGAACTAAATTCCGATATCCCGACAAATACTTCAAAACTCAATAGAAAGAGCATGATCATTATTTCAATTGATAACCAGTGTCTCATTTCCAATTTCCGGGACAGCTATGTACTGAGCGTTTCTAACTATACCTTGCCGTCAGACGGGAGCCTTTCAAAGTGTCCTTGAGTCTCCGTTACGTGACAGAGTAATATAAGTAATGTGTCAAACGTTGCCGGCTATTTACGATCAATAACTTTTTGTTATAGAGATTTCAATCGAAACTAGACGTGTTGTGTTTCGTTATTGTCACTTTATGTTTGGTTTTTGGAGTAGGTATTTGAATATCGAAAGTGAAAATACCAAACAGTTCAGTTTAAAATGTAGTAAGTTTATTTATTTTATATTTGTATAAAAATCTGGTGTTTGTGTTTCTTAATTCTTCTCGATCATCAAAATCTTGATCGATTTTGATGTTTTTGAAGAGAAAACTTCTTTAGCGGCGTTGTGCACTTTTTGGGATAGGTAAAAACTGTTAAACTCGTGTCAGATCGTCAGATCGAAACGGCCGCGCATGGCGCTTGCACGAGTGTGCGTGTAGTTTAAACTAGATGGCGTTGTTTCAAGTTGGTTTCTACGGCAGCGACATCTTTCGTTCTTGCAGAAAGCTATTGATATTTCCGATATTTAAGCTAGTTGGCGTTGTTTCAAGTTTTCACTTCTGCCGGCACTCCCGGAGTGCAACCCGTTTTTACTTCTTGGTTCACTTGGACGGTTCGTAGCTGTGCTATACTCTCTTAATAATATGATCTCTGTTATAGAATCCTCCATTGAGCCAAACCATGTCTGTCTAGTCAGCTAGTATAATATATTTAATGTAACTTGAAAGTTTTTTTTTCAATTTCGCGGGCTTTATTGGAAAGGCACGATTGTACCGGTGTACGGCACAGTGTACCGTACAAAATATGTTTCTTTCGGTGGACTCGCTCAAGTGAACAATATGAACTTTGCGAGTGTTAACCGAAATGTTTGCGCACATTTGTGCGCGCACACGTAGAAACGGTGAGTCAACGAACACACACTCGCTGTGTGCGCACTCAATTGAGTAATATACGAGACCGACCTTTACCCATCGGTTTACTGAAAAAAAAAATGTTTGCAAGCTTAGTACATGTTGTTTGATAAAATTACGTCAAAAACATAAATATAAATTGCGACAACCGTGACTAACTACCAACCAAACTTAACTAAAATTATTCGCAATATTATGTTTTTTTATGGATTAAAATCTCTCGATTAGGTAAAAACCGGAAAAGTGCAAGTTGGACTCACGTACCGAGGGTTCCGTATAAACTTGTAGGTACCTTGTTATTTAACTACATATTTAAGGTTTGCAGATTTATTCCTATACATGTGCTGTAAGAGTAAGACATTGCTTCCTTCCAAATTTCATGATACTATGTAGATCAACGGGAAGTACCCTATAAATTTTGATTCCCTTCAGAGTATCGAAATATACTTTTTTTGCGGCATAAACGGCCGTAATTTTTTTTGACGTTAACTTAGAAGTTATATTTTTTCACAGCATCAAGGAACTGTAGACCTGTTGTTTTAAATTCAACTCAATACCTCCACGCGTTCCCGATATAAAAGATCTTGACAGATAGACGAACAACAAAGTGATCCTAAAAAAAATAAAGAATATAGGTACCTTGAATGTGTTATTCGATTTCCCTTGTTACAATTATGACAGTCAGGATGCCGTGGGCATAATTATATTTGTTTTCATAATGCAAAATCAAAATCAATCAAAATCAACGCATTTATTTCAATTAGGCCAGTTACAGGCACTTTTGAATTGTCGACAAGATAACAATGTAATGAAGCTACAGTCCCAGTCACAAGACATAAAAACTGTGAAAGTACGGTAGTTGCCCAGTCCCTAACGTAGATCTCTATGGAGAAGAACGGGCAAGAAACTACATGGACACTCTTTTAAATCAGTATATTTTTACAAAACCTTGGTTACATCATTCATGTTGAGATGGTACATTATGTGAGAACGATGTAGCACGATGTGCAGTGTGCATAGTAAAAACAAAGAAATAAACAATTCAAAAATAAAATAATTAATTCAAATAAGCCGTGGCAACCAAGAGATGACCAGTCACAACTGACAGCGCCCGTTCACGAACATGACGCATGTATCAGCAATATTCAACTCAACCATTTTGAAGGGAACTAAATGATCCGACACACGCGCCACTATCAGTGAGACCTTTGAGTGAGTATGACATACTCCTAACCGGCAGGGCACATTCAAGTCAAGAAAAGAGTAGGTTACCAGTGAATGATAGCTATCTAGTACATAGTACTCACACAATACGGGCTATGCAAGTGTCCGATTTCAGTGTTTGAGGCCGCAAGTCCAATTAGCGCAGTTGACTGTTTTTGTATTGAACACTGGTTCTAGTCAATATCTGTTTCCAGTATTTCAGTATTTTGCAAATATGGTCTTTTTAGGGTTCCGTACCCGAAGGGTAACCAACGGAACCCTATTACTAAGCCTCCGCTGTCCGTCCATCTGTCTGTCAGCGGGCTGTATCTCATGATTCGTAAGAGGTAGACTGTTCAAATTATCACAGAATGTGTATTTCTGTTGCCGCTATAGCAACAAATAATAACGGGAAAAATCAAAACCGTCGTTTTGTTGGCCCCACTGCCCTGCCCCACTACAACAATAAAGGAATGAAACAAACCAAACAAAGAAACTTGATGTCAGTGGGAATTAATAGACATTCCGATCCATACAGTACGGCAGCTCTGACACCGCAGGGGTTTCGCTTCGCTAAAATAATAAAAAGCTTGTTATGAGCCTCAAGTTTCGTCTATTGAATTAAATTTAGAAAAGCGGGGGTAGTAAGTAATATTGCGACGCTTCACGGGTTTCTTTTTGGTTTTCTGTTATACATAATGAATTTACAGGTTAGAGAATTCGGTTTCAATTTATTTTCTCGAAATTTGCTGTTCGGACATGTGTTTGTTAACACGCGTGTATTCACGCCTATGTATAAAACATGTGTATAGTACTGAAATCTTCTTAAGTAGGTACCTTCATTACAAAAATGCTGTCCACTGTCTTTGTGTCTTCGGTTACACCATTACTAGTTGTAGGTATGCCATATTTATAAAAAAATATCAGAATTGTGGAAAAACGCGAATAAAACAGCCGATACACGGTTAAAACAACAACAATGCAATATTATAATTTGACGCACAACACGATTTTGACAAAATTTTATCATTCACGAAAAAACGTATCACAACTTCAATATGGGAAACAAGACTTATTCCTTCTTTATTCATTTATTTTGGTTTTCGAACACGTTTCGATGCACGTATTTGTATTCCAATCTGCGCATCGTTAGTGACATTTTTCAACTTTGAAATCGTTAGGTTTTTTGGGGGCAGTTTCATCAGGGTAACAGCCTTGATGGATGGTCCGGTTGATCAAATAATAAAAGCTGTTGCGTATTTATGGCGATTTTTCGGGGTGTGCATATCTATAAAGGATGTGGTACCTACTTACATACTATCATTCTGAATAATTTTCTCAATGGGACCAACAGCGTAAACACAAAAGAATAATCACGGTCGAGTAGGTATTAAAGTTTTATATGTTCACGATTACGATGTTATTGCCGAACAGAAAGTTACAGTACAATGGTTATGGTTTGTACCACACCTTTAAATATGATCACACCTTTCTTTTACAGGCTGTATTAGAACTACCCGACAGCCGTACTTAAAACATACAATTAGATTTTTACACAACATAACTCACGCCTGTAATCTCCGAAGGGTTAAGCGGAGGCGTACCTAATAGTACACCCACGTTTCGCCAGTTATTTTTATGTTCCATGTCCCAATAACACTTAATATATTATTATTCTACACTCACATATTTAAAAATTCGAAGTCTTGACTGACTGACTGACTGATATATCAACGCACAGCCCAAACGCTGGTCCTAGAGACATAAAATTTGGAGGGTTTATACTTTGTGAAGAGTGGGTATCCACTAAGAAAGGGGTTTTTGAAATTCCACCCTTAAGAGGGTGAAATGGGGTGAAATTTTCTATGAAACTTTATATTGCCTGGGTCGATTGACTCGAAAATTGGTGTAGGTACACACTCTTGAAATATAATTATGAGACACGTGTATCTCAGTTTTTCCAAAATTTCCCCCGCAGAGTCAAATAGGGCTTCCAAACTCACGTAGGCGGGTGAATGGCGCACAGGAGTATTTACCTTTTTTTAGTAGGTAGGATTTTTCTAAGCTAGACGTATCTGTAAATATATGTGAAATCCCGATTTTCATGTTGGCTCATGATACGTCCGATTTATATTAAATATTATGTAATAGTATCCTACTTCCTCGAGGAGCTCCTGGTTAAATAATAGCAGCCGCTCGGGTCGATCTTAAGGTTAAGCCGCACTTGCCTAGGTCGGGCCATGGATGGGTGACCACCCATTACATACCGAGTTTGATAGAAAGCACGTTAAGCTGTTAGGTAGTCAGTGGCCCGAAAGTCTGAAAACCAGTCTTACCAAGGGGAATCATATGCCTATCAGACCGGGATATCTGACCAACCCAGTACTAACTGAGTTGTGGAGGTCAGATAGGCAGTCGCTCCATGTAAAATCCTGGTATTTAGCTGCATCCGGTTAGACTGGAAGGTGACCCCAACATATATGGGAAAAGGCTAGGCAGATGATGATGATGAGATGAGCATCCTACTTCCAACTATAATATTATAAATGCGAAAGTTTGTGAGGATAGATGAATGGATGAATGTTTGTTACTTTTTCACGCAAAAACTACATACGGGTTTTGAATGAAATTTGGCGCACAGATAGTTTATAACCTGGATTAACACATAAGATACTTTTAATCCCGGTAGTACGATTTCGTGGGACATTACCGAACTCCACGCGGGCGAAGCCGCAGTCATAAGCTAGCTGGTTACATTTTTATAATAACGTTTACTTTGCGTGGATAGAATTATGGTTAAAGACGAGAAAAAGAGAAGTGAACTAATATAAAATATTATTAGATAAATCTAACATACAACACCATAATGAGATAACTTTCCGATAGACTTGCAATAAATGGAACACGTATAACTGTTTCATAGTCGGGGTTCAGACACGCCTCACCGTTTCCCGCTCTGTATTCAGATGTTATATTCTCATATTCTCATTCATAGTTATGAGTAGGTATAGCTTCATATAATAAACATAATTTTCTTCACGAACAGTTTTACAGATTCCATTCATTTGGTTTTTTTTATTCGCGTTTGAGAATCTCTGTAATGTTTATTTATTGTTAGGAAAACATACAATACCATAGTTTTTTTTTATGCTCGTCGACTGAGTTTCATGTAAAGATTATTTTATTCTATGCGAAAGAAGAACACGAACATGGCCAGATATTGCACAGGACAGAGAGGTTTGGAAGGAAAAAGGGGAGGCTTTTGCCCAGCAGTGGGACACTCAACCAGGCCAACAAAAAAAAAAAAAGAAAAATCGAAAGAAATTATAGGTCGAGGTGGTTCAAATTTGGGCTGCGGAACTGTTCGAAAGAGATACCGCGGCCCTGAAACACAAAGGGCAAGGAAGGAACATGGATGGGTTTTAGTCAGTACAAGTCTGACACTCCCTTCCGCTCTGCCCGAGAGCGGGAGAAGTCATTTGATGTTCGCCCACCCAAAAAAAAGGTTGTTAAAATGTTACATACATTTATTAAAATCCCATTGTCCCCTTTAATGGGGACATGGCCTAAGGGGACAACGGGAATACACGCAAAATTCATATAAGTTAGTAATGCTGGTGGCATTGGGAACAGGGTCCGAGCTACCGGTGGTTAGGGCTCTTGAGAGAGGAACCTCCTGACAATACGCGCCGCGTCCAAAAGTTTTGCTTTCTGAATCAAGCCCTTGATCCAACTGCCAATCGAGAGCCTCCTCAGATGTTGGTCAAGGCTATTAAGCCATTGGCTGACACGACTATCGGCACAATGACTGCTGTACTCCACCTGTTGCTTTAACCTCGCGAGCCAGATGTAGATACTTGAACTGTTTATCTTGCTCTGCGTTCACAAGGTTCTCATAATCAATTGTTATATCAACAATCATTGCGCGATGCTCCAATCAATCTATCACCACAATGTCAGGTTTATTGCCAACAATAGTCCTGTCAGTGGTGATAGGTCGATCCCTATACAACGTGATATTACCATTATCAAGAACTGGGTCGGGCGCATACTTAAAGTATGGCACTTCTGATTCCACAAGGTTGTACTTCAAAGCAAGTTGCTGGTGGATAATCCTGGCAACGAAGTTGTGTCTATGCAAGTACTCTCCGTTAGCCAGACTAGAAGACCCAGAAATATTGGTCGCATCGATTCTCCCGGACGGTGGCAAGCCCATAAATGTCAACCGTGCCATCTTACAGAATGTATTTCCGACAGTTAATCGTCATCATAACTTCGTCCATTATTGCACAGACAAAACCTTCGGTTTCCCCGTAGAGGTCACCGAAGCGCAGCCAAGATACGGACGCTAAGAAGTCTACATGCCCAGTGCCCCATACATGACATCAGGAAGGTACGCAGAGTTGCATCTACTTTATACAACTCCAGCCCCCTCATGAGCCATGTATGAGTAGTGGATCACACGCTTGTTGAACCTCCCGGGTCCAATCACCCTCAGTGTGATTGACAGGCACCGAACAGACGCTGCGCCAGAATGAACACATGGCATCATCTGTGCCCATGCACAGATCTTCTGGTTCAGGAAGTCGATACGCTCTGTGACGCGGGCCAAGTAATCTCGATAACTAACAAAAGTTCCCGAGAACAAAGCGCATTACTCTAGGACGGCTATTGCCCTCACTGAGAAGCAGATCAACTTGCAAATGAATGCTCTAGCCTCACCGATACGCCGCTCAATCCTGCACTGCCAAGCTGGAACAGCTAATTTCTCAGCTCTGTCGTTGTTGGGACACTTGACGTGAGCTACACGACATGCTGCTACAGCTCCACAATACAATATTCAGTGGGTATCGGCGAGGTCTTTGCTGCTGTTAAAGCAGTTTGACAGGTGCGAATCTAGAGCACACACCAGAGTGCCTTGTTTTTCTTGTACATAAGCAAACGAGTTAGACGTGGTCTAAGTTCAGGCGGTGTGGACCGGTACTCCCGGAATGCACCCTCAAAAGCGCTCCTCAACTGTGCGTTGAAACTGTCATGTCTACTGTTCCAAATAAATAAAAATAGGAGGTAGACAGTACAATTAAATTTAATAAGATAAAAAGGGGAGGATATGAAATACAAGTCTGCTAAAAAACACACACCTATCTACACGCACTCGAGAACTGGGGTAATAGGTGGAGAAAGTACTTGCTGTTTTCCGAAGGGGGTAGACCCTTGGAGCACCTGGACTCACGGATATAACTTCGTCATCATCCTCTTCACCATCGCGGTCGGATCGTGGCGGAGCACTGGAAACATTTTGCAACTGCACCGCGATCATTGGCGAAGCAGGCGTAACTAGGTTACTGCGTGATTCGGAGCGTAGCCGATCAAGTACGGTGTCATCCAACATATCGTTACACTGGATGACCCGCACCAGATCCAACAGTCGTTGCGCCGACAAGCATATTATTTATTTTTTTCTTATTATTATAACTATTGTTTCTTACTATCATTATTTATTATTTTGCGATCCCTAGATCGCAGTCGTCACTTAGAAATTCGATTCGAAGACCTATCTTCGAATCGAATTTCTAAGTGACGACTTAAAAGTTTCCTCTTTATAACTTTAGAAGATTTACGCACGGTTCCAACTAGCAACACCTCGTTTATAGCAAATGACACGGGACACCTCTTGACCCGCTCCGTGTCACCCAAAGTGTCGGGTTTAAACTTTATAGTGTTAAGTGGTGACAGTTTGCTAATCTCTTTCAGCTGAGGGTTAAACTTTCAGGAAGGTGAGCTAATAAACACGCTTAGAGACTACTTAATTTTTACTTTAATAATGATAGGGATGAGATAATTATCTTGATTATGACAGAGATTATAATTATCACTTAGTATCTATTTGTAATTTATTTATGTTAAAATAAGTTATTCGCAAACTATCTACATACAACCTTAACGCCATCTATTGTAGTTTTAATGTATCCACTGCTATAGTCTACGCAATATACTTGTCAATATGATGTCATTGTCCAATCGAAGTTTTTTTATTTTTCCTAAATAAGAAACTAGATCATTAGTTAAATAATTGGATCAATTAACAAATAACACTCTTTACTAAGCAACCATATAAACTAAAAATATCGTCAAATGATAAAATACGCTTATTTTTTAAATTCATTTTTACAGACACTTATGTCAATAAAGAAAATATTTTTTTTTTAAGTTTAGTTTTTAAATAAGTTAAAAATGTAAAAAAATAGTTTAGGTAAACGCATAAACGCAAATTAAATTTAGAAACTAGATGAAGTCGGTAATTCCTATCCGACTGCTCTCTGACACTCTGAGAAAAAAAAACATCAAAACAAACTCAAAGGTCAAAGTCTCATTTAAAGTTGAGACATTATTAAAAGGGGTGAGTCCCCTAACTCATTACATTATACTTATTAGACTTACTATTTTTATCAAGACACATAAATTTTAGACGCGCAATCTGTTGTTATGAATTCACTAAACGACGGCCTAATGCCGTTTGGTGAATGTCACCATGTGTTTTCCTTCACGGCTTTGAGAGAAACGGATATAATAACAGAAAAACTTTTTCTTTAAAAAAACCGACTTTAAAACACTAAATAGTGGAAAATATCTTTACTTCCGGTAATCGATTATTTTTTTGCAAAATAGTTTTTTATTTCAACGTTTTTAGTTGATGGTATCTCACACTATTTTTTGTCGAGTATTCATTTTACACTGTTACTAAAAGTTATTAGCAGATCATCCATAAAAATACGTACTATTTTAGAAGATAACTCATAAACTATACCCAAGTAATGTTAATAAACCTCCGCGCGAGCTTCCTCTACCAAATGAAAAGAGAATCACGTAAATTGGACTAATCTAAACTAAGACGTAATTGAAGTAATCACGGAGTTATGAGGTACCTAACAAACATTCAAGCAAAGCATACAGATATACAATAAATTACCTACGAAAATATACGGCCCACGAACACTATGTGTATTTAAAGCTAGGATAAAGTCATTGCTTTTAGAAAAATGTTATTATAGTATTCAAGAATTTATAGAAGATAAAATGTTAAAATAGAGTTCAAATATATAATATGTATGTGTTAATTTTAATATAGGTTTTTTTATGTATAAAGCTAGATATAAGTTGAATTAATATATTATTTTTAACGTGAAAGTTCTACGTGATATTTAGTTTTATCTTGCTGCGCCCTAACAGGGTCATGTACTAGCGTGTAAAATTAGTTGTGTACATTGTGCATTAAATAAATAAATAAAAAAAAGACTGTCGAATTGAGAACCTCCTCCTTTTTAGAAGTCGGTTAAAAAGTGAAGCACCTGCCGGGGTTTCAACCCATGATCTACGTACGATACGAGATTGCATTCATTATAGTGTTTTATTTCTTTGACTTCAGACTTATTCAGGATTAAAGTTAAACACCAAGAGCTAAACAGGTTCGTAGCTGTTTAGTTATTATGTGTTTATATTACGACGAGATTTGCATGTATGAATTCACGACACTCATGACTCAAACTGATCAAATACAAGAATTGTGCAATTATCCTTCTGAAAACGAGATCTCTGGCCTCCGGTACACAACTCTATAATCACAAGTTGAATAAATAAACGAGTTTATATTTCACACTCAACGTGAACAGTTTTGAACAACATCGCCGTTGGATTCCCAAGGTACACATTCACTCTTGTATGAAACAAAAGAACCGAGGGGTAAACTCGAAAGTTGTCACACTTTATAAAGAGGTGCTGCAGGGAATCTACATCCCATCTACACTAACATTATAAGCAGGTAAGTTGGTATGTATGCCTGTTGGATGGTTCCCTGCTGAAGTTAGGCGAATTCTGATACGTTTTCTAGTTTGGTTGGAGACGATTATGGGATAATGTACAGTAATATTTATGACTGTAGATATTATAGTATCAAAACCCCCTAAAGTGGATCTGGTGATCCATCAAATCACAATTAATTTGTTAACATAGGTAAAAAAAAAAGTTACAGATCTTATATTGGAACAGAGTGCTATGTCATGCCAAGAGGCGTACAAATATGGTGTGCAAATCTAGCTTAGGATTATCATTTACTAAAATATTTGAAAATCATGCATTGTATTGTAATGTATTGTATAGCGGGCTGGTGTCCAAAACTCCACGTATAAGCGCGTATTTTGCGTGCAGGTGGGAAAATTCATTCGATCCACCCCAATTCCCCGACAAAGGCCAGCAATACGTTGATGTTGCTGACAATTTCGCTTAGGGTACCTGGGTTTCCGAAGTACTTTGCCCTGTATGTTGCAACTACTGGGCAGTGCAAAAGCAGGTGGGCTGCTGTTTCGTCTTCCTACATGCAGGCTCGGCACAGGGGGCTGTCTGTGACTCCTATGACAAAGAGGTGTTTATTAAAAGAGCCGTGACCCGTAATGGCGGCTGTAGCTGTGCGAAGCTGTAGTTTAGTCAGCCGAAGCACACGTTTGGTGAAGCGATTTGATGGAGGCTGTAGCTAGCTTAGTGCGGGGCCACCAGACCACTGATGATTAGGTGATTATGGGGCGGATCACCACGCACTTATAACCACAGTACAATTTTAGGGGATAGGCCACACTTCTTACCTATCACCCTTCTGCATTGCCAAAAGGTGATGCAGGCCCTGTTTAATTTGTTGTCTAAGTGACTACTCCAGCTTAACTTACTGTCCAGGATGACTTCCAGATATTTGACCTCGTCAGTTGGCTGGAGTTAAAATCATGCATAATTATGGTATTAAATTAGAAAATAACAATTACATAATATTATTTAATGCTTCAATTATGTCAGACCTAAATTAGGAATTATTAACATGTCAAAAATCTATTTCAAAATAATTCTAAAACCAAACAAATGAAATACATATAAATTGGTGTAGCATTCAATGCCGATGCTCACAAAATTACGCTTAAAATTGCGTTATCTAGAAGATTATCTGATTGCACCAGAGTCCGTGCAAAATATGGGTTGCCATTTTTAATTTCAAGAAACTCACAATCATTTGAATGGGCAAAATATGGGTTGCCATTTTTGCCACCCCCTTCGTTTAAGCATTTTCAGAATTTAACGTTACAATAGACAAAAAGTATTTTTTATTTAAATTCTTGAAAATATTACAGAATAACATTACGTGGAGAAAAAGGAACTACGTGGATTTTTAGAACATTAACGTTGTCTTTTCTCTCGTCCATTAAATTACTTCAGACAAAATGGTTTTAATGGTTCTTTCACGATTTCTTTCTTAATTTACGGTACCTATCTATACTTAAAAGTTTTGAAGCTTGTGTTACCTGTAAGAAAGAGATCAAGTCACTAACGGATTTTTCTGAAGAGATACTCTGGACCACGTTGAGGCATTGTTGGCCGGTTTAGAATGAGTATTAGGCACGTTTTCCGGCCAAAATTTGGAATACTTTTTATTACATTTAATTTGATGAAGTCATTAAGATAGATGTTAGATTTCATTTAAGTTGAAGATTTGATTCTCGGTCAGGTGGTTTGGATAACCACAGAAAACGCAATATTAAAATAACGTTCAAAAAGGAGAAGATCCATAATATAATTATGGACCAAAAACCCAGACTTGATTGGGATTAAATGGGTGCTAGTAATTTAATAATAATGTACAATTTACCCCACCGAAAGGGCAATGCCGAAACCGAGGGGATCTAAGAGTTATACGCTGACAAAGTTTATATGGAAAAATCTTGACTTACCGGTTTATGCAATATCAATAAATATTTACGATAGTAATTACAGGATTACTGTAATACTGATTACTATCAACCATTTGGTCTCGGATTATTAATCCAATCACTTAAAAAAAATATTTGATGAATGAGTGACGCATGTAGATGTCACATGTCGTCAAATTTTTTGTCCTAGGACATGTACGCCACTCAATGCTTCCCGACACCATTTTGAGAGCTGCAGTGGTGATGAAATAAACTACACAAAGTAATGCGCAGACCTGGGCTTGAACCTACAACCGTAAGTCGCGGCCAATTCCAATGGGCCACCTAAGCTCTAAATCAATGCCGTGTTGACGGTGCGTTCGTGTTCTACGCGCACCTCAAAGAGATGTCAGCAAACAGAGAGGGGCCTTCAAGGGCCGACGCCTGCCAAGGCTGCGGGACTGTTCGAAAGAGATACCGCCGCCCTGGAACACAAAGGGCAAGGAAGGAACATGGATGGGTTTTAGTTAGTACAAGTCTGACACTCCCTTCCGCTCCGCCCAGAGCGGGAGGAGTCATTTGATGTTTTCCCATATTAAAAAAAAAGCCTTAAATCAATACGGATGAATTGAGAAATCAGCACGATTGAAAACTTGGAACTTTTCGTAGTTAAATTATCAAAGTATGATGTTAATGTACTTGTACCATTAAATAACCACTAAGTTCATAGTAAAATTACACTTAACACAATCACAGTAAGATACTAACGCAACATAATTCCATATCACTGTAGCAGAACGAAGTTTTAAAACCGGATGGACCAGCCATGAATAAAAAAATTAATAGACTATGAGGGATAGTAATATTTTCTCCCTTGCAACGTGTCGAGTTTTTTACAACCACGCGGTGACTAAACGTTAGTACAGTCGACCCATCTAATTGATTTACAGTGTACATGTGTAGTTGAAGTCGTAGTAGTCATACTCTATACATTTGTAATATCAAAATAACAGTTTTTACTGAATGTATATGAAAGTATATATACGGTACTTATAACAACAACACATTTTTTTTTCCATTTTTGTCTATCTGTCTGTTTGTTCCGGCTAATCTTCGAAACGGCTGCACCGATTTTGACGGGACTTTTACTGGCCGATAGCTGATGTACCTAGGCTACTTTTATTTTCGAAAAAGAATTAGCATTCGGTGCAAAAAAACCCCTTGAAATTGGTAATAAAATTCGATTAAAAAAGGGAAGTAACGTCGGTAATGTTGGTAAGAATGAACGTAAATAATTTGTCAAAGTAGGTAGGTATATAAACTGAATCAAAGTAAAATTAGAGGAGAAGTGAATCAACATGTTGATAGTAATAAATTATGACAACTTCTAACCGCATAACAATAACATGACATTGACTTCATCAGACTTTCAATAATACGAGTTGAAGTATAAAAAAAAAAATACCCGACTGCGTAAAAAATAACTAATAATTAAATAAAAACTGAAAAGAGAAAAACAAGTTCAGTCCAGAAGTGTTGAAAGCAATTTAATTTAAACTGCAACAGTCGAGACCCATATTGTACCTATAGAATGACTTTGGTCTGGACTATTTAATGGGTCCCGACTGTTGCAGTTTAAATTTAATTGCTTTCAACACTTCTGGACTGAACTCGTTTTTGTGTTTTTATTTTTTTTATTTTACACCTTTTAGTTACATGGTCATGATATACCATTTTAAAATCCTCATGATGAGCCCTTTAGTTTGATACCCATATAGCAGTATCTAAAAAAAAAAAAAAAAGTTCTACTATAGCGTCTCACAGTCGTCATGTTGGTTATTTTTTCATGTCACCTATCTAAGGACACTTGGGTTATCAAGACGAATCTAACGATATGTTAATTAAATATATCCGTGCAGCGGTTTGGAAGATATGAGGTTTTAATGAATATTAAATGCATACATACATACATGATACGGGCGAAAAACATGACCCTTCCTTGGCAGTCGGGTAAAAAGAGGCTTATGGCAACATGTATATGTGATTGTTGTTAAAGTTTGTATTTGTTCACATTCGCATAACAAATATAACGTTATTTGTATAGTTATAAGATTCATAATCGACTTCTAATTAAACTACATTCGACTGAGACTACTGACTACTGACCTATGAGCCGGCAAACCTTCTTTTTCTATTAATTCTTGTAACCTTCTGGTCATGTTGTTCATCATATTTAGTTCCATATGACCTGACAGATTTTCTATGGGTTTAAAATCTGAACTTTTGCAGGCTAATCGATAACAGTCAAGTTTACTTGGTTCCCGAGCCAGTTTTGCACGATAAATGTAAATGTGTTCGTACGAATAGGTTACCCGTACAGTACACAGCATGACATTTTCAAAATATCCAAGTAATCATGACTGTTACTGCAACCTGATATTTCCACGAGCTCACCGGGACCCATCAAAGATATCCAACCTCAATACCCGATAGAAATTTGGCCATTAGTCCTACAAGGTAGAAGGTTACATTCCTTATACCTTTCATCCTTATCCGATTTAACATTTTTCGTCGCTAAAAATCACCACATTGTTCTCTCAATTAAAATTGATGTATGACCTAGCAAACTGTAGTCGATTTTGTTAATGCGCAGTAGACAGCAAAATCTTTTGTACTGGCTCGCTGCAACGTAAACCAGCAGAATGTGGGTGATTTCTCATAGTTTGTAAGCACACATTGTGTGCTGTTGCTGTTACGCGGGTTGACAAGAAGGGATCAGCTTTGTGCCTTGCCACGACGTCGTGGTGTCGAACCAATGAATTTGCCTTTGGTTTTGGCCAACGTCAGAGATGTTCTACGTCTCTAGAATATGCATATCCGCAGACACATAACTGCACGGTACTCTTCTGTGGATAGAAAACCAAACCGTATTTTAAATACATACATAATTGCTATTATTAAAATAAATATATTCTATATATTATATACTATATATTATATTTATTTAAATGTGGCGGACCGGTCAATGTGGCGACACTAGGGGGAGGCCTATGTCCAGTAGTGGACGTCTTTCGGCTGAAATGATGATGATGATGGTGATACTATATATACACTTTGTAATATAATATACCTTATAGATATGGTTTAAATATACATTGACTGTTAACGCGAGTTTAGCTAAATAATGCGATCGATTTGGTTGTTGCAAAAAAGTTGGGGTTGCACTGCTTATGAACACTTGGAAAAAATTACAGTGCGTTAAAAATGGAGGATGCACAGTACCTTAAAATACTCGTCACTGTCTTCCTGAGCGTCGAGCACCACACACAAGACGAAAGCACACCGATTTTCACGATAGTTAGAATTTTTCTTGAGAGCACGACACGTAACCGGCCATTAAAGTTTGTTATGCGATTTCGCCGCAAGGCGCTCGCGACGATAATCCTTCTCGCTCGTACGAAAACCTATTTTTATTTACGCTATTCGAAGGATTTTCTTTAATCTGTCTCAGACCAAATAAAAAACTAAGACAAAGCACTGTCAACAGTGACGTGAAGCCGGTTTTGTAAACATGTGTGCACTAGCTTAGTTTTTGGACGTAGTTTAATTGTAGTTTGATGTAAATGTGTGCGTGTGAGCGTGTATGCACAGAGCGAGGCGTGGTTTGGCGCATGCTTCACTGAATAGTTCGCAGTGCTATATCTTGGTTTTTTATTTGGTCTGAGTAATCTGTCTAAAAGCGAGTGACGTAGTAGAGCAAAAATGTGCTAAACCAAGTTAATTTTATCATAATCATTATATTATGATAAAAACTATAATACATTTATGAGAATATATTATTACTACTAGTACTTAGGTGTAACATTTATATTTATTGCTAGATGAAAATTGTAAGGTGAGTTAAGTTAGTTAAGTTGAAGTAAGTATAATATCAACGTAATATCTAACTGTTACTCACCGATGTCATTAAATTAAGCACCTTGCAATTTCACTTCTTCTTAGCGTGTCGATGACAATTCAAATTGGGTCAGCCCAAAATTTGGTGATGAGTTTGGCACTTTCAGTAGCATCCATCAGCTCCTGTGATGTGCAAACAACAAGATAGGCAGGAGACGATCACACAATATTAACTGTCCCATTGCTTGTAGGGTAGCACTACATTTACACTTACAATTTCACTGATAGATACGTTTGCTCATGCAGAAAAACGATTTCCACCGTTTACATCGTTGATAAATTTTGCATGGTTGGATCCACAGAAAAGAACCCGCACACGAATATGAGTAGTAATCAATAAACTCAGTTTAAATGCAAATACTCATATATTGACAACTAAGAACGCATTTTTTTTATCAATGTAGGTGTTTGAAAATAATATTTTTGAATTGTCGGTAGTTATTTTCTAAACAGTCACAATAAATTAATGTTCTTAGAATTCCGTAGTTGTCTCCGTTGCAAACCTCATAACTCATCCATGAACGGGATCGAATTGTTGTTCTACTGATAATGTAATGAAGTAATGTTTTCACAAAATAATGAATGCAAAAAAAAAGTTTTTTACTGCACCTATTGTTTGAACTTACGATTTCTCGTTAATTGACCAGAGATGATAGCCATTGTGCCAAGGTCGCTATAGTAACATCATGCGAAATATTGTATCTCATTCAGTAGCAATGAATGATAACTATATATAATGGTATACGGTAATGGATGTGCCATAAGCACACTAATAAAAGCAGAGCTCGTTCATTATATTTAGTATTTGTATGCATAACTATGACTTCACGCACACATGTTACATGTAAATCGACTGAATATGACAGATGGTTCAACTGTACATCCTTTATAATATTGTTAAATAAATTAAAATGCCCTGGTATAATGTATGTAAATTCAGAACATAAAAACGGAGGGAACAAGGGTTCATGTTTACACACATTTTGTATACCTTCCTACCGTTTTTGATTGTAGAAAAAGTGTCTTCATTTATTTTATATTTAATAGTTGGGCTTTGAAAAAACATATTTAAAGAAATACTTTCACTTACTGATTGATAAAAACCGTCCAAGTGCGAGTCGGAATCGGCCCCGAAAGGTTTCGTACCATTATCTTTTAAAACGGCAAAAAATCATGTCTGTTGTATGGGAGCCCCCCTTAAATATTTATTTTATTTAATTATTTATTTTTAAAGTGAATAGACAACTAAATATTATGTGAATATTTCAAGCGTCTACCGGTCGCCGTTATTAATGGCGAGCAAAAAAACGGGAAAAAATCACATTTGTTATATGGGAGCCCCCCTTAAATATATATTTTATTCTGATTTTAGTATTTGTTGTTATAGCGACAACAGAAATACATCATCTGTGAAAATTTTAAACTGTCTAGCTAACACGGTTCATGAGATACAGCCTGGTGACAGACGGACAGATAGACGGATAGACAGCGGAGTCTTAGTAATAGAGTCCCGTTTAACCCTTTGGGTACGGAAACCTAAAAAATATTAACCAAAGAATGTAGCCAGAACTAATAGAAGACTTGCAAAAGATCTAATCCGCGTACTTCCTGCCGATACGAAAATAACGGCCAAGTGCACATTGGCCTCGCGCACCAAGGGTTCCGTATTAACTTGTAGGTATTTTCTTATTAAACTACATATTTACGGTTTTCAGATTTTTTCCTTTACATGTGCTGTAAAACGTTGTTTCTTGCCAAATTTCTTGATTCTAGGTCATCGGGAAGTACAAGGACAATGTTAGACTGTGGAAGTGTGTAGAACGTTCGAGAAAGTCGTGGATCTTTCTCAAAGGATCGGTCGGAATATAAATAGCCGTCGTGTTTGCTGGGTCAGTCTCGACGATACATGAACTCAATTCCGACCACCGTCCAGTGCTCATGCATTTACTCCCCCGCTCAGGTCCTTCAGACCCCAGCCAGCCCTTGCCTTCCCAAGTGATCACCGACTGGAGGAAAGTCAGTGATTAGTTGAAATCCGCCACGTCATCTCATTTGTATACCATTCTTCAGCATATAGTCTCAGTCGCAGATACGACGGCCGCCATCAACTCGTTTACAGAGCACGTTAAATCTGTACAGAAGGTTTGTTCACGGGAAGCCCCAGCTATGAGCGATCATGGCTGATGTACGTGAACTGATAAACGGGAAGAACACGGCCATCCGTGCCTACAGCTTCTTTCACTGCCACGCAAACAAAACTCATATGCGCAAGTTGCAGCGTGCTGTAAAGAAGCGCGAGCATCGTTCCGCTCAAAGGGACAAGGATATCAGTGAACTCGAGCCCACTCACCTAGCTTTCTGGGAACTGCAAAGAAAGATGCGTGCCACCGAAGAGGCTTCGATGCCTCCTCTCACCCGCCCCGACAAGACCGTTGCATTCGACAACTCTGACAAGGCAGAATGCCTAGCCGACGGCCTAGAGTCTCAGTGCTCTCTCAGCTCTCAACCAGTAGAGAAACGTCACCTCGACATGATGAACTCCGAAGTCAAACGTAGGACCCCTCGTAGGACCCTTCGTAGGAACGTAGAGTCCATCCTGTCCTCTCCTCTACCTGAAATCATACCAGACGAAGTGCAACCGTGGAAAGCACTAGGCTCTAATGGAATCACCAATAAGGTGCTCAAACTTCTCCCAGCTAATAGTGTTAATGGCTGCCATCTTCAATGGTGCTTTGAGCAATAATTTCTTCCCCTAGGTATGGAAAGAGGCCACTGTTATCGGTATTCCCAAACCCGGCGAACCCAAGACGGAGCCCTCGAGCTACCGGCCTATTAGTCTCCTGAATGCGCTCGACAAAATCTACAAGAGACTTATAAGCGACTCAAAGACTACGCCGAAGCTAGTCTCATTCCTAACGAGCAATTCGGCTTTTGGGCCGAACACTCGTGCATCCAACAGGTCCACCGCATCGTCGAGCATTTGAGCGCTGGCTTCCAGCGTGGAGCGATGATGGGCGTGTTGTTCTTCGACATAGTGAAAACCTTCGACAAAGTCTGGCCCAACGGCTTATTATACAAACTGTACCAGTGGGGAGTGCCACACTATCTCGTGCTCATGTTATCAGACTTTCTGTCGGACCACATCTACCGCTAACGCATCGGGGAAGCTTTCTCCTCCCCTCACCCCATTCGAGCAGGAGTCCCTCAGGGCTTCGTCATCTTCCCGCTTATTATTCACGCTGTTCACTTGCGAAATTCTCAAGAACAAAATGGCTCAGTTAGCCCTGTTCGCAGACGACACGGCCATCGTAAGAACTCTGTCGCCAAAATTCTCTAAACCTCAGCCGACGTCTTAGACACCTGGTTTCGGAATTGGAGAATCGAGGTTCACCCCGATAACAGTCAGGCGGTTCTTTACTCCAAACCGTCGCGTTTCAATCTCTCTTCCCTCACTATGTATGGTAAGCTAATTCCTTCGGAGAAGCACGCCAGATATCTAGGAGTCATACTCGACCAACATCTGTCCTTCAGACCGTATATAACTGCAGCTCGTGACCGAACTTCCTTCGCTATGGGTAGGCTCCATTTCTTGCTTACGGCAAAGAGCAAACTGTATCTCAGATGCAAGTTGCGCCTTTATACCGCGGTGATCCGTCATCATAACATTTGCTTGTGTCGTGTTTGCACATACCAAACATAAATACCTCTATAGGATGCAAGTACTTCAGAACCGGTTCTTACGTAAAGTCACGGGAGCCCCTTACTATGTCCGCAATGACCGTCTACACATAGAATTTTTGTTGCAGAATGTAGTGGGCACTCTAAGGTCTAATAGTCCAGACTAACTAATAAAATAATAATACAACAGTTTATGAAGCGCCTCTCTAAGCGTTTCTTCGATTCTGCCATATGGCACTGTAATCCCCTAATTGCAACGGCCGCTTGATAAGAGCCCTCGAACATTAGTAAAATTCACCCTCTCGACCCCTATGACGCTATCACCCTCCAGGAAAGCAGTAGGGAAACTAGCACGCTCAAAGCACAGACGCAAACAGCCGTCATTCCGTCCTCGCCTTCGAGGCCCGTCGCGATATCCCGTTCCGTGTCCTCCTCGACCCTTGATCGAGCCAGCCCGCGTGGCTGAGCCAGTAGTTTAAAATCACCCCTAAATAATCATACTCAGATCCAGCCTGTCCCCTTGCTGTCCTCCCTCAGCGACGCCCTAAGCCGAGGCTTGTACCCCACAGGGGGTGCTTTCAGCGTGTAGTCGCTTAGTTTGTAAGTTTTTAAGTGCTAAGTGCTAAGTGAATAGTGATCAGTAGTGTATTTGTGATTAAGTTGTAAGTGTTTTGTAATTAATAAAATTAATTTCGTGTTTAAACGGTAGTATTTAATTTAGCCCATACTCAGCTCGTAATAATAGGTTTTTTGCGGCATAACCGGCTCTATCTTTTTTCAACGTTTACATAAAAGTTTGATTTTTCACAGTTTCAAGGGACTGTAGACTTGAGTACATATTTTTCTTCAACTCCACGCATTCGCAAGATAAAAGGTCTTGACAGACAGACGGACAACAAAGTGATCCTATAAGGGTTCCGTTTTTTCCTAAAAAAAACAACTTTAAAAAATAGATGTAATTGATAAAAAAAAATCACATTACAAAGTTGTTACTACAAAATTACCTACTAACTGTTTTTATTAAAACCCTTCAATCATTTTCCTGAAAATTCATGCTGTGTTGAAAGTAATTCCTGACTCAATAGGGCGGCCGGAAAATTCTTGTCACATCAATCAGTTTTTTGTGTAAAACGCTTTGCATCAACCAAATGAGTACTTAATAAGCAGGGGAAAGTTACCGTAGCTTATGAGCCTGTCGGGTAGGTTTACCATTACAGAAAACGCAAGGATTGTAAGAAGACCGCCATCTTGGAAATAATTAATAGGCGACTTTCGCGTTAGCGACGACGCCTTTTTCTCGGCGTTTTCTAGATCCGGTGGACTAAGGAACAGAACAAAAACCTTTGTTGAAACAACACAAAGTATATATATATACAAAGTAAATAATATGTACTTAATAAAGCCGTTTCTACGTTTCTAATTATCTAGTGGAAGCGCAGCAATGTTTTGTTTTCTCATTTTCTGCTAGAGGTAAGGGTTGGGCACTTTTCGTCGTCAAAATTCCCACTTGTGGGACGTCGTGCACTAACTGCAGGCGCCCAGGATCTGTAAATGTAGCATATCAGTTAATTTTGTGCCAGATATGTTCCAGAAAATATTCTTGAAATTTCCTTACTTTTGTGCAAGTTTCTTAACTTTTGTGCCATGGATACGTCGCGGTAGAGAAGATTTTCTTTCAAACTTGCCTTTTTAAGGTAGAATTGAGTTGAATTTTAAAAGTGAAAACATGCATAGGAATCACACAAGTTGAATTCATACAATAAACGGACGCTTGCGACGGAAATTGAATAAAATGTCTCTTTTAAAATTCTAACCCCTTCCCTACTTACATCGCCTTCGCATATAATATGTAAGTACCGTGACTTTTTAGTCGTCTTACAACAAAATATTAACTATCATAACGGATTAGGCGCACAATGCCACATTCGCAAAATGACACGCACGACGTAGTTACATACCTGATAATAAACTGTTGCGAGCAATGATCTACTCAACTCGTGCGCTGGGTTGTCTACTATTTGACACGTAAACATTATTATTCATTTTTATTTGTACCTATTCATCATCATCATCATCAGCCTATAATGTTCCCACTGCTGGGACTCAGGCCGCCTCTCTATGAGAGGGAATGGGCTATAATCCTCCACGCGGGCCCAGTGCGGATTGGTAGATGTCACATGTCTTCGAATTTTTGGTTCTAAGACATGCCGGTTTCCTCACGATGTTTTCCTTCACCGTTTTTGAGGGCAGTGGTGGTGAAATAAATTACACAAAGTAATGCTCCTGCCTGGGTTCGAACCCACGACTTACTGTTCGTAAGTCGGGGTTGCTACCACTGGGCCACCACTGCGCTCTTAATTAATACTAAAAAAAAAAACGCCTAGACGAATTTTATGTCGGATACATGATGAAAGGACCACCTTTGTAAGACGACTAAAAAGTCACGGTTTATAATTTCTAACCCTAAAACGAATTCAACGAAAATAAAACGGGCTCGGCATAGAGGTATTACGCATCACTGCAGAATAGGTATCCATTCCCACGTCGATTTCAAGAATGTATGGTAATGTGATGGAGACATATCGTATTCTCGCTTCACTGTTACGATACTGAGTGCTCTTTATACTTGGTTTTGTATTCGCACTCCTACTTATTTGATGCTTTTTGTGGAAGAAAACAATGGTGTCCTTTTGGAACATTTCGCATTAAGAAGATTCTGAGAGTAGTTCGCGAATCGAGTTAGAGGGCTGCCATTTCTTGTTCATGTTACGGAAAGCGTGATATTTTGTTATTGAATTCTGTTCGAGAGCAATGTTATACTTTGTGGGCCCAGTTTTATGGTGTTACGGTTTTATGAACGTTTTTTTTCATGCTATCTTTGCGAGGTTGGAAGGAAACTTTATGGCTTTCTCTTTAAGTAGTCATCAAAAATAGTTGTTGAAATATTTGTTTGCGTCGCAGTCGAAGTAATTAAACTGCTTTTTGATTTAAAGAATATAATTTTAGTAATAAAATTAGCTGTGCCCGTGGCGTCATTACATGTGAACGCGAAGTCGTAGTATATTCCTAACATCCTCTATGAAATAATATATAATACTAATAGACTGACTTCGTGTTAATTTAAAATAAAACCTGTTGGTACATCTTTTTTTTTATATACTAAACGAACTCATAGTCAATTTCTGTGGGGAATCAATTTAGATTGCCATTGGCACGCTAAGAACAAGTTTATTAACAAAGTAATAACTGAAATTTATGATCTTTCATAGGTCCCGACGCTGAGTATCCGTAAAAAAATAAAAAATAAACTTTCAACTCTGAGAGCTTAATCAGCCAATGAAAATCAAAAGTTATGCAAAAACCCCGTTACAGAAAAATATTGTAAACTCTTGAATTTGATGTAGTTCGTAATGGAACCAGAAGGAGTATGGGCTTCGGTAATCTTCATGATTCCGAATTAACACGAACGTCAGCCGCAGTGTGATCACCACAGATGGAAAGCTTCTAAATTTGATTTTTAGTTGAAGTTTCTCCAGTTTGGCCGCATAACGTCTTATTTATACAAAATAATTAACTTACTCAAAAGTTGTGAAAAAATTAATGAATTTAAATCTGTAATATCCTAACCATGGTGGTACATGATAGGCATGTACTTCTATGGTTGTAGCAGCTCAATGTGCATACGCAGCTCCTGATTAGACCATGGCCGACTTGTTGGTCTCCAAAGTATCCCTACACCTGCGTTTTAGAGGACCAACTGTCAATATTGCTATTGATGCCGCGATTGACGTAGCCACATAGGTGTTGATGTGTGTAATGTGATAAAAAGTACCATCGATACAAAAGAAGAAGACGAACAGTACAAAAATATTAGATCTCGTATTTTGGAAGATAGCCCACGGTTGCCGAAGCGTATACTTTTCAAAAGACTCAAAGACTCTGAGAAACGGGCAAAAAAAAAAAAATTGATGCGTAGACGCAGATCGATGTATCGAATACTGTGGAATAAAGCCCTTTGTCTGTTCACCATATTTATATTGATTATTATTTATAATTTGCTCCGAAGTTCACATGTAAGTGTAGTCACATTAAATCGTGCTGAGTTAAACAGTTACTTTTACGGATATAATTTCTCTTCACTCTGTGGTATCTCCATAATTGTAAATAAAGCCTGTCTAGTACCAAATAAATAATCCGGCCCCATCTGTTTAAAAAGTGAAAAATTGACATAATATACATGAAAAAAACATAATTATAACGAATGGGTTGCCGGATAATTTTACGTCAGGACTATTTAAAAATGACGACAACTGGGAGTAAGGCTTCCAGCCCGATCACTATGTACGGTAAGCCTATCCCTTGGGAGAAGCAAGCCAAGTATCTAGGAGTAGTTCTCGACCAACATCTGTCCTTCAGACACCATATCACGGAAGCTCGTAACCGCGCTTCCTTCGCGATGGGTAGACTCCACTTTTTGCTCATGGCAAAAAGTAAACTATCTCTTAGGTGTAAATTGCGCCTTTATACCGCGGTGATCCGTCCCATCATGACGTACGCGTGCGTCGTATTCGCTCACGCCAATCCAAAGTACCTTTATAAAATGCAAGTTCTCCAAAACCGATTCCTACGTAAAGTCACGGGAGCCCCTTATTATGTCCGCAATGATCGTCTGCACATTGATCTTAGATTGCCCACTATCCAGCAGTTCATGAAACGCCTCGCCAAGCGCTTCTTCGATTCTGCTGTTAGACACCGTAACCCTCTGATCGCATCGGCCGCCCGATACGAGCCCTCGCGTATTAGTCAGATCCGCCGCCCGAGGCACACTCTCGTTGACCCCGACGACGACATCACCCTCCTCCAGGAGAGCAGTAGGGAAACCAGCACGCTCACAAAACACAGACGCCGTTATCCGTCTTTCCGTCCTCGCCGACGAGGCCCGTCGCGAAACCCCGGTACACGCCCTCCCCGACCCTTGCTCGAGCCAGCCCGCGCAGCTGAGCCTGTAGACTTAAATCAGCCCCTAAATAATATCGCTCAGATCCAGCCTGTCCCTTTGCTGTCCTCTCCCAGCGACGCCCTGAGCCGAGGTCCGTACCCCACAGGGGGTGCCCTCAGTGCGTAGTCGCTTAGTTTGTAGTTTAGTTTGTAAGTTGCTCGGGCTGGAGGCCTTAATTTCGAGGCATCCACAGAAAAGCCCGGTTAAGCAGTCGACAACCTCCCTAGGTTGAACTGCGAGATGCCCTTCACAAAAAAAAAAAAAAAAAAAAAGGGAGTAAGGCTTCACTGATTTTAATTAGGAAACGGAACTTAGGCAATTTTACCATTTTCTAATAAAATTATTTATACGATATTATAATTATTATGATATTATCTTAGTAGGTAGGTAAGAGGTATGAAAAAAATTAACGCAATAAAATTGGATTCGGTGTTTCCTAGAGTTAGAAAATTACAAAAAGAGGTAATAAAAATCTTATCAACAATCCCACTAAACTAAACGATCATATATTATTGGTTTAGAAAAAACCTTAAAAATAAATACATATCCTCGTTTACACGTTAAAAATCTAGACGAAGAGTCGTGATAATAACAAAAAAAAGCAAACCATAAATTAGGGGAACGCAGACGAAAAACACCAGTAACAAGTCACTATTAGGGTATTGCTAACACACCTTGTGCTCAAAATTCACGGAGAATAGTCCATATTTCATTTTACTCCGCTACTTGAATACACAATGAGAGGATCCCCATGAATACTAACTAGACAACAGTTTATTTCGTTAATCGTGCAAACAAGAACTTTCAGTTTGTATTGCTTTATCTAGCAAATAGTTTGGTTTGACTGCGTTAATAGTAATATACGTAATTTCGATGAGGTGGTTCTATAATAGAGCTACCTAATTGTCTAATGATAATCTAATGATGGTAAACTCTCTTAAATAGGTAGGTAGGACTGCCTCGTTGGTCAAGTGGTCGTAAGCGCGACTGCTGAGCATGAGGCCCTGGGTTCGATTCCCAGGTCGGGCAAAGTGCTATTGGGTTTTCCATCAGGAATTTCTCAGAAGCAGCCACGGAGTCTGGATTTGTGCCCGGTGGATGGCAATAGTCTCGCTCCCTATTACACTAACGACTAAACTATGGTCTTAAACAAAACTGACGAAATGTGGGTGTACTATTAGGTACACCTCTGACTAACCCTACAGGGATTACAGGCGTGATGTTATGTAATTAACTAGGTACGTATGTCGAAAATAAAAAAAATCTACATGAAAAGCACATCGATTAAATTCAACTGTCGCTTGAATATCTTCAATAATTAACCAATTGGCCTTCGTTCAGAATTAAATAAACTTCTAGTAGATTTCATTAAAAAAATCGTGCATTCGCACGTGGATCGCTGGTGGATTCGCAGATCCACAAACAAAAACAGAGTAATTATGTACTGTCGTCGATGCATACTTCATTATACATTGTGACTTTTTAGTCGTCTGACAACGGCAGCCCACTTTATGTATCCAATGACTTCTATACATTCATAACAAAAAAAAATGGTATTTAAGAGACAAAAAAAAAGAATATTATCCATTATTATGATGGATAACGTAGTTGAAACATTCTGTTGCGAGCGAAGATCTATCTACTCGAGTCGTGCAATGGTTAGGTATGTACTACTGTTTGATACGTAAACATTATTAACAGGATGTTTCATAATTCTAATGTATTATTTATTTTTCTTTGTACCTTAATTTGTATCTTAATTAATGGTAACAAAACACGCCCGTACACGCACACGTAGAGGTATTTTATATCGGATACATTGAGTGGACCACCTTTGTCAGACGACTAAAAAATCACGGCGTATAGAACTGAGCACATAATCCATATTTACATGTATCAGGTCAAACCTCTACCATAACATAACTTTATTCTTTTATCAAAGTAAATCCTGGGAGGCAGTAAAATGAAAGTTTTATACGCGATCTAAACGTTGAACTGGAAAAAACCAATGTAATGTCTTAAACGGTTCTGTGGTTTCTTTTGTTTTCAACGATTCTTTGTCGAAAACGTTGAAAAGATTCCAAATCCTCCCGCTGGGAACGATCTCGAATGTCAAAGTTGTGCCAAACTCCCTACAGGGGTGATGATAGACAGCTAAACAAGTATGAAGTAGACATCGTTAGAGATACGAGTCTACTTGAATGTAAGACATTTTGGTTTGACTGCCTTGTTGGTGCGAAGCGCGACTGCTGAGCATGACATCCTGGGTTCCATTCCCAGGTAGAGCAAAGTGTCATTGGCTTTTTTCATCAGGAATTTCTCAGTAGCAGCCACGGAGTCTGGATTTGCGCCCGGTTGATCGCAATATCGCCCCCAATTACATGAGACTTAAACATAACTGGTGAAATGTAGGTGTACTATTAAGTACACCTCTGCCTAACCCTTCGGGGATTACAGGCGTGATATTATGAGGTGTAAATGTAAGAAATGTGTCAAGTTTGGGTTCAGGGATAAGTATAAGAAAAACGTGACCTTTACCGTAGTATGCCTGATTCAGATTTACAAATTCTTTCTTAGAACCTGCAATGTTTAAAAAAAAAAGTTAAAATAATGTCGTTGTTAATGTTTATGTTGTGTATGTAAATGTTTCATGTTTCTGCAAAAGTCAGAAATCCCAAAAACGTAGTCACATCGTCTTCGCGATCTTTTTTTTTGTACAGAAAAAAAAAAGACCACAAAGACGGCGGCATGTATTGTTCTTAGTCTACATAAATGATCTCCCTAACCACATAAATGAAACGTGCGTATTGTTTGCCGATGACGTCTCTATTTTAACATCATGTAAAAATAACCAAAACCTAAACCAAACACTAACATCTATACTTGACACCACAACATACTGGATGAACGAACATAACCTTGAAATTAAATTTAGTAAGACAAAAATAGTCACTTTCCACCCGCGACAAAAAACCCCAATAAATATAAATTTTGAATACAAAGGATCCAAGTTAGAAATAGTTAATTAATTCACCCTTTTAGGCCTAGACATAGATACACACATAGACTGGAAACCACACATACAGAAAGTTAAAACAAAGCTATCTAAATTTGCATATGCCCTCAGAGAAATAAAGAAAAGTACAGATCTCAAAACAGCAATAGTAACATACTATGCGTACGCGTTCGCTTGGCTTAAATACGGAATAATATTATGGGGTAACAGTACAGACGCACCTTCGCTATTTACAATACAGAAGAAACTTATAAGAACATTGGTTAACATAGAAGACACCGACTCATGTAAACCACACTTCAAAGAACTAAACATCCTAACACTACCCTGTCTCTATATATTTGAAATTTGCAAATTTGTAAGGAAGTACCCACAATTCTACAGCAAAAGAGAAGACATACAAACAGAAATCAAACTTAGACATGGAAATAGACTCAACCTGCCAACTTCACGATTAAAAATGCACTCCTCTAGTGCGTTTGTCACGTCAATAAAAATCTACAATAAATTACCTGAATACATAAAAAACACAGAAACAAACACTATATTTATAAATAAACTAAAACGATTTCTCTTAGATAAAACTTACTACACAATTGACGAATACTTCAAAGATAAATTCCTCCTAGAGAAACAAAGATAATTAGAATAACCAAGTAGTACCTAATACATCTATTTACCTTATCTACCGTGCAATATCTTTAATTACTTACTATTTAGTTAATAATAAATTACAGCTAATATAAAAATAAATATATAAAATAATTACCTAATATATAATTTAGAAAATATCTATTAATAATAAATAAATAAATATAGAAATATTAATAATAAACAAAATTAATATAAATCTACTCATAAATAATATCTACTTAAATATCTAAATATAAGATTTACTTCCTTAATTTCAATATTATTATGTTTCTAACAAAAAGCGCTTCATCCTCTCCTCTAAAAAACTAACTTGCTGTGCCCGACAGGGTCCATAATTGTTTCTCATTAATTTACCTACCAGCCTTGTATACATTATGGAATGCAATAAAGTATTGAGTATTGAGTATTGAGCATGTGACTACGTTTTTGGGATTTTTTATTTTTTAGTACTCCAACGATGGTCCGATAGAAGTTTTTGATCAGTATTAGGAACAGGATCAATTTTATTAACATTAAAAAAATGTTTTGTATAAAATGGACATTTTCTTGCCAAGTCAACGTTTTTTGGAAAATTTGTGAATGGTGATCAAAATTTCACAAAAAATTATGAATAGTATCCTCATACCATTTTCGTGTAGTTGCAACGGTTAAGGTAGTTCCGCTTACTGCCCTGTTGAACGTAACCACCCTGTAGAAATTCTGTCGGGATAGTTAAGATGTCATTAGTATCAACCAGACTAATGGATTCAACAGCCTATTTCGAACTTGTTTCGGTTAATTGTTGAAAATTATCCCACAGGTTCGTATCCACGCCATAAATAAGTGTAGAACACTTTTTTCCTGTCCTTGTGTTCCTAACCGTGTGGAATATTTCACCCGAATCTGTTCAACCATTCAAGCGTGATGGGAATAAATATGTGCAGAAAGAGTTACTTTCAACTTTTTAATATTAATTTAGATGATTTCGAAACTTTTTGTACAATCGTATCCCTCAAATTTAAGAGCCAATTACAATAAGTACAATACTGGCAGTAACATTTTTAGCTTCAGAACCCCTACTGATACTATCTAATAGAATCATCAAGTAACATTGGGGTTCTGAAACTAAAAACTTTAGTACCGGTATTGTACTTATTGTATTGTGTATCGGGCCGGTGCCACTCCACGTCCAACCACGTATTTTGCGTTCTGTGGTTATTATCATGAGTGGTATTCACGATGTCAAATCGTTTGAAAAACACGACCACAACCGGATAAACTAGAGCTCGTGAAATGACACGTATGTTTTATGCGTAGGTATATTTAATACTTTCAACAAGACCGCACCTATCTGAAAATGTATTTTCAATTAGGTACTGTAGTGTATACGGAGTTTACACTACACCAAATTACTTGTAGTGTGTACAGAGTCTACATTACCAAATAATACGCCTTTGAACTTGAACTCTCTATATTTTTACTTTTAAAATCAGTTAAGTAATACATGTTTTTCCATTTATCGATATTTATATATATCCTTCTGACAATCCATCATTTCTTTTTCTCCTTTACATTCAAATGTATTTACTTTATTAAGCTGCCAGTATCAATCGTCTGCCAGAACGATATATCATTATAGGATCTCTACAGTACCAATACGAACCCTGGAAAAATCATAGATTAGTTCTTCTAACTCGGGTTATTAGGCCATACATTCTGTTAAACCCTATTGTTCGATTTTGGACTAGACCACTGCGCTTCGCTGTCTATAGTCAACCCAGCACTACTGACTTACTCTTCACATACCACAAAGACACGTCTACCTTCTTATTCGTGTGATCCGACTTTATTAAAACATTTTTTATAAGCGCACAAAATTTTCCTAACGACCCGCACCATAGGGACATTTGGTCAGGATTAACTTTATGAAGGAAACTCCAAGTGAAGTGGGTTATAAGCTCCTTTTGTTTAGGAGAGTATGTCACTTATACTGGGTGGAAGGGACACCGACGCGGAAACAGTTACCACATATTCAGTACGTCATTTTGAGCCCCCCACATAGAAATGTTTCATCGGTTATTAAAAAAAAAACAGAAATTGTGTTTATAAATAGAATATCATAAATAAAAGTGATGACTTTTATAAACAAAAAAGATTATAAAGAAATATAGAAACCTTTGTGGTAACTATATTTTAGAGCCGTTTGGGGTAGAAACTCTGGGGCCGTGGGGTCCGAGTGCTCATAGCCTATTTAAGGAAATTTCGAAACGCATAGTTGATGCTTCCCGTGACCCAAGGGCTGGCTTTTACCTTGGCCAGAGGCTAAGTGTTGCCATACAACGTGGCAACGCCGCCAGTCTCTTGGGCACATTACCAGCTGACAGCGTTGAGGAGGAGTTTTTCGATTCCCTTTTATAGTTTGTTGTTAGTTTATTTATTTTAGTTTAATAGTTTTGAATTATTAACGTATATAGTTAGTTTATCGTAATAAAAGTATATGGCGTTTTTCATTATGAAATAAAGAAATAGATAGCTACACTTTTTGGAACACCAACCAAAGTCTGTCCTGAACCATGCTACTTTAATTTAACAAAAAATTAAGATTTATTTGTGATCTAAATTCACAAATATTTGAATTTTCTATTTTTCATATTAGGCGGTTCATACCTTTGCTTAACCTTCAACTTGGCTAAAGCAAATCGCAAAAAAATGCCGATTAAATAATAAAAATAATTTTCTAATAATCCCGGACAAAAATAATTTTAGTTCTATTATTTTATTTCTTCGAAAGTGTATAGAAAATTGTCGTTTGATACACGTGGGTATTTGCAACTGCAGTTCTCGGCTTCATAACAACCTCGCCTGCGGCGTGGTTGGGAATTCCACCTTGACCGCAGTAACAAAGTTTCCCCACTTATAACAAAATGTACTATTATATTCGAAAGCAAAATTGGCATATCAAAAATATCATAATTGGGCCGACCGTGTCTAATCGAACATTAACTTACACGACCGTTCATGACGATTATCGCAAAGCACACACATTATATGAACAGCGTCTTACCCAGCAAAATAAAAGGGGCAATAATAGTAACTATAATATCCTAAAAGGGTGAGTATCGTTTGCTTAGGGCAGCGTATATATAGCGTCGATCAAACTTAATGTTTCATCTCCTTACATGTACGAACAAAATAATATGCGTTCTCCATTGTCCTTTTCTTAGGGCCCAAGAGCAATCAACGATAATATACTATGGAGATGGACAGGAATGGCAACTAGCAGCATTTACACACTTTGTTCATGGATCGAACAGTCTGTGGCCAACATATCTGACCCCCTTGGGTAATAGCGAATTTGAACCTTATTACGCGTACTCCTTCGAGCGTTCGATAAATCATGTTGATAAGCGATTTTGTTCATTATCTTGTTGTCGTTAAGGTTGAAAGACTCATCATCATCATTTCAGCTGAAAAACGTCATCTACTGGACATAGGCCTCCCCGTAAGCAGGAAAGAAAGTCTAATGAGTATTAGTAAGCAACACGACAACTAAATATAAGCAAGGCGATAGTGGATTTCTAAAAAAAATATCGCACATCAGTACCACTGGTTAACTGGTTAGCAGCTAATACTGTGATACATTTTAACAGTTCCCAGTGATTGTGCGATAATGAACTTTATGGAATATGCCCGCGGCTTCGCTCGCGTAACATACTAGTCTCGCTAACCGGATGCAGCTGAAAACCAGTATTTTACATGAAGCGACTGCCTATCTGACCTTCACAACTCAGTTAGTACTGGGTAATACGATACCCCTTGGTAAGACCGGTTGTCAGACTGTTTGGGCCACTGACT
Organism: Lycophotia porphyrea; assembly: GCA_950005105.1. Classification (NCBI taxonomy): domain Eukaryota; kingdom Metazoa; phylum Arthropoda; class Insecta; order Lepidoptera; family Noctuidae; genus Lycophotia; species Lycophotia porphyrea. The sequence goes on from OX465389.1 coordinate 11,735,777, forward strand.
ACCTAACGACTGTCAAAGATCTACAAATGACAGCCGGGACCAGCAGCTTAACGTGCTTTCCGAGGTACGGAGGAAACACGGTATGTAATGGGTGGTCACCCATCCACAGACCAACCTAGCTAAACACGGCTTAACCTAAAGATCGACCCGAGCGGCTGTTATTATTTAGCCACGAGCTCCTTGGAATGTAAATCGTATACTTCAGACAAATAACAAGTTTCTTTTAATAAAAAGCCTGGTTTATGAGAAGACCTGTAATTGTGTGTTGAGAGTATGGACGCCTACGCTAAGTAAAATAGCAATATGTGATGTGCATGTCTATATAATTATGTCATAGGCGTAGTCTCGTCCATATATTTGTGCACTGACAGTTACGTTTGAATAATTCTTTAATTGTATTAATTATGCGAGAAATAAAGTGAATGGTGCTATACATGCGGTTGTGACCAACCAGTCGATGTCAAATAAGGCTCGTCTGGCTGTTCACAATGGTGTGCTGGTGCCTACACTTATGTATGGAAGTGAGTGTTGGGTATGGCAATCGAGGCATGAAAGTAGAATTAATGCTGAGGACATGCGTTCCTTGCGCAGCATGTGTGGTGTAATTCTGAATGATAAAGTGAGGAATGAGGTTATATGGAAACGTTGCGGCTTAAAAGAAGATGTAGTAACAAAAATTGAAAAAAGTATACTTAGATGGTTTGGTCATGTGGAGAGGATGAGTGAAAGGCGACTAACAAAAGGTATTTACAAGGTAGATGTGAGTGGCAACGCCGGGAGGGGACGTCCTACGCTGACCTCATTGGTGAGGTTCTTCAGAAAGGTCAGGTGCGTAGTACTCGCAACCGGCATGCGTGTATGACCAGATGTATGGACGTGGACGAGGCAAAAGGAGTATGTAAGGATCGTAGCAGGTGGCGTTCTGTGGTTTTTGCCTACCCCCATGGGAAAAGGGCGTGAGTTTATGTATGTATGTATTCAATAGTTATATCTTTCAAATTGCCGTTCTCCTTATTTCATCAGGTTATGGGCCCAGTACGCTTCCACTGCGATACTTTTAATTTATTAGCGATAGAACTGCAAGATAACCACAAATCACGTAGACCGTGATTGATGACCTGTTGGTCTAGTGGTTAGTGACCCTGACTGCTAGGACGGAGGTCGTGGGTTCGATTCCCACACAGGACAAATCTTTGTGCGATGAGTACGATTATTTGTTCTGTATCTGGGAGTGTTATTTATCTATAATATGCATGTATTTAGAAATATATAAGTATGTTTATCAGTTGTCTGGTTGCCATAGTACAGGCTCTGCCTAGTTTGGGATCAGATGGCAGTGTGTTGGTTGTCCCAAGATATTATTATTATTTCCTTTATTTATTTTTACACATATCAATTATATTTTTAAATCCTTAAAGTTATGACAAAGGAACCACGTAGATATCCAACAGCGCAACTTAATGCAGACTGTAAGGTTTTAACTGTACGACAGCAATTTCTGCTTCAATCAATTCTTAGGACACTTGTGTGGCTCCTTCCGACCCCAAAAAACGTAAACATCTCTCTGCATCCAACATAAAACTAAGTCTGCAAGGCACCAATTTTACGTAATAAGTAATTTTACCTTTATAAACCATACTATTTTGAAAAAGGTCTTATAATCAATATTTCACGAGGACAGAGCTTTTGAATTTTGCTGCTGTAATACGTATTATTTATTGCTCGTGACTGTACAACTAAGTCTACAGAGGGTTGAGATGGTTTATTAAAAACATTTGCTACTACCTTAAATATATGGATAAGGTTCGATCAATTTCTTATTATTGCGATTCTTATGATTTCGTATTTTAATTGGTCTATGTCAATTTTGACGTTTAATTACTTTTGGCAAAGTTAAAATCCCCAATAATTTTGTTTAGCATAACGTTTATTTAGAGTGACGGTTATAAATTAAAACTAAAATATTGTCTTAAAAAGTCAATATGTAGTGCTACGAAAATTAGTGACAGAAACGAATCGCTGCAAAACCGACTCCACGTAGTCTTGTCTGCCCTACCCCTAGAGTGTAATTTAAGCCCACGTGGGTGTGGCGGGGCGAGGCGACTCGCGACCTGAGGAGCAGGTGGTTTTAATGCCAGCAAGCTGAAGCTGCGGTGGTAAGCGTAAAACACATCTGCGACGATATGCTCGCGTGGGACGCGTGCGTACGCCGAGCGCCGGAGCCGTAACAGAAACCATGCCTGCTACATGTTGCATGCATGGTGTATCATGTTTGCATGCTGCCATGCATGCAGCAAGCATGCAGCATACCTATGCCTGTATTTACTAACAATATTTTACCTAGCTGGGCGCACTGCTTTGTGTGATGTATGTCGTCACCATTGCTCTCAAAACGGGGTAGGAAAGCATCGTGAGGAAACTGACATGTCCTAGAGCCTAAAATTCGAAGACATTCACATCTACCAACCTGCTCTGGACTGGCGTGGTGGCTAATACCATAATCCTGGGTGCTAGCATCGGGAACATGATAGACTGATCATACTTATGCTTATGCTATTCCAGTGAAGCGGAAGGGAGGAATGTGGGCAGGCGGTGCGCAGTGCGTGCATGCCTCGCTACCCCGCGGCGCACGTGCGCAGCCTGCGCCTACACTCAGCGGCGCCATCGCCAGCCGCCGCCCGCCCAGGTAACCAAACTTTATTTGCTCTTTTATCTTAAAAAAATAGCTTTTGGCCGCGACTTCGCTCGCGTTAATTTAAAATGTGACAATCAATTCGGGTTGTACTCTAAAAGACACGTGGTGCCATCTATTATCATAAGAACGTTATTGTTGTTTACTTCGGGAACAGTACTGTTTTTCGGGATGAAAGGTCCGTTTCTATACACCCGAAAACGTATATGCAAAATTTCAGGATTATCGGTTCAATGGTTTAGGCGTGAAAAGTTATCAAACAAACAAACAAACTTACTTTCGCATAAATATTATAATAATTAAAATATAATATAATATTAGTATATTACTAAGGAAGTAAGGATTACAATAAGGATTTTGTGTTTAAAACAAATATAACCGTATTTATACAAATCATCATCGATCTCTTGCTCTTATCGCAATTTATTTGGGGTCCGCGCAGCATGTGTTTTTCCATACTTCTCTGTTACTCTTAATATTTATACAAACCATAACCTTAAAATCAATTGCCGCATGTATAAAGGATCATCACTTGAGAACAGTTTGAGTGCTTTGGCTGATTTTCATGAAAGAAAATGTTGCAAGGAAAAGGCTTGCTTGAAAAAAAAAATTGATAATAATGTTGTTTGATTGTTGTTGTTAAGTCTTTTAGTAGCTGATTTCTCTTTTTCTTCATTAGTAAATTGCAATCGTTTGTTTGTAGTTGGGGCGGGTCTCTAGTTTAATCTAAAAAAAAAGCATTTGTCAAAAATAGCCCGCAGGTTTTTCTTTTACGCTCCATAGCACACTATGTTACTATGATAAAAATGTATTTTTTTTAGTGTCTTTTCTGCATCAGTCTCTCTTCGAGAGAAAACGAAAAGCCATTTTGTTTTTATAAGCCTGCTCGACCTTGGCGAACTGTAATATGTGTTGCCACACACATTATAGTTCGGTTAGTGAACTACCAAACAAAGTTTTCACATCAGTTTCTGGTACATTTCAGGCCATCTCCTCCGTCACCAACTTTAGTGGCTCAAATCGACTCGTCAGTAGCGTGCCTCTGGTTGCTAACGCCTCTGTCAGCTGGTACAGCTGTGGTAGCAGTTCTGGTAGCAGTATCGACCAACAACTGGCTTCACACACAGGAGAATATGCTTAACCCTTCATACAACGGTACGGGAAGACATGACCTAGTTGCAAAGCAAACCGTGTCCGGGTTATGGAGGTTATGCCACACAGATCGTAAGTGTTTATTTAACCTTTTTAATAATTATTTCCTTTTTTTACTTTTATACATTTTTAAATAAAAAAATATTCCTTAAAAACAATATAGAAATAAAAAAACTTCAGGACTTCAGACAGAGGAACCTCCTAACAATACGAGCCGTGTCCAGGAGTACCGCTTTCTGAATCAAGACCGTGATCCAGCTGCCTAACGAGAGCCTACTCAGCTATTGATCGAGGCTCTTGGCAATTAAGCTATGAGCTGATACGACTATCGGCACAATGATCGCTGAGTCTACATCCCACATGTCGACTACCTCGCGAGCCAAGTCAAGATACTTGATTTGCTTATCTTTATCGGCATTCACGAGGTTCTCGTCATGCGGGACCGTTATATCAACAATCATTGCGCGCCGCTCTGATCGATCTACCATCACTATATCAGGCGTATTGGCTACAATAATCCTGTCAGTGATGATGGAAGGATGATTTTGGTTAAACTGGGATATACATATCTCATAATTTTAACTGAAGATTATGTATGTATGTGTAACACCGTGCGTTGAATTTCGAAATATCCTTTCTTATTCCTTGTCTACATTATAAAGGGAACCTCTGGGCAAAATTTCAGCTTTCTAGATTCAAAGGTTTGGTCTGGGCGTTGATGAGTCAGTCAGTCAGTCAGTGACGACTTCTCTTTTTAACACGCTTTTATTAGCTTCACCTGTATGTATGTTTGTAACCGACTCCTTTGAGCTCAATTTTGTCCTACTTTGAACGATCAGATTTAATTGAAACTTTGCACACCTGTCAAAGACCGATGACAATGCAATAATTCGATTAAAAAATCCGATTATCCCAATTAGATTCGCCAGGATTAATTAATTCCTTTCCGCATCCTTTTTATTTATATAGATGAAAGTATGTATTTAACTACTTTTTAAATCTAATGGCATCAAAAAAATCAAAAAAGTAAAAACCGGTTGGGTATCGAACTTGCAAACCAAAATCTTACACCATTAGAAAATCTAAATACTACTCAGTTAAGAAACTACCGGGAAACGATCAATAATACACAAAATGTTCGTTATTCATCCGAAGTTATTTTATCGCCTTCAAAGTATACTCCTTCAGAAACGAAACGCTTACGGTAACGAATAATCCAATTATCAAAACATTTTTAAACATTTTTTCAGGAATTGAGTTCAGTTCTCGCCGCGCTAACAACAAAAAAAAAAAACAAAAAATTGAATTTGGAACCACAAACAAATCATCCATTTCCGATACTTTTTTTGACTGAATGTAAATCACAAGAAGAAGTAACTGGTTTGGGTGGAGTGGGTTCGAACGTGCTAAATAGCTAATGGCATGTATGCGGTAAAACAGTTGAAGACTATGGACATACTGAGTTGATTTCGTGTTTTTTTTTAAATATCAAAATTGTCTTTTACTATCCTGAAAAATACGAACACAACAAAAACGAAATCAACCAAATCGACCGAGCCGTTCTCAAGACCGTCATACATTCCGTCTCCGTCATACATTTCAGCAATTGATTTTAATTTATATAAAATAAAATATTAAATAATAATAAATAATTTAATATAGAAGATAGATAGATTATCCTGTGTGACACATATCTAAAGAACAAGAACTGTACAGTCCGCACGCTGTTTTCATGCACTGATTGAATTTTGCATGACTTAGATTCTAAAATAAAAACGTAAATAAACACATAAAACGTATCGGTCTGGAATACAGAGCGTAGTGGATACTTTTTTGTACAATAGAGTAGGAAACTTGCGCGTGTGTCGCCGTCCTACAATGCGTTCCGGTTCCGCCGCGGCTGGGCAGGAAATGCATTGTCCCATCGTCCGAGCCGGCCCACTTTCGTTCCATAACAAAGTCCGTTGATGTGTGCGTGACTGCGGAACTCTTATTTCAGTCTGTTTCATTTCCTTCATTTCTTTCTTTCACTTTTGTGTGGTTATTGCCTAACCTGGTGTTAGAGTTTTTTATACTACCCCTGAGCCGCTGACTTGGCTTTACATGCCGTCTACATATGTCTCTCAGACACGCTGATTTCCTCACAATGTTTTCCTTCGCCGAAGAAAGTTATAATTATATAATACGCACACGAATCCGAAAAATCAGAGGTGCTTGTCATGGGTTCGAACTCGAGACCTATGAACTTGGCAGTCCGACGGTCACGCCACTAGGCTATCACTGCTATCCTTTTTCTATCGCGGTTTCAAAATCGTCATTTACATAACAGAGGGGGAATGCAGCAGCATCGACGATGCGATCGGCAGCATGTTCTATTTCTCGCTCTAGCAAATGACGGTTCCGAGCGACAGGAAAGGATAGTAGCATGGGAAAGTGTGATTCCGTGCTGCCAGATGAGGTTCAACCCTAGTGGGTTTATCAATAATGGTGGATTGCAATATGCTCGCCCTCTACTTCATCAAAATCAAAATCATCAAAAATCAAAATATTTTATTTCACATAGGCCCAGATGGGCACTTATAAAACGTCGAAAAAAAGGTGCACGGTTCGGTTGGTTGTTTCCTATGGAGAAGAACCGGCATGAAACTCGATGGTTACTCTTTTCAAATCATTTGGTGTAACAATATTATCATGTTACAGCATTAGTACTTAAGTATGGGGGAACAGCGTAGGCCTTTTTTACAATAGTTTTCAAATCATTTGTACATCTTTTGCTCAGAATAGGTACAGCACTGATAACAATATTTGTGTCACTTGTTTATTTATAGTATTTTACAATATTTTCTTACCTTTGTATAGATTCTTATTTACCGATCGTTTGTGAATGTGTGAACACTGTAGACTTTGTAGATTCCCAGATGCTGGTTAACTTTTATTAATTTTTTATCTTGTATTACTTTTTTTGTGTAATACGCAGTGACTTATTGTCAGTGGTGGTCACGTGGTGACTTCCGGCCACTGTAGACGCGGACCTGTGGACGGTGAGTAACGGGCTAGCCCGTCCGTCCGTCTTTTGACGACAGGCCGTGTTGACGGCGCGTTCGTGTTCCACGAGCGCCTCAAAGAGATGTCAGCAAATAGGGAGGGGCCCGCAAGGGCCGATGCCTGCCAGGGCTGCGGGCTGTTCGAAAGAGATAGCGCGGCCCTGGAACACAAAGGGCAAGGAAGGAACATGGATGGGTTTTAGTCAGTACAAGTCTGACACTCCCTTCCGCTCTGCCCAGAGCGGGCAAAGTCATTTGATGATTTCCCATCCGCTCCCTAAAAATAGCCAAGCAAGGGGCTATTTGCGGAAACCTAACCCTTTAATAGAATCTAACAGTCAGCAACGGCAATAAACAAGTCAATGGAGACATTATTCTAGAAATATGCACAACATTTCATAAAGGTCTATATTCCGATAGACCCCAAATACCAGATAATAGCTATTTCTGTCCAGATAACATTTCACCCAGTTCTAGCGGCGAAGTCCATTTTGCACTTATATTATAACGGATATAAAATTAAAACGGATTGCTGACGTAGCTCATAAAGCTGCCAAACTAAAACGGGACAGGAAGAGTGGGACAACAGACTGGAGGAGAGGTTCTAAAGACGTGTATCAAAATAAGTGTCATACTAAAGTGTCGACTTTCGAAGCTAAACATATTTTCCACGTTTTGTGTTTTTTGGAAATCAGTTGTTAGTTTGCAAAAAAAAGTTGTTTCTTTTGATGGACGTGTATATGTGTGAAGTGGAGAGGAAAAGAGATGTTAAGGAGCTGGGGTGTAACCACCGAAGCTGTGTGGTTCATACTGGCTAGAACGGAGCAGACATGTGTGTGCACGTCCAGTTTAGCGCAATCTAACACGGAAGGCGACCGCCGCACGCCGTTCACGTCTAATTTTGTCTCCACTATGCGCTTCTGCTTGGCCGCCGAGTGCGGATTTTCCTCTCTGCTCAAATAAATCTTCTTTCGTCTCGTCTCCAACTCGTTATCCAACGATAAGCATCTCGAGTAGCCAGTATTTTAATTTAATTTTATGTAGTGTTAGTAATGTGCAAATAGATTTTAAATTTAATTTTATGTATTACATATTGTATGGATTATAATTATCTGAAATAAATGAATTAATAATAATCATCATCATCATCATCATCATTTCAGCCGAAAGACGTCCACTGCTGGACATAGGGCTCCCCCAAGTGTCGCCAATTATTAATAATAAATATACATATCTCCTTTCATTAGTTATTTATTGATATATTGTGGTAATATACATATAAACTATACGTTTCAGCTGGCAGCACAGTGTTCCGGTGTCTCGACATTCCATATTTTCCATTATCTCAATGGCAGCCTGACCCGAGTGACTCGACGAACGCGATACCATGTGAGTTCTGTTTCTGCAATTTAAAAACGTTATCAGCCTATATAATGTTCCTATTGCTGAGACACAGTACTCCTCTGAATGAGAGAAATTGGGCCGTAAAGGTATAATTCCGAACAAGCAGCAGTGCTGTTGCCGCAGTGCTGCCACTAAGGTTTTTTTCTTACATTGCTGCCGCGACATTGCTGCCTAGCTCGGAATGTAATCTCATAATTATAAGCTTATAGAAATAGTATGGGGACCAGTAGTGTTGCGGCAGCACTGCTGCGGCAGCACTGCTACGTGCAGCGTGGTACGGAATCATACCTTAATCTACTCAGCGGTTGCAGTACGGGTTGGGAGATGTCAAATTTATTAGATTTTTTGGGACTAGGACATGCTGGTTTCCTCACATGTTTTTTTTCCTTGCTTCCTTGTGAAAAATGTATGTTTATTTCTGTATGATCATTCGATGATAAGTAGTATTTGATGTTCATGCAAAATATTTAATTTAATTCAATATCTTAAACTGTGCATAAAGTTTGAATATTAAGAAAAAAATTGGCTATCAAACAATATATAGGTACTATTAATAATAGGTATTTCACGTGTTTCAGACGTGGTGACCCGTTCGGCAGCCCCGCTGCTCCTGGCTGTGTTCACCCAAGCAGTTGGGGCACTGTGTTGCGTTCTAGGGCATTGCGTGAAAGGACGACGGCTTTGCACATTCATTGCAGGCGTCCTCTTTATTATATCTGGTGAGTACACACTTATAAACTGTTAGTTCGAACAAGCAGTAGTATTAACAACTGATTGGGCATATGACACCCCATAAGCATAAGGCTTTAAAACAGAGTTACCTACCCAGTATCATCAAAATAATCGAATACATAATTACAATGGAGTATTCCATTACCTGCAGGGCACAGGCATGCATCAACCATATATTTTTGCATATGTTTTACCTAAATAATTGACTTGAATCTGGCCACTTATATAGTAGCTATTGTTGTGTCATTGAGCATTCGTTGCACTTACAATCTCTATGGGAACATAGTCCTTTGGAGCTTGTTTGTGACCCGTGTGTGGAATAAGGGGACTATTCGATGCATGAAAGTAATCCGTCAGCAGTTTTAGCTACTTTCTTCAATCATTATGTTATTAATTTTGATAATAACATAACCACCATCTTCTACCAAGCACGGTTCTTAGCAATTTTATTGAAATAATCCTCACACTGGAGATTTTATAACGGTGGTCTTTTCTCCGCTTGATCAATCACACTTATATAAAAAAAGGGAAAGTTTGTATATGTGCTTGTGTGTATGTTTGTTACTCCTTCACGCTCAAACGGCTTAACAAATTTAGATGAAATTTTGTATCGAGCTTATATTCTGGATTAACACATTGGCCACTTTTGATCCCGGTAAAATGCGGTGTTCCCGTGGGATGATCAAATACTCGTAAGTAGGCAGGTAGGGTAGGTAGTTAGGTAGGCAGAATAGGTAGGGTAGGGTAGTAACCCTTATAAGGCGGTAGTAGGTAGGAAAGGTGCATTACAACGCATTGTACAAAAAAATAAATACGTCCACGCGGTTCCCACGTGATCCAGAAACCGCGCGCTTTCCGCCGTTTCTGAAATGCTTATAGTGACTCATTCTAATACAAACTTACTTGATTCCAGGTTTAATAATGCTGACTGGAATTGTCATGTACATATCCGTCTTCAAATCACAAGTGGGCCACAAGTTGCGCTACATGACTTATTTTGAAACCCCCAGAATGTCATATAGTTACGGGTATTCATTTGGGTTATACCTAAGTGGCTTCGTGGCTGCTGAGCTAGCAGGCACCTCGGCTATATTCCTATTTCTTCAGTGGTACCAAAAAGATTGGATAACAGAGCTAACAGAAAAAGCCAAAGCTGATTGCCGTGCGTGGGATCGTGAGTATGCCTTTACAGAATTCAGAGAGCGAGACTCCACGCTACTAGAAAGGCGAATGATGAAACGGGACACATACCCCCCTTCAGGATCTTCAGCGGCAACACCACGAGAGCGAAGGCGCTTCGTGTTTGACGGCGATGAAATGCCACACTGTTCTATACACAATAAAAATAGGAGAATAAATTTAAGTTCAGCATCATTAAAGGATTTGTCGTCGTCAACACTGTACGGTTTTCCGGCAGCACCGCGACCGACGGCTTGCGACAATTACTTTGAAGAATTCAAAGAGGTGCCTCAAAGTGCGAATACCTTGAGTGGATTAAGGAGTGCATCGATATTTCAGTCGCAGGCGTCAATGGCCAGCGGCCGTTTTCTAGACACTTCAGCGGTGGAACCTCCACCATCACGTGAAGAAGAAATGGTGACTTTTGGTGCGGGCACAAGAGGCGGTGATGAACAGCCACCGCCGCGACATGACCGTGCAGTGGGCACCGACCCTTATCGCAGAACGACACCTGTCTGATCCGAGAACCTGGGTTTCCCACCCCGAATATAAAGCATATCGAGAAGTGATAAGTGACGATTTTATTCACGTACTACGTACGAATTGGTCAATGTTCGTACCTAGCCAGATACAGTCAATCGGTGTGACTTTCGAATTTATGAACGTATAATAGGTGCATACGTGACTTATGTTATGAAATTTTGAATTGTTATAATTCCTTAAATAAACACTGCCATTTTGTCTATTTATTTTTTATTATTTATAAAAACAGTCTCACCTTTGGTACCGGGAACCCAACCGGTGGGCTAATTTTAAATGTAGGTTTTTCTTAGCATCAAAAATGTAAAAAAAAATAACCTCAAAAGGACCTCTTCCTAGATGCCGAGAACCCTCGTGGTGGATCATATTTCAGGTGTGGAAAACTATTCGCATGATTTTAAATATGTTCAAAAAAAAATCATATGTATATTTTTCCCCCGTTTCTTTCTTTCCTGGTCTCAGCTCTAACATCTGAATTTTTCGATTTATGTGTATATGTAATGTCTCCAGAGGCGGCGTAAGGCGTGGGCGGCCTCGCGGTGCAAAGGGCCTCGCGCTTCACAACCGGAAATAAATTTTAAAAAGTATGGAAAATCAAAAAGTACATGCCAAAAGGTTTTTCTTATAATAATTAGACTTAATTCTCAACTTAGAGATATTCCACTCTTCGGCAAACGAAATGAATGTGAATGAAATAATCGATATTTCTGATAAACTATTATTATTTATTTCCTTTATTTATTTTCACACATATTATTTACATTTTTAAATATTCAAATGTAAAAAAAAAAAAAAAAATATAAAAAATAGTAACCCAGTAGTTTTGGGTCCGAGCTACCGGTGGTCAGGGCTCTTGAGAGAGGAACCTCCTAAAAATACGCGCCGTGTCCAAAAGTACTGCTTTCTGGAGAGCTTGATCCAGCTGCCAAGCGAGAGCCCCCTCAGATGTTGTTCGAGGCTAGTGGCTATTAAGCCATTGGCTGATACGACTATCGGCACAATGACTGCTGTACTCATGTCCCACATGTCGATAACCTCGCGAGCCAGATCTAGATACTTGAACTGCTTTTCTTTCTCTGCTTTCACGAAGTTCTCGTCATGGGAGACTGTTATATCAACAATCGGCGCGGCGCTTCAATCTGTCTATCACCACAATGTCAGGCTTATTGGTAACAATAGACCTGTCAGTGGTGACAGGTCGACCTCAATACAACGTGATATTACCATTAGCAAGAACTGGGTCGGGCGCATATTTTTATTTATAGGTTGTACTTCAAAGCAAGTTGCCGGTGGATAATCTTGGCAACGAGGTTGTGTCTATGCAAGTACTCTCCGTTAGCTAGACTAGAACACCCAGAATTAATGAGTCGGATCGATTCATCCGGACGGTGGCATGCTCGACGTATGTAAACCGAGCTATCCTTCACAATCTATTTCCAATAGTTATTCGTCATCATAACTGCGTCCATTATTGCATAGAAAAAACCTTCAGTTTCCCTGAAGAGGTCACCGAAGCGCAGCCAAGATATGGACGCTAAGAAGTCTACATCGGTCCCATGTAGGGCCAGGTAGAAGCGTCCGTGAAGCTCCTTGCCTGCCATACCTCTTTGCGGTCATTAGTGTCTAATACTCTAGGTTTACGCCAGTTCTCGTTAGCCAGGGAGAGCGGTGAGGCCCTTGTCCACTAATACCACATTTCGGTGCATCCCCACGTCAGCTTCTAGGAAGTATTCCCTGAGACTGCATACCTCACGGTTGTAAACGGTCTTAGCATTTTAGAAGCCACGACCTCCACATTTCCGTGGGATATACAGTCTCATCACCGACGACCGTGGGTGATGCATCCGATTTGCGGTCAGCATTACGCGGACCTTCCTATCCAAGGCATCAAGTTCCGTCTGAGTCCATTTGAGTATGCCGAAAGAATATATCAAAACCGGCATGACCCAACCGTTGAAGGCGCGCACCTTATTTCTGCCTGACAAAAGACTACTTAGTACCTTATTCAGGTCGCCAAAGAAGCGCTCCCTCAACGATTGTTTCATGTCGGCAATATTGATGCCTAATGCTTCCGACATTCCCAAATACTTGTAGGTTTCTGTTGAGGAGAGGGATCTAAGGCGTATGGAATCCGAGAGTTGAGTTCCCACGGATTCCATAATCTCCCCTCGTTTTACATGCATGTCTCCACATTTGTCCACACCGAATTCCGTCCTGATGGCGCTACTGAAAGTTTCTATTACCTTCAGTAGCTCCATCAGTTGCAAATTGTTGGGGGCAAAGAGTTTCATATCATCCATGTAAAGAAGGTGAGATATGACTTGACCATCTCTCCTCAACCGATAACCTAGACCTGAACCCTCCAGCAGTGTGCTGAGAGGGTTCAAGGCTAGATAGACAAAACCACAATGGACTCAAACTATCGCCCTGGAATATACCGCGTTCGATCCTTATCGGTTCGCTGTTCCTCTGGGTCTGTCGACATCCTGGATAGCGAAGGACCGTTCTCCAGTGCCCCATATATGACATCAGGAAGGTACGCAGAGTTGCATGTACCTTATACAACTCCAGCACCTTCATGAGCCATGTAAGAGGCACGGAATCATAGGCCTTCTTATAATCTATCCAACATGTAGACAGATCCCTTTGGGAGCGGCGAACCTGTTGGCTAATGGCCATATCAATGAGGAGCAGCTACATCCATTCTGAGAGGCAGACATGATAGAATTAGTCTCAATATGCTGGTTGATTTTAGTTCTCAAAATGGATGTAAGAACTTTATAGACCGTTGGTAGACAAGTGATTGGTCTATAATTTTTGGGCTCCGCAGTACTACCTGATTTACAGAGCAGGTGGGTAATTCCTGTCGTCTAAAATGAGGCAGCGACCCTGACTCTAAGGCTGATTGAAACTGGGACGCCTAGCAAGCGTGCGATCTTTGGAACCACTTGATCCAGAAGTTGTGCACGAGCTACGTCTTGGGGGCTGATGATGTTTGCCCCCATTTCTGTTATTGGATCACACGCTTGTTCAACCTCCCGGGTCCAATCGCCCTCAGTGACTGATAGACACCGACCAATTATTATTTCTATAATAAGTTCAGTAAATTCAAAAGTAGATTTTTTTTCTTTTTTGTTTAATGTTCTAAAGAAGTATACTTAAGTAAACAGTTAGGTTTGTTTCTTATTGAATAAAAATCTGAAGTGTTTTTTTTATTTTATATTCCCTTCTTCTGGCACCATCAGAGGGCCTCGCGAAATGTACCTTGCCCACATTAAGTTTAGGTCTTGCGCCGCCACTGAATGTCTCTAGCCATAGGTTTATTATCACGGTATTGCCATTTAATATATTTCCGGTAGTTGTTCGTCAACATAACTGCGTCCATAACCGCACAGACAAAACCTTCAGTTTCCCCAAAGAGGTCGCCGAAACGTAGCCAGGACACGGACGCTAGAAAATCTACATCGGGCCCATGAAGAGCCCGGTAAACGCGCCCGTGAAGCTCTTTGCCTTGCTTTACTTCCTTGCGGGCATCGGCAGCAAGTACTTCAGGCTTGCGCCAGTTCCCTTTAGCCATGGACAGCGGGGTGAGTCCCTTGTCCACTGCGACCACATCTCGGTGCATTACCAATTCGGCTTTTAAAAAATATTCTCTGAGACTGCACACCTCGCGGCTGTGGAGGGTCTTCGCGTTTAAAAAGTACAGTTTCATCACCGATGATCGTGAGTGATGCATCCGGTTTACGGTCAGCAGTGTACAGACTTTCCTGTCTAGGGTGTCGAGTTCTGTCTAAGTCCATTTGAGTACGCCGAAAGAGTACATTAAAACCGGCACGACCCAACCGTTGAATGCACGCACCTGGTTCCCACCTGAAAGAAGGCTATTTAATATCTTTTTCAGGCGTCCAAAGAAGCGCTCCTTCAATGACTGCTTCATGTCAGTTACGTTAATGCCTAACCCTTCCGACATACCCAAATAGTAATAGCTTTCGGCTGATGAGAGGGATCTCAGGTGTATGGAATCCGAGAGCTGAATTCCCTCGGATTCCATAATCTCCCGTCGCTTTACGTACATGACTGCACATTTGTCCACACCAAATTCCATCTTGATGGCACTACTAAAAGTTTCAGTTACTATCGGTAACTCCATCAGTTGCAATTTGTTAGGGGCAAAGAGTTTCAGATCATCCGTGTAAAGCAGGTGAGATACGACCTGATCATCCCTCCTCAACCAGTAGCCTAGACCTGAATCCTCCAGCAATTTGCTTCGAGGATTCAGGGCTAGACAGAACCAAAGTGGACTCAGACTGTCGCCCTGGAATATTCCCCGTTTAATCCATACAGGCTCATCGTTTCCCTGGATATGTCGACTTCCTGGATATCGAAGAACATTGCCCCAAACACGACTATTACATTATTATTATTATTTTGCGAAATGGGTTCCTTACTACGGTTAGAATACGGCAGCGGCCGCAAACGGCAAGAGGGGTCAACGTAAGTGAGCGAACATTAAGATGGAAAATGGAGGAACGGACCCTGTGTACTCGAAAACTAGAACTACTCAGCAACAACAACAACAGGCAACATCGTGTAGCTCGATTTCGGTTCGCTCGCAAACTCGCAAATTGGACTCACGAGAATGGGGGCTATCGCACATGAATTTCGAGCACACGAATTTCGAGTTCGTGCAGAGTAAGGTCTTCCGAAATGTCAGATGTCATAGAGTTTTCGCGCGTTGTGTGCTTTTTTATCACGTATTTTAACTAATACTCATGATTCTGGCCTAGATTGAGCCATTCCTGATTAATTATGACTTGAAGATTTTAAGTAGCAACTTAGGATCTTATTTGTGGTATTACTTGGAGGTAGAATGATTTTTAATTGTTTGTTGCTTGTTAATGTTAGGGAGAATATTTATAAATATGTATCTGAGTTTTACACTATATTGATATACAAAATGAAATTAACTTTTTATGAAGTTATTTGTACTTTAAAGTATAAAATATCATTAACGACAGGACCTTACTCGACAGTGGCGCCATCTGGTGAGCTTAAAAACGATTGCCCCCATTGGAGTATAGTTCTGTAGACTGACTGAGATTTAGATGGCCGCGAATGTCTGTGGAGAAGGCAAGGGGAGAGGTTTCTACCAATCAATAACGGGCAAACCGTTAGTTTGCGTGGTAGATCAGTTATGATTTGGGGAGGCATCTTTTCAGACTCACGCACAGAGTTGACAGGAGTTGCAGGTCGTCCAATGGCAGTGCGATGCATTGAAGAGTTTCTCCATGAAAACATTTTATCATTCGTGGGATTCATCGGTAGCGAAGATTTCATCTTAATGCAAGATAATGCCCGACCTAACACCGCACATTGCGTGAATGATTACCTGCCGGAGGTAAGAGATACAAAATTGGTGTGGCCAGCACTAAGCCCAGACATGAATCCCATAGAACATGTCTGAGAGATGCTTAAAAGACACATCAGATCCAGTCCCAACCCTTCATTGACTATCAGCCAGTTGAAAACTGCCGTGGTGGCCGCCTGGGAAGAAATACCCAAGTAAACATTAAAAACATAACCCACAGCATGCTTGATCGCTTGCAGGCGATCATCAGGGCCAGATATGTAAATACCGGCTATTAATTTTAAGTAACGTAGCTTTATTTTGTAAATTTCATTCAAAAACATTTTCTTTAAACTTAGAGACTTATGTCTTTTTTGTAAAATTTTAATAAAGTTTATTTTTTTATTTTTAATTAATATTTCGCATCGAGGAATCGAATAAAAAACATAAAAAATCCTGTCTCACGATTCATTTCGATAATTAAACCACATAACACACTTGGGCCATATACTGTGTACCGCTGAGTGTATTTAGTAGGTATGTACCTATGAGAATAGGTCATAATTTTAGATTGTTGCATCGAGCGCAAAGTGCACGAGTGTTATGTAAATTAACACGAGTGCATTAATTACTCACTTTAGCAAGCTGCGTAAGTAATCTACTTTTCTTTCAACTATCAATCTACCTACCGTGATAAAATGTGTATTTCATATACACATTTTATCAACGAAATAAAATGTAATATGTTAGAGGAGAATATTAATTAAACTTTGTTTGTTTGTTTGTTTAAAGCTTACAATTATTAAATGTGCAGTTATTAAAAGTGAAATTTGCAATTTTATTTTATTATTTGTTTGGTTTATTGTAAATAAAATCTAAATAAAAAATAGTACATTAATGAAAAAAACTGTGCAACAATGAGATTTCATATAACATTTCTGCACTGTTTTGTTTCTAAGCAAAAATATGTCCTTTGTGATCGGTTTTGTAGCGTAGAGTAACATTACTACATACGTAGTTGAAAGAAAAATATATATCACACCATAATAATTTATAGGCAGAACAACGTTTGCGGGGTCAGCTAGTATTTAATAACTTAAAAATGTAGATGTGTTAAAAACCTGGTTTAAGCTAATCTAGTACTTAATGTAACGGGTGCTTTTTAGGAGCCGGAGACTTTTAAATTTAAATAAAACACAAAGACGTTTTTAATATCCATGAAATTGGCTTTATTTAAACGATAAACACAAGTCATGTATAAATATGATTTTGGGTGTGTGGCCACTGCGGCTAATTCTTTTGAGCAAATTAATCATATCACACCACGAGTGGCGTCATAGAAAATATGACAATTCAGCGGATGTTACGTTATATATAACATTTTCAAGACTAGGTTATGGCAAAATATCTGGCAATTATAGTATTTAATAAAAAATAGTTTAATTCAAATTTGCATACATTAGATAAGTGAAGTACTTATCTAATGTATGCAAATTTGATATGATATGATATAATTAAATTGATTTATTTAGCCAACTCAACTCCACCGCTTTCTTATTCAGGTCAGGCCATATAACGGGCGCCCAAAAATAAATACTTATAAACGATATTAATATTGTTGTAACTGTAGGGCCAGCTCCCGCTTTCATCTGTAGGTAATAAGCAGATTAAATTTACAAATCAAATGGTTGAAAACTAAGTCAAATAAACTGTCAAATAGCTGGAAGCTTGATCTGTTTATCAAAGAAGTCAGTAGGAAAAAGTAGCCCACCGGCATCGGGAACAGGGCCCGAGCTACCGGTGGTGAGGGCTCTTGAGAGAGGAACCTCCTAACGCCATGTCTAGAACTACTGCTCTCTGAATCAAGGCCTTGATCCAGCTGCCAAGCGAGAGCCTCCTCAGATGTTGGTCGAGGTTATTGGCTATTAAGCCATTGGCCGACACGACTATCGGCACAAGGACTGCTGTACTCACGTCCCACATGTCAACAACCTCGCGAACCAGATCGAGATATTTGAATTGTTTAGCTTTCACTTCACGAGGTTCTCGTCATGCAGGACCGTTATATCAACAATCATTGCGCGACGCTCCAATCGATCTATCACCACATGATGTCAGGCCTATACAACAACAACAACAATAGTCCTGTCAGTAGCAATAGGTTGATCCCAATACAACCTGATATTACCATTACCACTTCTGATTCCACAAGGTTTTACTTCCAAGCAAGTTGCTAATGGATAATGCTGGCAACGAGGTTGTGTCTGTGCAAGTACTCTCCGTTAGCCAAAAGAGAACACCCAAAAATAATGTGTCGGATCGATTTTGCCGGACGGTGGCATGTCCGACATACCAGCGCCATCCTTCACAATGTATTTTCGATAGTTATTCATCATCATAACTTCGTCCATTATTTCACAGACAAAACCTTTGGTTTCCTCGAAGAAGTCATCGAAGCGCAGCCAGGATACGGACCCCGAAAAGTTTACATCGGGTCTATGTAGGGCCCGGTAAAAGTATCCGTAAAGCTTCTTGCCCTGCCATACCACCTTGCGGTAATTTGTGTCTAATACTCTAGGTTTGCGCTAGTTCTCGTTATCCAGGGAGAGCGGGGTGAGGCCCTTGCACACTGGAACCCACAACCACCCCCAATGCCTGCATTTGATATGTCAGATGTTTTGCACTTGTAGTGTCTGTAGTGTAGTTTTATCTTAGGCACGGCATCAAGATGAGACTATTAAAAGTAATACATTTTTTTTTTAAGCATATAATGTGTTTTTTTTCTCCTATCACGGCCAGCTTAGAACTTCTTACTTGCCTAATATTTATCAAAGTATAACGTCATACCTAAATAAATATATTTTTTATAAATCATCTAGTCATTGTGACTTTAATGGTATTTGGGATGGTGCCTATGCACTATGACTAGTCAATGAATAAATGTTAAAATAAATAAAGTTCCACACCGTGTCAGTCTGTGATTTTCCTCGGAACTTCTTAGTGGAAGTATTTTGATGCAATTGTCACGATTAAATAAATCGTTTCACGAGGAACGTTTCAATGTAATGGCTAGGCGATGCAGCGCTATTTCGAAATGAAATATAAATTCTTTCTCGCAAATCAGTCTATCTAATCGTGAAAATCGTATCAAAATCTTTCAAGTAGTATGGACACAGATGAGGGATTTGTTTTCTACTATTTTGGTTATTGAACAATGCATCAGATGAACTTAAAATACCGGTTAAACCTATCCAATTGGGCAATATTGCTCGTTTTAAGGTTATTTTTAGATTCACGTTTTCATTTTCGTAATTCTCAATATTCCCGTTAGACAAGGCTTAGTAATATTACCTAGAGATTATAGGGAAGACATCAATATACGTTTCAATATTATACGAATATACGCTACAATTTATGTGGAGGGCCTATTGTCCAAACAAAAAAAAAATTCTTCTGCTCAAGTATGCTTAAGCAGTCACTCTGTAAGCGCTAATCCATAATTATTATTTAAAAAATGACTTCTTTTCAGTTTTTTTCAACTCACCATTTTCATTGTGGGTATATTAGCAGCGCTCTGAATAATTATATTTCCTGGAGTGCCTACTGGCAAACAGTAACAAAATGAAGCCGAAATACCAGCGGTAATATTATACCATAATGGGTGTATATTAATTTCTGTAGCCTGGAAAGAA
Organism: Lycophotia porphyrea; assembly: GCA_950005105.1. Lineage (NCBI taxonomy): Eukaryota > Metazoa > Arthropoda > Insecta > Lepidoptera > Noctuidae > Lycophotia > Lycophotia porphyrea. The sequence goes on from OX465389.1 coordinate 11,755,559, forward strand.
AAAATATATTTAAACAGTTCTACCTTCCTACCTACCCTAATGAGACTGGTTCGTTCTCACTAGTTTTACTAAGCAGCTCTATTATAGAACTAAATGAGACTCGGGCTGCCCGCTCTGTTTATTTTAAGAACAATTGAACAGTTAAGTACAGTAGATCGAAACAATAATAAATCTATTATAACAAAAAAAAACGGCCAAGTACGAGTTGGACTCGCGCACCGAGGGTTCGTATATACTTGTAGGTATTTTACATATTAACATTAGTGAGACATTACTCCTGCCAAATTTCATGATTATAGGTCAACGGAAAGTACCCTGTAAATTTTGATTCCCTTGAGAGTGTTAAAATATACGTTTTTTGCGGCATAAACGGCCGTATCTTTTTTTACGTTAACTTAGAAGTTTGATTTTTTTACAGCTTCAAGGGACTGTAGATCTGAGTATATGGCTTTAATTTCAACTCGATAACTTCACAGGTTTCCGAGATAAAGGATCTTAACAGACAGACGGACAACAAAGTGATCCTAGGCCTATGTCCACTGCTGGACATAGGCCTCCCCCAAGTGTCACCACATTGACGTCTTCGTTTTTGATTCGATCACGCAAGAATATTCCGAGCATATTTCGGTCCCGTATGTAATCACTGGCAACACACACTGGTCATAGACATTCGTCTTGAGACACTGCGGTAAGTTGGACGAGAAGATATCACGTAACTTCCCGAACGCTGCCCAGCCGAGTTGGATTCGACGGTTGACCTCTTTGCCGAAGTTAGACCCGGTATTCCGACGTCCAACCCCAAATTGCCCCACCTACTAACAGCTCATCCTTGTCTCGTTTGTCCTGTTTCGCGTTGAAGTCGCCCATGACAATGGTGAAATAAGTGTTGAAACCATGCATGGCTTTAAGGATATCCTCATACATGGTTTCCACTTCTTCGTCGGGGTGTGCTGAGGTCGGGGCGTAGACCTGTATGACCTTCCGCGAATATCTTGAGGACATTCTGAGTTCGTCACCCTGATCGACAAACTCTCGATCTTCACCACGTTTTCCACAAGGGACTTGTGGACGATAAACCCAACACCACTCTGGGACTGCCTCTCGGCCTTGAGATAATACCACAGATTTGAATGGAACCTTGGAATGGTTTAATTCCTCTTGGATCGGTTATCTTCTCGTCGGTCTGGAGTCTACGCGTGTTGTATTTTGCCCGTTGTTTAGACACGATAGGTGGAAAACGAGACACGCTTCCGATGTCGCTAGTAATATTATAAAGACGTTAAGTTTGGCTGTGGGATGTTATCTCTAAAAGAAACTATCAATTTAAAAAAAAATCACTAATGGAAAACTACACTATTGTCGAGTGTCATAGACTTTGTTTTTTACGCGGGCAAAGTCGCGTGGAGATACTAGTGTATAAAATTTCTTACCAGTCCCATCACTATTGGCACGATAACATTGCATACTGCCACATTTGAGGCAAAGTTTGTTATGAAAACAGTGAAAACAATTATTAATAGGATAATAAAGCAGTTTGGAAAGATGCTTAGACTTTTTAGCATAATACCAATTTTTCCATTCAAATCTGAATATTCCTTCTTGGCTGCCTCTGAGAGTGCAAATCCACCTCCTAAAATAAATTGTATCACATTTTAGGCACATTTATTGTATAACGTTCATCTTGAAAAGAAACCCTTTATTTAGATAAAAAAGTCATAAATGTAATAAAGTGAGATTCTTTCTTTTCTTTGAAGGAAACATTTTTTAAAACAGTATATTTTAATGCAAGTGTGCAATGACATAGTACGTATAATGCGACTATTTTCAACACAGTTGCAAAAAAATAAAAAGAGTACCCATGTGTAGTTATATAAATATTTTATTTTTCGGATGGGAAATCATCAAATGACTTCTCCCGCTCTGGGCGGAGCGGCAGGGAGTGCCAGACTTGTACTGACTAAAACCCATCCATGTTCCTTCCCTGCCCTTTGTGTTCCAGGGCCGTGGTATCTCTTTCGAACAGTCCCGAATTCGGAACAAAAGGCTCTATTATTATTATAAAATTTATGTACCATCTATCTACATGGGTTTACAATAATATATGGGTTTCAAATAATTTATTTGAAACCCATATTTTGATTTGAAAAATCATTTCTAAAGCAAAGGGTTTTGAGATGTCAGCAATCAAGGAGGGGCCCACCGATGCCTGCCGGGGCTGCGGGACTGTTCGAACAAGATACCGTGGCCCTGGAACACAAAGGGCAAGGAAGGAACATGGATGGATTTTAGTCAGTACAAGTCTGAGACTCCCTTCCGCTCCGCCCAAAGAGGGGTCAGTTTGATGATTTACCATCCCGAAAAAAAATAAAGATTTTGAATTTTTTGGCCTGCCTAATTTCCGCCATTTTACTTTTTTTTTTTTAAATAGGAGCCACGTATTAAACCTAAATTAATGAAGAGCTAGTTAGTATCAATAAAAACAAGTTTTGCATGAAACAAGATCCTTTGAAGCACCTTAGATTATACACCGGTCAACACAATTTTTGATGCCGTAATTGTAAGACCTAATTTTAAGAGTATTTACCGTATGCACTGGTTCCAAATATGCATTTAGTTTTTTTTATCAGCTCTAGTTTTGAAGTTATTTGAAAAAATCAATTTGTTTGAAAAATACTCATTTTTTTATATACAAATAACGTCTCTTGATGGTTTTTTTTGTGTGTTTGTCGTTTGAGTTATCTCTCGTAAGAGCTCAGTAGTAATCAGCTATCTCGTCGTGGGTATCCCATCTACCCTGGTATCGATTCTCCACATCTTTGATGTCTTGATGAAACTGCTCTCCTTGTTCTTCACTTAAGTCACCCAGGTTACATGGAAGCAGTCCAAATGGCTGTGTAGGCAATAAACGTTGATGCTCATATAACAGCCCAAGTTTTGAAAAGATAAATGCGTTTGGTTTACAAGAATTTCATAATTTACTGCCTTATGATTACCGAGAATTCTTTTAATCACTATAACTAATTAATTCTACGCAGCGAGTTACATTTCGTCCATCTTCATCATAATCTTTAACTAAGTGTCTTATTTGAGGACCGTCGAATATTCCCGCGTTTTTTTTTACTTTTTTTATTAATATTCCCGCCTTGTGTTTTTCCTTCCTTAAAGCTGGAAATGCCCTTGTGCTGTACTGAATAAAAGGATCCGATGTACCCGATTTGTCGAACGCTTTTACAAATTGTTTCATAAGACCAAGCTTTGGAAGACACTTTCGGAATGAGGTATCTTCGCTAATAGTATACCAGGATATGTCAATTCGATTCGATTTTTACAGTTCATGCCGAAGATCCTATCCAAACAGAAATAGCAGTCGTCGAAGTGATTTTGTTGCTGTCTCCAAATCATCGGTATCCCAAACTTCATACACATTCTTTTGCAATTTGTTCATTGACTTAAATGTTCACTGCATGTTTTAAACACCAAATGAGGCACCCCAGGCTTGTCTTTATGCTCAATGCTCAAGTTGAAGTAAGCGAAACATGCTTTTTCTCGAACTCTGTTATGGATCTTCGGTTTTCCTCAAAGGTATATTCGCCGCATATCTAACAAAATGCACCTGAATTGGTCAAACAATACCTTGAAGAGCTCGCCATAGCACAAAAACAACGTAATAGTAGAAAATATTAAACTTGTGATACTTTGTTGAAGTCAAAGTGAAAAAAAAAATGAGGGTGGTTGTTAAATTAGAGCTGATACAAGTATGACAGTTGTAGGTAAGTCATCAGAAACACGTCCAAAAACAATATCTAAGCGAATTTAACACACACCAAAAAAAATGTTTGACTTTTAATGAAATAAATTTATGCAAAAGAAAAAAACGGAAATTATGTTAAAATAATATACGTAATATCATCATTATCATCATTTCAGCCGAACGTCGTGCACTGCTCGACATAAGCCGTCGTCGTGTGGCTGCATTGACCGGTCTCGTACGACTCGCAACCAGCGGATCCCCACAACCTTCAACAGGTCATTGGTCCACCTAGTGGGAGGTATTACAACACAACGTCTTCCGGTTCGCGGTCGCCACTCCAGAACTTTTCAGCCCCATCGGCCATCCGTTCTGCAAGCAATGTGCCCAATGCCACTTAAGTTTGGCAATTTTTCGGGCTACGTCGGTAACCTTGGTTCTCTTGCGGATGTCTTCTAGTATCCTGCGTAGGCGCGGAGGGGGCAAGTGGCCCGTGAGCTGAGGAGCAAGCGGTTTTAACGCTAGCTTTGGCTTGCCTCAGCCGCGGCGGTGAGCGTCAAACCATCTGCGATGATAAGCTCGCGTGAGACTGCCGGAGTCATGAAATCATGCATGCTGCATACTTGCTCCATCCATGGTTTATGCTTGTGTGCGTACTACAAGCATGGTGTATGCTTGTTTGTATGCTTCTTACCGGTAAGAAACGTGACGCTTTAGCTGATATACAAGTTACGTGCGTAGCCGCTATTTTTTAAATTAATTAAAATGATGAAAATTATTCAGGCGTTTATAAAAAAAAAATCCAACCCTTTTCGAAATTGTCTTGATATTGAACTGAATCTGTATGATAATTAATTATTTTAAACAATATATTTTAACGTTGTACCTAATAAAATTTTATGTAGATCTTACCTAAAAGGAACATAAAACTGTAAGGCATAATTTCATCCATCAATACCCAATTTAATAGCGATGGAACCGATCCTTCTGGTAGTTCGTCAACTGAAAAGTTATTATTTAAATAAGAAAATTGAAAAATATTTAAGCATTAATACCCCGCGTCGATTAAAAAAACATGTTTATAGAATGATAGGGCAAACAATTGTGCCCGGCCGAAGGTCCATTTATGGCCGACACCGATTAATTAGTTATCACTGCAACCCTTGGCCAAAGCCAAAGCCGAAGCCGAAAGTAAACCTAAGAAATTAAGTTCAAGGTTGACTTAACGTGGATACTAAAATGATTTTTTGAAACTTTAATGTTTATGTTGACCGTTAAATTAACAAGGTGATTTAAACAGCTATCTTGCAAATAAAAATAAATAAATGTAATTAATAAACCATCTGACAGCGTTGAGGAGGAGTTTTCCGATGCCCTTTTATAGTTTGTTGTTAGTTTATTTATTTTAGTTTAATAGTTTTTAATTATTAATGTTTAAAGTTAGTTTATCCTCTAAATTTTTGAGTATACGAGGAAAATTATCGCGCCACACATATGCATTTGAAATGATTTAATTCGATGCTCGTATTTATTTCGACACTGAGTCGACCATACATTAGAGGAATATTGACGCTAGAGAATGAAGGCGGTATGAAAATAAGATTCTAAGGTCTTTTTAAAAGAAACTGACTACCTTTACTGCTGGAATGGTGTGGAAAATCATCCTGGACCTCAAGTTATAAAAAAAGCGGCCAAGTGCAAGTCGGACTCGCCCATGAAGGGTTCCGTAGCAGCAAATAACATAATAATATAAAAGTTCTTGTAGATCGTTGTAACTTTGATCGATGTTTTTAATTGAATGAAAGGTAAATAGCGGTTTACAATTTATGACGTATTAAAAAAAAATACTTACTAGAGCTCGTTCAAACCAATTCTTGGTGGAAGTTTGCATGGTAATGTACATCATATATATTTTTTTGGTTTAATCATTCTATTATTTTATATGTTTCAGGGGACGGACACACATTTTACCACTTTGGAAGTGTCTCTCGCGCAAACTATTCAGTTTAGAAAAAAATGATATTAGAAACCTCAATATCATTTTTAAAGACCTATCCATAGCTAACACACACGCATGGGTTTGATGAAAAAAAAAATTGAGTTTCAGTTCTAAGTATGGGGAACCCTTAAAATTTATTGTTTTTTTTTTTGTGTGAAAATCTTAATGCGGTTCACAGAATACATCTACTTACCAAGTTTCAACAGTATAGTTCTTATAGTTTCAGAAAAAAGTTGCTGTGACATACGGACAGACAGACAGACATGACGAATCCATAAGGGTTCCATTTTTTGCCATTTGGCTACGGAACCCTAAAAATGGGATGATATTCAACTGTTAAGTAAAATTGAAAAAAAATCGACCATTTTAGAAAGAGCCCAAATTATTCTAAATTGTAGAAAGGTGCAGTGACTCGTTGATATCTTTAAAATAAAAGTATTTTTCACTCCTAAGGTACTACTGTATTTCTGTCTTTTTCTCGCAAAAGTAAAAGTGCCGATGCGTTTTTGCTGATCGAGAGTATAGTGTCAATATTTTATTATTTATTTTAATAAATAAATAATAATAAATTCATACAATTTACGATATCTTTTACACTCATTCGGGGTTTTTCAGTTTTTACGTGTAACGACATTCCTTTATGGCGGTATAAAGGATCTGCTGAACTAAAATAATCGCTGAATAAACATGATGATGTTTCGGAAAATTCTCGAAGCGGGGTTTCCAGTTTTGTTTTGTCGGTACATCTTTCATTAATGGGGCACCATCTACAAGGTGTAAGAAACAGCTATCTGCAGACTGATGGGATGAATGCAGTAGTGTGTACAGAGAATGTAATTTTACATTGAACTGAAGGAATAGTAACTTAAAAAAACGATTTAAAAAAATGGAAATTCCGGTCGAATATAATTTAAAATCAAGGAGCTGAATGCATCCTGCCAGTTTACGGAGGGCTGTCTCTAACACCCTGTATGTATTATATGAACTAAATGTAATTATATCAAACAAGTGTCTTTGTCAACGTTACTGTTTGCGGAGAAGTTTCGGAAAATATCCAAAGTAGATGGCAAAAGAAGCATTAAGAAACAAATGAGCAAAGCTGCTGCCGAGTCCAATACGCTGAAATAAAAAAAAACACTGTAAATTTTTATTAACACAGCGTCCAAAGCGATTGCTGAGCGAATACGTAATCATAGCATCGACATATTTTGTTCGGCGAACCCGAACGTGTCATCACGCCGACTGAGGGCACCTTCCAGAGGTACGACAAATTAGTGACATAACGAAAGCGATGATGGCTTATAATTAGGACACTGGATGAGGCCGTGTCCTATCCAAAGCGGTAATCGTGTGACTATGCGACCGACGCGATTAGACCTCTCGTACTGTATGGATCAGACGGCTGGGATGTGAAGAAGATAGATGAAAAACGATTACATTTAGCGGAGATAACAATGTTGAGATGGTTATGTAGAGAACAAGAATAGATAAAGTAAGGAATGCGTATATTAGACGAAGTCTGAAAGTGGCGCCTGTTATAGAAAAAATGAAAGGAAGTCGTTTGTTTTGGTATGGACATGTAATAAGGATGGATGAAACGAGTTGTGACTAAAAGAATGATGAATATAAGTGTTGATGAATAGAGCGAGAGAAATTCCAAAGAAAAGACGGATGAACTGTGTGAGGAATGATAAAAAAGAGAAAAGATTAAAAAGCCGTGACGTCTGACAGGGGGGTGATCATATTATAAAGTTATTTGGTATATTTTAATTTCAATAACGTTCACAAGATATAATAAACATGAGTTATACGAACTGTTGATATAATTTCTTAAGATATAACATTTATATACTCTAAAAATTATTTCGTATAACGTTATTGGAAATAACGTTCATTTAATCGGAACTCATTAGGCATATCATTCAAAATATATATTGATCCGCGTGACAGAAACGAATCGCTGCAAAACCGACTCCACGTAGTCTTATTTGCCCTACCCCTAGAGTGTAATAAAAACCCACGTAGGCGCGGAGGGGCCGGCCAGCAAGCCGAAGCTGCGGTGGTGAGCGTGAAATACATCTGCGACGATAAGCTCGCGTCGGACCACCGGAGCCCAGCAGCGCCGGAGCCGTGACAGAAACCATGCCTGCCGCATGTTGCACGCTTGCTTGCATGCTGCATGCTTTCTTGCATGCTAAGTGCTTGCTTGCATGCTGCATGCATGGTGTATGCTTGTTTGCATGTTTGCGTGCATGCTGCATGCATGATGTATGCTTGTTTGTATGTTTCTTACAGAGAAATAAAAACCACAATTATGATCACGATCAACTGTTTTATTGATTCTGCTTTGATTGATTGATTTTCTGCCTTTTAATAACTATCGATATGAAATGTATGCCAAAAGACAATTCTGATTGTGAAATAACAATAAAAATAATATTATGAAATTTTGCTTTGTGTTTTTAACTAGGCGTTCTATCATATTAGACTAAATAGGTTTTATGTGTTTTGAGTGGTACATCGAACGATTTTATATTCAATGTATGTTATGCTTATAAAAATGAGTTACTTTAAAATTATATAAATTGTATATTATATTAATTTAACATTATATTAAATAAAATTATAGATTCAGTTGTTATATCTTGTAAATATAAGAGATTTTATAATTATATCATATATTACTTACCCCTGACAGGGCAGAATGGAAGAAGAAAACGTGTTGCACCGACTCCAAGTCGATGCAACACGGTTACGGGACAAAACCGGTTCCGGGAGACGGGTAGGAAGATGATGATGATGATGATGAAATGTGCACTATTTTTAACCGAATTCAAAAAAGGAGGAGAGGTTCACAATTCGTCGGAATCTTTGTTTTTTTTTATGTATTTTCACCGATTACTCGAAGTAGTCTGAACCGATTTTTGAATTCAGAATTCGGAGATATGGAACGGAACCCTTGAATAATAGACAGCAAATCTATCGTGATTACTGCAATCGCTTGGATGTTTATTGTTTACGCAAACATCATAACATAACATCACGCTTGTATGCTCTGAGGGAGTACGCAGATGTGTACAGTAAACCCGCATTTCGACAGTTAAGATGTTCCATTTAATTGGGGAAAAATTAATTACCATGAAATCTATTGTTAACAATGTAAAATACATGCATAGGAAATATTTATATAGGATATTACAACTAAAAATGGAAAAATAAAATTAACTTTTTTGAAAAAAATAAAAACGATTTCAAAACAGGGAAAAATAACTTTAGCTTCAGAAGTCGGTGACAAAAAATAACTAGATCAAACAAACAGGTAAAGTTTTTCACTTTTTTGTAATATATGAAAACTTACGGCTTAATTAAACGGCTTATTTAATTATTACTAAATCAATCATGGAATCAGCCACGAAGGCTGAACTTTTGCCCGGCTGATGGTAATAGGCCTTATTACATGGGGCTTAAAACATAACTGGTGAAATATGGGTTTACTATTAGATACACTTCTGCTTAACCCTTCGGGGATTACAGGCGTGATGTTACGTTGTGTTATGTTACTAAGTCAAATATGAACGCGATGTTCGCATATTCACACAACCAATCGCTTTGGTTCTCGAGTTCAGTACCCAGTTGTTGGTTCTGAGTTTAAAAAGTCTTTAAAACTATAGTTAGCTCTGCAGCGTTGCCAGCATCTCAACATGCATGGCGATTCAACTTGAGTCATGCGACACGCGCGTGCTTCTCTTGTTTCCTTCGTGAGAACGAGTGTGCGAAGCGCGGTGCCCCGCTTGTCGCTTCACTGGGACTTGTGACATGCTCTAAGTAATTTTATTTTCTGCTGTCGCTAGACTCGCTAGTCGCATGAGTAGTGCCAGTGGCCAGCTTGAGACGTGGCCAAGGGATAGTGCTGCTATGGCTTACATGCGACTTTATTCGATTTTTTTAATATTCATTGTATTATGTTATTTACGCACAATTGAGAATTATCCAACTTGAAATAATCAGGAATAAAGTCACCCCATCCATAAAATATTTGGGGTGATCGACAGAAGAACAGCAATATAGCGCCACTAAATAATATTATAACCATCTGTAACAAAAATAATGTTTAGATTTTTTAGGAAAATGTTGTTTATCCTCGGTATGAATATTCGGATGTCAGGTAGATGACACCACAATTTGCTTATAAATATGCCAGTAAGTGTCTGGCCTATACAAGGTGGAAAGGACACCGACGCTCAAACGGTTACCACGTTTTAAGTACAGCATTGTGGGAGGGGGGCACAGAAATACTAAATGCGGTTAGTTGGACCCTGTTCTTGATGTAATAAGATACTTTTTTAAGACCTGTACAAAAATTGAGATTTACAAAATACAATATCTTACATTTTCCCAAAAAGTGATTTTCCCTATTTTTTCCCAGTTTTCTTCAACCACGTTCTTAGCAGCTAGAACACCGCTGTCAGTTATTTTTGCATTTTGAGCAGCTTGACTCTTGGGCCTTAAAATAAATCGGTATTTAACATGCTTGATTAACAAATCATTCAGCTTAAAATAAAAACGAATAAAAATAGTTTTAGAAAAACATAAATTAAAAATATATTATTAAGAAATATGTTAAAGTGCTACCTATAGATAATAATTAATTTTAAGGGTCCCTATCAGTTTCACGGTCTGAAAACAGAAAACACTACATTTTTCAGCTCAAATTTCTCAATAACCATAAGGTATCTGGTATATTTTATAATGCACCGTTATAAATCACCTATATGTCTAATAAGCGTTCCCATGGGCGAATACTTTATATTTATTGATATTTTCAACATAAAGGGTGTAAACAGACTCTTAACGAAGCCGAAAGGCACTTGTTCTCCCCGTCATTACGATCATATTTTGTTCTAGACCATACCTGGGAACCTTCTAGTTACGGGGATAGTGGGGGTCAAAGAACCAAATTTTTCCCAAAAAAAAAAAAAAATCTTTTCCCAGCACTAATTTTTGCGTAAAGTTACTAAGTTTGATGTACATAATGCTTGGTTGACGGCTTCGTGAAGAGTCTGTTTACACCCTGTATTCTTACGAGGGATTTTTTGCTGGAGGGTTCAGGCCTAGTCTATCGGTTGAGGAGAGATGGTCAGGTCATATCTCACCTTTTCTTCATGGATTATCTGAAACTCTGCCCTGCCCCCAACAACGTGCAACTGATGGAACTATTGAAGGTATCAAAAACTTTCATTAGCGCCATCAGAATGGAATTTATGGAGAAGACATTATGGAATCCGTGGGAACTCAACTCTCGTATTCCATACACCTTAGATCCCTCACCTCAACAGAAACCTACAAGTATTTGGGTATGTCAGAAGCATTAGGCATCAATACTGCCGACATGAAGCAATCGTCGAGGGAACGCATCTTTGGTCGCCTGAATAAGGTGCTAAGTAGTCTTTTGTCAGGCGGATATAAGGTGCGCGCCTTCTACGGTTGGGTCATGCCGGTTTTGATGTATACTTTCGGCATACTCAAATGGACTCAGACGGAACTTGATGCCTTGGATGGGAGGATCCGCGTATTGGTGACCGCAAATTGGATGCATCACCCACGGTTATCTGTGATGAGACTGTATATCCCACGGAAATGCGGGGGTCGTGGGTTCTTAAATGCTAAGACCTTGCACAACCGTGAGGTATGCAGTCTCAGGGAATACTTCCTAGAAGCCGACGCGGGGTTGCACCGAGATGGGGTCTCAGTGGACAAGGGCCTCACCCCGCTCGCCTTGGTTAACGAGAACTGGCGCAAACCTAGAGTATTAGACACGAATGACCGCAAGGAGGTATGGCAGGGCAAGGAGCTTCACGGACGCTTTTACCGGGCCCTACATGGGCCCGATGTAGACTTTTTGGCGTCCGTATCTTGGCCGCGCTTCGGTGACTTCTTCGAGGAAACCAAAGGTTTTGTCTGTGCAATAATGGACGAAGTAATGATGACGAATAACTTTCGGATATACATTGTAACGGATGGCACGGTTGACATTTGTCAAGCATGCCACCGTCTGGGAGAATCGATCCGACACATTATTTCTGGTTGTTCTAGTCTGGCTAACAGAGGGTACTTGCATAGACAAATCCTCATTGCCAGGATTATCCACCAGCAACTTCCTTGGAAGTACAACCTTGTGGAGTCAGAAGTGCCATAATATAAGTATGCGCCCGACCCAGTTCTTGATAATGGTATTATCACGTAGTATTGGGATCGACCTATCACCACTGACAGGATTATTGTTTCCGATAAGCCTGACATTGTGGTGATAGATCGATTGGAGCGTCGTGCAATGGTTATTTATATAACAATCCCGCTTGACGAGAACCTCGTGAAAGCAGAGAAAGATAAACAGTTCAAGTATCAGATCTGGCTCGCGAGGTTGTCGACATGTGGGATGTAAGCACAGCAGTCATTGTGCCGATAGTCGTGTCAGCCAATGGCTTAATAGCCAATAGCCTCAACCAACATCTGAGGAGGCTCTCGCTTGGCAGTTGGTTTCGTAGATCGCTGGGTTGGTTTCGTTGATTCAGAAAGCAGTACTTCTGGACACGGTGTGTATTGTTAGGAGGTTCCTCTCTCAAGAGCCCTGACCACCGGTAGCTTGGACGCTGTTCCCAATGCTGGGCTACAATTTTTATATTTTTGAAAGATTTTTTTGTGTTGTTTTATATATTCATTAACATATTATATAAAGTAGTAATAATGTAGTATTAATGAATATGTATAAAGATAATTAAAGGATTTAATAATTAATATCCTAAGATTACGAAATAAACGCACCTTAGAAATCCCAAATAAACGACTAACATGTAAAAGTAAATTCCAGCTTCTAGCATAAACATGTAAGGAATTGAAAATGCAGAGAATTTTGGAAACGATAAATATTCCGGTGCCATCACAAACATCCTGAAATAAAACATTTAATGTTAACACGCAATACAGCATCTTATCCCTAATTCCTGAAAGGTTTGGCAGTGGTGTACCTACCTATGGTTCCACAGTACACCCACATTTTGCCAATCTACAGTAGGCTGCATCAATTGGGTACCCCAGTTGTATTAAAATTTAGTAAGATCAAGATCCCAGGGCCGCCTGACATTGTTTTTTTTTTCATGAACAAATTGTATGGCTTCGAGTAGTTAGTAGGTACTGTGCACGTTTGTATACCTGCTAACTTGTGCCAACAACGGCCAATTTTTCAATATCAGTTGCTAAAGTTGTGTGTTAATTAATAAAAATAACTTTTGTTAAAGCCTGAGTACTGTTTTTTTATGTTGTTTAAAATATTGTTAAAAATGTGTAATTAACACTGCTAGAAGCATCTATCAGTGTTACTAATTAATTTTAACTACCTTTTTTTGTACTTTCTTTAAAGTAATAAGTAAATAATTAGTAAGTAATTAGTTTATTACGGCTAACTTGGGAGCAGATACTCAATTGACATCATTTATTCTTTTAGAGACAGACTTAGACGAGGTGCTATTTGCTCATGAATTTAAAATCGAGTGCCTCCTGGATGGGACAATATTCCAACAAATTTTCTCAAATTAATTAAGTACGAAGTTCTTCCAATTATTGTTCACCTAGCGAACTTGTGCTTTAAAACAGGTATTTTCCCTAAACTCTTGAAGAAATCTCCTATTACGCCTATGTACAAGAGTGGGCCCAGAGATGATGTTGGTAACTACAGGCCTGTATCAGTATTACCTGCCTTATCAAAAATACTGGAGAAACTAATAAATAAACGATTACTAGACTTCCTCGATAAATATAAATATTATCTGATGCACAATACGGATTTAGGCAGGGTAAATGAACTGAAGATTCAGTAACGACTATAACATCTCTCATTACTGAAAACATTGAACGTAGAAAGAAATGCCTTACAGTTTTTCTCGACCTAAAGGAGGCTTTTAACACTGTCTCTGTTCCCAGTCTCGTACGTAGGCTACAATGCATAGGAATAAGAGGCACACCCCTGGAATTACTCAAAAGCTATCTAACACATCAAACGCAAAAAGTTAAAATTAGTCTACATACTAGCAGAGACACAAATATCACATTCGGTGTACCACAGGGGAGCGTATGTGGCCCCATCTTGTTTTTTATTTACATCAATGGCCTATGAGGCAGGCGGGGCCCAGATTTTTCCATATGCCGATGACACTGCCATGGTCTCTATAGGTGAAAATTGGGATTCCGGGCGGAAGAACATGGAAGCTGGATTATCTCGAGCTGATTCCTAGCTAAGAACGAATTTACTTACGCTGAATAGCCAGAAGACTATCTATTGTGTTTTTATTTAAGCAAAACAACTCAGACGGATACTAATTTCAATATAAGGATACACCAGTGTTACAATATCCAAGGCACAAATTGCGCTTACCCGACGATTGAAAAGGTACGGTAAAGGTAAGGTAGATACTTGTTTAGCGACTCTCTTGGCATAACCACGTTGAATTGGTTAGTGACCGCTTAAGAAAATTAGTCTGGATTTTGAAGGTGTTAAGACATATTGTATCAGGGAATTAATTTAAACAAGTATACACTGCTCTAGCCCAATCTGTCCTAACCTATTGCTTTCGTATCTGGGGTGGAAGATTGATGGAAGATTTCCTATCCTAGATGTGGAAAAATCACAGCGTGCCCTACTCAAAACTATATATTATAAACCGTTTCCCTACACACGAGCTTTATAAACTATCTAACCTCTTAACTGTCAGAAAATTATATATTCTTATTTCTGTCCTGAAAATGCACAAAACTACGGTATTTGATCCTAGTATTCTTAGAAAAAGAAGAAGACATGGTTGTATAGCTGAGGTTAAGGTTCGTACTGCAATCGCAAGACGACAATATGTTGCCCTAACTACTTTTGTTTACAATGCCATAAACAAAAATTGGCTATCCACCAAAAAACACATCAAAAATGTAAGAAAACCCTGAGTACATGGCTAAATACCCTTCCATAATGAAAAAACTGAGGCTCTTCTACATCCGGATACATAATCAAACACCTATCACAAACTTGTTTTACACTTGAAATTAATGTTAATGCCGACTAATTAATAAACAAATGTCTACTGTATGCTTCACTCTGTTACATATGCTTTTTTTTTTAATTTGTTATTTTTTTGTTTTTATTTCTCTAGTCTAAGTTTTTGGTTATAGACCAGGGTCGATAATTTTTGAACCAAAATTTAAATAATAGTAGGATGAAACCGTTGGAAACGGAAGAGAATATAACAAAAATGAAAGGAAAAATAATTTACAGGCGATCTGAGGTCGGGAAGTGGATGGGGTGAGTTTTTAAGGGTAAAAAATGGTTTATCTCGATTTCCGGCAAAATACACAAGTCGTAAGGAAAAATGTTAAATGGCAAAGTTCTAGGTAATAAAAAGATGTACAACTTTTATATTTACACTTTTTTCACATAGCCTCAAAATGTATGTGAAAAATTCAAATAACCATGTTTTTGGTTTTTTATTTTTATCTTTTACAAAACATTTTTTTTTTCACTAAATTTGGTGAAATCTTACCTTTTTATGTCCCAAACACAATGTATTTTCTTTTCACCTTATTTTGACTTAATAACGAAAAAGCACCCCAATTTTCAATCGAAAATTCTCGCGCCAAAATATCCGCTTTTTTTTTAAAGTCGGTAGGCTTTTTGTTCGTTGAAATCTCTACACTTTAATTACTCAAAAGTAACCAAACTCCAGGCTGAAATTCCTGATTGAAAAACCCAATAACACTGTTCGGCCTATGAATCGAAGTAATAATTAATGACGACTGGGGACCTCATCGATTATGTAATTAGAAATATGCTTAATCAAAATAATAGTCTAGAATTACAAAGTATATAAGAAATAAAATTATAAACCACCATTTACCTTTGGAAGAGTCCTTTAAATACTAAGTTAGTAGCAGTTCCCACTAAAGTACCGATACCTCCTAGAAACACAACTTTAATCAAATAATAATACGGAGAGAGAAATCTAGTGATAACAGAGGATTCTTTTAACTCGGACAAAACGGGTAAATCAGAATCTTAGGTATACAATGATGAGGTCAAAGTTGAGGTATCGAACTACACACAGAATCAAAGAGATAGAAGCCAACTCACCGACAGTTGCTGAAAAAGAAACAGTACAAAAATAACAAACTGTTATATCGGATGCTAACATTGCATCATTATCATCCATTTCATATATGTTTAACAGGTTTTGCTGGAATTGTACGAACATTTTAAGTTATTACAGTCAAACTGCCTATGAGTTCCATAGGTGCACAATGTGTAAAAGAGAGTTGAACAAGAGGAAAAAAAACAAAAGAAAATGCTATTGACATTCTGTCGAATGAAATTGGGAAGTGTTATATACCTAGAGCATGGAATGGCTTCGTTAGAAGCGCCACCGAGAAGTCTATTTATGTGGACTTATTCGTCAACTGGCCAGTGTGAATGTGGCGCGTGCGCACGAGCGCCACCGAGAAGTCTATTTATGTGGACTTATTCGTCAACTGGCCAGTGTGAAAAAAAAATAGGTAAAATTTTTTTTAAACTTTTTTTTTTGTCGTCAACTCGCTCGCATGCTATAAAGTACAGTCAAATAAAAACGGATTGATACCAATTATTAGCTATTTGCACGCGCTGGCTGATTCGGTTAATTATTGTTATTATTCCGTTTATTCATATTATTACATACTTTAAAATATTTTTACATATTAAAGACATTTATAAAAAATAATAATAAAAAAATAAAAAAACATTCATTAAAATATAAAAATAGCGGTCCGCCGGTGTCGCGAGCAGTGAGACCCTACCGATGCTATAGGTGGTTAGGTTTCCAGAGACAGGAACCTATTTATTATTATTATTTATTTATTTAACAGACAACATGATCCAATTGAGATTTACACAATATACTTACAATTCTAGAATGTTAGTAAATAATTCCACTTATCAACTATGTTAGTACTTATATTCTACTACAGACAGGGTAGTTTTTATAAGATGCCTCACAATGGGGCTTTCATCATGCCTAACAGCAATAGTTTTCAAGAGGCTGTTGCTGCTGCCACGCAATCTGGGGAGAAGAGACGCTGTTTGCGTGCTGCATCTGCGATTTACTTGAACAAACTTTTAGGTATCAGCGGGGCGCGGCCGTGAGTGCAGAAGACGCATCGTCTCAACTGTCTCTCGCAGCGCACTTTCGAACCTCCATAAAGTTTGAACAGAACTATATTTCCTCAAAAACACTCTGTGGGACTTTTATGGTCGGCATAAATATCGTAATTGAAGATTAATATTGTTACGAATTACGCTGGGTACAAGTTAAATTAAAACACTACCGATTAAACCCTAAATATTTTTATTAATCACAAAACACACTTACTAGAGATCGGATATTCGGATTCGTATTTATCTAAAGCTTAAGTGATGACAAGTATGGATTGCGTGTCAATGAGGGAATGGCCTTTTTTTTGCATCGTGTTCGCACATACCAAGCCTAGACACCTATAGGATGCAAGTTCTCCAGAAGCGATTCTTACGTAAAGTCACGGGAGCCTCCTTCTATGTCCGCAATGACCACCTGCACATAGACCTTAAAATGCCCACTATCCAGCAGTTCATGAAGTGCCTGTTCAAGCGCTTCTTCGATTCTGCCATTAAACATCGTAACGTGCCTGTTACGAGCCCTCGCGTATTACTTTAGTCCAGTGTTTTTAAACCTGTAGGTCGCAACCCCCTGGGCGATCGTGAGGTCTTTATAGGAGGGTCGCAAGAAGTTGCGAAAGTACCTCAGTAAAAAACAATAAAGTTTAAAAAGATAAATTTAATAAGAAAACGTTAACTAAAGGATATAAATATTTAAATATTCATACAAATTAACGTAATAAAACCTATGATGAAGCTATGCTCGTCCATATCGAACCACAAGCGGTTGCGCTTGTTTTTTCATTAACTAATTTCTCCCATTGTGGCTCCGTTTTTGCTACATTGAGAATTAAATCATTTTCCAAATTAAAAAAAAAATGTGTTCAGTATGTATCTATCCGAATTATTAATTATGCAAATGCATAAAAATGTGTTATGGATTGAATATTTGTAATATTCTAAAATACATAAAAAAGCAGGGTCAGGGGTCGCGAAATATTCTTTCATACTATGGGGGTCGTGTCATGAAAAAGGTTGAAAAACACTGCTTTAGTCGATCCCGATGACGCTATCACCCTCCTCCAGGAGAGCAGTAGGGAAACTAGCACGCTCAAGAAGCTCAAACAACCGTCATTCCATCCTCGCCATCGAGGGCCGTCGCGAAACCCCGGTCCGAACCCTCCCCGTCCCTTGCTCGAGCCAGCTCACGCTGCTGAGCCTGTAGTTTTAAATCAGGCCCTGAATAATCATAATCAAATCCAGCCTGTTCCCTTGCTGCCGTCCCCTAGCGTAGTTGTCTGCACATCTGACGTATTTAATGTCAGATTTTCAAGGTCGAGCGAGTTGACGACAAAAAAATAGATAAAATCGGAAGGTGCCGACTCGCGCGCACAGGCGAGTTTCACACTCGTCAGTTGACGATTAAGTCTCTAAGTGTACATGCATGACGTATCATCGCAATAAAAGTTCTCTATAACAATACCCACATTTTCAAAAATCCGTAACACTGCAAATATTATAGGGACCATCATGGTGGTCGCTGCGGTGTTCGTAATCCACATCGAAATAAACATAGTCGTGGCTGACATCGCAAACAGCAATCTGTAATTTTATGTCGAAATCAAAAAAATCTCAGTTAAGAATGGATGAAAGAAGACACTTAACGAAGTCGAAAAAAAATTAAAAAAAGGTCCTTAAATTTGCGTAAAAAATGTAATAAGTACATAAGTAAGTTGATAATAATAACGATCTCCGGAAGATTGTGCGCGTCAAGACACTGAGGAACGAGTAGAATTGACGCAGAATATTTATATTACTTTTATTTTATTTACTGTCATTTTTAAAATATATTGACAAACGAAAACTAATGAAACGTATTCATCGTAAACCGAAGTTTTATATCATATTAGTTTATTTGATAAAATTGTGTTAATTTGGAATACAATGCACGCTGAATCAAGATATGTATGGCTTAAATTAGGCTTTGTTTGCGATTTTATCTAGTGGAAACTAAAGGAATTTAAAGAAATTCTAAAACTCAAATAAAAAAGTAATATATTTAACTTATCTTTTATTCATTTTAGCTTTTATAAGAATTTAGTGTAACAATGTGAAATGCCATCTTTTTTATCTTTATTTGTTAATAATAAAAGCAATTTTTAAGTGGTGAATATATACTTTCAATACGGACGGAGTTGAAAAAAATAGATAAGATCGCTGTTTTTTAATTCTTAATTTGAATGTTGGTTTTCTTCAGTGTTTGTCAAAATGAAAATACAAGATGGCGCCGAATTATGTTTACTCTACAGAGTAAACCTTTACCTCAGTGGCCATTAATTCGCGCATAAGTCTTGTCACACAAGTAGGTCCGCGCAAGTGGGTTCGCACAAGTGTCCTTCGCGCAAATGTTTTTCGCGCAGGTGTTCTGATACCGTTACATTGAGTCCCGTAAACCGTGATTTTTAACCCCAAAAACAAAGTCGTTTCCTTAAATTATTTTTTGCGTAGAGTAACTTAGTTTGATGATCAGAATGCTTGGTTGACTTGTTGACGACTTCGTGAAAGGTCCGTTTACACCTTGTATTGTAATTATAATGTAAGTGAATATTTATTACATAATTAGTGAAAAGAAACAAAACCTGTAGTGAGAATAGCCAATTATTCGGATAGCAAATAAAGCCAATCTTTGGTGTAATCCTGACTGCTCCACAGCACAGGCAAGCACCATGCTTCCGTAGAACATCAAAATGGTATCCTGAATTTATAAAGAAAACTATTTCAATAAAAACTCTAATACGTAATTAGGGCGCTCAAACCCAACATTTTATAGAAACACTAGCTGACCCCGCAAACGTTGTTCTACCATATAAATTATGCTTTGAAATATACTTTACGACCTATTCTCATATCTACTAAAGATACATTTAAAAAAACATTAAAATCGGTCGAACCGTTTCGTAGGAGTGCAACCACAAACACCGTGGCACGAGATTTTTATATTCACTCGGCGTCACAAAATTGCAACTCACCGAAAATAAATTTCAAGCATGTCCCGCCAGCAATGAACAAATTAAATCCAATTTATATTGGTATCAATTGAAAGTATTTATTTTTATTTATTTATTATATATTTTATGAATAGATATTTATAAACTAAGCCCCACTTTTGCGCGAACTGACATTTGCGCGCATGGACACTTTCGCGACTGGACACTTGCGCAACTTAAAATGGCCAGTTACTTGCAGAGCAGACACAAGACTTTCGTACTAGCGTACCATTGTAACAATTTTTCGAATCAGCGTGTTCGCGATAACGTCATTCGATATAGTGATTATAAGTTTTCGAACTGTCGTACCACTCGTAAAGTTATTTGCAATGAGTGAGGTAGGTAGGGCAGCGATCTAAACAATTTTTGTTCAGTATGCCTGGGAACCATTAAAAATCACAACTCAGCCCAATTCAACTTGAAGGGATCAATTAATAACAGGTGTGATGTTATGTCTGCTCTGCAAGTAACTGGCCATTTTAAGTTGCGCAAGTGTCCAGTCGCGCAAGTGTCCATGCGCGCAAATGTCAGTTCGCGCAAAAGTCCATTCACGCAAGTGTTCATGCGCGGTGTGCGCAAATGTCCGTTCGCGCAAAAGTCAAATTGCACAAAAGTCCATGCGCGCAAATATCTTTAGTGCAAATGTCCTGATACTCAGTCCAGCCACAGGCATAATATCTGTGAATAGACTGTAGTTGCCCATTCCAAAATAGGTCTGTTTTGCATTAAAACAAAACAGTTATTATGTGTGTGGAGAACACACAGCATCGATTGAAGAGGCATCATAAATAATACCATAGGACGTCTTATGATAATGCATTTATATCTCTTACCTTGTTCCTTTTTGTGTTACCTGTCTCTTTCACCCTTATGCAGAATGGCGCCCACTTTCGAAACTGGAGCGCATCTGATTCTGTCACTTGCTTGTCATAGTCTTCAAACACCAGCAAGCACCTTGCTTCGATGCTGTGTGTTCTCCACACACATAATAACTGTTTTGTTTTAATGCAAAACAGACCTATTATGTGTGTTTCTAACACACAGCATCGATTGAAGACCTGTTTGCTTTCTGCTGGTGAAAGAATATCTGAAGGATTTAAATGCTATGTGAATTATATATAGTATAAACGAATATTTCGTTGTATATCTGTTAAATGCTGATACTAAAAACAATAAAACATTAAAAGTTCTCAATCTAGTGATCCTAGAAAATGTTAAAATGAACATGTTTTCCATAACATGTTATAAATAATATCATGGCAAATGAATATACTTTTGCCTTATTTATAAGGTGCACATAAAATATAAAATACTTTAACAACTGATAATTGAAATTCAGTGAGACTTAAGCTGAAATAAAATATTAAACTCCTTTGTTATTTAAGGAATTCACACATGTATTTAACTGACAACCAGCTAGGAAATATACACGAATGATTAAATATTCTTGAATCCCTTCGAAAATATCAAGGTGTGGGAATACTAAATAAAGAACAACTTCAATTAACAATCAACTTCAAACACGAAGTATATGATTAGGTAGCAATGTATATAAATGATCTAACATGAGGTATTCAAGTCTCTTACTTGTACCCTGTGCATCCTTGTGTTTCTGATGGGCGCTACCGAAAGCGCCAAACTAGTAGCTCAGTTCTGGCCCGAAACAATCTAGATTGCCATTGACACGCCAAGAGATCTTGTAAATGCACATAATGTTTTGATGACAAAAAATATCCTCTCGCTCACAGAGAAGAGACCTGTAGCCCAAGAGTGGAAAGTAAGAAATTTTACAAATCTAAATTCTCTTGAGAGAGTTCTCACTCCTATGACTGTACCTACATTAGTAGCACCCTTGGAAGACTCTCTCTGCTCCTCCAATCAAATTTCAACCAGTGGTCTATTCTTCAGTCAGCCTCCCGAAGGCTAGTAGCACGGACCACACGCTTCCTGCTACAAGCAGGCAAGCTCCTAAATCTCGGTCTATTTGAATATGGATTTAGTCCATCCATAAGAGAGACAATATTTAATTTATATACCTAATTATAATTTTAAGCAGGCTTAGACATACTAGCTCCTGTAAACAAAATAAGTAAGCAACCCTGTCTATCGAGGTCTATGAGCCATACATTGCAATGTTACGTTATTCATCATACACAAATATTTGGTCATTTCAATACTCTGCGAATCAAATCAAGGGGTAGTTCCGTATCCCCAACAAGTGATCTTTCAGGCAGTGGTTTAACTAAGTAGATCCTCAATAATTTTGAAATTAACATTAGGTCAAAAAATAAAATTCGTATATTGTGCACTATAAGTGTAAAATTTGCAAATCTGTGTCAACAGATAGTGTTTTAAGCATTACTATTCGGATCCCATTATTTAGGCTGAATGTCATGAAATCTACATCATGACAAATCTTAGGGAAGATAACTCTTTAGGTTATTATGGATCTACTCCAATCACCCTTATAACAAGCCTCTTTCTTCTGCTGACAACCTTCCTTTGCAACATGGCTGCCCCCCCCCCCTACATTTTACAAGCTAAGAATGAATCTATTTTGCAGCTTGTTAGATATCAGGAGTTCAGACTCTGGCTCTGATATCTCTCGTCTCGAAGGCTGGGAACCATATACATAGTACGTACCCACATCTGAGTTTAGGTGATTGAGCACTCATTGTTAAATAGGGAAGAGAAAAGCATGCCAGTCCATAATTTCATCTCCGAATGTAAACATTGCAGAAGCTTGCCAAGCCGTCGTTTGAGTGTAACGTACAGTCGCTCACAGGCCGACTAAACTGACATGAAAAAACAGTTGACGTTGGGACACCCCTTTCAAAAACATGACCTCCGAGGCCTGGGGTTTGGGGCAACAGAGGCCAATCTGGCTAGTCTGTTCCTAGTTAAGCGGTCGGCTAAGCCGGTATATCAATTTAACAACTCCCCGGGAGGTAAACCGCTGATAGAGTAATCTTCAGCTAATCTGCTAGCCTTGACACTTTTCGGGTTCACTTATGGAGCGCTAGGGATCGTGTCCGAGCAGGGTGGCGTGCTATTGGAGAGCCTATGTCCAGCAGTAGACTGCCATGGGCTGATGATGAAACTACAATATCCACATATTCAATGATGGTTGACTCTGGCTGCTAATTATTGCATATATGGCCAAACAAACTCTGTGTAGATGGCAAAACAAACTCTGAGTAGATGGCAAAAAAAAACGGCAAAAAACAACTCTTAAGTTAGAATACCAGTCTGATCTGGCTTAGTTAACAAGTTCCTGATGATGAGAGTTTTTCACTTGGGATCTTAACCTTCCCCAACAGCCAGTGTGGACAAGGAAGTAGATTTAACCTCACCCATGTCTAGAGGAAACTGAGTGGTCTATCAATAGTTTTATGGCACCACCAAAAACAAAAAATAAACTCTTGGCAAAACCAGCGCCACCTCTTTCGTTACTTTTGGTCAAAAACAAATTCTGATTGTCTCATGACAACTTAGGCATAACCTTATAGGCGGACCTCTGAACTTGTTACACGTCAGCTGTTCACATATTTGCTTTGTTAGAAATTCCAGTCTCCGAGACATAGGATTATGATGACTTGTGGTCATAGGACAGCAAAACATAATCTAAAGTAACAAACAATAATGCAGAAACCACAGGCTCAAAGCTCAAGGCAGGCAAAGTCTTTGCCAATTGGTTACCACTGCAAATATTCAGAGAACTGTCAATTTTCATACTTTTAGTTGTTTCTCAGCAGTTATTGATGTTACCAATGTCATTAACTGCATATAACATTGCTTCTGTTTTACTCCTTAGTAATTAAGAGTGTAAACAATATGCTCTTTGATTCTATTGTCATAATCTTGGATTAATATGGTTAAAAGAGAAAACTATTATGAAGGAGGTTTAACTTTCTGTCATTACCTTCAGTGTTAACAAAATCAGGTTTGTATTAATTAATTCTACAGTTTTTCTTAGTTATTTAGGGTGTCCTCCTAAAAATTCTGAAGCTTGGCAGAGTTATTTTAATCCCTGATCCTCATTCATAATTTCCATAAATGATTTGTTCATGCACTATATGGACACCGCTGTCAGTGATATAATGCAAGACCATAATCTATGTTTCATTATACTTTATAACAAATTTCCATGATTATAATTACAGGCTATGTTCAATAAACATGTCTAAAACTAGATAAATTCATATCTCAGATAAGAGCACTCTTCCCTTACAGTAATACATTTGAAAAACCGCTAGTGTGGCTTAAAAACAATAATGTATGATGTTATTTCAATAACTAGATCTTATTAGTGTTTTCAGTATCAAACTGATTAGTTGTTGTTTCATATTCTATCCTCAATCTGTACATTTATTTTCTTTCCTTTCTTGGGGATATTTATAAGAGTAATCAATGTTGATAATTACAAAAAAAAAAAATCTTCGTAAACCAAAACAATAGAAATATATTATCCTGTTAGTTCAATTTCTTTTAATTAGCTCTAACCTTAATGTTATAATGAACTAGTCATTTTTATTTATATAATAAGTAATTTTGAATATAAAATTTAATTAAAATAAATGTATTTATTTATTGACCCTGATTTCAAATGTCCTCATTGTACCCAGATACATTTTGTTCAGTACACAGATTTGAATTGTATGTACAATCCATCTAAAGTACTTCTTGTACAGGACTATTCAGGCTTGCTTTCAAAATAAAATTCAAAATAGATACTATATAATAGAGATCACAGACAAAAAAAAATCCCTCCATCAGGGTTTAATAGTCCATAGTTTGGTTTAGTATTATAACAACTCGTCTACCTATACCGTGTGCTATCTAGGAAGACTGAGATTAACTGTAAGGTTTCCCCAGGTTTCTAACAGATTCTATTCCATGTTAGAATTTCTGCTAAGTTTACTTTAGGAATAACTCCCTAAATTCATCATATCTTACACTGAAATATTATAGTTGTGTAGTATTTCTGTCTCTTGCGACAAGAAAAGGGTTGTTAAGGAAAACTGCAATGCGCTTCTGAACGACGCAATATCAACACTTGATTAGCTAACTTATAATAAGTTAGAAGCAGTTTCTGTTTCCGAGTTGTGTCATGTAAAAAGATTCAACACTTACTTGCGACTCACACATTATTAGTGTGTAGTTTATGTAAAAGAAACTTCTCGATAACAAGAGGTTAGACTCTTGTTCGGCGGAGGGGAAAAACACATCCATAGTCATACTAGAAGTGCTCTAAACATATCCTCCGAGGATCGCACTCTAGCACTTAGGAAGACTTGGTTTGCTCTCAGAATCGTGATCTCTGAGAAAACTATCGATCTCCCTCTCGGTGAGACGTTAACCCACAATCAGGGTGAACACTAAAACACTACCACGAGCACCAATATTCACTTTCTGTGAAGTTTTCAGAAAAATGTAATAATTTTATAGGAAAATTAAAGAGAGAAAAAATTTTGCGTCCATTTCGCGGCAAAATTTAGATGCTATGACAAGCAAGTGACAGATGCGCTCTAGTTTCGAAAGTGGGCGCCATTCTGCATAAGGGTGAAAGAGACAGGTAACACAAAAAGGAACAAGGTAAGAGATATAAATGCATTATCATAAGACGTCCTATGGTATTATTTAAGATGCCTCTTCAATCGATGCTGTGTGTTAGAAACACACATAATAGTAGATTTTATGAAGAAGAATAGGCAAGGAACTCCATAGACACTCTATACAAATCAAAGTTAGGTATTATATAGTCCTGGGTTCAATATTGTTGCTTCTATACGTGAGCACATTGTAGAAATAGAAAAGAAAAAAAAAGACAATTCAAATCTTCAAGATTGGGATAAGATCAAGTCATATTTTCTTTACTTATTAGTTGCTGAAAAAAAAGGAAATGACAGAGTTGTGTCTACAGTAACTGTAGACCTTGTTTTTATGAAAAAAAATAATTGCTCTAGAAGCATTATGCAGAAAGTAAAAGGGGGATACAACTGTATGGAGAGTCGCAGCCCCTGTTCCCTCTTAATAATAGTATTGATTATTATCAAATCAACTCACATTCATATAACATCTACACGTGGTCCACGTATCCATAACATCAGCCAGGGGGAAAATAACAATAGGAAGAAAAGACGTGACTGGCAAAGGAATACATTCCGTTACCCAGAATATGGCCATTAACAGAAGAGTGTAGGCACACCACTGATATTTCTGAAAAACAATAAATTGTTACGAGTGTAAACACACAGTCTTTTCACAGTTATTTTACCTTTGACAGCTGCAACGTCATCAATACAAGAATAAAGATCATTGTTTTTTTGAGAGACTTATCAGAAGTGTCCGAACAAAATGCTCGTCTTATTTCCGTCGCATATTCCCTTTTTTAATTAAGAAATCTCATACTGACAAGGGACAAGGGAGGCACACAACACAGATAATAAAAAAAATCAATTGGATCCATAGATTAATCTAACTGATCACAATGCATGATTTAAAAATATTTAGCTCAATATACCAGATCTCCAGGCATACCTTCATTCATACAGAATTTAACAAATAACAACCATTAATAATATTAACAAATTCAACATAATTATGTAAAATAACTGTGAAAGGATTTTAACTAAACCAAGATTCACTAATGTTCTTCAAGTTATTGTGCTTTGTTTTCGTTTGCTTGGGAATTGGCTAAGGAGATATTGTTGTTTTTTTTTTTACAAGAACCAATTTTAAATCCACTACCCTTGTTCAGTAGCAGGTACTCGAAAGTAAGAGTATGTGATGTGTTCATGTACAGACGTAAGCACATCAAGCTACTACAATCTGTTAAATTTCTTTAATAGATTTTCAACTTTATCGCTGAATTAGGTTCAAGGTTGATTGAGAAAATTTTACAGTTTTGGGTAGCTTGATGTGTGGTTTTTTTTACGTACACCTGTGTTTGCGTAGACACTTTTGCTTTATGTCTCGTGTATACTCGGCTTATCTCCATTGCGATTGGTTGTCGTAACTGCTGCGGTCGGTGGGATACTTAAGAACATTATCATTTTAAAGAATGAGTGACTTGTTCTAACCATCGGAGGGAAAGGTGTAAGCACGAAAATTAATATACAAGGAGTTATCACGCAAACCAGGCCGCGCCAGTGAGTGCTTAGGAACCATGTAACAATTTTCATCCATGAGATTTTTGGATCTTCAAGCCTGCGTATAAATGAGATGTAGGTTTATACAGTGTAAAGGATGAATAATAGGTATTTAGGAGCTAAAGAAATGAAACTTTCAGGGTTTTTCGTTGTTTCATTCAGTTTCGCAATAAACATAATATAACAACACGTCTGTAATTCTCGAAGGCTAACCCTTCGGTAATTACAGGCGTGGTGCAAAAGTGTATCTATGTACACCCATATTTAATTTTATACAGTCATTTTGAAGTCACGGTGGCGGGCTTTTTGCCATCAACCTTTCAAAAATCCAGACTCCGTTGCTGCTACTGAATATTTCCTGATATAAAACCCAATTATACTTCACGCGCCTTGGGAATCAAACCCAGGGTCTCACGCTCAGCAGCCTCGCTTGCAACCATTCAACGAGGCAGTCAAATTTGTTGTGTACTGTAATATTGATCGTTCTCTACATTCTAAT
Organism: Lycophotia porphyrea; assembly: GCA_950005105.1. Taxonomy (NCBI): domain Eukaryota; kingdom Metazoa; phylum Arthropoda; class Insecta; order Lepidoptera; family Noctuidae; genus Lycophotia; species Lycophotia porphyrea. Next base: position 11,783,203 of record OX465389.1, read on the forward strand.
AGAGGCCTATTATACCTGGGTGCACTGATATAGATCATCAAGGCATAGCATACTTACTCGTTACCAGGTTGATTCTCTATTTGTGTCTCAGTTGGTTCTTCCGTAGCTTCAGCCATGATAAGACAAGAATAAATTAATATTACATAATGATACAGATTAGTTTTTTAGATTTCACTTGGTAACAAATCCAGTTGGCTATGCACCAAGTAGGAAAAAACTACGCAGGGTTTTATATTCAACCGCACTACGAAAACCACCATTGATGAAGCTCTCACTATCCAAGTGTTGAGATGAAGAAAGTGGTAAAATTGATGGAGATTACAAATATTCAAGGGGATTAACATAACCGTTTTTTTTGCTTTAGGACAGATTCGCTTTACGGCAGAAGTTGTACAGTCGTGTTGAAATGTTCTCCACGCAGTTTTCCTTGATATACGGGCTGAAGGGACACCGACGCGAAAACCGTTACCACGTACTCAGTGCACCATTCTGACTCCCCCCCCCCCCGCTCACAGAAATATTTCATTAGTTATAAAAAATATTTACTCAAAAATGGTTACCGGGGATCGTGGAAGGCGCACTAGTTCCCATGATCCCCGGTGCAAGTGTGAGAAGGGAACACCGAGGTGGTTTTTAGTCAGTCGAGTCTGACAAACCCCTCCACCCGCCCCAGGGCGGAGGACATCCATGAGGATTTTCCACCCAGAAAAAAAAAAAAAAGTTTCAAAGTGGTATGCATTTTTTGAATCGGTCTACTAGTAATGAATACTATAATTAAAATATCATCTTGGATTTATGCTAGCCTAATACTTTTCGTGAGGTTACTGCCCAGAATAAAAATACTAAAGGATATTGTAGTTCACTGTACTTCTGCCGTAAAGCCAATCTGCTGTAAAACATAAATGTGAAATGAGAGCCAAGTTCAAAATTATTATATATACCTTGGTTGTTGACTTCAACGACAAAAGAAGTGAGATCTAAATGGGTGCCAAGTTCAATGGTCAGCCCTGAAATTTATTTATAACAACATAAAATATTTTATACCAACTTAAAATATTATTTTCTCTTTATATCTTAGGATAATATATTGAAGTTTAAGGTCTGACTTGGCTAGTTCTCATATACAAATTATATTATAGCCTTACAGAAATTATTATTAATACCACATAGTTTTCGTTAATCTACTGTATTTTCCTATGTTTACGGGGTATAGTATTTTATATATCCTTGTAGTCTATCTTAGTATAAAATTTAAAAAATATTTTCTGATTTATACACCTACCACTGTTTGTCTCTCCATCACCCAAAGGTTGACTGGTAGAAAATGCCTATGGCATTAAGTCCGCCTCTGTACTTTGTGCTTGAAGTGTTAAATAAATAAATGAATAAATAAATATAATTGTCTTTTTTGTGTTATTTTCTATAAAAAAAAATTATGGGCTTATTCCACTCGTTATACTATATTCTCGTGAAAACCTTAGAATCCATATGAAGACCGGCTAGCACTAATTTTGATTGCTGATTCTTAGTATTATAGGCACTATATAATTGTTGAACGTAACAATACTAGAATACTTCACAATTAAACGTACCATTTTTTTACCGAATACCAAGAGGTGATATATGACCCTTGGAAGCAGACTCATTCTCTTTGCCCGTTCACAAAGGTGCACTAGCAAACTCCGCTTGATCAAAAATTACAAAATAGAAATGGGTTACTAATGTACTCTTCATCATCATCATCTGCCTAGACTTTCCCAACTATGTTGGGGTCGGCTTCCAGTCTAACAGGATGCAGCTGAATACCAGTATTTTACATCCAATGGAGCGATTATCTATCTGACTAACAATCAATAAAAAAAAAAAAAAAAAAAAAAAAAAAAATATCAATAAATATCTCCACAATCCAGTTAGTACTGGGTAATACGATACCCCTTGGTAAGTCTGGTTGGTACTATTGTTCTCGTATGTGTTCAAAAAAGTAGTGCAGTCCTCATAAGTGCTTGGATAGAAAATACACATTATTAGTACCTCTTCAAAACAAAAAGAAAGCAGCTAAGAGAAAGACACTCTCGATGAACTCTTAATTGACTTTACACATTTTTAGCTTCACGTTGACACAGGGAGGATCATTCGAATAGTTTGACTAACCAGTTGGACTAAAAAGTTAGACTATGAGGAAGAAGCGCAAATCAAAATCCACAACTTCTAACACACAGTCATCCATTCTACTAGACCTACAAGTACATACTTGGGTACTAAGATTAAATAAAACTATTATAGCTAATATTTATTTTGTGTTATTATTTATTAATGCCAAAATAAAACAATTTTCTGTCTTTCTATTAGTTTATACTCAGAATTCTTTATTATACAGGTTGAAATATAGATTAACGACTCATAGACCAGCATAACTATTCACAAACACTTCGATTCGATTTCGATTCGGAAAGTCGTATGGCTATCTCGCTCGCTTTCGTAACGTTTCGCACACGACTGGACAGACATACGACTTGTGGAATCGAAATCGAAAGCGAATCGAAGTGTTTGTGAATAGCTAATCATTACAAGGAATCCAATCGAATTTCCTGGAATTATTTCAACAAGCTCCATGCTTGCTCCATAGAGTGGTTTCTAAGACACATTGATGCAGCTTCACTGATATTCAACCCATTGCATTGGTTTCTCTTTCCTTCTCAAAAGAACATAAACGTTCGGAGTAGTTCACATTCAGGTTTTTATTCATACTTATAAGACTTTTGGATAACACCGCATCTTCAAAAAGAGCGGTACCAAGTTGCAGTCCATCATATAAGAGAATATAGAATGAAATTTTCGAAAAGGTTTCGTATTCACAATCACAGAATATTTTTGTTGATAACTAAACTTTGTTACTTACAAGTATAAATGACATTGCACTGACATGGAAAAAAGATAATGATACCAGCGAGTTATAATTTTTTTTTTCCGATACCTATCGTGTTATAACCTCCTTTGAAATATTTTCTTACTTTGTAAAGGAAAATTCTCAAAGGTTTTCAAGGGTTTTATGATTTTTATGAAAACTATCCTCACAAATGAAATTTTGATGCGAAATAATATTTTTTTTGTTAATTAAAGTTAAATTTGCTTCAAGACTATGACTTACACAATACGATTGGCACCGCTTATTTGTGAAAGAAGAAACAACTTGCAATATAAACTTTAATGGGCTGTGCATTAAAGTTTATATTGCAATATAATATAATATATATAATATAATTTACAATATACATTTGTTCCCTGCTTATAAGCAGGGAATGGTCAAATCTTATAAATCGTTCGTTCTTTCCCCGCACTAAGCAGGAGTAAAACAATATTGTTTTGTCGAGGTCATCATCATCATCATTAATTTCGTCCACTGCTGGACATAGGCCTTCCCCAAGTATCGCCACATTGACGGTTTCGTGCGTCTCGCGTTTGTGACCTGGTGAAGGTTGCGGGGATCCGCTGGATATGAGGTTATGGTACTAAACAAATTAACCACTATCAACTACATATTATAAAACAAAGTCCTCCGCCACGTCTGTCTGTTTGTTCGCGATAAACTCAAAGATTACTGGACCGATTTTCATGCTGTTTTCACCAATGGATAGAGTGGTTTTAGTATATAATTTGTCAAGTTTTTTTATACATTGACTAAAATATAATGATATTAGTTGGAGGTGTTGGAAAAAAATAAGCCGTCTGGGAGCTTTCAACGAAAACACTGCCTAAACCCTTTGAGATATACCAAAATTTGGTTAGGCCGGTCGTAGAACGTAATCGCTGTTTTAGGCTTTCAGGGTTTAAAATTAAACTTGTACTGTTACTTACGGGACTTCTTCCGTGATTATTTTGTCCTCCCGCGATCATGGCGCTTGCAACAGCGTCGAAATATCGGGAGCTCAAAATAATTATTAATCACGGAAGGTGACCCGTAGGTGACAGTAAAAGTTTAGTAGAACGTAATATTTACTTATACACCGTGATTTTTTAGTCGTCTGACAAAGGTGGTCCACTCAATGTATCCGACATAAAATACCTCTAGGCGTTTTTTTACCATAAATTAAGTGAATAGGTACAAAGAACAATAAATAATACATTACAATTATGAAACATCCTGTTAATAATGTTTACATATCAAAGAGTAGAACATACCTAACCATCGCACGAGTCGACTATATATTATGTAGATCTTAGCACGCAACAGAATGTTTCAACTACGTTATGCATCATAATAATGAATAATATCTTTTTTTTATCTCTTAAATAACATTTTTTTTGTTATGTATTTATAGTAGTCATTCGATACATGAAGTGGGCTGCCGTTGCCAGACGACTACAAAGTCACGGTGTATATGTAAATACTGTTTTATGCTTTCAAGGTTTTAAAATAAACTTATACTGACGAAACCAAGCAAACTGTCTCATACTGCACCAAAGAGCACAACAAAGGCTGTGAAAAACAAAAATGTGCAAAAATCTGGCATAGCTGGACATCTGTAACTGCATTCCATTCAGGGCCCAATCACTGGATTAAGTTTCCCAAGCCACGTATTTTGTCAACGAACAAACGGTTCTTATTGGTAAGAACCGTTTGTTCGTTGACAAAATACGGCTGACAACAGAAGCAATCGAATTAACAAAACACAGAAATTCCAATCGAGAGGAAGGTTTCAAATAGTCAACTACGTGGAATCCTATGTGTTATTCCAGAGTATTATTTATCGATGTGCCAAATTTCATCCAAATCCGTTAGGCCGTTTGAGCGTGAAGGAGTAACAAACATACATACACACATTACATACAAACTTTCGCCTTTATAATATTATTAGTAGTGTCGAGTTCCAGTAGTGCACGTAGCAAAACACTAAGGAAGGAGGTACACAGATTTGTCTGCACCTTACAATTTATACTGCATTCTCGAGTTACCTCGCGATCATGGCGCTTGCAAAGGCGTTGAAATATCGGGAGCTCAAAATAATTAGTAATCACGGAAGATATCCCGTAAGTGCCGTAATTACTTATATATTTGAAATCAATGGATTATAATCATTACTCTTCCGTTTGGTATAAGTGTTCTACTCATTTATGTAGTCACTGCGCCTTGTTAAAAGACTCCTGGAAACATCCGCGTCAATATAGTTATGGCATTATTAAGCTTAAAAATAATTTATTAAAAAAATAATAAAATACTGGCTAGATTAGAATTTTAAATTTGAAGTATAATTATTGCACTCTTCTGTTTATTCAACTGACAGAAGTCAAAGAGAACGGTGGTAATATGTTATTCGTCTGCGGAGCAGCTTACTGAGTTTCTAACAGAAAGTATTGTAATCTTACGAATCTTAAAAAAATCCTTTTAAAATGGGGCCTAAGTAAGTAAAAAATACTAAATCATAGTTTATCCTTACTTCAAATATTCCGTGACTAGAGGCGCATATCCACCGCAGCGCACGAATAGGCTACGTACGTGTGTTAAGTTTTGCATTATAAGAAAATGTATGTGATTGTGTCCACTGCAAACGTAGTTTGTCGTTGACGTCATTAGTACATGAGTGGCTTGCTCGCATAGCTCAACGCTGTCAACGCCATGCACGCTGTGCATACGGTACACGCTATACACGGTTAATTAACCCACGACTATATTATACGTACGTACGCCTCTCCTTGCGCCGCCGTAGGCCACGCACGCTGCAGTTGTACATAATTGTGGGTGCGTAGCGTGTAGGTACTGCAGTGGAAACATAGATCCACGTTGTCAAACAAATGAATCCACACGCAGCTAAAATAAGCCGCGTGCCTGTGCACAGCACTTTACCCGTGTCACTACCAATCCTACTACCAGTAGTAATACGGGTAATTTAATTGCCTTTTTACTGCTAAATATAAAGAAAAAAAAGTAAACGTACTGGTCATGACAATATTACTTTTGCAAGCAAAAGACCAATACAATAGTACTTGTTGAGTGAAAGGGGCTTCTGAAAAACATCAACTAGAGTCACTGCAGCTTTTTAGCCGACTTTCAAAAGGAGGTGGTTATCAATTCGGTTTTTTTTTAATAATATTATTTTGCGGTGTTCCCGTTTAATTTTGGCAAAGGTTTACATAAAAGAGGTGTTCGATGATTTTATTCAACGGTAAAAACGTTCAACATTAATACAATATATTCCATATGCATACTTTCAATTTCAAAATTCATGATTTTTAAAGCTCATTGCTAATTAATAACCGCCACACAGGGTGTCCGCCGATGGGTGACCATCTATTATATATTGAGTTTCCTCAGTGCCTCGGAAAACATTTAAGCTCTTGGTCCCGGCTGTCGTTTATAGATCTTTTACAGTCGTTATAGGTAGCCCAAAAGTCTGACAGTCTTTCCAGGGTGTATCGTATTACTCAGGACTAACTGTGTTGTGGAGGTCGGATAGGTAGTCGCTCCATGTAATGTACTGGTACTCAACTACGTCCAGTTAGTCTGGAAGACGTCCCCAACATAGTTTGGAAGAGGCTTATAAATCTATGACCTAAGACTGATCACACATCTGACGGAAGATGAGTAGTATGCGGCGGCAACTAATAGGTATAAAACATTTTTAAAAACAAGATTTCAAATATAGGCGTGACGTAACTTTTTTTGTCGTATTCTTCTCAGCAAACCTTTTTTGCATGATACCCATATCATTGGGGTGGATAAAAATAAATATCAGCCATCTTTGTATTTTGAATAGTCAGCCCTATATTGTATTTAGATACTATATATATATATAATGCACGGTACATTGTCATCCAAGCTAAACTAACATACATTACGGAAGCTTTAACGCAAGTTAACGTTAATCATTAATCCGTAAACACGTGATTTAAATTGCATTTTTCATATCGTTGAGCTAATGATCTACTCATAAAAACTGTTGGTTGGGGTTCTGGTTTTAGTAACAAAGTTCAAGTTTAGGAACAAAAAAAAAAGACGTGTATAATTTTTATTTTTTATTTTTTTTTATTTATTTATTTATTCAGTAGTACACATACATTTTATTTATTCAAGTTGGTGCCAACATAAACTCATTAGAGTTTTACCGTGCACCAAAATCATCGACTACATAATTTAGAGAATTAACAGATACACTAAAGTAGGTACTTAGTTAAAAAGAAACAACAATTAAAATTACATCGGGTAGTAGGCAAAATAATATCTAATACTCGTACTAACGAGCGAACCTCGGTGACCAATCCGACCGTCCGTTCATAAAAACAAAAGTGGTGAGGGAAGTTTTTAATTAATACAGGTTGTTCATAAAGTATATGTTCTAGTAATAGTTTTTTTGTGTTATTTTATTATTGTTAGGTATTTCCTTTGCTTAATTTTGTATGCTTTAAATTATTTATCAATGTTGAATTACAAATATATTTTTATTAATATTCATCCTATCTATCTTAGGTGTTTAAATATAGTAAAAAATGTTGTTTTAATTTATATTTTATGTTTTTCTGAGTTAAATTATCCCTTAATGATATAGGTAGTTGATTAATAAGGAAAGGTATTATATATTTTAGCGATCTCTTGCCGTGCAAATTTGTGTACTTTGGAAGTAATAGCTTAGCAGTGAGGACGCTACGAGTCCTAATCTCATTCATATTTATGGTTTTAGTTTTCTTTAAACTTTCATTAAAAAACTCTTCTTTTAAAAGTACAAATTTAGTTTTTTCTTGTATGGGTAATATCTTACAGAATTCAAATAATTTATGATAGTCATTTTTGTATTTCTTCTTAATGCTATGCGGGACAATTGCTTTTAATATCCGTAGTTGAAGTGCATAAATTTGGTCAAGGTGTGACTTATATGTCCTGCCATAGCTCGACAGACCATAGGATATCGTTGATTCGGCCAGGGCTTTGTAAAGCATTAACAGAGTTTGATATGGAATTTTGCCTTTTATAATAGAGAATTTAGCCAACATACACCTGAGTTTATCACACACTCCGTTAATGTGCTCCTTCCAGTTTAGTCGGCTGTCCATGGTAAGTCCTAGGTACGTTTGGCTATCTACGAGATCAATGGAGTCACAGCTGCAAGGCTTGGCTACTTTATCATGCAGACACTCATGGCAGTGATTTGTTAGTTTAGGCAAGGAAGAGCTTCTATTTTGACTGGTGCTGATATACATTAGTTTGGTCTTACTAGCGTTTAATACTAGACCAGCATCATGAGACCATTTAGCCAACAAGTCAAAGTCCTCCTGTAGTTGCCTTTGGGCATCACTAAGACTCTGTCCAGCGGCTAAAAGGCAGGTGTCATCAGCAAATTGGTAAATCTCGCACTTTTTTATTATATTAACAAGGCTATTTACATAAGTGAGGTAGTGCAGTGGCCCAAGGACCGAGCCTTGCGCCGTTCCTTCCGTTACGATGACCGGTTTACTTAACACGTCACTGACTTTGACCATGTATTTTCTGTTGTCAAGATAGTTTTCGCACCAATCTAGTAGCTTGCCTCGAATTCCACTGTCATGAAGACACATTAGCAATCGGTCATGTCTGAGCGTATCGAATGCTTTGCTGTAGTCTATAAATACTACTAATACGTGTTTTTTTTCATCTAAGTGATTATGAATACTATCTGTGAACGTTGATAGCAGCTGTGTGGTACTCTTTTTTGGTTGGAAGCCATATTGTTTGTCATTTAGTATTTTATTTTTGTCATAGAATTCGTGTATATGTTGGCAAATATATTTCTCTATTATTTTATCAATACTTGGCAATATAGTAATTGGTCTGTAGTTGTTGTAATCCAGTCTGCTTCCTTTTTTGTGAATCGGTCTGACAATCCCTGTTTTAAGTGTAGATGGATACTTGCATGTTTGTATGCATAGATTAATTAATTTTGAAATCACTGAGGTGATTGTCGTGCACAACCTTTTGATATCTATGGCTCTAATTCCATCTATTCCTGGAGCTTTATTATTGTTTAAAGACATAATGACTTTTTTAACCAAGTCAGGCTCCGCAGGCTTTAAACGCATAGTAACGTTAGCTGGAGTTGTATACTCTGTTTTATTTAACAGTGATATCGAGCACTTAGGAATAATTAGCTTAACGCTTTTGTCGAAAGTGTCTGCAAAATTATTAGCAATATCTGTAGTAGTTGTATTAAATGAGTTTTGAATAGCATCATCAATAGAATTTTTTATTCTTCCTGTAATTCGATTAAGAATTTGCCACAGCTGTCTAGTATTGCTCTTATTTGATACAATTTCTGACTTTATATTATGGTTTTTAGTTTTTTGTATTATAGTATTTGCATAGTTTCTTGATTTATTATATTGTTTTAGTACTACGTTATTGGAATCTTTTATCCACTTCATGAATAATTTATCCCGATATTCACAGGCTTTGATTATTTTTTTATTCATCCATTCATTTTTACTACGCGATGCACTACTTTTAATTTTGGTTTTATATTCTGATTTTTTATAACATTCTTTGAACTGTGTATGTATGAAATTATATAAAGTTAAAGGGCATCTTATATCCTGTGATCTTTCCCACTGAATTCCATCTAAATATTTACTAAGTTGATGATTATTTATGCAGGTCTTGTATTTTGGGACATTCTGTATACGCGCGCTAGAACATGCGAGCATAACAGCGCGATGATCAGCCAGTGTGGTACCGAGTGCCGCCGTATATAGGTCTTGTGTGCGGGATCTTGCATAAATATGATCAATACAAGATTGACTTATTTTCCCGTTAGAATTTACTATTCTGGTGTGTTCAGTGATCCCGCACAAAAGGCCCATGCTACATAACATGTTATTTTATTTATGTCTTACAGGATTGTCCGTTTTTAAATCTATGTTAGTGTCTCCCAATAAGTACAGTTCTGTGTTTATAGTGAATTTTTGTAGTGAACTTAGTAGTTCATCAATAAATAGAATTTTACTCGAGCTTGGTGGTCGATATACCGCACACAGGTTCGCGGTAAAGTTCGATTGGGTGGTGACGGTGCAGAATAAACTTGCAGAGTGTATAGTTTTTACATTTATTAGGCTACATTTATGTTTGTTATTGACATATACTATAATACCACCACCCCTTCGGGACTTACGCAAGGCTGTGTACATTCGGTACCCACTTATTTGATACAGAACACTATTACTCTCAGATATATTACTTTCGGTTAGAATGATGATATCGATACATTTTTTTGAGTTAAGTATAATTTGTTCTAATGCAGAGAAGTTTTTGATTATTGATCGAATATTAATATGCATGCACAATAGGTTATATTGATGGTAAGGGGTACAGTTAATGAAGTCGTTAACATTTATACAGTCATTAATCTCATTAATATCACAAAAAGAATTCGCCATTTTTTTTTTTAATACTTTCGGTTAATCCCTGTTTTACTTGCGAATGCGATGACATGCCGACTTACTGCTTGTTGATAGCTAGTCCGTGTATGTCATTCATTGTGCGTAGGATAATAACTTTTCCACCGTCTTCCTTACGAGCTTTGAGAAGTCCTCTTTTAAACCACACGTACTTGAAATTGTGATTGACTTTTAACTCCTGCTTGGCATTCCAGAAAAGTTGCTTGTGATGTTTTGTCATGGCTTCTCTCACATATACGACATTAATATTATTGTTTTCGCTGGGTAGTACATCGGAAACAGTTGGTTTGACCCTTTTAGCGGCAGTAATCCAGTTTTCCTGTACGTCTTCGTCCTTGAGCTCCACTAGTATGTTGGCCGACTGTTCTTTCCATCCATGGAGTCTGCGTGCACTTTTAATCTCTTCTTTAGGCTGATTCAGCTTAATTGCAATGTTATCCACCAGAAGTCTAACATCTTCATTGTTTTGATTAGGCACATTAGCGATCTCTACGTATTTTGCCAGCTTTACTTGTTCGATCTCTTGTAGACGTTGTTCTAATACACCTACACGGGTTTCCATGTTATTATTTTTATTTATTAGTTCAGCATTCTTACGCTCAAGAGCCTTGATCGTTTGCTTGAAAGCTTCCATAGTCTCCATTACTTCATCAAGTTTGTCGCTGTGGAACTGCAAGGAATCGCTTAGTTGTGCCATTTCGCTTTTAATTGCTTTTTCAACCTCTTTAGTGATATTACTTAATAAAGTTTTTGCATTTATTTGGACTGGTGTATCGTCCTTTTCATCGTCTTCTTCAGGTATTATGATGGATGAGTTACGTCTCGGGGATTCCTGCTGGCATTCGTGGCATGTCCACTCCAGGCTGGGTGCAGCTTTTAATGCAACGATCTGTTTATTAGTTAATCCCGTACATTTTGGGTTCAAATGCACTATTCGCTCGCACTTACTGCACTCTAGCCCCGGTTGAGTTTTAGTTATATTTTTTTTACAAATATCGCACTTCGACATTTTTATTAAAGCTGAGGGTGTACGTATAAGTTAGCTAAGCGTCCGCGCGAGCGTCACGTATAGTAGTCCGTCGATGACTGACGAATTGGGATGTGTAATTTAATCATCCGGCATAATGTGGATATTGCCCTTCATGAACATTACTATGTTGAAGTTCTCATCTGAAAGTGAGGCTCGCTTTGGAATAAGAATCAAACTTCGGAGTTTTTTTTCTCACTCACACAAACCGGCAACACTTACCTAGGTACCTAGTTTAAAAACACGTGTGGCACGCGCCGCGCCGCACTCGTCGACGCGGCCCGAACTTACTTCTCAGAACGTATTTTCCGCGGCTGCGAGAGCGCGGGGCGGCGCGGTGCTTGGTAAATAGTAGGTACTGGATTAACGATTAACGGACTTGAGGAAATTTAACGGAAGTTAAAGAGTCCGTTAACATTTTTTTAAAGTTAACTTAAAAGTTAATCCGTTAGTGGCAATTTTAACTTCGTTAACGGATTAACGAGTTAATGCCCAGCTATGATAGTTTGTGTTTCTTTCAGGTGCACAACATTCTCCGGGTTCCCCTTTAATGTACCAACTGCTCGCGCCTGCCTCCGCTCTTAGCGGATAGCCGTACTCTACCACACTTCCATTGCGAGTTAGTGGATATCACTAATTATGAAAAATATTATTTTGCAGAAAAGAAGAGTTCAAGATTTATAATCCCTTTGCTGCTAAACCTGTACAGCAAGAGCCAAATCTGGTAATGGGCCAAAGAGTTAACCTGTTTTTTGCTGTTCATTGGCGAGGCGTAGCAGTATTAATTCTCCCCATCATTATGACAATCGTATTTTGGTGTGACCTACCAGTAGCGGTAAGAATTTATTAAATTGAATTATCTAGAATCTTACTTTTTTGAAACACTAGTCCACCCACAATTCATAGAGCTCATTATACCATCCTGCTATAAATATTGATAGTCGATCACCCGGAAGGGTCACAGATATTATGTTTGCACAAAAGTGAAATTTGAAACCCTGAAATAAGCAGTAAAATTGTTTTTTTTATTGGTTCTTGTTGCTTTACGAGTATCTTTAGCGGTATTTGGGCGGGGTGGGGCAGCGGGGAAATATTACGAAATGTAAAAATTAAGAAAAGGTAAAAATCGCTTGCTCTTATCACCGTGACACGGGTGGGTGCTCCACCTTTTGTGAAGTTTTCATGTAAAGTGTGAAGTTTTAAACTATTGCATAGCTTCTATCGCGGGCCTTGAGCGTGGAGACCGAATCCAGAAATTCCGTAACGTAACTTTCGTAACGAACGTAACGAAAATAACCTAACACCTAGTGCCTAACACGTAGTGTCAGATATTGACAAGCCTAGGTTATTATTTTTAATCTACCGCTGGAGCTAGGAGGTTAGGTTGTATAGGTTTACTACAACATATTATGTGAATAAATAATTATAATTACAAAAGTTGATAAAAAATGCTATGCAATAGCTTTACCGCGGCAGTCTCAGAGTGCCACACGTCTTTTTTTTAATGTTTTTTTTTGTTTTGTATTTAAATATTTAAAACTGTAATCAGTATGTATATAAATGAATAAAGGAAATAATAATATATAATTAGTTATTATTATTTTATTTAATTAACGAGATTTTACCTCCCTAAGCCCAATTTACTAATTATTAAAATGAATAAATTACTAACGATCATTGTGTAAAGCCCGTAGCTTATTTGCCAAGAGCCATATACCGCTCGTGTACATATCATACCGCCGTACCGAGCGATCGACGACGGACGTGTCATAGAATCTTTTGCCTACTAATTAAAGTAAAGATATAATACAGTGCAATTTGTGTCTTAACGAAGTAATCATAGGGTCCACATTAACGAGTATTAAGTGTTCTTCGACTTAACAATCAACCACTCTGTTTAACGAAAACCTAAAGTAAGAAAGTGCAGTCATGGTTGGCCCGCAAAGCGCATCCCACTCAAATCCTGACCTTACTACGTGTGGTGCATCACGGAAGCCCTTAGTTACGCTACGCAAAAAAAAACTAACTGATTGCGACTGTACAACGGCGGCCCGGGAGCTTACGAACGCTGTCAATGAACTGCGCTTGGAGCTGGATGCTTAGCTGTTGAAACTCCATGAGAAGATTGTAGACACAATCAAGGCTGATTTAGATGTTCTCAGAAACACCTCACTCGAGATTAAACACGATATCAGTGCATTGTGCCATGAACATTCGACCAACAAATATTCAAACAACAAATATCCAAATTGGAGGAATCTCTTCAATATCATTCTGATCAGCAAGACGATTTGAAGATACAAGTGGACAAGATTGAAAGCGTACCTCATCTATTAATTCGATGGGTGAAAAACTTTCCAGTCCCGGACAAAAAATGGAGTCGTTGGAACAGCAGGCAAGGTTAAACAACATTGAAATTTGTAATTTACCCGAAAAACGAGCCGAGAAATGCCCAATTTCTCGTCAGGACATCCTATCTATTCATCGTGTGCCTCATGCTCGCAACGAGGAAGGTAGCCGCCCGAAGAATATCATCGCAAAATTCTCATCACGTACACAACGCAATAATGTTATAAGTGCCTTACGTTTATCTAAAACTTTAAAATCCAACGACATCGGCTTGTCAGGAACCTCTCCAAATATTTATATTAACGAACATTTAACATTTTACAATAAAAAATTATTTCGCGAATGCCGTGACTTGGCCAAAAAACAATGTTAAATATGTGTGGATCAAAAAATAATGCCACTGTACTGGCTAAAGAAACAGAAAGCTCGAAATGTTTTCCGTGTGACCTTATTAGAATCACCCAGTGTAAACAAAATAAAAATATGTAGCGTATACATTATACATGCATTTTTCCACATAGATAATGATTACCTACTTAATTGTGTCACTTCTTGTTCTTATTTTAAGTTTTGTTATGTCGATGTAAGTAAACAACCAATTAGGATCTAAAAGCAATCACTCTTTTTTTATATTGCTTTTTCGTATATTATATTATGTAATTTTGTACGCTTTTTGTGGTTATTATAATTATTCTAACGATATAGTGGTATTGCACTGATATCGTTAGAATAATAGGTCAGATAGGCAGTCGCTCCATGTAAAATACTGGTATTCAGCTGCATCCGGTTAGACTGGAAGCCGACCCCAACATAAACACTTTAAAATAACGTAGTGTAATAGCACAACGTTATTTTAAAGTATTTATAAGTCTCAAACGATCTTGTTTAAGCGTAACTTATAATATAATTTTGGCAGTTTTTATGAATCACGGTAACAACGTACTGGCTCCAATTATTCTAGGAATACCTGAAACTTTATTTTTAAGGACAGAAGATAAATTTTAGTTTAGTCCTGTCAAATTACCAGCGCCTGACACAAGTTTAGACGTGATTAAAAAGTTTACTACTAAAATTACATCAAATTACGTCAGGTGCTGACTAATTTGACAGGACTAAACTTATATTTATCTTCTATCCTTTTCTTAATTAAATAAAAAGAAAATGATGCACTCAACTTAAATTTAGTTTAGTTTGTGAACAAGGGAATCGGCACCACTGTTTATGAATATTTTGTCGTATTCTTTTGACGTTATCATACTATCCGAAACCTGGCTTACACCTAGCTATTGCCATTGCTGATAGTGAGATTATTGATGACAGATATTTAGTTTTTAGAGATGATCGTAATCGTGTTACATCAAACAAGCGAGAGAGTGGGGGGTCCTCATACCAGTGTTACGTGAGCTCCGACCGATGAGAATAATAACACATCCTGCTCTCGCGACCATCGAACATGTTATGGTCCAACTGCCAGCGTTGCGGCCCAGCACACGCCACATTGATAATGATGTGATCCGACCGATTTCGGTCAAGGCGATTACTTCAACTCCGCTGCAGTTGCCGTTGGTGCGCTCGCATGTGGCTTATGTACCCTATCTTTTTTGTGAAGCTCCTCGCACACTGCGAGCATGTGGGCACACCATCAATGTAATTATAGTTGATCACCGCAGGTGGTCGTGCTTTCAATTGTTCACGCTTGGTATCGAGCTCAAGGCGTCGCTTCAATTCAAAATCATGAACTTTGGTTTTAACCAAATTCCTCCACTCTAGCCTTTGAGCGGCTTGCTGCTCCCACTGAGAAGGATCTAAGTCACATTTACTAAAGTGACGTTTTAGCATAGTCATCTTTATACCTGAGGAGCTGTCCGCCATGCTTGCGCTTGCCCTCCTCAAGTTCACAATAAAAGATGGGCTTCGCCACTCGCTGCTCTGCCATCCGTGACACATATCCGCACCACCGAAGTTGTCGCTGCATGAGACAAGACTCGATGCCACCCACATTAGCTCTGCGCAGCACTTCGGTGTTCCGCACGCGGTCCGACCATCGAATCTGAAGTATCCTCCTAAGACATCGAAGGTGGAATCGGTACAGCATGCAGATGGGGCGGCGGTACACGGTCCAGGTTTCAGCTGAGTATAAGATGTTTGGCAGCATATATGTACACTGAGACCTTGGTAGCTAGTTTTAAGTCATGTGACCTGAAGACCTTGGCATAAAAAAAGGTCACACTTAGATCTCAACGTGCTCCCCAGATAACTGAACGTACTGAACTTTTCGACTTGCTTCAATTCGTCCTCGCCGAGTCTTGTGGACAGTACCTCACGACCGTTAATGTCCAAAGACATAACTTCCGTCTTCTTGACACTGATCTTCAGGCCGAATTTTCGGCAAGACTCATCGAGATCGGAAATTAACCGTTGCAGGCCGTCTGGGGATTCTTCCACAAAGTCTAACAAACTTTTCCGTGCACCCTATTTTCTCCAGCACCACCCAAAGGGCTTCACGAGGCACGCTGTCAAAAGCCTTTTCAAGGTCGACAAAACAAAGATACATTTGACGACCCTGCTTTCAACTCTTCTCTTGTATTTGTCGTATAGAGAAAAGGCCTCACAGGTACCTCGATCAGGTCTGAAGCCAAAGGGGTTTCAGGCAACAATTTCTCAGACAGTTTCATAAGGCGGTTTAGTAAGATTCTGGCAAAAACTTTTCCAGGGACTGACAACAGCGAGATATCACGGTAGGAATCGCAATTGAAACGATCGCCCTTGCTCTTATATAGTACCCTGATACGTGAAACTTTCAAAGTTGTTGGGACACTTTCTTCTTTCCACATACTCGTAAGTTCAAAAAGCTTCCATATGACCGAATGCAAATCCTGACCGCCGTACTTAAGTAGCTTACCTGGTATAAAGTCGATATCGACCGCACGCTTGTTTTGCTGTTGTTTAATAGCAAGAACAACCTCGGCACGGCTGGTGTCAGTGGGAAGCTGAGTTATCGAACGAATGTATTCCAGGTCCGCCGACCTGTCTACATTTAGCAGAGTGTTGAAGTGTTCCGCCCATCGTTTCAGTACCTCATCCTTACTTTTAAGAAGGCTTTTGCCACTAACCGGCTTAAGCGGTCCTTGTGTAAGAGAAGAGGTGCCCATTAATCTTCGAGCCTCAGCGTAGAACTCCCCAAGCTGATTGGTGTCAGCAAGCCACTACATGTGACGAGGTCTATCCTGCCACCACTTGTCCTTTGTTCCCGAGATAATCTGCGCAGACTCCGGTCACTCCGTTTGATCTCAGTAACATCACCATGGCTTATTTCCCTGTGTTGTCGAAGAAGACGTCGGTGATTATCAATTGCTTCTCAAAGAACTCCATCATTGTCATCAAACCAGTCTTCGTTCTTACGAACTTTTGGACCGAAAGTAACTGCGGCGGTGTCTAATATGTTGCCAGACAGAGTCCTCCAATCAGCGTCGACATTTCCGATCTCTTTACTAACAGGTGGTAGCGTGGTAGCCAGGACTTCAGCATATTTTTCCGTCGTCTCAAGATCGTTAAGCCTATCCACGTTTATGTACGTCGACTTTGTTCTACCAGACCTACAAGGAGGACGAAGACGGAGGCGTAACTTTGTGACCACAAGCCCATGATCAGTCTAGTAATGAGCACCTCGCATTACGCGGGTGATTTGGACCTGGGAAACATCTCTTTGCCGCACAATAGCGTAATCTATCAAATGCCAGTGTTTAGATTTCGGATGCATTCACGTATTTTTGTGCTTACCGGGAAGTCGGAACATGGTGTTCGTAATTGCAAGGTGAAATTGTGCACATAGATTTAACAGGAGTTGACCGTTGTCATTCATGCTGCCTACTCCGTGTCTGCCCAAGACTTTAGGCCAAGCAGAGAAATCGTGTCCCACTCTGGCATTAAAATCGCCCAACAAAAGTATTTGCTCTCTGGGACGGACGCTCTCTATAGAACGAGTCAACTCCTCGTAAAGCTGCTCCTTGATGTCATCAAATTTGTCTAGCGTAGGAGCATAGACACTGATGTTATTGTACATTTAGGTAATTGTCATTGTCCAGGTGAAGACGCAAAGTGGTAACGCGATCCGAGATGTGCACCGGATACTCTTGCAATTGCTTTACAAGCTTATTTTTGATCGCAAATCCTACGCCTGACCTTCGCATTTCCGAAAAAGCGAGACCTTTCCAGAAGAAAGAATACCCGCCACCGTGTTCCACCAATTCCTCTTCATCGGCAAGATGTTTCGCTGAGAGCAGCCACATCCACATTATTTATTTATTTATGGACTATGGAAGACTTAAAACAGAATAAAAAATAGTGAGTGAAACTGACAGCCAATTACAAGTCTTCACTTATAAAAAACAGACTGGCAATGATGGTGTGAACAACACAGCACTGCCGACACAGAAAAAACAGGACAACATCAGATGCTTAAACTAGAAACAGTTAAATCTTATATAGTTTAAACACTAATACTTGCATCACACATACCTACAAACTATGTATCAACTATGTAAACTAAAAAAGCTAAGGCTCAGGCACTTTCTGGCCGTGTACACGTACACTTGTCGAGAAGGGATCGAAATCGTGCCCTTTACATATTTTATTAAAGTTATTGCTTGCACGCACAATAAACGAATTCTGCCTGTAGTTAGTGGAAGTAAATGAAACACGTAGCGGGAGTGGGTACCAGCGCTTCGATCTTCCGGGGACGTTGAAGTAAAATTTGGATAGAGTATCGGAGCTATTAATGCTATTATTGAAAATCTTAAATAATAAAATACAGTCAGAGATTTCTCGGCGGTTTGTTAGCGGTAAAATATGATACTTCTTACAGAGGTTGAGGTAATCTTCAGAACGGTAGGGCACTTTTTGGTGAAAACACAAATACTTGATTAATTTTTTTGGATACTCTCTAAACGGTCAATGTATTTATGATAACAAGGGTTCCGAATTTCAGACGCGTACTCCAAGTGGGCACGTGCCGCCGCAATAAAATCTTCTTTCACATACCGGTTTAGGAAACTCACTATGATTAGTTTTTCGTTAGAATTAAATATAGAGACCCTTGAAATATAGTTCACCTGGGCTTTGGGACAGCTGTAGTCAACTTTGCGGCCAATAGCGTCGAGGATCGAGTACAAATTCTCGTTCTTTTTTATAGGAATCCCCTTAATTTCAACATTGTTCAGCCTGGAACGTTGTTCGTATGTCGACAGTTGATACTTCGTACTCGACAAATCAGTCTGCAAACAATTCACGGTTTCTTGAAGCTTTTCCAGTTCAGACACTTTCACTTCAACTTCCAGGAGTCTTGCACCAAATTCGTCGAGTCTCCCACCCGTGCCCTCGCATGTCAACCTGAGCTCAGCCAACTCATCCCTAATCACTCGAATGTCGTCTACGAGTGTCGGCAAGTTAAGTAACTGCCGTTTCATGTCGCGTATTTCACTTAATATGGTATCCAGCGATGCAGGTTCAGGTGTCGGCACAGCTGGTGATGAGGTTCTGCATGTAGGGCATTGCCATTGAGCCATTCTGTTGGCACCCAGCTTCCTCCATCCAGTTTCCGAGATGTTTGCACATCCAAAATCCATGTGCTTCTTGCAACTTCCACACTGGACGCCATCATTGAATTGCACGTTACAGACTGCGCAAGTTTTCATTTTCGAAACAATGTTGATGTATGATGACTTATTTCGAAATTCGATAAAATATAAAAAAAATGTACTAAAATAAAATGTATAAAAAGGTTGGCGATCTATTGCTCTGAGTGGCGCTTACTGTGCGTATGAGAGTTCACACGGGAGTGAAATTATAGCGTGAAAGTTCTCGAGCCACAATGGCAGTATTCCGTTCAGGGCAGGCGTTTCCATCGCGATCAATACGAGTTCTTACGTTCCACGCGCCGAAGGTCATTTCAGATGATTTTATAACATTCTTATTGTTGCGTCGACCACGAATTAAATGATGCGAAGGAAGCCGCGGTTACTACCTTCAATACAAGTTGGGGCGAGCATTTTTTTCGGGCACCTTTTCTAGGCCCCTCCCAGGTTGAGCAAGAAGAGCAGTGCCATCCCTAAATAGAGCTGCTCTGTCACCCGATGCAGAGCCAAAACGACCACGATGCTCTAAAAACACCCCCGGAGTCGTCCATGTGCAGGCCTCAGATAAAACCCGGTTTACATCAGACCGGACCTCTCTACCTCAGCCCATCGCCATGGGGCTTTACGTCACTCGGAGTCCAATATTCAGAAGCAATCATCTGCGCAGGAATATGTTTAGTGCATAAGCGGGTGCGCAACTGCAGATGCCCTCTCTCGCCCTTATCCTCCGTGACCCAATAGAACGGAAACCTCTACAATTGGCGGCGGGTTCGGATGCAGTATCTGGCCGGCAGTCACTTTTGACCTCAACTGCCGCCCTAAGCCACCAACATTGCTTTCTTTTTCTATGCTAGAAAATAAAGTATGTGATTGTGTCCACTGCAAACCACGGACACGCAACGCATCAATTGACGTCATTAGCATATGCGTGGCTTCCTCGATTAGGGCACTCACATAGCACAATGCTGTCAACGCCATGCACGCTGTGCATGCGGTACACATTATGAACGAATATTTACCCGCCACTATGCCGCAGTGGGCCACGCACGCTACAGTTGTACATTAGTTGTGTGTAACGTGTACTGCAGTAGAAACGTAGAACCACGTTGTCAAACAAATGCATCCACGCAGCTAACATGCGCCTTTACTGTGGTGTGTGTGAATTCTCTTCTTTCGTATTTTCGTCAAATTTTGGTTGGGGTGCCCCAAATCACCCCGTCTGCGGACGGACAGGTTAGGTCCAAAGAGTGAGCGAAGCGAGCGAACTAAGACCATGCCATCCCCTTCGTGTTAGGTTAGGTTTATTATTTCTCATTCAGGAGTTTCATAATTAGCTTTTAAGAATTTGCACTGTAATAACTTGTAATAATATTTTTTGTTATAATATTTTCATTTACACATCATCGAGTCGATGTTTTAACGTTAACCACAGCAGCGCCATCTCCTGTATATAGGTGTATATAATTATCTGTTATCT
Source organism: Lycophotia porphyrea (assembly GCA_950005105.1). Taxonomy (NCBI): domain Eukaryota; kingdom Metazoa; phylum Arthropoda; class Insecta; order Lepidoptera; family Noctuidae; genus Lycophotia; species Lycophotia porphyrea. Next base: position 11,804,105 of record OX465389.1, read on the forward strand.
GTAGTGTTTTTAACTTATTGGATACTTACTTATTAAGCAAGAGTTACAGCGAAAGAAGGTAACCAAACAGCGGAATGTTTCCAATTGTACTTATCACAGTTTGTCTCTGCATCACCCAAAGGTTGACTGGTATGGAATGCCATTAGCATTAAGTCAGCTTCTGTGCATTATGTGTGCTTAAAGTATTAAATAAATAAATTTCTTTTTTTCCAGAAATCACAATGGGTTGGCTTCACGCTTTTAGTAATGGCCTCTTTCTGGGTGACAGAATGTCTCCCATTGGCGATAACAGCATTCCTGCCAATTGCATTGTTCCCTTTGCTAGACATTATGGAGACTAAAGACGTCTGTTCAAGATACATGAATGTAAGAATAAATTTTTACTTTATTTTTAATTTGCATCCAGCATGTTTTGTTTAGTAATTTAACCTTATTAGCTGGATTCACTAAAATAAGTAGCATAGTTGGTATAGAGGGTTAAAAGTGACCCATAAATAAATCGCTATCTATTGTTATTATTAATTCATTTATTTCAGATAATTATAATCCATATTATACACAATACATCAAATGAAATTAACATTTCCCTCATTTTTCTTATTTAATACATTTTTAAATATTAAAAAAAAAAACGAAAGTATACAAAACATTTAAAAATATAAAAAATAGATGACCCATCGGCATCAGGAATAAGGTCCAGGCTGCCGGTGGCCAAGGCTTCAGAGAGAGGAACCTGAATTCAGAATCAAGCCCTTGACCCGGCCGCGCAATGAGAGCCTGCTAAGGTGTTGGTCGAGGCTCTTTGCTATTAGTCCATTAACCGTAACGACTATCGGTCCAATGATTGCAGAGTAAATTAACATCCTCATAACAACAACAAGACTCATAGTTTATTAGTTACAATGTACTTACAAACTATGTTAGTAATACACTAACAAAGACAAATTCAAAAACAGAACCAGATTGTGACATCACTGCTTCAAGGTCCAGGTCCAAGGCCCAGCCGAAACTTTGCAGCAGTGGTTCACAAACTCACAATCAAACCTGCTTGCTATCATAGACAGGATGCTGTTGGCGCTGCCCCGCACCCTACGGACCAAAGATGCGCACGGTTTCCGCATCACCGTGTAGAAACAGTCCACGTGAGCTTCAGCAAACCGCCCTGATGCGCTGTAGTATCGGGGCAACCCTATCAGCACCCTGAATGCGTTATAGTATTGGACGCTAAGGGCGCTGTATGATTTTTGAGTAAAATGTGGGTTCATTTTACTCAAAAATCATACAGCAGACTGAAAGTTTAAAAAGACGTGCAGTACGCACTAAATATAGTACGCTGCTCTTTAGAGGCACGCCTGCATCTGCAGGCAATCGCGTTAACTCTCTCATACAGCGCCCTCCGCCCCCTATCACTATCCTCATCGTCTTTAAGGTCACTGGTGAATAAGTGACCCAGATACTTAAATTGGTCTACCCACCCTCACAAGGGGCTTACCGTTTAAATTGTAATAACTGTAATCGTAATTGTGTAGCGTAACAATTATTATTGGATTCATTATCTGTTTTATTAGTTAAATTACAACCAACCACCATTCTCGTCATCAGCAGATAGGCCGCGGTCGCCATGCGCGCGGGGGTGCGTTGGGCGCTGGCGTCTTTTTTTTTACAAATAACAAGCTTACATTTTCTTTTTTAATAATATTTTATGTCGCAAGAGTCTACTTTAAGAGCCGTTATAGTTTACTAATGTACTTTGATAATATGTGGTTCAAAACATGATTCACGATGTGGTTGAAAACTTCACTCGATCAAAAATAAATCTGAAAAGGAGGCTAATATAAATAGAGGAGGATAAAAAAAAAAAACACTTTATTTCTATTTAACAAGTTCAAAACGTGTTTAATAGAAACAAAGCTCCTAAAAATACGTGCGATAGCTCATTCGATTCGGAATGACGTCTAAAAAAATGTTTTTTAAAGGTTTATTAGGACATAAAAAATTGCAATTTTTATTAACAAAATAAGATAAAAAACAAGGTTTTTAACATTCGAAAATCCGGCGGAATTCTGTGTCGGGTCGGGTGCTCGAATCGCGAATTGAATATACTATTTGCTCGATTTTCTCCATTTCCGACGACAACAGTAAGCTCCAGTAAGCACGAGACACTTTTATATTACAACTAATTATATTTTTTCCAAGTGTATATATAATATACTTAAACCCACCATCTAAAGATGAGGACAAATTTCACCCTTGGTTATTTCGAAATATCTGTAAATTTTCTCTTTCACTAGTCGCCATGCTATAGGCGGGCGGGGGGGGTGAGTATCCACGTCTAATGTCAAAGAGTGATATAATTCTCTTTTCCCCTGTTGCCGTGCTTTGGCAAACTCAAACTCAAACTCAAAAGCATTTATTTCAATTAGACCATTACAGGCACTTTTGAATGACAGAAAAACAAAGAAGGCTAAGCTACAGTCACAGACACAAGGCATAATAACTTGTGAAAGTACTGTAGTTGCCCATTCCAAAGCGTAGATCTCTGGAGAAGAATGGGCAAGAAACTCCATGGACACTCTTTTCAATCAAATATTTGTTACATAATCTAGGTTACATCATTCATGTTGAGATTATACATATGTGAGAACGATGTGGAAATATGTGCACGTTAAGAGCGTCCAGAGTAAAAGATTATATCAACAATTTAAAAACAAAGTACGTAGTTACAATAAACCGTGGCAGCCTAGAGATGACCAGTCCCAACTGACAGCGCCCGTCCACGAACATGACGCATGGATCAGCCCCATTCAGCTCAACCATATTGAAGGGAGCTAAATGACCCGACACACCCGCCACCATCAGCGAGACATTTGAGTGAGCATGACATTCTCTCAGCCACCAGGGTAAATTCAAGTCAATGAAAGATAACTAAATGTAAATGGTAGCTTTACAGTACATAGTACTCACACATGTGCTATGCAATTATATAATACTAAAAGATTGAATCTATACAATGCAAAGATTTCGTTTCATTTAGTTCTAGAATGTGGGGAGGTATTTTATTGTAACATTTTAAACAGTACCCCATGAAAGATGAGTCTACTTTAGCTAGCCTGAAACCTGGCTGTACAAGTTGGTCCCTGTTTCTAGTATTGTAGTGGTGTCTGTCACCTCTTTTATTAAATAAATGCTGATTTTTCCTAACGTACATGATGTTTTCATAGATGTATTGACAAGGTACCGTCATGATGTTAATTTCCTTAAACAGTTCTCCTAGAGAATCACGCCTACGTAGATCATATAAGGCTCTGATAGCTCTTTTCTGCAGAATAAATATAGACTCGATGCAGGTGGATAAAATAATTTTGTCCCTTGTCAGTGGAAATAACCGGTGAACAAAAGTTTTATTCCCAGCCCATGCTAGACCTGTTGAACGAAAAAAACATCTGTGAAAAAAAAAATTGTCGATTTTTTAAAAAGTTACACCATTGTTAATTAACTATTTTTTTTCCTATCTCTGATTTTACAAATTACGGCATAAAAGTTTTAATAATTGGTCTATAAATTTTCCGCCTCGTGGAGCTCTTCCTATTTAGGTACTTAATAAAGTAATGTAAAAAAAAATATTAAAGTTTATTATTTTGTTAATTATATTTTTTTTGATTAACAAAAAATTAAATTACTAAAAAATGTTATCAAAAATTTTTTTTTGAGTAATATCATAAGATATTACTCAAAAAAAATTCTACTGCTGTTTTTGCATCATTGGAAAAAAATGTACGTTGTTTGTTAAGAAATTGTTTATAACAAATAGACCATTTTGGGATTTTTTAAGAAAAAAATTTTACCATCTTTTTGCATAGGTGAAACAATGACTACTTTTAAAAAAAATCTTAAATAATTTTTTTTATTGTTTATAATCGTTTTTTTTTATATAATATTATATTTTAATTGATTTAAAATTTTTTTAAGAAATTATTTTATTCTTAAAAATCATCATTTACCCTATTCAATGGATTAACAGAGACATATTTTTTTTATATAATTACAATTTGTTTTAAACAAATAATATTAATTATTGTTATATATTTTTTCGAAAATTTCAAAAAATTGCAAGAACAACCATATTATATTACAACAAAGTATAGGAAAATTAAATAATTGTATTTATTTTCTATTTATTTTTTATTTTTTAAATTCTATACTTTGTTATTTATGGTCGTTCTTGTAATTTTTTGTAATTTTTATTATTTTTTTGTTTCCAAGTTAGGTAGCAATTAATTGGCTATAGGTAGTAAGAAATGGAGACTTTTAGTGGACTATCGCTAACTCGAGAATAGGATACAGTATGATAAATTTCCGTTACCTAATATTACTGACAAATTAGATCTTAGTCAAAGTTACTATCAGCTGTCTTTAGAAGAAAAGTCTAGGAAGTTCACTGCATTTACAACAGACAACCAGTCAATCAATATTTGCTCGTCTCATGACAATAGCAATGTCAGGGTTAAATTATAAATCATGCTTTTTATATCAAGACTAGCACTTCGCCCGCGACTTCGTCCGCGTGGGTTTCGAGAATACAGCCCTTGGCAACCAAAGAGAATGATTGTCACTGGGACTTGTTAATAGTCAGGGCAAATTATGTTTTTACGGGAAACTGGAGTCGCTTAGAGACTGCCTCGCTGGTCTAGTAGTCGCAAGCGCGACTGCTGAGCATGAGATCCTGGGTTCGATTCCCAGGTCGAGCAAAGTGTTATTGGGTTTTTTCTTCAGGAATTTCTCAATAGCAGCCACAGAGTCTGGATTTGTGCCCGGTTGATGGCAATAGGCTCGCCCCCTATTACATGGGACATAAACATAACATAAACATAGGTGTACTATAAGGTACACCTCTGCCTATCCCTTCGGGGATTACGGCGTGATGTTCTGTGGAGTCGCTTAAACGATATACGCAGGTCCGTGGGAATCATTGGAATTCTCGGGATCTGCGCCAACTGGCTTGCTCCTGGTCCGATGAAAATGTACCTTACCTACCTAGTACCTACCCTATCTATCATACCTACCTAATACCTTACTCCCGAGTGCCTACCTACCTTCCTGGTACCTACCTAGCTCCCTAGTACCTACCTACATCCCTAGTACCTACCTACCCTACCTACCTAGTACCTACCTCCCCTACCTACCTCTGTAGTACCTACCTACCTACGTGACGTGAGCTATCAATTGCGCTAATTTAAAAACGCTTTTCATTATAATTGTGATAGTTTCGTGTACGCCACCAAGATGTCTTCGGTCATCGTCAGGAAGGAGAGAAGAGTATTGCACCAAGCTCTTATGTTCAAAACGTTTTTTGAATAAATTCGATGTGGTTACTTTATGGGTCAATTCCGATGAAAGTTCAGTAACTGTGTAACTGTATTTTTTTTCCTTTTCATTGTATTTAAATTTGATTTTCTGGGATTAAGCTGTTATTTATTAAAATAAAATTTGGATCGGAAAAAATATGTCTTGTCAATGTAACACTCAGGCTACAGATTGTTTTTTTAGAATAAAATCGGATTGACTTTTGCACTAAGGAGTATTGATATCAACTTCGATACAAATCGCCCGCAAAATAACTTTCAACCCCTTTTAACCCTGTTAGGCGATGAGTTTCAATAAAATACGAAACAATTCTGTTAAAGAACGTTTATGCAAAATTTGAAGTAGATTCGACCAAGGAATCACGTTGTCTCATACAAACTTCGCCTCCGTTTTTCACCCCCTTAGGGGTTTTCGGAAAATCCTTTCTAATCGGATGTCGACGTCATACAAAGAACACACCCGCCAAGTTTCAGGTCTCTACGATCAGCGGTTTAGGCTGTGCGTTGATTCGTCAGTCATTCAGGACAAAGCATTTTATATATATAGATGATTGTATTTTCGTAGAAAATTGTCTTGAAACAAGACTTGTTTTAAAGAATCTTATAAAAATTTAGAATGCCTAAGAAGAGTGAATTTGAAGCTAAACCCGCTGAAGTGTGAATTTTTACGTAAATAAATCGTTTATTTAGGACATAAAATCACTTCAGAATGAATATTTCCCGATCCATCAAAGGTAGAATGCCTGCAAAAATACCCAGTCCCACAGAATGTAGACCAAGTCAAGAGGTTTGTTGCATTTGCTAATTATTATAGGTGTTTTATTCCAAATGCTGGAAAAAATTGCTGAAATAGCTTATCCTTCAAATGCGTTATGTGAGAAAGACGTAGCGTTCCTGTGGAGCGTGGAGTGATGAATTCGAGCGAGCATTTTAAAAGTTAAAACAGTTTCTTATTCGTCCGACTATGCTTGACTATCCAGACTTTAGTAACAATAACACTTTTACGTTACAAACTGACGCTTCAAAACTAGGATTAGACGCCGTACTATCTAACAGAATAGCAAGGTGGTAATCTATCTTCTTTTCACTTCATTTCTCTTTTAGTAAACTATTATTCCTAAGCATCTTTCAATTGCACATTATAAGGCACCATGTCGAAAGCCTTCGAGAGATCAGAAAACACGCGTACACTGGAGTCTACACAGTGTGCTTTAGAGTTGAAATGACACTTTCTCCAAGAAAACCTTTTCAAATTAATTATATCGAACTTCATCATTAAAAATAATGGTAGTACTTACTGTATCTGGTATTGTATCGAGTATTTTTTTTACAGGACACTATCATGATGTTCTTCGGCAGTTTGATCATATCGTCCTCAGTGGAACAGTCGTGTTTACATAAACGCTTGGCATATTTTTCTATACAAGTTATCGGTTACTCTCACTTAAGGTAATATATTTTTTTTCCAACGATATTCTCGCTTACCGTAATTATGCATACCAGCAAGCAAAATTAAAACGATCGATTAAATACATGCCAAAGAAAATCAATTATTTCACGGTTGTATTTTTTTGAAATCCTATCATTATTATTTAATTAGCATCCAGTTAGACTGGAAGCCGACCCCAACATAGTTGAGAAAAGGCTAGGCAGATGATGATGATGACTATTATTTAGTTCTAATCATTAATTTTTTTCCGTTTATTCATTTTATATACACATTTTTAAATATTTTATAAAAAAAAAACAATATAAAAAATCACTAATTTATTATTTTTATTAATTTAAACATTATTCTCTAATTATAATCTTCTATTTTATTAATCTTTAATTTTAAAGATGGCGGTCCCTTTTTAGTTTCACTACATGTTATAGGCTTCCCACAAAACAGCGTGTGTGGGTTGGGTCTGACCGCTGGTGTCGTGAAGAAAGCAGCGCTGTACCGTGCCTACAGAAAATATTATTGCAACCACACACATGGTCGCGTCCGTGTCTGTATTCTTTATCGAGGAATTAAAACTAAATATTTTGCCTAAGTCCCTATGAATTTCGTAAAAAAGTAGTGGTTTCTGCCTGCGAAACTGTTGGGACCCTTAATATTTAACAACGTCAATTTTTAACATTTCCTAACACGCATCTCTGAATATACCAGGCAATAAGGAGCAAAAGTAGTTTTGTTTGTTAGCCTATCAAGTATACACGGTTACTTTTAGGTCGTTCTTGATCCGAAAGCCATAAACTCGATCACTTGAACGATTGGGACTATTATTTTTAATAAATAACAATAAAAAACATCACAAAAATTAAACTCATTACTTTTTTTTTAATATAAAGTAATGAGAACACTAAGTAACGCTTCTTTGCGTGCGTGTAAAACGCATCCACGATCGGCAACACATGCGAATGGTATCCATTGGAAAATTGATTCATTGATCAGACAGTATGACCCGTAACCCGAGGCATACATTTTATACCTAAAGTGTCGTGCGCGTTGTGTAGTTATTAAATTACTCTGTACTGTGATGTTGTGTGCCTGAAAATACCCTATTATTTCCATCCCGTGTCACTTCGTTACTCTGCCTGCTAAAGCTACCGCCGTTAGACGTATGCTTATGAAGTAGGTACCTACTAGTTCGATTGGTCGACAACTCGACACTAGATTTAAACTTCTAAGCGTACTCGTCGTGTATAGTTAATGATTAAACGAACTTACCTGTATGTGAAGTTCTATCATAATTATACGAAGTGCATCGTCCGAAGAGATTAGTAGTAAGTAATATATGTAGTAACACGATAGTGACACCACTCTCCACTGAATGTTTAGAGATTCTTTTTTTTTTTTTTTTCTTTTTACTGGCCACCCCGGCTTCCCGCTCTTTCATGGAGTTTGGAGTTCTTGAAGCCACCAATGTCTTTCTTTTGACGTTTCAGCAGCCGTATGGGAGGTATTCCGGGTTGGGTGGGTGTTACTAATCTCTTCGGACGATGCACTTCGTATAATTATGATAGAACTTCACATACAGGTAAGTTCGTTTAATCATTAATTATACTCGTGCATCGTCCTCGAGATTAGTAAGTAATATATGTAGACCTTGAGAGATCCTGAGGAAATGTCAATGGCATAAAACGCTAGTCATGTAAATCAGAAGGTTTATTTGAACTAATTTGACATTATCAAGTCTTATGACTGAAAAACTAAAATTAAGGAACATTCGTACATCTTAATTCTATACTTATATGTATTATATGTATTATCACAACATTATGTTAATCAATATCACAATTGAAACAATCAGTCTTACAATTGAATAATTAGTCTTACAATAAAATTAAATAATCAGTCTCACAATTGAATAATCAACAGCTTAATTTATAAATCAGATAGCACGGCCGTGGCAAGTGCGGTATCACCGGGAATTATTATAAAATTTCCCAAAAACGTTTGAGCTTCCACTCCAATTTGCGGTATTGCGAATTAAATCAACAGACACGCCACCTTGATGAGCTTTTGAAGTGGCTGCGTGCCTTTTGCTATGTGCCGTGAACAAAGATATGTCAATTCCGCTGTCTCCGAGGACAGATTTTACCCACCGGCTTAGGGATTGTGTTGTTACGGGATTAAATGGTTTTTTGAAACTTATGAATAGATTTTCATTTTTTCCCCGTACTGTCTTCGTTCTGTTTATGTATGCTATGAGAGTTTTACAGGGGCATATCTCTGGCTTTATATCGTAAAACGGTAGCATTAAAATTGGTTGTTTCGATCCCGGCCTAGAAGTCTTAATGTGGTCTGGTATTTTAATTATGATTTTATCTTTGAAAATTTCAATATTATTAATTATGATTTTGTTTAATGTTTGCATGCGGTGTGCCGTCGTTAGAGCAAGAAGACAGACGCATTTTTTAGTTAACATTTCTAAGGTCAGATTTTCATTTGGAAACTGTTGACTTAGCCACGGTAGTACTAAAGAAGTGTCCCATGTAGTGTTGTATTTGGGTCGTGGCGGCCGAAGCCGATACACACCCTTGAAAAACCTTACGATGCGATCATCTTTAGCCATGTTCGGTCCTAGTATTAGGGACAGAGCAGACCTAACAGAATTCAAGGTGCCGTATTGGCTGCCTTTGTTATATATTTCTGTGAGGAAATATAGTACGTTAGGGACTGATGCATCGTAGAAATTGAGATTGTTATTATGACAAAAATCAAACCACTTCCTGAGTGCTGAGTCGTATTGCCGAAGTGAATTGTCGGACAACGATGCCATCATGATGTTAATTGTTGATGGCGGTATGCAGCGTCGCAGTAGCGCTGTCCGCACAACACTCCGGCAACCAGGGTAATGTTCTCTAGTATGTTCTGTTTGCTGGAATGTGAAATAATGACATTTTCATTAGGTTGGAATTCTATGGTTTCTGAGACGAGGAGGCGTTGAAATATGGGAAACCATGGTTGTGTTGGCCACTTAGGAACAACCATAATTCCTGATGCTTTGTCAGATATAATTTTCCTTAGGGTTTTTAATATGATTGCGAAAGGAGGGAATGCATAAAATTTTAGCCTGGTCCACCTGACTGTAAATGCGTTGACTGCAAAAACGTCAGGGTCGCGATGCCAGGACACGTAACGAACACACTTATTGTTTATCCTACTTGCAAATAGATCAACTTCTGGGTAGCCAAATTTTTCACATAAAATTTTAAAAGCAGTGTCTGCAAGTTCCCACTCTATGTCTGGATGTACTCTACGAGACTCTGCATCAGCAATGACATTTTCCCCAGATTTTATGTAGGAGGCATAGATAAAATTGTCGCACCACTGCCATATCATTTTAGAAAATTTTGAAAGGTGTGGGTACTGAATACCACCCATGCGGTTTATGTAAGCGATGGCTGTGGGGTTATCAATGCGAAGGAGAATTTGACAGTTGTGGAGTTCTTTTGCGAATATTTTGAGACCAATGTAAGCTGCGAGAAGCTCTAACTCATTTATGTGAGATTTCATCTCCTCTTGCGACCATACTCCACTAGCTTTCTCGGCACGCCGCCCCCCACCCCGTAGTTGAGGCGTCAGAGTATATTTCTGTGCAGTATTCGTCGATTCTTATTGGTCGTGTAGAAGTATCAATTTCTTTTATCCACCATTTAAAAGAAGGGTGCAAAGATTCTGGTATATCCATGTATCTATTGTAATCTTCGTGGCCTCTAAGATTTAAAAATTTACCTTTCTAAATCTTTAGTGTAAAGTGCCCCATATTCAATTGCCGGACATGCTGATACAAGTAGCCCTATCAGGTGAGCAAATTTCCTAATTTTACATTTTTTGCAATTCATCATTTTTATGAGTTCAACTTTTATATTTTTCCTTTTTTCCTCAGGTAATGTTACTTGAAATTGGTTAGAATTTATTATAAAGCCAAGAAATTTGCATGATATGGAGGGAGTAAGGTTACTTTTTTCTATATTTATGACAAAACCTAAAGATGTTAGTAATTTCTTTGTAATATTGATATTTTCGAAGCATTCTGGCTTACTTTGTCCTAAAAGGAAAATGTCATCGAGATAGATTGTGGAAAGGTATCCGCATGTCCTAAGAAGTTTTATTATTGGTTTCATAATTTTTGTAAATATATATGGAGCTTTGTTTAATCCAAATGGTAGAACATTAAACTCATATAATTTTTCGTTAAATTCGAACCTAAGATATTTGCGAGACACAGGGTTAATGTTAATTAAGTGGTATGCATCTTTTAGGTCAAGGTTGGCCATGAAGCAATCCCTAGACACTAGTTTAACTGCTGTTCTAAAATCCTCTATCTTGAAATGCTCTGTGTCTATGAATTTGTTCAATAGTTTCAGATTCAAAATAAATCTCATTTTACCATTTGGTTTTGGACGCAAAAATACATTTGATACAAATTGGCCATCACATGGATCACACTCAGATATGGCCCCTATTTTTAATAAGTCTCTGATGGCTTTATTAAAATGTGTGAATTCTGTTTGTGTATGTGGTATAATTTTTGGTTTGCACATTTGTATCACTGGTTTATTAAAATGTAGTTTGTAACCGTCAACCCATGATAGTATAGTTTTGTCTTCTGTGATCATAGACCACCGAGTGTAAAAAGAAGATAACTGTCCAGCATACCTTACCGGGCTTAGCGTCGGTGGGTGGGCTTCGACTGATGCCGCGATGCTTTCGACGAGTTGCCTTGCATCATGTTGCGATTGTATCGCGCTGAATGGCCCGGCACCGGCGGGGGAGCTGCCTCGCGACCGCGCTGGGCTCCTTGGTGTGTCCCTTGCTGTTTTCGAGCTGGGGCCGGGCTCCGCCAGTTTAAATTGTTTGCCGGGGGAAAAGTTTTGGGCTTCTGCTGTGTCCTATTTTTTAATTCTGTGCCTGACTTAGACGCCGCTTTAGCTGATCTAATTGTTTCAGCCAGGTTTTCACCAAATAAGTATTTGTCGATCTTTGTGCCTGTCGAATGATCTTTTAGATCTTTTTTAATTGAAAAAATTGCAAAATTTCGCCTGGTGACTGATTCAGCATGTTGGATGCTACACAAAATTTTCAATATATCCATTAATTGCCTGATTCGATCATGATCTTTATTTTTGTTGTCAATTTCCATTGTGAGGACTCTTGCCAATCCAGCTATTGCTGCGGCCAGTTGATTCTGTAGAGTTTCAATGCCCTTGTCCCGTTTTAGTACTGTCTCTGTAACTGCAGCCTCTGCATTGAGCAGTGGTGCCCCAATCAGTATGCTGTTGTCCGGTATTAGATATCTTTCTGTTAGCTCCTTTCTTGTTTCCTTCGTGAGGCCCTCAGTAGCCGTGTGTTGCAACCTTGTTGCTAATTGTTTATGAATTGGTGGTCCATATTTTATGATTGAAGAGGGGTCCGCTCCAAGGATGTCCAGCAATTCTGGGTCTAGGTTCTCAGAAGGGCCTTCATCATTTATTGAATCAAGTTCTGCTGTTCCTTTTTCCTCTGGGTCTATGTTCTCAGAAGGGCCTTCATCATTTGTTGACACAGGTTCTGCTGACCTTTTTTCCCGTGTCACTGGCAGCGGGTCGTCAGGATGCTGCGTGGCAACCCCTATGTGTTCAGTAATTGGCTGAGCTTCTGGACTGCCCAAAATATATCCGACTGAAAAAACAAATAGTCTCTGTGATTACCAGAGAAACTTGCCAGCGAACCAGTCCCAAAAACTGTTCTGATTGGCTATGGGTTATTTTGGGTCAGTCCTCAGGACTGCCGTTTTGAAGCAACCTGGCGATACGGCCCCAGAAGCCGCTCTGATAGGTGTTCGATATTGGACACAGTGAGATTGCGCCAGCGAAATAACTGATCTAATTGGCAAGGAGTGTATTTTAATTTTGTGCTCCTATGATTACCTGACGATACGGCCCCAAAAGCCGCTCTGATAGGTATCTTGTAGGCACTTTCGTAAACTTTGAAAATGTCGAACAACTTTAGAAAGCGTTCTAGTTCAGCATTGTGCTATTGTATAATAACCTAGCTGTATTGCTTTTAGCCTAACAACTTATTTCTATGCTTAATAACCGAATTTTATTACGATGATACGTAAAATTCCAATATAACATAGTTTGTGACGCCATTTTATCCTTGTGTGAAAAATGTGAACTGGACGACTGAATTTACTGGCTCAAAATACCATAATTCCTACATAATATGTATGTAGGCTAGTTGTGCAAATTAATCATTCGTAAGTTCTTCCTAAATAAGTATGTAAAAAAGGTGTACCTTGCTCAATATCCGAATCTGAATCCGATGTGCTTCTCGAACGTCGTCTCCGTTTTAATTTTTTCTTAAGCTTCTTTATTTTCCGATGAATATCTTCAATACTTCTTTTAGGCATCTTTTCCACAGTAATTCACAGTGAATAATATAACTTTAACCTATATTTTAAATAAAACTTTGAAAAATGTTTCGAGTGGTGGCGCACTGACAACGTGAATGAAAGAGCGGGAAGCCGGGGTGGCCAGTAAAAAGAAAAAAAAAAAAGGATCTCTAAACATTCAGTGGAGAGTGGTGTCACTATCGTGTTACTACATATATTACTTACTAATCTCGAGGACGATGCACGAGTATAATTGAATAGGTACGAGTACTAGTGTTTTCGTGATGTTGAGACACAGGTTATTCGAATGGTGAATTAATGCCAATTAATTTCTCTCGTTTACGAGATGTGATAGTGTTAAATATTGTGCCGTGCTTCCGATACCAACGAGAGATGATTTAGGTAAATTAACTTACACATAAAGTGACGTATCTAAGGCGTTATACCTACTTACAGCCGGTTATTTGTCTGACGTCCGTTGACCCACCGCGAGCTCGCAATCAGCTGTCGCGTAAGTCAGCGCCGAGTGGTTCGCGTACAATTTTGCGTTTATGAATGAAATATGTAGTTGTTGTCCAGTCAACAAGTTCAAAAACGTGTTAAATAGAAAAAAAGCTCCTAAAAATACGTGCGATAGCTCATTCGATTCGGAATGACGTCTAGAAATTTTGAAAAAAAGTCCTGAAAGAAGAGGAAATTTCCAATAAAAAAAGTCTTAACTCCCAAAACTCGGTCGAGATGTTTTAACAGTCTTCAAATAAAACGACAAACCTCTTCATGCAAACTTAATTTACTTAACGGTAACTTACATTACATCAATGTAAGTGAACAAATTATCTCTATTATTTATAGTTATTTTTTTACGTTTTTTTATTTTGCAGCGGTGGCCCAGTAGTCTGTAGTGACCCTGACTTACGAACAGTAAGTCGTGGGTTCGAACCCAGGCAGGCGCATTACTTTGTGTAATTTATTTCATAACCACTGCTCTCAAAAACGGTGAAGGAAAACATCGTGAGGAAACCGGCATGTCCTAGAACCAAAAATTCGAAGACATGTGACATCTACCAATCCGCACTGGGCCCGCGTGGTAGATTATAGCCCATTCCCTCTCATAGAGAGGAGGCCTGTGTCCCAGCAGTGGGAACATTAAAAAGGCTGATGATGATGTTGATTTTTTTACGTTGAAAATAGGGCTCCGCCCGAAAAGCCGGTATATCACCTAAAATATTTTTTTTATAGTATTAAATAACTAATTAAAAATTTGAATAAATTATGGTGTAATTTAGACAATTGAACGAAAAAAACCTCGGTGAAAAAAAAAAATATGTTGATTTTTCAAAAAGTTACACCATTGTTAATTACAATTTTTTTCCAATCTCTGATTTTATAAATTACGGCATAAAAGTTTTAATAATTGCTCTATAAATTTTCCGCTTCGTGGAACTCTTTATATTTAGGTACTTAATAAAGTTATGTAAAAAAAAATATTAAAGTTTATTATTTTGTTAATATTTTTTTTTAAATGAACAAAGAATGAAATTCCTAAAAGATGTTATCAATTTTTTTTTGTTGTGTAATCTTATTACTGCTGCGTTTGGGTTTAAAACTCTGGGGCCGTGGGGTGCGAGTGCTCATAGCCTATTTAAGGAAATTTCGAAACGCCTAGTTGACGCTTCCCGTGACCCAAGGGCTGGCTTTTAACTTGGCCAGAGGCTAACACCGGTATTCATGAACGTTACTATGAGGTCCCACAGTGCGCGCGGACTCACAGTGTCCCAAAAACCTATTCATAAACAATACTTGAGGGACGAACGACACTATGCGCTCATTATAATGAACGCACAGATAAAGTAGCTCACTTGCTACTTTACGCAACGCATAGTGCGACAAATCAACACAAATGTCAAATTGGTATCGGGTATTAGGTTACGTTGTAGTGATTACAGCAGCAAAGATGATTTTTATGATTATATCCTTATATTATATCATTATCTTATTATATCATTACAAAACTTTTAAGGTGGTTGCGTCAGGGTAGCCCGCGAAATTCAAATTTTATTACGTTTTTTTGCAATTTGCAGGTCAGTGTCAGGTTGTACGTTGATGAAAAATGAGTCGCGCCAGTAACGCGTATGTAGTTACAGAATTATAATCGTGAAAATCATCAATACAACCCTCTAAGAATTTCGCGGGCTACCCTGACGCAACCACCTTAAAACAGTCTTTGTTTTTAAATATCTTGGTTGACGTTTATTCTGTCAGTCAGTCAACCCGAGTGAAGTCGCTTCACAACGTTAGCCAATCACAGCGCCCCATTCAATGCTATGTGTCCGCACAGCAAAGAGTCCATTAAGTATTGTTTTAATTGTTTATGAAATGAATGGCCTGCCATGACGAACGCATTGAGAAATGCCTTACTTAGCATAGTGTGGCTGCCATACTTATGTATGTAGCGTTCTTGAATACCAGTGTAAGTGTTGCCATACAACGTAGCAACGCCGCCAGTCTCTTGGGAACATTACCAGCTTACAGCGTTGAGGAGTTTTTCGATGCCTTTTTATAGTTTGTTGTTAGTTTAATTTAATTATAAATTAATATTTTTAAATTATTAATGTATATAGTTTGTTTAACTTAATAAATGTTTTTATCTATACAAAAAATATAGGTATTAATTAACAACAGAAAAAAAAATTACGTTGTTTGCTAAAAAAATATTTATAAACAAATAGACAATTTTGGAATGTTTTAAACAATTTTTTTTACCATCTTATTGCATAGTTGAAATAATGATTATTCAAAAAAAAAAAAAAATTCTTAAATATTTTTTTTGTTTATAATCGTTTTCTTTTTATATTTTAACTGTTTAAATAATTCGTTAAAAATTATTTTATTCTTCAAAATCATCATTTACCTTTTTCAATGGATAACATAATACATAATTTTTTTTTATAAATAATTTCGTTGTTTACTAACTTAAAAAATTGTTATAAACAAATAATATTGTTATATTGTTTTCGAAAACTTCAAAATATTACAAGAAAAACCATATATAATAAAGTATAGAAAAATTAAATGATTGAATTTATTTTCTATTTTTTTTTTTTTTAATTCTATACTTTGTTTTATATGGTTGTTCTTGTAATTATTTGAAATTTTCGAAAAAAAAAATGACGAATAATATTATTTGTTTATAACAAATTGTTAAGTTAATAAACAATGAAATGATTTATAAAAAAATGTATTTCTCTGTTAATTCATTGAAAAAGGTAAATAATGATTTTTAAGAATAAAATAATTTATTAACTAATTATTTAAACAATCGAAATATAAAAAAAAAACTATTATAAAAAATAAAAAAAAAATATATAAGATATTTCTTTTTAAATAATCATTATTTCACCTATGCAATAAGATGGAAAAAAAATGGTTTACACCATTCCAAAATTGTCTGTTTGTTTATATACAATTTTTTAACAAACAACGTGTAGTGCCTAACTACTTCCGCGAGGCGGCGACCAAGGAGGCGGCGTACTTATGTCGCTGGCCGGTGCAGCGGCACTCAATAAAACAATTTTTGAGTTGCTGTGTCAGTGTCATTTTATAGAAGAAACATTTTTCATGTTATGTGAAAATATATATTGTCCGAAGTAATTGTAATTTTACTCTACATTAACCTAATGTACTAGGCACCTTCCACTATTTGAGAGGACCACTAATTGGTCCACTTCAAACGTAATTTTTTTTCCAATTTTAATTAATACCTAAAGGGTGTAAACAGACTCTTAACGAAGCCGAAAGGCACTTGTTCTCCCCGTCATTGTGATCATTTTTTTGTTCTAGACCATACCTGGGAACCTTCTAGTTACGGAGATATTGGGGGTCAAAGTTCCAACTTTTTCACAAGTTTTTTTTTTAATACATGTTTTTAATGTAAGATTTTTACTTTAAACACGTCCAGGACCCACTTACTATTCAATCCATCCGTCAGCACAACGTTTTGAGTGCGTTACATTGAGTCCTACTGAAAAACGTGATTTTTCAGGCCAACAAAAAAAGTCGTTTCCCAGCACTAATTTTTGCGTAAAGTTACTAAGTTTGATGAACATAATGCTTGGTTAACGGCTTCGTGAAGAGTCTGTTTACACCCTGTATATTAGATTCATCTAAAATAATATTATTAACAAAATAATAAACGTTAATAATTTTTTTTTACATAAATATATTAAGTACCTAAATAGGAAGATCTCCACGAAGCGGAAAATTTATGGAGCAATTATTAAAACTTTTATGCCGTAATTTATAAAATCAGAGATTGGAAAAAATTAGTTAATTAACAATGGTGTAACTTTTTTTTTTTCACCTAGGATTTTTTCGTTCAGGTGTCTAAATTACACCATAATTTATTCAAATTTTTAATTAGTTATTTAATACTATAAAAAAATATTTAAGGCGATATATCGGCTTTTCAGGCGGCGCGCCTATGCCGTAACGACCTCGCGGAGCCCTATTTTCAACGTTAAAAAATAACTATAAATAATAGAGATAGAGTTTTGGGAGTTATTTTTTATTGGAAATTTCCTCTGCCTTTAGGACTTTTTTTCAAAGTTTTTTTTATAGTTTTTCGTTAATAATTTTAGAAGTTATTAACGAAAAACTATATACCTTGCTTTTTTTATCTTATTTTGTTAATGAAAATCGCAATTTTTGATGTGCTAAGAAACCTTTAGGAGCTTTATTTCTATTTCACACGTTTTTGAACTTTAGTCGACAAGTTTTCGGCTCCAGAACGATGTAAAATTATTCGTGTATATAACTTATGGGCAAAGACTTTACTTCGCCCAAACCTCTATCTTGTTAGATCGATGACCTCGTTTGCCTTAGGTTAGGCCGGGTTAGGACTTTGATTTAACTAAGCATTTTAAAAGGGGGATAAATACATATAATGACCACCAAATCTATTACCTAAAATATGTACCAGTCAGCAAAAAAATAACCTAAAACCAAAAAATGAAAACCTGACCTAGGTATTTTAGTCATCACTGCACTTTAAATTGTACTATGTAACCAAATTTAGTAAATTGATCACCAATTTTAATAGCAAATTATTGCACTATTTCTACCTAAATACACCGTTTGATTTCCTCATAACGTTTTTAGTAACCAGCCAAAGCTAAGAAAGCATTAAATGTGCAGTAATTTTCAAATGTGCAGAAGATTTTTAAATGATTAATGTTAATTCGTCTGATGTTTTAAGTGTATACATTTTAATAAAAGGATTATTTTAATTATACGAGTTATTTCTTAACAAAACGAAACGACGAGCGAAATAGAAAATATTATTTAGTGAGTAGTGCTTAATAATTAGTCATTATGTCATAAGTCAAAGCTCAAATTTTAGTAATGATTTTACCATATTAAGATATGGTAAAATCATTACTAAAATTTGAGCTTTGACTGAGGACTCACACTTTAGGGATTTATTTACTATTTTTAGGTATAAGTATAGTGATTTATCTGGAGTAATTTATTTTTATAGGATAAGAAGATGTTACATATTTAAATGTCATTTTATATTAAAATATTGTAAGTTTTGGTGGTCATTAACTATTTTTGGGATTTTATAATCATAATAATTTGAATTTGATTGCCATGAAATTTTTGGTTCTTATTTCACGATAAAATGGGGATTTAATTTTGATGATAATAATTTTTTTTCAAAATAAAGTAATTTTTTACCGTTACATTTTACTAGATCGGGTGGTTAGTTAAAAATAAGCCTTTTAAAAGTATGAATTTATGTAGACTACATTTTTTTTTCAGATTACTTGGGGCTATGTGCTCCGTTACCTGCTTTGCATCCATGTGGATACAAAACACTGCAGCTACAACCATGATGACTCCTATAAATTTCGCTCTGCTAAAAGTATTTGAAGACGTGAGTCTTTTCTTTATTGTTTTGGTCCGGTGTTATAGTTATACAAAAGCGCGATCTCATCGGTGTGCAGCACTGTGACGCACAGTGTGCGGCAAAAATGTTTCTTTCGGTGGACTCGTTCAACTAGACATGATTAAAATGTGCGCGTGTTCACCGCAGTATTCGCGCACAACTGCAAAGTTTTGGGCACGCACACATCCAGGCGGTAGAGTCACGTCAGCGGCCTGTGTATCCTGCATATGCGTTTAAAGTTTCTTTAAAATCAGTTCAATTCTTTCGGAAAAAAATGATTTGAAAGTTTTAATTAAATGCCGTCAGTCGTTAAAATTTATCTTTAAATCTATCTTTTCAAACTTTTTTTTTACTGAGGTAGTTTCGCGACACATTGCGACCCTCCTATAGAGGCTTCACTACCCCCCAGGGCCTCAAGTCTGGCCTCATTGATTTCAAAATGGTTGATTTTGACAAGTTTGGTGTCTACTATTATAATGGCGTCATTATGACTTTCCAGTGGTCAACCACTGACACTCCATTGAAAGAAATGGCATAAAATGGTAGTCTCGTACATAATGACAAATGAATGACTGACTTAGTCGGTAGTCTGCTAAAATTTTGACAGTTCCTTTGATCCCACCACCACCATTACCACCACCACCTACCATTAGAACGTCATTGTGCAGTCATTGCTTTTAATACGTTACGAGTATCGTGATTGTGTAATATTGACTGAATACAGACAATGTATTCACTACGAGCAAATTTTCTTGGCCTAGCCAACGCAGTGGATGCTACAGAAAGTAGATGGGCGGAATGCAGAAGATGTAGTCGAGCACGTCGCTTGATGGGAATGAATACGAACCCGTTTATTGACAAACTAATTGTTCAATAAACTCGCGAAATAAAATGAATTACGTCACGGTCAGATCAACGATACCTGACAAAAAACTGGCTAAGTGCGAGTCTCGTAAGTGGTGCCTGAAGAATATGTACGCACGGGAAGAGGGTCTTTGAAATAACAACACTGAAGTTAACTTTTCATAAACTGTTTAACTGTTCAGGAAGCGAAATGCGACTTTGTATATAACTGTTTTAACTATTTACCGCACCATATTCACTACTTGTTACACTACTGTTCACTGCTTATACTATAATATTTGTGTCTGCTTATACTGTAATATTCCGTATATACTATGATTCTATCAATTTCTGTGATCGAAACAGATTTCGGAAAATTTTGTTTTTTTTTTATTAAAAAAATAGTTTTTTTTTTACGAAACACTTTCAAAATATATAAAAAATCGTATACATGACTCAATAGTACATAATATACCTTATCTACTACTATGTAAGCCTTACCTTTATTTACTAAAAAAAACAACCAATATTTCTAATACTTGAAATGACCTTTCAGGCTGAGTTATGCGAAAACTATTACTGAAATTACAACCACCTATGGGGTTGTACGAACTTTCAAAATTATCTATGTAACTCAGCCTGTCAGGGTCTCTCAACTGTCAGTCTCGAAAGACATTTTTACGTTCTATGATGTACGATTCGTTCTCATTGTACCGGAGGCTGTGGCTTACATAAAGGGTGTAAACAGACTCTTAACGAAGCCGAAAGGCACTTGTTTTCCCCGTCATTACGATCATTTTTTTTATCTAGACCATACCTGGGAACCTTCTAGTTACGGAGCTATTGTGGGTCATAGTTACAACTTATTCACAAGTTTTTTTAAATACATGTTTTTTATGTAAGATTTTTACTTTAAACACCTCCGCCCCCCCCCCCCCCTTACTATTCAATCCATCGATCAACACAATGTGTTGAGTGCGTTACATTGAGTCCTACTGTAAAACGTGATTTTAGTAGCCCACAAAAAATGTCGTTTCCCAGCACTAATTTTTGCCTAAAGTTACTTAGTTTGATTTACATAATGCTTGGTTGATAGCTTCGTGAAGAGTCTGTTTACACCCTGTAGACGTGCTACTCTGCCGTCATAAGGAAAAAGGGCACAACTAACATTTTTTTCGAAATTGAGTTAAAAATTCTGGCAGAATTGCCTTTTTTTTCTGATTCCGAATATGTATATAACTCAATTTCGAAAAAAAATGTTAGTTGCGCCTTTTTTCCTTATGACGGCAGTACTTGACTCCTCAGACCGAATAAAAAACCAAGACTTACCCCCGGTTTCTGATTTGAGAAAAGTAGCAAATCTCAACTGAGTATTGTCAAATACATAAGTATGTGCTTAAGTTTTTGGCGTTTCACAAGTCAAAATCGAATTTCGTCAAACCTTAATCAACTGAT
Source organism: Lycophotia porphyrea (assembly GCA_950005105.1). Taxonomy (NCBI): domain Eukaryota; kingdom Metazoa; phylum Arthropoda; class Insecta; order Lepidoptera; family Noctuidae; genus Lycophotia; species Lycophotia porphyrea. Next base: position 11,825,581 of record OX465389.1, read on the forward strand.
CATTTACTTAAATATTTCTGATCAAAACTAACACGTTCCAATTTACATTAAAAAACCGGTACTTTTCCAAAACTCATAATATTAAATCATTTTATTCTTATAAATTTGAAACAGACTTATAAAGTAAACTAATTTTAAATAACAGCGTTAATATCAACAAATTGATGTTATTAAAGTTGCTAATGCACATTTTAGCAATTTCATATTTGCCGTCTTCGAGTGAACCGAATCGTGAATCGGTGAATGTCATTGTCAGACTGTTGACACAAGTTTTATTGGAATTTTGAATAATATCTTTAAAATAATATTCCACTATGTAGTCAAATTCAAGAGGGGAGTCATTCCAAATCGTAGTGTCGTGCACGGAGCCTGGCCAACGGGGAAAGACACTAGTTATTTCCTATACTCCTGTTGTTTTTCGCTAGTTTTACTCCCGCCTACACTACACCACTACAGCAGAGGACTTCGTGGAGTACGTGCGTCAGACGACCAAGTACGTGGCGAGAGTGCACCTGCAGAAGTAGCGCCGCAACGTCAACTTTAAAGCGTTCGTGGTGCGAATACCAACGTGCTATCGGTATCTCGTTTTGGAGGAGAACTTTTGGCCGCAGGGAGTGGTGCTCCGTCTCTTCCACGGGCAAGTGCCTCATGAACGCGCAGTGACATAGTGCAAAAGTGAAGTGTTACTAACATAGTTTTAAGGTTTTATTTACTAGCACAATTTTATTATATCATATGTATGTTAGTCTGTTAGGTATTTATCTATGGGCCAAAGTAGCCTGAAAATAAATGTATGATGTTGTTTTTGCTGTTGTTTGTTGTTATTTGTTGTTACTTGCACCCTGGGCCCTGGACGGGGTCTCGTCGGAGACAGTCATTTAATCGTGCCGCTACTGATGGTCTCCCCTGTGCAGTGGGGCATACGAACATATTGCCGTTTCAATAACGCAATCGCACTGGTCACCCGAGAGGGTGACCAGTGCAAGGCGACGGTATGCCGGGTGGTAGAGATACCACCCGGCATACCGTCGCCTTGCTCACATTCGCAGTGTCCCCCACACCAGTTTGAAGCTACCAGTCGCGTAAAATCTGAGGGCTATTAACAATTGCAACATGGGAGAAATGCAGTCTCGCCGTTGAATACGACAGATCAGTTTAGGTTATATTTTGTTAAAAATAAACCTAACCGACTCCTTCGTAAAGCGGAACCGACTCTTAACACTCTCACCGCCATGCGGTCTGCGAGCGGGTCGTAAGTTTTCGAGTAAGGCACGCCACCTATATGTTGCGTTGAATAAGTTCAGCAGGCCATACGGGCGGCCGGCGTACCTTAGCTTTCGCGCCACGTCCATAAAGACATCACTAAAGAATAAATATTGATTTATTATTGATTAAAATAAAGTTCCTTAAATTTAAATTGACCGCGGCCTGCCATAAGAACAATAAGTGAGCAAGCCCGTACGGCCTGCTGCACTCTTTAGAACATTTTCACCGTGGCTTCTGAGGATAGGTTAAGATGAGTCCGCCGACGGCCCACAAAATCACTAGATAATAATGCTAAGCACAGTTTGAGTAGCCGAAATTGGTGTGTCAACGATAAACTACTTAATTTGACGTTGATAATGCTTTGAGTATTGTCAAACACGTTTTTCTTAGTTGAGAAACGCAAATATGGTCTTAAGCATGAATTAAGCATGCTTTCTGTCAAATTTGAGCAAATGATGTGACAATTACTCAAATCTTGATCAGAGTTTAAGAAAACTCAAGTCAGAAACGGAAAAATGTTTAAGTATTACTTAAGTACAGATTAAGACGTTGTCAACTTCAAATACTCTATTCAGAAACCGGCTGATAGCACTGCGAACAAAACAGTGAAGCATGCGCAAAACCACGCCTCGCTCTGTACATACACGTTCACACGCACACATTTACATTTAACTACAATTAAACTACGCTCAAAAACTAAGCTCACAGTGCACACATGTTTACAAAACCGGCTTCACGTCACTGTTGAAAGTGCTGTGTCTTAGTTTTTTATTTCGTCTGAGCTCGACTCTGAAGTATTGGTTCCACTGGGCGTCGAGGATACCTATGAAATGCACTTCAGTAAGTGTCCTGATAACGAGTTAATTTAGTATGTTATGCGGGTAACGCTTTAGATTTGAAATACACTGATGGACATATTTAGAGGAACGCAAAAAAAGGGACAATATTTGAGTAAAATCTGCTTTAATTGTGATTATTAAGGAAAAAAATAAGATTTATTAATAAAACTATCATTGTTGAACAAAACAAAATATAGCGGCTTCAAAAAAGAACAAATTAGAGACGAACATCTTTTTATCGTAGTTATAAAAGGAAAATTATCACTTTTGTCCTTTCATATGGGAATTGAACATTGTTCAAACCTTGATTATTAATGTTTGGTATACTCGGTACTTAGTGTTACCTTCTCTTGCTGTCAAAACTGCCTGCATCCGTCTGGGTATATTTTTTTATTAAATAATCAATAAAACTAAGATTAGATTCCATTCTTCTACCAATGCACCTTTGAGGTCCCTTATGTTAGCTGGGACTGGATTTCTTTATTTAAGTTGCCTTCCGAGTTTATCCCAAACGTGCTCTATAGGGTTAAGATCTGGCGAGCGAGCTGGCCAATCTAAAATTATTGTGTGAAAGACTAGCTAATATATCGTTAACTTAATAGTTTTGTGTTGTTGCACCGGTATTCATTAAAGTTATTAAGAGGTACTTTTTGGGGACTCTGGTAAGAACAACGAAAACATTGTACCGGAGGCTGTGGCTTAAATAGACGTGCTACTCGACTCAGAAGTATTGGTTCTACGGAGCGTCGAGGATACCTACAAAATGCACTTCAATACGTGTCCTGATAACGAGCTAATTTAGTATGTTGTGCGGGTAACACTTTAGATTCGAAATATGTATTTGTTCCAGCGTTTTCCAATGCCATGTTGTAATTGCTTTTAATTTTTTTAAAGAGATCTTTACAGAAATTTTGATATCTTTTGTACGAAAGTTGCAATACTGCATTGTCTGGATTTGATTTAGCTTTCATAATTATGCAGTTTATCCCTATGTTTCATACAGCGAACAAGACCATCCATGGTTTTATTGTTGTGAACTTTCCTTGGCGGATCCACACATGGTAATGATCCACACATGATCCAAGCATCAGGCTTGAGTGAATGGTCCACACATGATCCAAGCATCAGGCTTGAGTTTAAGATGACAGACTGGAGGTAGACACCAAAGACCCTGAAATACATCATTATATTGTGTAAGAATTTGTTGACAAAAATCTTTTTTTGATACTGAAAAGACACGTTTTAATATACCGAACTTTTCACAATTCGGGACACTATAATTTATGCACAAAATACAATTTAAGTTAACTTTCCCTAACATTGGAATGGATTTTCCACCAAATCCTGTGACATTTATTTGACATTTGATAAGTGACACTTTGTTTTGACGTTTAATACTATGAAATGTTTGTTTTGACATTATGTTGACATCTGCACCTTTTTTTTTTTTTTTACGGATGGGAAATCATCAAATGACTTCTCCCGCTCTGGGCAGAGCGGAAGGGAGTGTCAGACTTGTACTGACTAAAACCCATCCATGTTCCTTCCTTGCCCTTTGTGTTCCAGGGCCGCGGTATCTCTTTCGAACAGCCCGCAGCCCTGCTAGGCATCGGCCCTTGCGGGCCCCTTCCTATTTGCTGACATCTCTTTGAGGCGCGCGTGGAACACGAACGAGCTTCACCTGTCTCGTTGTCGGTTTGTCGATCTGTCTGTCTTTGTGTCTGTAATAGAATCTTGCAAGTTAAATTTAACCTAATTTCCGTTGTCCGATTGAGGTGTAATTTTGTATGGACTTGAAAGTTGGATGACAATGCAATGTCATGAGGTCAAATATAATGAATGTTTTTTTTTTTAATCTTAAATCCAACACAAAATGTAACAAGTGACGTTCTGAAACTGCTAGAAGTGAATGTAAAATAAATTATTTTGTGTTATTTAATTATAATTTCTTTTTCTTAGCTTGTAAATTAATTGGCTCTGGTTTTCGTTTTCTTTCTTGTTTTTCATTTTAATTGCGTCTATTATATATTTTGGGTCTCTAATAGGCATTTTTCTTGGGAACCGAGGGTTTATTAGCTCAAGAAGCAAACAGTCTAAATAAAAATCCTTTAACTTTTTCTACATTTTGGCTGACCAAAAATGGTCATTCCTTTTAATAATTTCCGTTTTAACTGGTAAATTTTCGCCCGACCAAATTGCAAAAAGACATTTTTCTCTTCTTGTGACATGAAGCTGTCTTTGAACTTGATAGTACCAATAATGTTCTAATTTACGATTTTCAATATAGACACAACTGTCAGTCACCTTACGCCATACATTGAAGTGCCTGGTAATTTAAGAGAGCAAACTTTTTATCTGTCAATATACAATATTACTAGGCGTTTGTAATTAAAACGTATTATGTTAATAATTAAGCTTTTGTATCGAAAATGAAGAAGGCTGGCACCTTCGGAATCATAACACAAATATTTTTACGGAAAATTATTTAATCCTAAATTTATATTCAGAGTTTAGGAAGCAAAATAATTTTTAGATATCAGTGTTTCTTAATGGTATATTGATTTATTTTAAAATTTTAACAAGGAACCTTTTGAATGAACCGAACAAACCTACAAAAAATATTTTAACGCTTAGAATTACTTCAGGTCAAAGTTCTAGTGAACGGAAATACTTGAAGTTTCACCAGTTCTCTTCGTATTCGGCCTTTAAAGGAAGGGTAGTTTCAATTTTTTACATATTATGAACTTTATGACGCTGTTAAACCAAAAGTTATTTTTTGATAAATGGGTTTTCAAAATACTTATTCGCTTATGCGCTCTCTGAAAAGTATCATATCAATGCTCTGAGCGACGTAGATATGTCACAGTTATCAATTTATGGTCGAGAGGAGGAAAATTTCCAAAAATCTTAAAAGTTCGATTACTCGGAAACCACTCGGATAGGACCCTTATTTATCGGGGTCAAATTTGTTGCAAATGAGCTCTAGTAGCACCTATTTTAAGGCCTGCACTGCACTCAATTACCAATCACCCTGTATATAAAAACATTATAATATGCACAAGTTTTTTGGTGAAGCTTCGTTGCGAACAGACGTTGTTGATCTTTATCATTCATGAATGATAAAAAGAAATAAAAAATGTGTCCACATTTTTAATTTCTTCATAATGTGAGAAAAGATTAAGTAGGTAAGGATCTATTAACGCAATAAGGGGGGATATCAGTTTCGCGTTCTGCAAACAGAAAATACTACTTTTTTCATAAGGTACCTGGTATGTTTTATAATGTACAGTTAGAAATCACTTACATTTCTAATAAGCGTACCCTCGGGCGAAACTAAAAGCAACTAGCAAGCGCATCGGCTTATAAGGCATTATATAAATATTTTATTACAGTAATTAGTCAAAAAAATATAAAAAAATTGAATTTGATAGATAAATTTTATTATTATTTATTTAAATCGAATTAAGATTCATATTGTTGTTAGTAACACTTAAAAACTATGTTAGTAACAGGTAAAATTAAATTTTAATCAAAATTAAACCAAAATTAAAATCAACATTAAAATTAAAATCAAAATCAACATTAAAATTAAAAATCACAATCAAAAATTACAATAAAATTCTCATTAAAACAAAACAAAATATAACTAATTAATTCAAAAACCTATAATTATCACTTATATAATTCTCTTAATTCACTTAATAATTCCCGATGCACTAGACCTGCAGCTGTGCATACGGTTCCAGTGCCCCAGGATGCCCGTAGTATCAGGCTTATCCACTATTACCTTTAGAATGCTGTTGGTGCTCCCCCGAATCCTTCGCATCAAGTTTTATAAATACCTTAAGTTTTATAATATTTCATATTTATTGACATTTTCAACATATTCTTACGAGTAGAGGACGATTTTACGCATCACTTTATTCGGTTTTTCTAGTGTGACCAACATTTTTTAAGGTACTTATTAAATTAATTTTAATAAAATCGTAGACTTACCAATATAATATATACCCAGTATGTGGGTATAATTCGTTACCAGTTAGACATAAAGGCTATTGAAAACCCTACCTACGTAAAAATACATGTTTGATTTTTATTTTTCCTAATTTATGTTGAGTGGTTATCTAAATATAAATTCGTACACTTTCTAAATAAATAAACTCAATGCTTTTCCATTTTTTTTTTATTATATACCCATATATATTGTTAAGTTACACTTAACAATACAACGTGAAACGGAAAGGGTATATATAGCCGAAAGGGGGTCACACAACTCGTCATTCTGAATAACTTTTGTTCTGCGACTTTGGAAAATTCGCGAAAAAATTATTTGCTTCTCAATACAAACTTTGTTGGTCACGTGACTTTTAGAATGGGGAGTAGAATTTTTTTTTCACGAATTTCCGAAAGTCGTAGAACAAAAATGGTTCAGAATGAAGAGTTGTGTCACCCCCTTTCGGCTATATATACCCTTTCCGTTACACGTTGTATAAGTTTCGAAATAAACAAAATTAAAAATATTACCGTTTTTAATATAGAACAGATGAGATGGAAACAGCTTATTTACTTATACTGTAAAAATGTGAGAAATTCCATTTGTTTACAATTCGTTTTAGGTAAATATTTTGCAAAAACAATATAATTTGAAACCTAGGTAAACACTGTCTTGTTCCGAATAACAGAATAATAAGGTCGAAATATGCTTAAACTGAAAATGGTTTTGGTATTACGTTTGTGGCCCCTTAATACACCCACATTTCTCCAGTTATGTTCAAGTCCCATGTAAGCCTGTTGTAACTCTTAAAATAATGAATATATTTTGTCCTGGATACTTGAGTGAATTCAAAATTAAGTAGTAGTAGTATCATCCCTTTACGGGGCCCCGGTGTGGGCGCATTCCTACATGCGGCGAGCCGCCTACTACCTGAACGCGCCCCAGAAGATGGTAGCCGTAAGGCTAGTCCGGGGGTACCGCACGATCTCCGGCGAGGCGGTGAGCCTCCTTGCTGGACTGCCGCCATGGGATCTGGAGGTGATAGTCCTCGCGCGCCTACACGAGAGGCACTACGCCGGGGAGAAACTCCGCTGCCGCGGCAAATCGTCGCACAGCGGACAGACTTCCGGCGCGATCTCATGGCGACATGGATGCGGGGACTGTTCGAAAGAGATACCGCGGCCCTGGAACACAAAGGGCAAGGAAGGAATATGGATGGGTTTTAGTAAGTACAAGTCTGACACTCCGTTCCGCTCTGCGGGAGAAGTCATTTGATGATTCCCCATCCGAAAAAAAAAAAGGTATTAGTATCATCAATTTCTTATTCATCACGACTTGCTATGTATGAGCGGACTCTCCTCACACAGACACTACCCGCCCATAAGAAAAATCCAATAAAAAAAAAACGTTTATACCTAAACTTGTTTTATCAGCTAAAAATCCGGGTTTTCTTAAAAACAATTGGTTAAGTAACAAAACATACCGATAAAAGGTGATTATACCGTTATTACACTGTTTTCCCACGTAATTGCGAACAGCACAAACCGGCATAATTAATTATTTTTTGCGAGCACGTTATCACTAATTAGTGATCGAAATGACACTGGCGTAGGTGAGAATTTAGTAGACTTTAAGGTATATATAATCATAAGCACCGATCTGCATTGGGCCTGCGTGGTGGATTACTGCCCATTCCCTCTCATAGAGAGGAGGCCTGTGTCCCAGCAGTGTGAACATTATAGGCTGATGATGATGACGAATCATAAGCATATAATTGTTATATTATAAGATCGGCACAGAGACAAAAAGCACTGATTATTTACTTATTTATTTCCAGCAAGGTGTTATTAGAATATATGATAAAACAGCAGATGGTGATGTGACTGCAAGTGATGTAACATCGAGTTACTTTTGTGCGGTTACATATTCAGCAACTTGCGGTACTTATTTTAATTTGTTTTATTTTTAACAGAAGTAGCCACTTGATTGTCGACACGGAATGATTGATGGTAGACCGTCACGGATTTTTGTTTTTAGCTGCTCGATGCTTAGGGCCCAGACTCGTACGGTAGGTACTTGACAACTGCACCGTGTAGCATGAACTCCTTGTAACGTTCAAAAACCGATTTTTTTCTCGCCTGCGGTCTGTTAGGACCAATTCCTATATTGTATGTTGTTTTTGAATGTCGAAATTAAAACGTGTCAAATTGGTGTAAAGCAAATCTTAAAATTAATTAACAATACTTATTCTCTTTTTAATATTTTGGTGGAAGAGAATGGGGCAGTGAGTCGGGCACAACACTTAATAAAATATATGTTGCAGGTGGAATTGGGACACTTGTTGGTACCGGAACAAATTTAGTATTTAAAGGGTTTATGATGAGGTAAGTAGTAGTTTAATATAAATATTTATTTTTTTATTTGCTCTGCCCCACTCCTGGGCAATTTAGTTTTTAATTTATTATATTTAGGGATTTCAATTTTATGGCATGTGATATTATGTGTTATATTTAAATATTTAAAAATGTAAATGAATATGTATAAAAATAAATAAAGGAAATAATAATAATTTATTTAATCTCAGACACAATGATCCAGTTTTGTTAGTAGGTACACTTAAAAATAATGTTAGTAATTAAAAATCAGAAACAATAAATACACACTACACAATACAATTATAAAAATAAATTTGAATAAAATTTTGAAAATTACATAAAATTAATTTAATTAACTAATATAAATAAAAATTATAAAGTAATGCCTAATAATTAATACGCCTGCCTCTGAGTCATTTGTTTGTTTGACATTACATTAATCAAAGACTTCCTTGTCTTAATAGCATTCAAAATTAGTATTCTGCTTAGCCATTATTATTTTTCAAACTTTCCACATTTGGCATTTATTTTCTTATGAATAAACATGTCTTTGGGTCTTTTTTTTAATTTGGAAATACCCGCATGTTTTATTAATTCTAATCAGAATTTACATTATCTGCTTTGTTAAATGTGCGATTTTGTACTTACGAAGTTTGTGATCCCGACCGTCTAACGGCCGTTTTAAATAACTTGTTAGTATCCATACACTTATTTATTTATTTATTTAAACTTCATGCGCAAGAGTGGTACATATGTATATGCGGACTTAATGCCACAAGGCATTCTCTACTAGTCAACCTTTGGGTCAAATAGAGGTAATGTTGAGGAATTATGAGTCTGACTGTGTAAACTATGTAAGTCTAGTAAACTTATTGCAGCACCTAAATTAAGTAATATTATTATAAACATAAAATGCAGTTTATCTGTTTAGTTTGCTTATACTATGTACATCGGAGACAGCAAACTGGCCGCACTACTCTGCCGTCGTACAGTTTATAACTAATACGGAGGGTAGTTACCTAATTTGTTTGTCACAAAACTGGCCAATAAGTTACAAATACCTACCATCATCAATTGCAAAATTATATTTTTTATACATACATATAGTTATAAAATTGTAAACATAGGCTAAGTGTAACGGAAAAAAAATAAAAAAAAAATAGGACAGCATTGTGGTTGAGTACAAAAACAATAAGTAAGGGAAACACTTCTTGAAGTGGATATTTTGATACCAATTTTGAAAGCTAAAAAGACAAGGAAGTCGTTTCTGTAATGTTATGCTAGCAATCGACGTGGGAATGGATACCTATTCTGCAGTGATGCGTCATACCCCTTTGCCGAGCCCGTTTTATTTTCATTGAATTCGTTTTAGGGTTAATAATTATAAGCCGTGACTTTTTAGTCGTCTTACAAAGGTGGTCCTCTCAATGTATCCGACATAAAATTCGTCTAGGCGTTTACCATTAATTCTGTTTTACCATTAATTAAGATATAAGGTACAAAGAAAAATAAATAATACATTAGAACTTGAAAATAGGCGAACCTATCCTCCTCCCATACATCAGCAAGCTCTTTAACGGTATTCTACAGACCGGTTGTTTCCCTAAAGATTTTTGTCACTCATCATTCTGCTCCATAAAAAGGGTTATTAATCTTTAAGGAACCAAAACATCGCTCCCACTTATATACACATTTTGAAACCACCAATTACCAATTTTGAAAGTTAAGTTGCACGTTAAGAGTCATACATTTATTTGGAGTAAGCTGCCTTGAAAATCATGGGTAGTTTCAATTTTTTACATATTATGAACACTAATCCATTAAGTTCCAGACCAGGTCATGGGGCTTCTAGGCTCTGTTAAGGTAGACATATGAAAAAGTTAACCCTGAGTAAATTATAAATGGCATCTAGTAATTTGGGTTTTATTAATGAAAATCCAATCACTATAAATTTCGTTTCACCTTTGAGTATATTAGGTCTAATTGCACTCCGCTATCATTTCTGTACAAAATTGCATCTTGGGTCGTTTTATAAAACATGTCAATGAAGCTAACTATTTTAAATAACGATTTTGATGATAATTCAGCTGCATAAAACCTCACTTCACCTCAGTAATACATACTAGAGTAATCCGTTATTATTTCAGCAAAATGGATAAAGAATACTTATCCTTTCCGATGTTTTCCGCCTTTGCTGTGCCGTACATGATCGTTTTAGTATCGTGTGTGTACATGTGGTTTGCGATTGTATTTTTTGGATTTCTAAGGTAAGTTTTGTTTGTAGGAGGAATATTCAATTTATTCTCTTTTATTCAACCCCTTTATAAATCTAATTTTACTAAAGGAGATCACCCAAATTGGGCAAATTTTTGCCTTCCAACAATAATAAATTTATTATTTAACACATATTGTACTTGTGGCACCCCGACTAGGTCCGAAGGGGATGGCGGGGTTTAAGTGAGCGAGAAATAAACTGTAATATGATAGTCCAATCAACGAGGCTTTATGTAACCCCAAAACTTCTTCCGCCTATTAAATTTTGCATGTAGTGTAATTAGGTAATACAGATTACAAATCCAATAAATAATAATAGTTATTTGATTGTTGATGGCATTTCGAATGCATCACCCACGTTCTTCGGTAATGAGACTGTAGTTTGGGGCGGAGAGGCTTTTTAAACGCTAAGCTCTTCACAATCGCGAGATATGCAGTCTCAGGGAATATTTCCTAGAAGCCGACGTGGGGATGCATCGAGATGTGGTCGCGGTGGACAAGGGCCTCACCCCGCTCTCCTTGGCTAAAGAGAACTGGCGCAAACCTGTATTGCTTGACACTAACGACCGCAGCGAGGTATGGCAGAGTAAGGAGCTTCACGGACGCTTTTTCCGGACCCTGCATGGGCCCGATATAGGCCTCAGCGTAGCCTGGCTACGTTCCAGGGACCTCTTTGGAGAAACTGAAGGCTTTATACAGAAGACGAATAACTACTGGAGATTTATTGTGAAGGACGGCACGGTTGACACATGTCGGGCATGCCACCGTCTAGGCGAATCAATCCGTCACATTATCTCCGAGTGTTCTAGTCTGGCTTGTAGCCAATAAGGCTGATATAGTGGTGGGGGATCGATCAGAGCAGTGCACAATGATTGTTGACATAACAGCCCCGCATGACGAGAACCTCGTGACAACAAATCAAGTATCTTGACTTGGCTCACGAGGTTGTCGACATGTGGAATGTGGACTCAGCGATCATTGTGCCGGTAGTCGTATCAGCCCATGACTTAATTGCCATAGCCTCGACCAATATCTGAGGAGGCTCTCGCTAGGCAGCTGGATCAAGGGCTTGATTCAGAAAGAGGTACTCTGTAGTACTCTGTAGCGGTACTGTTAGGAGGTTCCTCTCTCTGGAGCGGAAAACCAAAAACCCCTCGGAAACCTCTCAGATAGCCCACAGAGTCCCTCGGATAATATTAAGGGAACATTATTTCCAAAATCTTGCTTTCAGAAATTTGCCACAGTAAAGGTTTTAATAACATTTTGAAGACTGTCCCTGCTTTTAGTAGGCGGTTCCGATCCTTCTAATGTCTCCAAAATGTAGCTGTAGATAATCTTTATTGTCCTTTGATAGCGGCTTCACTGGTCGATGTAATGACAAAATACTGAACGATTTAATATGTTTTTTTGTCCTTTCATATTCACCGCTTGTATACCTGCGTCAGATCCCCCTCTATAGTTGGTGAATCCACGTGGGTTAGATGAGGTTATAACAGTATGATGTTTTCTGATATTTACTTATTCACTACAGAATTTGGGCAGAAAGTGAGTAAATATGAAAATTTGATCAACTGAACGTTATATAAAAAGAGCAATATACTAATTGAAAATTATATGAGATGAACGTTATACTAAATGTTATTAGAGCAAAAGAAGTTTATATGAAATTTAGTAATTTAGTTATTTATTCATACAACAATGTTATAAGTAGTGCAGTAGTAGTGTCAAAATTATATTAAACGTTACTATAGAATTTGAATATTATACTAACTAAATATTATACTAACTGAATATTAGTTCAAATGTGCATTATAGAAAATGTTTATTAAACCATATAAAATTAGGTAAACTGAAATTTCATCAATAATTCATTATATCATTTCATCGTCATACTAAAAAAAAAAAAATATTAAATGAAATTAGGTCATGTGATCGTTAGAACTTTTGTTATTATGTCAAATGGTACGCACCCATTTTTTTTCAATTCACAATTCACTGATAACTTAGCCAACTTAACTTGAAAAAGAGCGCAAAACAACGATTTATCAATCTTGTTATAATAGTTTAGCTTTCGAGATTACATTGAAATGGCATATCTATTAAACTACTGTCTGCATAATGTTGATGTTTTAGTATAATGTAAACAACTTACCTTCAAGTCTTAATAAAATGATTTTTCGAACTACCGACACAAAAATATTATGGGACGGTAACTTTTAATAATTGATTACTGAGAGGCGAGAGAATTTTTCGGAAGTCTCCATACAACAAAAATATCCTCGCTGATTGGACTATAAAATCTGGGTGATCTCTTTTGTTTGTAAGTTTGATGTAGGGGGGTAATCAATCTTCGAAACTAGTAATCCGATTCCGAAAATTCTTTTAATAACTGGAAACTATATTATCCCCGAGTGTTCAAAGCTGCTACGTTTAAAATGTTCCCATGAGGTAATTTCCGTGCATAACTGGAACGAAGCCGCGGGCAAAAGCTAGTACGAGGGGGCGTATATTTTTCATTTTTATTTTATAAGAAATTAAACATTGTTTTATTTTTGTTTGTGACAATGTCTCTAAATCTCTTGGCTTTTTTGCCATCTCACCTTTGTGACTTTTTCCTCTGCGAAGACATTACAGATTCATATTGTATCGATGTATCGTCGATATCTGGTTACGAAAATGCAGATAGGCTCACATGAATCATAGAAACTACCATTGCTTACATAAGACGCGCGCGAACGCCAGTGCTATGTGAGCAATATTGGTTTATATTCGTGAATTGAGTGACCCAAAATATACGTAGCCAAAAGTCTTCCTGGCCTTTTTTTTGTCTGCGATCGGCCCTAGTGCAGATTTATTGCATGTCGTCCATGTCGTGTCAAAGAGGCTCATCAACAGGAGACTTGTCTTTCCTCACCTACAGTCGCCAACTCCCTGTATATCATGGTGTTTCAGCTTAGCTAATGTTTGTCAAAATGTTTGCAATAGTTAGGGCATTTGGGTGATTTTCCAGCCGACTTCTATACTTAATCCCTGTTAACTTTATCTCCTCCTTAACAGTTCATAAGTTCATCGTTTCATGAGTGTTCGTCACAAACCATGGTACATTTGCTATGGTTCTTAAGATACCATTTTTCATTCTTGCATGATATTTAAACTGGAGTCGCATGCACTTCACCATAGTTGCAGTGCATACGTCCATATTGGTATCAGGATCATTTTGTAAATTAGGAGCTTATTGTCAGTGGAAAGTTTGGTGCCATCAGCCAGTAAATGAACCGCATGTTTAGCTCATCTCGTTTTGATTTGATGTGTTTCTTCCAGGTCAGTCTTTTGTCCAGGTGCATACCGAGGTATCGGACTGTATCACATTGTGGTAGGGTGATGTCAGTTTTACCGATGCGCAGCTTCTCTTCCTAAGCGTAAATGTGCACGGATTTTATACCACTGGCCTTTATTCGCCATTTCTAGCGCAATTCAGTCACCTGGTCAAGGTTGTTCTGCAAAATAATAGAGGCGACAGATGAGAGGTGTCAGTCTCGTCGGTAAATGTAGCAGTGGTGACCCCTTGTGCTACAGAGAGGTCAGCAGTGTAGATGGTGTACAAGAGGGGTCGCAAGACAGATCCCTGTGGAACTCGCGCCATCATATCATGGATATTGGAAAGCGGAAAGCTCTGTCTTTTCACCCGGAAGGTTCGATCTGCCAAGTATGACTCCATCAGTAGGGAGAAACTATGGGGTAGGAATGCTTTTATTTTGTATAGTAGGCCTTTGTGCCACACATTATCGAATGCAGCCTGGATGTCTAAAAACACGGCAGAGCAGTATTTTCACACACCCTATGCACTTGTTCTATGGTAGAGTACTGTTGTCTAAAACCGAATTGATCTTTAGGTACGACTTGGTTTTCATTGAGTATATATTTAATATTCTGCTCAAAAAGATCCTCTCAAACATGGGTCTGTATGATGACGCTTCCTGGCCTAAAGGGTCAAAAGTTTCCGATATAAACACAAACAAAATCAATGTTCCAGACCAAATAGCGTGGCAGCGAAAAATTCAAAAATGCCAGTAGCCGCACAGAAGGCTGCAGCCGCAGTTATTGACGCTGATGTCAAGAAAAAAGGATCTTTATCATATTGGGAGGGGGTAAGTACGTTAAATACTGCTACACTATCTGCTGCCGAGCAGATCAAGCACCCAGAACCTCATGCTCAGCAGTACCGATGAATTATAATTATCATCATCTCTTTTCGCTACTCACTACCACCGCTGCCTGATAGTTTGGGCCCAAAAGAGGAATTACTCTTAGCCTGTGTCATTCCACTGCTGGGAAAAGGCTTCTCCCCATGACTTCCAAATCCTTGGATCTAGGGCCAATGTGGATTATTGGATGAACTAAGGGTTAAAAGTGTTGCCCCGCTTGGGCGGAGCACCACCGTGTCCTCGTAGCGGCGATCGGCGGCGGCGACTGGCGGCGGCGACCTATCGCGTCCGGCCCTAGTTCAATCTATGGTCCGGAGCGAGAGGGAATGGGACGCCGTCACCTCCTTCTGCGAATTAGTCATGCTAGCGAAGGAGGTAGCGGAGCGTGAGAGGGACAGAAGCTCGTGTTCCAGCCGCCGCGGGAGACGCCCCGGGCGTTGGGGGTCACGAGGTGGCTTCCTGCCACCGTAGACGCTGACCTGTGGACGGTGAGTAATGGGCTAGCTCGCCGTCCGTCCATCTTTTGACGACAGGCCGCACTCGTGTTCCACGCGTGCCTCAAATAGATGTCAGCAAACAGGGAGGGACCCCCGCAAGGGCCGATACCTGCCAGGGCTGCGGGACTGTTCGAAAGAGATACCGCGGCCCTGGAACACAAAGGGCAAGGAAGGAACATGGATGGGTTTTTTAGTCAGTACAAGTCTGACACACCGTTCCGCTCTGCCCAGAGCGGGAGAAGTCATTTGATGATTTCCCATCCGAAAAAAAAAGGGTTAAAAGTGTTTTATTTTCAGATGGTTGTCATATTATTCGGCGGTGCCATGCTTTTTTTCTTCAGCCGTTCTCCACAAATGTTTGATGGCTGGGGAGACATTATAAGCAATTATTTCGACAGGGACCGGAAATTGTTCGTACTGAGTTTGCAGCTTTTAATATTTATTAACTATAAATTTTTATTAGGTTGACGTAGACATGGGTAGATTATACTTTGATTCACATATTAACCATAGAAATGACGCCGCAATGACATCAAGTAAAATCGATAGCGTGATGGCCCTTCAGTTAACGCCTCGCCGCTCGGGTCTTGAGGATGTGAGTTCAAGTCCGGGCAATATGATTTTTTAATCACTGACATCGGCGAGCAGAAAGTTTGTAATGACATTGTAAAAAAAAAATGCCACAAAAAACAAACAGTGAAAAATAACCTTCGGGAGTCAGTAACTTATGAAAGTAATTTTCTACTTTTATGTTTCTTTTTTATTGCAAAAAGTTTTTTGTCCTACCCTTTTTAGTAAATAGTAGTACCCTTTGTAGTTATTAACTAGAAGTTGATAGCCCATCATCCATCATCATCATTAAGAAGAAAAAACAACATGCCTAATGATGGCTTTTACAATTATGCTAAGCCTACGACACGTTTTGCTAGTTACCGATACACACAACTCTGTACTGTACCTAGTCCCAAATAAAATGATTTTTTGTTTAGAGATATACGCGGACAAACATACTTATGAAAGGCACACATCGCTCGCCTAGTAATATATTGGCACATCTACGTTTTTGATATTTTACAGAAACGAAGATCAATGATTTTATAAATGTTTAAAATTAATTTATGGGTTCATTTTACGTTTTTTTACAAATTTTATAAGTTTATTAAAAAATAATTATAATTAAGTAGGTAATTACTTGTAACTAATTAATTTTAAACATTAATAAAATCTTTGATCTTCGTTTCTGTAAAATATCAAAAACGTAGATGTGCCAATATATTACTAGGTGAGCGACATGTTTAGAAGCTGTTATTGACTAACATAAATACAAAAAATATGCAATTCTGACAGTATTACATACATACGGTCGAATTGGTAACCTCCTTTTTTTGAAATTTGTTAAAAAAAATCTGGATAGCAGAAGTTTGTCAAATGTTATCAAACATTTAATTAAATTTGGCCACTTCCGTTGTTTTGTTAAATTTAAGCTTATATTTTGTGGCTCCACAATACAAAGCTCCTTAACACTGAAACATACAACGCATACGCGTTTTGTGTGGTATATAAACTGTATAGCAACCTTTTTTTTTACAGCATCCGTGACTCTTCTCTGGCTATGATAGTTTCGTTCTTAATGTTCCTTTTACCTCGAGACAAAATATTTTTTCAAAACTTTAGCGCCAAATGTAAGTAAACTACCGCATTAACTTTGACGTTTCCATTCATTTTAAAGCCATTTCTAGCTAGCCCTTTTCATACTATATTAGAGTTGGTTTCCAGTCTAACTGGATTGTTATAGTAGCTGAATGACCAATATTTTATACGGAGCGACTGCCTATCTGACCTCCACAATCCAGTTACTGAGTAATACGATACCCTATTGGTTGGATTGGGTTATCAGATGTTCGACTACCCGTGACGACTGTCAAAGATCTGCAAATGACAGCCGGGCCCCGGGGTCGGTCACAGGATCATGACCCCCAAAAATCCAAAAATCATACACGTCAAATTTTCCGACCTAACCAAATTCCTGGCTACGGCCCTTTGTGACCCCTCCTCAGTCTTAGGATGGGACCGCGCCTGTACGTATCGTGCTAATGATAGTAGATGCTGACCGGTACTAGGTAATATTACAAAGAGTTTTGCAGGGCGAAAACTTGATAGCTGAGTAAGAAGATATTGGGAGAATCTTTTCTTTTTATGATAATCGGGTGCGATGACATTGTGGGTTATAGAGGAAGATCTGGTGACCAGTTGAATTACAATTGGCGGGCTGTTTGGCTGCGGGGTTGGGGTTTGCTACCAAACAGTATCTTAATGATATTGTTGATCCGTCGGTTGTACATAATATAATAGTAATAGTGTGCGTTTACAGACCCCCAAATTATCAACACTACTCTATATTTGAGTCAATAATGGATGATGCTTAAGCAAAACTTGCGACTGGTAACAAATAACTAGTTATCTGTGGTGACTTTAATGTTAATATTTTAGACAAAAATTCGGATAGAAGTAGATTCTTACATCTTTTTAAATCGTTTAATTTTTAAAAACGTGTTTTCGAAACCAACTCGAGTTACTACAAATACTGCTACATGTATTGATAATGTTTTTTGCTGTTTCAGCTACTTAGATATATCCATCGTAAATTACTTGCCTTCTGATCACAATGGTCAAACCGTTGTTTTCCAGTCCACACCATTACAAAAAATCCTGATAAAATCAAGATAAATAACGTCTTGACGACGTAAAAAACTCCCTACTGTAGGTCCATAATTGGTTCACCGCGAATAATTTAGTATTAAATGGAAAAAAAACAAGTTCATAAGATTTTCTCTACAGAATATCAAAAGTAGTAATATTGACTTATTATTGAATCAAGAGAAACTAGAATTCCTCGAAAAAACTGTTATACCAAAACTGCTCCTATAGACCAAGGTATAGTCATTAATTTAACATTTTGATATTTTCCAGACAAAGAAGATTTACCGAAGTCAAGATCGCTAAGCGTTTTGAACTGGAAGCTATTAAATACGACATGTCCTTATGCTTTCAGTTTTCTACTAGGTTTGTTTTCATTATCTCGTCACAAACAAGTTCCTCTTTAGCCATTAACGATTTGCCGAATACAAGTAATTACCATCGACATTAGTGACCCGGCAATGGACCACCACTACTATTTACAGTGATTTGTTGAAATGGCCAATGTGATATACCTATCTCAATAATATTTACAACTTTGATAGCATGCATTTCGGATATGTGACACCTCAGAAGATGTCTCATACAATACTTGTTTCTTTCGACGCCAGCTATCGATATAAACAACAATAAACATAGCGAACAGTTAGGCCAACATCCCAAAAAGCTTATACGAAAAGTTTTCTTATAACTACGGTGGTTAACGTCCAGTCCCTTATTCAGGCTAATCAGTAAGTGTCCTGTCCCAAATATCCACCCTGCATACAGGTACACCTGTTTTTTTTTTGTTTTAGGTGGTGGTTTTGCACTATCGAGAGCAGCTGACACCTCAAAGTTAAATAACAACCTCGGCATCTTTATGAAACAAACTGTAGAAAATTTACCCCCCAACATGATTCTTTTGATCATTATAGTCGTTGTGGTTTTTATTACTAACTTTGCTTCCAACGTCGCTGTGTGTACAGTGTTTACACCAATAGCAATGGAACTGGTAAGTCGTGTAACTTTAATCTGTAATTTCTAAATGACGCAACAATTCGGTTTTTGCTACCGTGATGGTCAGTCAACAAACATTTTTTTTCTTTTTAGCATATTCTTCTTTTTTTTTTCAAAAGTACTTTTCATGCCAAATACATACCTTCAAATAACTGCATTCTAAAACAACAAGAATCGAATACAAGTCGCCGGTTGTTAACGATGGTATAGTGTTAAAACCCAATAAGTGCCAAAAAATCGTAAATCGTTTTATTAGTCCATCTTATTTAAAGAGATTTGAAAGATCTTTATAAAGAATCTTAATATCTCCGTAAAATTATTTGGGAATCTGTAATTAGAAAGTCCTACTAGTAGAAGGAAGGTGTTTGAAAACAATATTTTTAATAGTCGGTGGTTATTTTCTAAACAGTCAAATATGCTCAAGTTGCATTCAAATGCAAGAAGAAATTTTACTGCACCCAAGGTTCGAACTTACGACTTCTCTTCATTGACCAGGGCCTGCAGTCTCGCCATAACAACGCTGTCCAAAACTTGCGATCGCTAAATTAATAAATAATTAATTTAAATGATTTTTTATGTAGTTTTATATTCAAATATTTAAAAATGTGAAGTAATATGTATATAGATAAATAAAGGAAATAATATAATATGTGTATTTCTTTTGGACTTACGCCCATTAATAGAGTTACATGTAATGTGCTTCCCGATGTCAACTGGTCATGGGGTATGAATGGCCAATTTTCTTATTCGGTTTTTTTTTTGTTTCAGGCGGAAAACACAAAAGTACATCCATTGCACTATTGTATTGCTTCCGGATTCGCTGCTTCCTTCTGTTTTATGATACCTGTAGGAACTCCCGGAAATTTGATCGTACAAAGTTCCGCAAAAGTGGCTACAAGTAAAATGGTACGTAACGTTCTCTCTTGCTAACGCTGCGTTTTCACCAATTCGTTTAAAAATAAAGAAAAGACGTAATAAACGTAAGAAGTGACTTAAAACAGATTTTATATTTAAATAGTAGTTTATAGTTTTTTTCATATATTATCATTATACATATAACCTCTAAACAATGGGTACTCACTTTCGCAGCACGAATGTTTGAAGTTAAAAAAAAAACAACTTACCTATTTAAAACAGTGAAAATCGGCTGGGGACCGAACTTGCGAACCATGGTTATCATTTTTGAAATCTTACAGCAATAAAAAAATCTAAATAAATACAAAAAAAGGAATATCTTAGCAGAGGCACACCAATATCAAGCTTGAAAGGTCAGCACAGATCCATCCATCAGCTTGAACTCCAGAATCGTGAACAAATACAACAATAGGTTGGTGAAACCTGTCCATACGACTGGATCTAAGTTCTTCACGTGCACGTCGTGCACAAAAATCTCTCTGATCATACTCTCAAGCTCATGCAGGATCGGCGAGAAATAATCCTGCAGTCTTCAGACGAGGCGTAAAAATATCGGCAGCTCAATAGACGGATCTGTATATCTTTGAAAAGTGACCTCCGCCGCTTTAATATCGAGCATATTAAAGATGCAATTGAACGGCTCCAAGGTATTTGCGAAGAGATCTGGCTATTAGGCAGAGGCCAGCTCACGAAACTGAAGACTGACGATGGCAGGATCACATCCACCAAACTGGAGCTTCTGAGGGACATCGAGAGATTCTATGGGCAGTTGTACACGTCAACCAGTAAACCCATTGTAAATCGTAAACGCAGCAAACGACCCAAGAGGTAGATTGACCCGAGACTATACCGATCGAAGACATCCCGGACGTCAGCCTGTACGAGATAAGGATGGCTCTGAAACTGGGTGATGACAAAATTACGGCCGAACTCCTGAAAGCGGGTGGAAAACCGGTACTTAAGGCGCTTCAGAAGCTGACTGATTCCGTCATACTCGAAAGGGGAAAACACCACAGGTATAATGCAGGGGTGTGGTGGTACTCTTCTTCAAGAAGGGCGACATTGCCCGGCTGAAGAATTATAGGCTCATCTCACTTATAAGCCAGTCGTTTTCAAGAATCATCACGAATCTGCTCGTGCGCGTGGTGTGCAGGTGTGATGATTGTCAGCCTTCCGACAAAGTTATTTTTAAAAGAAAAGTGCAACCTGCAAGTCGGCTACGGTCAAAAAGTGGCTGTATGTAATGGAATGTCTTAGAGATTTAAGTAATTATCAGAATGATAATTATGGTATACGTAGCCGAAAATAAAGAATACGAATAAATCTTTTTTGAATACTCTATACAATTTATGTATTTGCCATAACACGGGTTCCAAATTTGTGACGCTTATTCGAGATGACTTCTGACAAAAGAGCAAAAGAAAATTTTAAGGATTTTGACCTTCTTGAAACACCCAGCGAGTCTCAAAACAAAACCCAGTGATTTCGAAGCTTCTGCAACTATTTGCTCAATATGTCAACTACTGCTCTTTAAGTATATACGTTGTTGGGAGAGCGACGCGTTTCCTGCTAAATGAGATAGCTGAACATTTAGCAGGCTCCAAATCTAGCTTATTAATATACAATACTCATCCAATTGCGCCAGCAGGTCGATTCTGTAAAATTCTAACAACAACTCGCATCTCACGTCGCTATTAACCCTCACTTCGCATAAAGTTCAAAATGACCTTGATTTTGCATTCTGTAAGCGCATCACCTAGTCACTTGCATAGTGAATTACTTATTTATTTGATATGATCACGGCGTGTTATTTAGAAATAGATCTTAAACGGATAATTCATTTATTTATTTAATTCCTATTTTAAAAACTTATTTTTTTTGATTATGTATCAAAATGTGTTTGTGGTGGGCCAGAATTGGGCAATGTCTTTTAGGAGTGGGTGTGAGACGGCAGAAAGTTGTAGATTAAAAAATGTTTAGGTATTTATGTTCTTTCATAATATAATATGCATAATTTTCTTTGGCCGGCTATTTTACTTTTTGGTAAAAATTTCCGGCTATTTTCCTTTGCATGTATTCTTACGAATACTAAATAGCCATGACAAATAAAACATAATACTTCTAACACTTTAGGAAAAAAGAAAAATAATGAAATAAACGTAATTGTAATTTTTGTGATAGAAAGAGCGGTTTATTTACTGTTGCTGGATTCTTACGAATTTAAAAACTAAAACTTATAAGTACATCACTACTGGAGCTGCACAGTTGTACTACGTTTCAAGTTACAAAAGAATTACCAATTTTTAAATAGTAATTGTTTTGTAACTTGAACAACAAACAGGTATCGTATTATCAGCTAGATATTAACCGTAAAGTAAAGAAAGATGCAGAAGCAATGCAGAAGAATTGGATGATCGAATATAATTCAAAATTGATTTGAGAGATATTTGTTTGACGGATGTCAAAAGTCAGTGTCAAGTCAAGAGCGTGCGCTGAACTGTTATAACGTTCCGTTCTTATTATTTGTAAGCTGGTTGTTGATTGTGTTTGGTAAGGAAAAAGAAAAGAAAAAATATCACGCAGATGCCTGCGATGGTATAGTTAGTTACACATGTTTTATAAGATGTGTATGTAAATCTATCTTAATTTATCTTGAATTTTGTAATAATTTTTAAATTCAATTTTGCTTACAACGAAACGAGTGAGCAGGGCTCGGGTACTAGAAAAACGGATAGTAGTTTGAATACCACGACGATTCGTTATATTATATAGGAACCGGGCTTTAAAGAACAACACTTTCTAAACCTTCATGTTCATTTAACGCCAACAAACTGTCAAAAGGAATAGGAAAAGACATGCTTAGACATAAATAAGTCAGAATTGGAAATAAATAGGGTTGTGGACATAATTAATCAACAAACGCAATAGCAATAATATTAGTACGAATTGAAGACTAAGTCTATTAATCGGTATTATTTAAGTGCACCGTACAAACGCAATCGGACCCATTGTTTACAAAGTGTTGTATGCTTGGTTTTGTCATGCGATCTTCGAACGACTTTAAGAAACGTTTAGAAGTAGAAAAGTAGACACTTATTTACTTCTTAACTGTTGTCTTACTGGTATTTCTCTTATGACATTTTTTTTTTCAGATTGTTTGCGGAAGCGGGCCTACTTGCTCCACCATTTTAGTAACTTGGTTAGCTATGTCGTTCTGGGCTGCAATGATATGGCCAGATATAAACGATTTCAGTACATATGTACCGAGAATAAGGGGTGATTAAGCGGAAGCACAATGGGGTTCTGCTTATTCATACAGCCCGGTATGCAGTTGTGGAGGAAAGAACTCTCCAGCAACACTTTCGAATTTGCGGTCGTGCCACTATATGGAAAATATTGCATTGCTTGTTGTGTTGTACATAAACTGAATCCGGATCTTATTTTATAAAATCTCCAAACGGTTGTGTGAAATAAATGCTTTGATTTATTTTATAAAGTCTCCAAATAAATGTGAAAGAAATGCTGTTTTTGCTAACTACTTCGTTTAATTTGCATAAAAACTTACATAATATATCAATGCCCACAAGCAATAAGGGGTCAGTTCAGACAGAATGCATTTTTGATATGTTGTACAGATTAGTTACGGTGATGTGAATCCAAATTTGCAACTTTGAAAAACTTGTGCTTGCTGCGAACCACGCGATAAACTGCGAAATTTTGGGACTTTTTTCACTTTTTGCTCTAAAACTAAAAAAAACACTGCAGACCCACCGTACCCCTGGCCGTACCCCTGGTGGTACGGTGGGTGTTTTATAGCTGATAACATTCCGTATTTGTACAAACTTACTTAAATTTGCAACAATTTACGCTCACTTGCAGCTCTATTAAATTTACAGGGACCAAGCCAGCGGCCTTCAAAGATGGGCAATTTTTCCCGAAAATCGTCAATTTTAAGTTTTGCTTCCATTCGAAGTCATAGTTATAGTCATCATTTATTGCATTCATGTAGTTTACAAGATGTTACAAGTACTAATTATTAGGTTTCAAACATGAATCCTGCTAGGGCACAGCAATATAAACAGTTTACAGTGTCACAACAATAAAAAAACCACTGTGCCTATACAAAAATACTAATTTCAAACATGATTATCATTTTTTGTTAAAATAAGTAACTGTCATGATATAATATAGGATAGGGTAAGAACAATTATTTGAGCATCATGTCCATTCATAAAACAAATGGCGATAACAATAATAATCATACCGAGAAGTGGTCTCAGTGGACAAGGGCCTCACCCTGCTTTCCCTGGCTTACGAGAGCTGGCGTAAACCTAGATTATTAGACACTAATGACCGCAAGGAGGTATGGCAGGGCAAGGAGCTTCATGGACGCTTTTACCGGGCCCTACATGGGCCCGATGTAGACTTCTTAGCGTTGCAATCGTTGAAGGAGCGCTTCTTTGGCCGCCCGAAAAAAGTATTTAATAGTCTTAGTATCAGGCGGAAATAAGGTGCGTGCCTTCAACGGTTGGGTCATGCCGGTTTTGATGTACTCTTTTGGCATACTCAAATGGACTCAAACAGAACTAGACGCCTTGGATGTGAAGGTCCGTAAATTGTTGACGTCATCTCGAATGCATCACCCACGTTCTTCGGTTATGAGACTGTATATCCCGCGGAAGTGTGGGGGTCGAGGTTTTTTAATAATAATAATAATAAATGTTTATTGATCCATAAAAGTGTTACAATATTTAGGTATGACACTGGATCCCGCACTAGGATACCCTGTGTCGCAGGATCCAGTCTCTTTCGACAGACAAATATGTTTTATAAAGTAGAAAAAAAATGCAACGTTTACAATATAATTAACTAAACTTAGGACTAAAAGGTAACCATGTGTATGTGTGTATGTGATGCGTGTAAGTATGTTTGTTATGAGTGTGTGTATGTGATGATAATACTTTAATGGTTGAACGTTAAAAGGTTTTCAGTTTCAACATAATTACACGCAACCAATCCTGTACCTATTTTTTGCACCCAAACTTTGTCAGGGAAAATATTTTAGCTTATTGTTAGCTTTCCCATACAGGTATGGTCCAATACGAGAGAAAGCCTTATTGCCAAATTTAAGTTTGCAGAAAACTCTGTTCCACTCTGTAGCAGCCGCAGTTTTATGAAACCTAAGTATTACTGATAAAATGTACAGTTGGCGCACCGTAAGCACTTTCGTTTCTTGGTTTGCGTTCCCATTGAGGGACCACATTTGAATATCAACCCTTCCTGTTCACACAGTAAAAAGAACTAGCATGCGGAAGGTGGTCCCTCAATTGAGCACCATAAGTTCCCGTGAGTGGAGACCACGATAGAATTTGAAATTTATATATGGGTTTAGCGTAAGTAAAAGTACTTGAACGATTGTATGTTCAACGTCTAGTTTGTAAAAGAAGCCATTCGAAAATTACAATC
Organism: Lycophotia porphyrea; assembly: GCA_950005105.1. Classification (NCBI taxonomy): domain Eukaryota; kingdom Metazoa; phylum Arthropoda; class Insecta; order Lepidoptera; family Noctuidae; genus Lycophotia; species Lycophotia porphyrea. Next base: position 11,851,105 of record OX465389.1, read on the forward strand.
GATTTAAGGTGGTCCCTCAATTGAAACGCTTATCATAAGTAAAATCAGTTTACGTAGCATTCGGAAGTTAAATAGACGAATGCTACAGTCTATCCTTTAGTAATTTTTTTTACTAACGATTACACTACTAAACAGCATCAATAAATGTACCGTTTCATCACAACTAATCATCGAATTCCTGGGAAGAAATACTAAGATTAAGGTGACCACACAGCAGGATTTTCTGGAAAAAGTAAAAACTAGGTAGTGACTGTTTGTTGATATTATTTTTTATTAATATTTAACATCACTTAGATAATTAAAAACACAAAGAAAAAATACGAATGATGATAAAAAGAAAAGAAATACCCGGCACTGACAGTGTAGCTCTGAAGTTTTTAACTCAAACAGTACTACTAATGAGAAAGTAGCAAAATGTATGTATAAAATTTTTTTCGTTTGGAGAGCTTTCATCAAACTTAAAGCGTTAGTCGTTCTAAGAACGTGTTCTCTCATAATATTAGACATCACTTAGCTAATTAAAAACACAAAGAAAATAATGCTAAAGATATTTTTAAAAAATGTGTGTGTACTAATTACGCACGTAAGAAGTTATACTTCTTTGGCGCATAAAACTAAAATGTTGACTAGCTAACTTCAGGGTGTATGTTGACTACCTAACTTCAGGGTGTCGGCTTTTCGTGACGGTGTGCACGCGCATAGTAAAAAAATTAAACATCCTTTTTCCCTAACGTGCCAAAAGAAGTATAATTTCAAAAAAACTAAAAGAAATACCCAGCACTGACAGCATAGCTCTGAACTTTTTAATTCATACTATACTACTAATGAGACAATAGCAAAGTGTATGTATGAAAATTTGTTCGTTTGGAGGACTTTCATCAAATTTAAAGCGTAAGTCGTCGTAAATACGTATGCTTTCATTAAAAAAGTAGTGACATCTGTAATGGCTGAGGTCACTGGCGCTAGGTCCGGGAATAAATTCAAGAGCTCCAACTAATTTTTACAAATTTGGTTTGACTTTGATCGTTTGAGGTATTTCGCTTATTGATCCTTTAGGTGTGTCGTTTAAATCGAATGATATAAAATTTGCGAAATAACGCTGTTTGTTCTTCATGACTCACTTTAGGTTTTCGACCCATGGCAAACGTGCCTCTGCAAAGGAGCATTACTTTTAAAAACCGCATAAATAATAATCCATTACAAACAATTCAGAAAGAAAAGTATGTCCAAAGATTTCAATATCTCTGTACCTACATACATACGGGGTGGCAGGGACACCAACGCGAAAACGGTTACCACGTAAAAATCAGCTGTTTCCTACAAAAGTCATACTTATGCGGTTAAAATGTATGGCATAGCTGTTTTTTTTTTTAAATAACCGATGAAATATTTCTATGTGTGGACGTGGAGGCTCACAATGATGTACTGAATATGTGGTAGGTAACCGTTCTCGCGTTGGTGTCTCTTCCACCCCGTTTGAGGGAACATAAATTTATATAATAATTATGTTAAAACTTACGTGACCAACAGGAAAATTATGTGAAAGTTATAAACTTCAATCCGAACAATGTCAAATGTTGTGCACAGACAAGACATACAAAAGTACATACCTGTATAAGTAAGCGGAATAGTATCAACAGTCACTAGATAAATCCTGATGTGTGGTCACCTCAATCTTAGTATTTCTTCCCAGGAATTCGAAGATTAGTTGTGATGAAACGGGACATTTATTGATGCTGTTTAGTAAAGTAATCGTTATTAAGAAAAATTACTAAAGGATAGACTGTAGCATTCTTCTATTTAACTTCCGAATGCTACGTAAACTGATTTTACTTATGATAAGCGTTTCAGTTGAGGGACCACCTTAAATCGATTGTAATTTTCGAATGGCTTCTTTTACAATCTACAGGTTGAACATACAATCGTTCAAGTACTTTTACTAACGCTAGACCCATATATAAATTTCAAATTTCATCGTGGTCTCCACTCACGGGAACTTATGGTGCTCAATTGAGGGACCACCTTCCGCATGCTAGTTCATTTTACTGTGTGAACAGGAAGGGTTAATATTCAATAAATTAGTTTTACAAATCTTTTACAATACGCAGTCATATAGAGGAGTTTAAAATGTTAACTAGGTTTTGAGATATGGATGCCTGTCAGTCACGACTGAGGGACCAACTTTAAACGATTGCAACTTTTGAGTGGCTACTTTTACAAACTAGAGGCTGAATTTACAATCGTTTGATAACTTTTACTAACGGCCGACGCATTCAAAAGATCAAAATTCAAATGTGGTCCCTCAATGGGAACGCAAACAAATAATGCTAATGATAATAAAAAATATCCTATATCGCGCAAGTAAAGTTACTTCGCGACTTAAGACTATAGAAGAACGCGACAACAACTATCTGGCAGTAGCCCACCAGACATAACCGCTGGGCCTCAAGTCTGCTATTACAATAGTGACAGAATGGTCTATCATTGATTTCAAAATGGTTGATTTTGACAAGTTTGGTAGTCTACTAATATAATTGCGTCATTATGACTTTCCAACGGTCAACCACTGAAACTCCATTGAAAGAAATGGCATAAAATGGTAGTCTCGTACATAATGACAAATGAATGACTGACTTAGGCGGTAGTCTGCTAAAGTTTTGACAGTTCCTTTGATCAGTGACCTACCATTAGAACGTTATTGTGCAGTCATTGCTTTTAATTCGTTACGAGTATCGTGTTTGTGTAATATTGACTGAATACAGACAATGTAATTATTCACTACGAGCAAATATTCTTGAGCTAGCCAACGCAGTGGATGCTACAGAAAGAAGATGGGCGGAATGCAGAAGACGTAGTCGAGCCCGTCGCTTGACGGGAATGAACACGAACCCGTTTATTGACAAACTATGTTCAATAAACTCGCAAAATAAAATGAATTACGTCACGGTCAGTTCAACGACACCTGACAAAAAAATGGCCAAGTACGAGTCGGACTCGCGCACCAAGGGTCCCGTACCATTATAAAAATCATGTTTGTTATATGGCAGCCCCCTTAAATATTTATTTTATTCTGTTTTAGTATTTGTTGTTATAGCGGCAGCAGAATACATCATCTGTGAAAATTCAACTGTTTTGCTATCACGGTTCATGCGATACAGCCTGGTGACACACAGCCAGACAGACCGACGGACAGTGGAGTCTTAGTAATAGGGTCCTGTTTTTACCCTTTGGGTACGGAACTCAATACAACGAAAACAAAATATTTACTTAACTTTAAATATAATAGTAATATTATAATTTCTTATAAGCTATGATGTGTCTTACTTGTATATTTATAAGTATGGCTATATGGCGCGAACAAGTCTACGGAATGGCCACGAACCCGGCGCTGTCCGCGCCGCTAACCCTGCGTCTGTGCCGCGAGACTAGCATTGCCCGCGCCGCGCCCTGTACTTCCAGGGTTGAAAATGCTTACAAAAGATAGTAAACCATGTTGTCTTACAAATAACGTTGTACGTTGATGAAAACTGAGTCGCGCCAGGAACACGTATGTAGTTACAGAATCACAATCATGAAAATCATCAATATAACCCTGTAGTCCATTTAATCCTATTGAATGACTTTTCATGAAATATTCATTGAATAGGATTACACGAACTTAAGAAAATAAATATTAATAAAAATAAAAATAACGATTGTAAGTCTTTAACTACATACGTGTTACTGGCGCGACTCATTTTTCATCAACATACAACCTAACACTGATCTGCAATTTGCAAAAAACGTAAGAAAAATTGAATTTCGCGGGCTACCCTGACGCAACCACCTTAAGATGCGCACGAAGAAGAGTACTAACATAGTATAATACAGGCACCTACTGTGGGCCAAAAAGTAAACTTATTTTTATATAAACTAGTATAATACTTACATTAATATAATTCAAATAATAAAATGTTTGTACAGCATTATTATTATTTGCCCTTTTTTCAACATATTTTAAACACAAATATACTTAGATTATGTAGAAAAGTGAAGTTAGAGTAAAAGTTTTACGAGCTATTTATAAAACTACCATCTTTAATTAATCAAACCTTTTCATTTGTAGCTGTACAAGGATCTTTTGGCGCGTGGCTAAAATCAGAACTAACGATACCACTCCATTACTTCCGATTTTTTATTTTTTTATTTACGAACTTCTTACTACTTCAGTTTGCCGAACACTAATAAATAATGTGTAAAAATATATTTAAATGAAATCTGGCATGAATAAATGTTCAAATTGAGTAGTAGTTTTTCGAAAATTATTTCTACTAACGGGTTTTATAATAATGGCAATACGACAATGTCATTATAACACAATTCTATTACGAGACCATTGACGGACCAATGATCGACCATTATGAATTAGCAGACTACGGGCTTTTAGCAAAATGACAATGGGATCGTGTTGCAATGATAAATTTATAAAAATAGCAGATTGGGCCCCTGGTCGGAGGATCCTCCCTTTTCTATGGGGGATGAAGAACTTTACACCCTGTTTTCCATACCCCCAAATACACTTTCCTACTGTCTCATTAGTAGTATTTTTTGTATTAAAAGTGTACGGTGCAACCGCACATTCTGCAATTCAGCAGTTTACGCTACATTCATTTCAACTCATAATAATTAGTTCAGTTCGCGTGGAGCTATCAAGTCAGCCAGGCGTTCTCGTTACAGCCAACAAGGGCCGCGTCACTCACTTCACACACCATCAGTCCATTGAGCTCATTTTACTTTAAGTACCTTTGGACAATACAGTAGTGTTCCAATAATTTACCGTCTTTAATTTCTATTCACCCATCATCTAAAAGTAATGTACGGTCTAGCAAGGGATCATACATTCTTTTTGGTCCTTCGACTGTGAACATCGCAAGCTACATAGTCCATCTCGCGCGCGTGAACAGTGTAGCGGGCAGCTATCCAGTGACTCGAGTGTGTGTTGTGTTGAATGACTATAAAACTTTGGGACTAACAAGTGACCCAGGATCATCAAGGATCCGTAAACTAATACCAGGTGCTGAGTGTGGTGATTTCAGACTTTGGGACTAACAAGTGTCTCAGGGATCGTCAAGGATCCGTAAACTATCAGGTGCTGAGTGTGGTGATTTCAGACTTTGGGACTAACAAGTGTCTCAGGGATCGTCAAGGATCCGTAAACTATCAGGTGCAGAGTGTGGTGATTTCAGACTTAGAGACTAACAAGTGTCTCAGGGTCAACAAGGACCTACGGGTCCTTGTTGACCCTGAGACACTTGTTAGTCTAACTATCAGGAGTTCAGTGCAGCAGATTTAGACTTTGGGACAACCAGGTGTCTCAGGGAGCATTTTATCATCAAGGTCTGCGGCTAGCAGGTGTCTCAAGGGATCACCAAGGATCCGTAAGCAGTTATCAAGAACATTCAAGTAAGATCTTTCCATTTATTTCTTACTCAAATAAAGTCCTCGTCATGGAGGCCGTACATGCAAATCAGGATGAACTTTACACAGCCATCCTAAAGTTGTCCACAAATATCAAAAAGAACTCTGCGGATCGTAAGACTATCGACTATTTCAGTCGACGTTTAGAAAACTTAAATCAGTATTGGTCCGATTACCAGTACAATCACCACCGTCTTCTAACGGAAGAAAGCAAGTCTCATCCGTATTTTACTGGTCGTGCATACGAACAAACAAAAGAGATACATCTCGACCAAGGCACTTATCAATCAACAATATCAAGTTTTGTCGATAAAGGTGAAAGCTCAACAGGGAGATTCTACACAGGAAGAACAAGGTCCTGCATGGTCTGAGCTAGAAGATCCGAGGGGACGTCAATCGCCGCCCGTCGAGGTATGCTCAAGAGGTTCATCTAGCAAGCTTGATGAACTGCTGAAGAAACAAGCAAGCAATTTCAGGGCGCTGCAGCGCACTGTAGCAGGGATAAATTTAGATTTCATGTCTGAAAAGTGGGAGTTGAAAGATCCATTACGTATTCTACAGTCTCGATGGTCTATTATAGATTCCTTACATTGGGAATTAGACAGCGAATTGGAGGGTACGAATCAAGAATATGAGGTGTCTTATACGAAGCAAGAAACTATTTACAATGAATTAAAAAATGCAATTAATAGAAAACTAGGGTCCGTAGTTCACAAGGAGAATTGGACACCAAAAATTGACATCCCGTTCTTCAATAGAAATTATCAAAATTGGGTGTCTTTTAAGGACTTGTTTGTTGAAGCTATCCACAGTAACGTCTCATTATCAAACGCCCACAAAACGCAGTTTCTTAAAAGCAAGATACGGGGAGAAGCTGAACGTTTGATACAGCATTTGCAAATCAGTTCTGACAACTACACTGTTTGCTGGGAGATATTGAACAATAGGTACAACAACACATGGTCGATTTTTACATCTCACATAGATCTCGTACTAAATCTTCCAGTAGTTCAACAAGCAAACGTCCCTCAAATCAAGAAAATTCACGATACTACACTAGAATGTTTAAATTCAATAAGGAACCAAGGCGTTAACATAGACAACTGGGATCCATTCATCGTGCGTATTTTGTTGCTAAAATTAGATGCGGACACACATGATCATTATTTGGAATCTTTGAAGAAACCCAGAGAACTACCAAAATTGCCGGAGTTTCTAAGCTTCTTAGAAAGCAGATTCACCGCATTGGAATCTTCGCGCAAGAAAAACGAAAATTCCAAACCATCAACAAGCAAGCAAAATAAATCATCATCGTCAAATTTCAAGAATAAATATTCAGCAAGTAAGACTTCGGTGAATAATGTCGAATTAACATGTCCGTTGTGTACACGGAATATATTGTTGCAGTAAGTTTTTAAATATGACACCAAGTTCAAAGCGACAAGCTATAACACGATTGCATTTGTGCAAAAATTGCCTTTATTCGCATGGGGATAAAGAATGTACGTCAGAAAGACGCTGCCGCGAATGTCGTGGCAAACATAATACACTCTTACATGAAGCGTTTAACAATAAGTCTTCATGTAACACAATTACGGAGAATGAAACACCAGCAGTACTTGCAACAAGAACGCAAAATCAAGAATCACAAGAAAATCACGTTTTGCAACAAGGCAACATTATTAGCAACTGCAATGATCAAAGTTCAAGCAAGTGACAGATCATACCACAAAATGCGTGCGCTAATAGATCAAGGCTCTCAGGCCTCCCTTATCTCAGCCAGAGCGACGCAACAGCTGGCTTTATCAAGAAAGTATTGCAGGGCCGTCATCTGCGGGATAGGAAAGAAGGAGAGCAGTAGCAAGGGCGTTACGAACATAACATGTTGTTCGCATTTTAATGACTTTACATTTAAAACAGATGTGGTCATCATGGACACGCTGATTAATCAATTACCAAGATGTACATTTACCAAGCCAACATGGGCACATCTGGCCGGCAAGCAACTAGCCGATCCAGAATACAATGTCAGCCGTCCTATCGACATCTTATTGGGAGCCGATGTGTATTCCCATATCATTTTAGAAGGCATTATCAGGGCGGATCTATCATTACCGGTCGCTCAACAGACACGACTGGGATGGATCTTATGCGGCAATTTCAAAACTTTTCACTGTAACGTACATTGTGACGTCATACAAGTTCAACTGCAGCAAGAATTCTCAGAACTCGAGTATTAAAACCACCATTGTTGCTGAGTCAACATTCCAGTCTGCGCCGCCGCAAGCGAGGCCTTATCAACGGTATAGGGTATCTTGTAAACAGCTTATTCGGTGTACTTGATGAGAGATTCGCAGAACAATATAAACAAGATATTCAATCAATACATGAAAATGAAAATCATTTGCTCTCGCTCTAGAAACAACAAACATCGGTAATTGAAGCAAAATACAACGTTTTGAAAAGGAACGAACAAGCAATTGATAAGCAATACAAGATGCTTAATTCACTATCAATCAAGCTAGATAAAATGGAGAACGTTTTATTGAACGAATCAGAGAGAAATCGAGCCATGAACGATTTCAGTACGGGAGCAATCGCTACGAGCAATGTTTTAAGACAACTAAAAACAATCCAAACAAGTTTATTAGATACCATAACAGATGTTTATCACGGGAGACTCAATTTTCATTTATTGTCACCAGAACAACTGAAGGACACTCTGAATACAATATCGAGTCATCTTTCAAAGGATCTTACGTTACCGATCAATAACTTACAAAATAACTTTAGAAACATTTATCATTTATTGACAGTCAGAGCTAGAATGAGTGAAGAATTTTTAATCTTCGAATTGAAATTGCCTCTCGTGTCTAGAGATACATTCGCAATCATGAAAATGATTCCAATACCTCAACTTGTAGGTAACTCAAGCATGGCTACTTTAACTCCGATTGCTGCACATGTTGCAATCAATTTGAAGAAGGACTCGTATTTACCGATGTCTATAAACGACGTCCAGATATGTCTTCGTGATAATGTTGACAATAATCTATGTCATATAGAGAAGCCGATTTATCATCTCAAGAATGAAGAAAAAATATGTGAAGAAGAACCTGATTCCAGCAAATGCAAGATCAGCATTACGACTTGTTCGAATCAATGGACAGCTCTTAGCAAACAATTATGCATTTTTCTGCTGTAATCAGTGTCAAATAAGAGTTCTATGCGACGATAATGTGTTGCCGGGGCAGTTAGTAAAAGCAGGCATATTGGGAGTCGAGCACGACTGTCTAATTAAAACCGAAAGTTTTACGGTTTACTCACGCAATGAAGGTTTTAGTACTTTAGACATAAAACCATCTTTCAAACTGCCTGAGATAGAACCAATCAATCATATCATAGATGTAGGCATCCCAACTCCACTGATACAAAACTATACACTCCTCTCGAGCAACGACGAGCTAGACGAAATCAAGAAGCAACTCCGCATTCTTAAAGCAAGTGAATATTTGCCAAATCAACTTTCTTATCACAATATCCATCACTACACAGCATTTTATGTGGTGATCGGAGTTCTGTTGGTGATTGGAGCAGGTTTCATGGTACGACGGTTCCGAAACAGGCGAACCACATCTCTGGAGGTGGCAAGGGCCGCATTGGCGAGTCTACAGACCGCTTAACATGCGACTCCGGCACGGGCAGAGGCTGGGGCCTCTATATCATCGTCCACAGTTCAATATAGGGTTAGTGCGCGTAATCGGTGTGAGATTCCATGTGTATCAGATTACAGTGTCATTCCAAAAGTGCATAAGTTAGACAAGTGTACAGTGCCTATGTCTCGTAAAACGGAGTTCAAGTAGAGACTCTAAACGTATAATAAGGACCAATTGGAATGACCTTGTCAATCATTTAGCATAAGGACCAATTGGCATCACCTTGTTATTCATCTTTTCATGTTCATCTCATATTCATCTTCCCGCTCGGGAGCATGTACGGTGCAACCGGACATTCTGCAATTCAGTAGTTTACGGTACATTTATTTCAACTCATAATAATTAGTTCAGTTCGCGTGGAGCTATCAAGTCAGCCAGGCGTTCTCGTTACAGCCAACAAGGGCCGCGTCACTCACTTCACACACCATCAGTCCATTGAGCTCATTTTACTTTAAGTACCTTTCGGACAATACAGTAGTGTTCCAATAATTTACCTTCTTTAATTTATATTCACCCATCATCTAAAAGTAATGTACGGTCTAGCAAGGGATCATACAAAAAGGTTAATTCAAGGTCAGAGTTACACTGTAAGTGCAGGGTTTTCTTTCTGTGTTTTTTTTTATGTTAAATATTATTAAAAAACCGACTTCAAAAACTCAAAAAAAATGAAAAATAACTTTAGCTTCAGAAGTCGGTGACTTTTGTTTGTTTTATTCAGTTTTTTAATTGTTTAATTTTTTTACTTTTATTTTAAATACATAAAACCACAAAAAACAACAAAATCATAACTTCGACATCAACAAAATCATAACTTCTATCTTGTAAAGTTCTTAATTTTTCCAAAAAATTACCGATACTAATTACGTGATTCACTAACTCCATTTGCGTTTGTAAAACAAATTCAACTTTTTTTTGGTGCAGTGCCAGTCTGTCAGTAGAAATATTTAGTGCAAACTGCATTTTGATTTAAACAGGCAGAATCATTTAACAATGCATGGTAACTAGTGTTATCTAAGTGATGTTAAATATTAATAAAAAACCGACTTCAAAAACTCAAAAAAAATTTGTAACTCTGTTTTATTTTATTTTTTCACCTTTAGTTGTCCTATGCGAATATTTGCTATGCATGGTAACTGCTGTAAATCGTGGAGGGATTCCCTCGACTGTCTATGGTCTCCATCATTAGACCTGTAATGGCACTTATAACTCATATGGGTGCAAAGTTCTCATCAATAGAAAATTAAGTCCCTTGACTGACCTTCGTCTTCATCATCAGGCCCCTAATGATAGTTACAATCCATCTAGGTGTAAAGTTCTCATCAATACAAATTAATCAAGCCCAAACACCAGGTAATTGTAAATCGTTGAGCAGCTCCCTCGAATGTCTTTCGGCTCCATTATCAGATCGACTACAGACCTTCATTAAATACTAGTGCTTTAAAATACTTAATGAAAAAATTTGCAAACGCACTAGTCACCACTACGATTTTCGCAGGTTCCCCTCGATTTCTCTCTTCTCCTTTTCAAAATAAAAAGAATCATCAAAATTGGTTTATAAACGACGAAGTTATCCGCGAACACACATAAAAAAAATATACATACGGTCAAATTGAAAAAACCTCCTCCTTTTTTTGAAGTCGGTTAAAAAATAATATCAACAAACAGTCACTACCTAGTTTTTACTTTTTCAAGAAAATCCTGCTGTGTGGTCACTTCAATCTTAGTATTTCTTCCCAGGAATTCGATTGTTAGTTGTAATGAACCGGTACATTTATTGATACTGATTAGTAAAGTAATCGTTAGTAAAAAAAATTACTAAAAGGATAGACTGCCGTATTTGCCTATTTAACTTCCGAATGCTACTTAAATTGATTTCACTTACGATAAACGTTTCAATTGAGGAACCAACTTAAATCGATTGTAATTTTTGAATGGCTTCTTTTACAAACTAGAGGTTGAATATACAATCGTTCAAGTACTTTTATTAACGCTAGACCCATATGTAAATTTCAAATTCCATCGTGGTCTCCACTCACGGGAACTTATAGTGCTCAATTGAGGGACCACCTTTGCTAGTTCTTTTTACTGTGTGAACAGGAAGGGTTGATATTCAATAAATTAGTTTTACGAATCTTTTACTATAAGCATTCGTATAGAGCAGTTGTAAATTTTAACTAGGTTTTGAGATATGGATGCCTGTCAGTCACGACTGAGGGACCACCTTTAAATGATTGTAACTTTTGATTGGCTACTTTTACAAACTAGAGGCTGATTTTACAATCGTTTGAGAAATTTTACTAACGGCTGACGCAATCAAAAGATCAAAATTCTAATGTGGTACCTCAATGGGAACGCAAACCAGAAAAAGGGATTTCTGGCTAATACCAGCAGTGCTATTCACAAACAATCGAATCGAAACCGAATCGAATTTGACACTGGTCCAGTTTGAATCGAACGATTGGCAAAACGCTATCACAGATCCGAACGACAAGGTTAATTTTTTAATTATTGCTACAAAATAAAAAAGTAAAATTAAAAAATAAAAAGTTGGTTTAAGGGGTACGTAACAAAATGGTAGTAAATAGAAATTGTGGTATAAAATTTAAAGTGGCAAATAAATTATTTTTACTGGGGATTTTGTTATGTGCAACTATAGAATCTACATTTAGTAACCAAGTATATAAAAAAAAACCAGCAAAAACTGATTTTTTTACTAAATATATTTACCAGATTTAAAAAAAAATTGCTTTGTAAACTTGAATTTAAAGTCAAACCGGGAACTTAAATAACAGGATATCAGATTCCAGTCTCCAAGTGTTGTTTTCATACCTTCGGTTTAAATACATTTATTATTAAAAGAAAACAGAATATGGTGTAAGTATTTTATCAGTATATCAAATATTGTAATTTTTACTAATTGCACATTTACATAGTAACAAAACGTAATTGAAAATGCATATTTTCAGAATAGCGTCTTTGGAGCAAAGAAACAATGTTTGAGTTCATGCAGGGGTATGAGGACTTTTCCTAGGGCCGTGTCTTAGGACCGGATGCAACCCGAGCCAAAAACGCCTAATAGAAGACCTGCCTTTCGCAAAATTGCTGCTGCAATGCAGCCTGAAATTTTATTGCCTCCAGAGGAAGGTTAAGGTATGGAAATAAATAATATAAGTATTTTTTTAAATAATCTCTTTATTAAATTAGCCCTAACTTGAAGCCCAGTCATCTTGCTCAATTCCTAAACCCGTGGATGGTTCTGTTGGGGCTAGGTTCACCAACTCAATTTACAATATAATTTATTGTAATAGGTCATTAACAATATCATAATCAAGTTATTCTTGTATCTTTGAAATAGTATGGTGACTTTTACAAAGAAACAAAACTAAGTGACTGATGTTATATTTTAGAATACTGTAATCTCGTAAAGTAGAAATTCCCATTTTGCTGTTGATTTTGTTATTTAAATATTAATACCATCTAGTATGTTCTGTTTAATAGTTTGGTATTTTGTTATTACACTTATATTGATTTTGTTTTGTATTGTACTATAATATTGTTCTAGTGTAAAGAAGAAAGTTGGCGAGCGTTTTCCATGAGCAGAATGCGGATCTATCAGCTGCGTGAGATGATCAGGTGGCGGCAGGCAGCAAACTAACAAAGGGCAACCCTCCTTGTTGAATGTAAAATATATGTACTGTTGGTGTACCTATTTTAAATCAATAAATAAAGAATACTTGTTAATTTTGAACAATTTATTGCCTTTTATTTACTTCACAAGGAAACTGAAACCTCTTGTATAGCACTTATACAGTATTTAGTGCCATTATGATATCTCTTCAAGCTAACGATGCCATCCCTTTTGTCAGCTTTCTTGTAACAAAAGTGTAGGGCAGCAAGCACCTAAAATAAAAAAGTGTAAGTAAATAAGCATGTCAGATGACTTCATTGGATTCACGTTTGAATCCAATACTAGGGTTACTACTTTGTTACAATGATTGAAGGTTTACCTAGATCCTCCCTATCACACTAAGGTAAGGGGTAGGGTTATAGGGATGAGTTTCTCAGTAACAGTGCATAGTTTGTGCCTGATTGATAGCAAGAGTAATAAATGTGGGTGAATATACACCTCGTCGTTTACCTTATCGACAGTGATGTTATGACATATTACTTTATAATTTATTTTACTTACTTTGAGTTCAATGGGCGTGGACTGCACGTTTGGGAAATAGGGTTATATTTCCACTGAGGCAATGGACCATGTCAGGTGATAGCCTGCACACGGACTGGAAGCGCCGGTCAGCAAACGGGTCTGTCGCGTCTCTTATCCTTCGATGAGGAGAAAATGTCTCCAGCCTGTGTTGTTCTGCCGCCTACGCCGACGGTCTCGGGATTGCACAATCAAGAATTCCATCTCCCAAATAATTTAAATTAAACTCAAGAACCAATTTTTGTGTATCTTACATATCTTATGGAATGAATAAAGCTAGATACCTTGTAATCTAAGGCTTTATTAAACATAAAAATTACGGTTGGACTGTACAACCGTAATTTTTATGGTTAATAAAGTCTATACAACTATGACAAGCCGTCACAACAAATCCCATAGACAACACACCATAGACAAAGTTCATAGCACAGAGATTACATGCCAACACAGAGATTGCATGCTAATGTATATTATTATCATCTCATCTTACCACCTAAACTTGTATAAATATGTATGCAGTCGTCAAAACAACAGTAAAATTATCTATACAATATATATTCTTACTTCATACACTTCTAAAATTAGATTAAAGTGCTTTTCCGTATTATTCGACTACACTTCGTTCTTCGTACTACTACGTATTTTCACTTGAATTGAGGTCTCACAATCGAATTGAAATGTCAAAATTGTTCGGTTACGGTTTAGTGAATAGCGTTTTTCGATTATACGCCCAGTCGATTAGATATGCAATCGAATCGAATGGTTGTGAATAGCTATGCTGGTATCATTATCCAAATTATCTATTATTTTGGATATCTCATCCTCAGTGCAATGTTCTAATGTGGTAAGTTGTAGGTTTATATCTGGCGTATTTAATGTAATTTGTGGGTTAGGATTAGTTTGTATTATATTCTGGGCCAACCGCGACCCGTTAGGCTTAGTAGCAAAATAGTTATTAAACGCGTTACAGATTTCTGTGCCGTTCGTTATTTCTTTACCGTTAAGCGTGAGTTTAGGAAGAGCACAGACATCGTTTGTCCTATTAAGCTATTGCATAGCTTTTATCGCGGGCCTTGAGCGTGGAGACCGAATCCAGAAATTCCGTAACGAAAATAACCGTAACGTAACTTTCGTAACGTAACGTAACGTAACGAAAATAACCTAACACCTAGTGCATAACACGTAGTGTCAGATATTGACAAGCCTAGGTTATTATTTTTAATCTACTGCTGGAGCTAGGAGGTTAGGTTGTATAGGTAACCTATGACACTACGAAAGTGAATAAATAATTATAATTACATAAGTTGTTAAAAAATGCTATGCAATAGCTTTACCGCGGCAGTCACCGAGTGCCACACGTCTTTTTTAGCTAGGTTGCTTATCAATTTCCACATTTTTTTTGGGGTTTTTACTTTCTCTTTTCTACGTGCAACGCAATGCGCGGTCGAGTACGGACGTGTTTGCGCTGCTCGATACAAATATTTTATTCACGTGTCGCGCGGCTTTAGCCGCTGCCCGGTTTACGTCGTTATGAGTTCACAACCGCTCATAGCTAACGAGGTCCTGGCATTTATCAAACATGCCATTGGCTACATGGACAAAGTTAGCATCTTGCAGATCTGCAAGTCCAGTTTCAAGGAGGAGGAGGTCAGCAGTGCCAAGCTGCTGCTGTTCCAGTCGCTCGGCAAAGTCGAGCAGATGCAGTCCCGCCGGAGGGATGGTGGCCAGAAGTTTGTGCAGGACATCATCACGTTGATGAAGAGCACCAACCCGGACGACGTGCCCGCTTTTGTTTCGAAGGAGCTTCATAAGCTGCCCCCAGTTACCTTTGACCACGTCGACGTCACCAGATTGCTGAAGGACATCACAACTCTCAAGGGAAGCCTGGTCAAGGTACAGTCCAAGTTGGAGGTGTCGAATAACACCATTGGTGAGCTACGTGCCGAAGTGGAGTTGTTACGCAACGCTGTTACGGTAAATAGGTCGCCTGATGCCTTCAACGCGGGCACATGTCGCGGAGCGAAAAACGCTAGCGTCAGCAGTTTTGAGTCGCCGAGCTCCAGTGCGTCACCCGCTGCTGATACTGCACGCGTTGCACCTTGCGCCGCCGCCGTCGCTGACTCGATGCCGGTCGATCTAGTGACTCGTGTGGGTACGTTGACCCCTAAACGTGCCTACGCTGCAATCGTCGCTACGAACAAACCTGTGTTACCGACTAAGAGAGGGGATAAAAAGAGCTGCTGTGAACCTGCCAACAGGGGTACAAACAGCAAGGCCCAGCTACGGACACGTGTGACAAGGAGGGCTTCGTGATGGTAAAGAAGAAGAAGAGGAAGAAGCCCCCTAGTCGGAACGAGTGCGGGACCGCGCTGGCAGAACCCAATGTGCTGCGTCCGGCAGTACCAACGACGCTGCTTTATGTGTCCCGGCTACATCACACCACGAAGGTTGAGGAGATCATGGAGTACGTCCGAGCGAAGACCAGCTGGACCTTGATTGTTGAGAAATTGGAGTCGCGCCACAACACGAATTTCAAGTCGTTCGTGGTGCGAGTTCCGACTCATCATATTGAGACCTTCCTCAAGGAAGAGTTTTGGCCGAAGGGTGTCATGTATCGGCGTTTCCGCGAAAGGCTACGCGACACCACGCAGTGCAACACGACACCGTCACTTCGTGTACAATAGTTTATATTTTCTGGTTGTTATAATTATGTATGTTAGTCTGTAAGGTATTTATGTTATGGGTCTTTGTTACCTGAAATAAATTATATATTATTATTTTTATTTACTACATTTTGAAAAAGCGTCATAATAGTAATTCATTTTATCTTCTTTTATTTTACATTCTACTCTTTTTCTAGCAGCTTTACATTTAGATTGCAGTTGTTCAATTTCTTGATTTATCAAACAACCACGCCATAATTGATTTCGTTCATTAATATACTTAATTATTGTTTTATTGATCCAGTCCTTTTGTGGTAGGTTTAGTATTTTGTATTTTATTATTTTCGAGCCGTTTATATTTTTTATTATATATTGTTCAAGAATGGCAGCGTGGTTTCCTACTTCTGTCGAGTCATATTTTAGCATGTTCTCATACAGAGCTTTGTAATCAATCGCATCATATTGAACCTTTTGTTTTAGGGTCTGTTTACGAACAGACCCTAAAACAGAAGGTTCAATTGTTTGAGTTCCATGTAGATTTGTTTGATTTGTTTATATAAATACTGTTTTAAGCTTTCACGGTTTTAAAATAAACTTATACTGACGAAACGAAGCAAACTGTCTCATACCGCATCAAAGAGCACAATAAAGGCTATCAAAAACAATAATGTGCAAAAATCTGGCATAGCTGGACGTCTATAACTGCATTCAGGGCCCAATCACTGGATTAAGTTTCCCAAACCACGTATTTTGTCAACGAACAAACGGTTCTTACCAGAATGACAACAGAGCAATTGAATTAACAAAACACAGAAATTTTAATCGAGAGGAAGCTTTTAAATTGTCAAGTACGTGGAATCCAGTTTTAAGTATGCTCAAAAGAAACAGCCGGCATCGTAATAAGGACTCCACAAAACCAAGTAATACTGTGAGTGTGTTTTACCGTGTCTTAGTGTCGAGTTCCAGTAGTGCACGTAGCAAAACACTAAGGAAGGGGGTACACAGATTTTTCTGCACCTAACAATTTATACTGCATTCTCCAGTTACCCCGATCATGGCGCTTGCAAAGGCGTCAAAATATTTGGAGCTCAAAATAATTAATAATCACGGAAGATATCTCGTAAGTGACAGTATAAGTTTGACTTACTTATATATTTGAAATCATTGGATTATAATCATTACTCTTCCGTTTGGTATAAGTATTCTACTCTATTATGAACTCACTGCGCCTGGTTAAAAGACTCCTGATAAACATTCGCGTCAATATAATTGTGGCATTATAAACCTTAAAAATAATATTATAACAAAATTACTGGCTAGATTAGAATTTTAAATTTGAAGTATAATTATTGTTCTCTTCTGTTTATTCAACTGACAGAAGTCAAAGAGAACGGTAATATTTTATCCGTTTGTGGAGCAGCTTACTGAGTTTCTAACAAAAAGTACTGTAATTCTACGAATCTTAAAAAAGATTCTTTTAAAATGGGGCCTAAGTAAGTAAAAAATACTAAATTATTGTTTATCTTTAATTCAATTAACGTCTTTAAGGCGCATATCCACCACAGCGCACGGATAGGCTACGCACGTGTGTTAAGCTTCGCATTGCAAGAAAATGTATGTGATTTTGTCCACTGCAAACGTAGATTGTGGTTGACGTCATTAGTACCATGGTATTCTCTTCCCACGATGGCCTAAGACTACGTCACGATAAGTGTTGCTATTGATTGTCCTTTTCAGTAAATTTAGGGACTTTCTCATTTAGTTAATGAAAATAATAGTACATTATGGTACAAGTGTGTAATGTTGGTGATTACCGCTGAGGCGCCATTGAGACCCGAGCCGTTAGGTGAGGGTCTTAAGAGAGACGAGGACGGTAATTATCAATACACACGTGTATCATACGACGTTTTTCAACACACTTGTGAAGAAAATAAAAAATCATTTTTATCTAATAGATGAAAAGTTTATTTAGAGAAACAATTAGTATATGTGCAGTTAGTAAAATTAATTAATTAATTAATTCTCTGTCTTTTACAGTTATATTTGTTAGTTTTTGTATCCTAAATGCACCAGTTACACCAAATATTAAAGCAATCTGAAAAAAAGAAACAACAATTAAGTTCAACGCACAACACAGGCTGAAGTCGCATAGATATTTAAAATTAATTTAACTTACCTTAGTAGCCAGATATTGGTTATCTGGAGACGATAAAACCTTTGATTTCTTGCTTCTAAATCCATCGGATAGTCTCTTAGTGATAGTTTAGATAAGCTGACACATCAGAGTATGTTTTCAAGTCGACTCCATTCTTTGTTCGGACTGTAGGTACTTATTAAATACACCACAAAGAGCTAGGTTTGCACTTAGAAGATAATTATTTAAAGTATGCCATGAACACATTTTTTGGAAAAGACTGCGTATTCTTGTTGTTTTGCCATTGTATGAAATTTTGGTACGCTAATAGATATTTGTCCTTGGAGTTTTCAGGTAGGTAAACATTCCATAACATTCAAAGTTTCTTTATTACAGAGAAAACAAATTTATATTTGAGTGAAACTTTTCTATATTAAAAACGTACAAGTTGAAATTATCTATTTAAATACGAAGTTGCATGAAATGAGCAAGCAATAGGTACATTAATTTATTTGTACTATTGAACACTATCTTTTTTGTATCGAAACTTTTTTAAGAACAAAACAACTCAACCAAGTGTCATACTGACAGCTCGCTATTGTCGTGTTGCTCTTATCTATAGCGTTGTTTCGCTTCATGAGCAAAATATTGTGGTTTCCAAACTGTGAAAGACACTCAACAAAAATGATTAATTGTTCCATACTAAACTGTAAAAACAGGGGTAAAAAAGGCGGTGTAATAAGGTTTTTTTCTTTTCCCAAAGAAGAGGTGATATCAAATGCATGGCTTCAATATTGTAGACCAAAAACAACAATAAGAACTGGTATGTATTACTACATAATATATTATTTCATTAATCTATATCATTTTATCAACTCAGGATGGATAAAATGGCGACAGGTCACTGGAACAACTTGCGACCCACGGATGCCCCTCAAGCTAAAGGGGAAAATATACAAGTCCGTGATTAGACCTGTCGTACTGTATGGGTCAGAATGCTGGGCTGTGAAGAAGGATGAAAAACGATTGCATGTAGCGGAGATGAGAATGTTGAGATGGATGTGTGGAGTGACAAGAATGGATAAAGTAAGAAATGAGTATATTAGAGGAAGTTTGAAAGTGGCACCTGTTACAGAAAAATTGAAAGGAAGTCGTTTGTCTTGGTATGGACATGTAATGAGGAGGGATGAAACGCATGTGACTAAAAGAGTGATGAACATGAATGTTGATGGATGGAGAGGGAGAGGCAGGCCAAAGAAAAGATGGATGGATTGTGTGAAGACTGATATGAAAGAGAAAGGAGTCAACGATGCCGTGACGTCTGACAGGGGAGAATGGAAGAAGAAAACATGTTGCGCCGACCCCAAATAAAATGGGATAAGGGCAGGAAGATGATGATGATGATAATCTATATCATTTTATAGATTTTGGTTTTCTGTATGAAAGCAAGTTATTGGTCAAATATACGATAGAAAAAGTTTTGTCGTTGTCTCAAAACGACCTTAAATTAGCACACAAACTGACACCAAATCACCTGCATTTACAAGGTTCATAAAGACAAAAGGTACGGCCTGCTGCTCAACTATTCTCGAACACAACATTTTTAGCCATAGAATGGTGTGGTCAAATGGTTTTTGCCAGATGAAAACTGGTTTCAGCTATCACAAGTTTTAAAAAACATTCAATGAATGGTTTGACGTTTTTAATGCCAGGCTAAAATTCGAGAGGCATAAAAAAGCATACGGGATAAACCTGTCATTGCAAAATGAAGTAATAGAAAAAATGAATGATTTAATCAAGAATACAAAAACTGGTAAAAATAAATCAAACAAGCTCTCCTTTCAAAGAGGAATTTTAATTTCGAATAAATCGGTTCCGAATTTATTAGCTGATCTTCAGGAAAGGCTTGATTGGGTGATTCAATCGGGAGGTTAAAATATACTCAAAATTTGAACCTAAAATTTTGAGTATATTTTAACCTCCCGATTGAATCACGTCATGTTGGAGAATTTTTTCTCATACATAAGAGGCATGGGTGCTACTAACGACCACCCAACTGGACTTTCGTTTAAACACCGACTAAAACAATACATTCTCGGAAAAGATTTTGCAGATGTATTCAAATATACCAGCAACACTCGCGATGATCCTGCCATATCCTGTTTAGTAACTCCACTGGAAGATCGGCAAGATGATTCCATTATAACGAAAGTGTTAGATCGATACTTAAAATCTAACAATGACAACACTGAGTCCGAAGATAATAATGTGATCTCACATATCGAAAATGATCTCAGCACATATAAACCGACTGTAGATGAAGAGCAATTACTAAAAGATGTAGAAATGCTAATGGATATCGACGAAGGGAGCGAAGATGCTGTAGACTTTAATCACGATTTAAGTTCATATAATCTAGACACGCGGTAGCGTGTCAAGCCAAGTTCTAACTAACAGAACTGGCGAGCAGCATAACCCCATCGAGTTTGGGCTCGTATGATCCGTCTTGATGAGTACTTTGTCTCTAGATGGTATCCAGGGTCTGATAATGGAGCTGGAAGGTGGCCATAGGAACTCTGTAATGAAACGACGTAATCTCATCGAGTTTGGGCTCGTTTGATTCGTCTAAATAAGTAGTTTGTCTTTAGATGGTATCCAAGGTCTGATGCAGCTTTAAGGTGGCCATAGGATCTCCGTGATAAACTGACGTAACCGCATCGAGTTTGGGCTTGTTTGATTCGTCATAATGAATAGTTTGTCTTAAGATAGTATCCAAGGTATAATGATGGAGCTAGAAGGTCGCCATAGAAACTCTGTTATAAAATGAAATAACCCCTTCGAGTTTGGGCTCGTTTGATTCGTCTTGATGTGTTCTTTGGTCTTAAATAATATCAATATACAACGCCATTAGATTTGGGAAATTATGTTCGTTTAATTTGTTATTAATGTGAATTATATTTGTTTAGATGGATGACCCAATGCCAAGGTGAGTACGTGCCGAAGGCTGAATGGTATGAGGATATATAAACATGTCATATCGCTAACGTTGCGCCTCAGGTACCTGGGCGAACCCTGTTGTACTGAAGCACTTATCCCCCTAAAACCGACCTCTGGGGGATGGACCGTGTCCTATATTCGTGAATCACATGATTAAAAAATGTCATATCACTGTAAGTACTGAAAACGTCACATAAACTTGTGCGTACTTTGAATACGGCTACGGAAAAACGCCCCTACAAACTACGCCGAAAATAATTTTATTCTAATAAGAAATATAGTTATTTTAGAGTTAGAAATATAGTTATTTTAAGTTATTTATATTTTAAGCTGGATGCGAGTCGCACGGGACCGGTCAATGTGGCGACACTTGGGGGAGGCCTATGTCCAGTAGTGGACGTCTTTTGGCTGAAATGATGATGATGATGATGAAAATTTAGATTTTCAGTGTTTTTTTTTGGAAGTCAGTTTTATTTCGCAGAAAGTTTTATTATGAATAAGTACCTACTAATAATTTCTTTACAAAAAGTAATGATATCCCATCAAAAACATAAATGTGAAATGAGAGCCAAGTTCAATTTTATGATATATGCCTTGGTTGTTGACTTCAACGACAAAAGAAGTGAGATCTAAATGGGTCCCAAGTTCAATGGTTAGTCCTGAAATTTATTTATAACAACATTAAATATTTTATAACAACTTAAAATATCATTTCTTCTTATAGCTTAGGATAATATATTGAAGTCTAAGGTCTGGACTTGGCTAGTACAAAAATACAAACAGTATCAAATATGTCGATTTATTAAATATGATAAAAATTTAGTACCCATTGTATTATTTTTATCTTTTTCCCTACTAAAAAAGTTTGAGAACCGCATCGCAACTGATGACGTATTCTCAGGCCAATCGCGTGACCCAGCTGTTACGGGAAGAGAATACATACCAAGTATTATTATACCATGATAAGTACATGGTGCGTGGCTTGCTCGAATAAGACGCTCACATAGCTCAACACTGTGAACGCTATGCACGCTGTGCATGCGGTGCATACACGAATATTAACCCACGACTAATATGTCCGGGTTCGGACTGTACAAACTTTAGGAGGGGTGATAGTTTGCTCTATTTTAACATTAAAATTATTCTACATGTGGGGTCTAAACCAGCCATATTTTGGTTGTCTTTTTCGTAGCGTCCATATTAAAAAAAAATTAACTTTGAAATTTAATGCCAGATATCGTAAAAAAAAACTTTTCCATAACGGAAAAGTATCAACAATCAGTTAAATAACTCAAATAATCTTAATAAATGATGTATCATATTAAAATAAATGCTAAAAGATCAACTTTACGTCAAAATAATATTGTTTTTTTTAGTTTTTCAAGGTTATTACAAAAAATACCCCCAGAACTACCTCTTTTTATGTACGCGTCTCCCAGATGGTAAGTTTACCTAAATAATGATACGAAAAACTCGATTCTATAAAATTGGTTTGAGATATTGTTTTGTATTAACCATTCGTCATAGAATCGAGTTTTTGGTATCATTATTTAGATAAACTGACCATCTGTGAAACACATACATAAAAAGAGGTAGTTCTCGGGGGTGTTTTTTGTAATAACCTTGAAAAACTAAAAAAACAATGTTATTTTGACGTAAAGTTGATCTTTTAGCATTTATTTCACCATGATACTGCATTTATTAAAATTATTTGAGTTATTTAAGTGATTGTTAATACCTTTCCGTTATGGAAAGTTTTTTTTTACGATAATCGGGCATTAAATTCCAAAGTTACAAAACTTTTAGTATGGACGCTACGAAAAAGACAACCAAATTACAAAAATGGCTGCCGCTGAGAGGGGGTCGGGTTTAGACCCCACATGTAGAATATTTTTTGTTAAAATAGAGCAAACTATCACCCCTTAAAGTTGGTACAGTCCGAACCCGGACATATAATACGTAGCCTCTCCGTGCGCCGCCGTAGGCCACTCACGCTACTGTTGTACAGTCAGCTTCAGAGAAAAGGAAGCCCCTTTGGTTTTTTTGCATATATTTTCTGAATCTCGGAAGCAGCTCCAACGATTTTCATGAAATTTAGTATGTAGGGGGTTTCGGGGGCGATAAATCCATCAAAAAACGAGCAAAGCTCGGTCATCAAGGTACTGATCATTAAATGAAATGATATGAAGAAAATAAATGTTCATTTCTATGTCATTTTCGTGAAATACAAGCTAGCATTCTCTCAAAAGTAGAAATCGAAACATGGCGAGCAAGAAATTAAAAACTACTGCTCAGCAATGCAATGGTCACGAGTTCAAATCCGAGGATGATTTTTTTCCATTTTTTTGGTTTCTTTAATAGATGATTAGGTGATTTTCGTTAATTATTATTTAAGAAATCAAATGTTAAAGTAGGTTTGAGGTTTCTAAGAAAAGCTAGGCATGTTGCATAAACAATATTCATTTTTTTTTCTTATTATAAATACCCTCAATCACAGTTTAGTAAATAAGGCAAAGAAGTATTTTAAATTTAACCTTAACTTGCAGTTCGTAAAGCAGTTAAGTTTCTGAAGTAAAATTACGGTAGTGCAACAATCGGAATCGAGCACATTATATTCAACCAAACAAGAAATCTATGCTAATTTCAACCTTATGTTTTAGTTAACTGAGGAGTTACGTATTGCATTTTGTAAAACAAGACGGTAAGGTGCTAATATTATCACAAGTGGTGGAAGTTGAAATTTAAACCTTAATGTCTAGGAGATTAGACCGTTATCAATCTTGTTCGATAAAAGGAGTAATGCTATTCGAATTTTCGTTGAGATTGCTAATTGAGCCAATAGCCTAATGGTATAAGGCACGGTCTAAATAATCCACTGGTGCCTAGTGATGCGGGTTCGTATCCTTAACCCCACGTATAGTGTCTTTTTGTAAGTTATCTTGGTTCGGCGAGAATCCGAAAATACCATAATTATAATTATTAAAAACATGCAAACAATATTTGAATCGACTCGGCGGATGCTCGGGCAGAGATGGGTGCGGCGGCGGGGGAGGGAGCTGCTCGGGGCCAGAGTCACGTGACGCGCCCGTCGTCGCTCGGGCGATATTCTCTAAAGACTTGGGGGGTTCCTTTTCTCTGACGCTGACTGTACATAATTGTGGGTGCGTAGCGTGTACTACAGTGGAAACATAGACCCACGTTGTCAAACAAATGAATCCACACGCAGCTATAGTTTGGCCGCCGAGAGAATGCGTTCCTGAAGTCTGTCAGTTTGTCATGACTAGTGATGGGCAATAAGTACTTGTCTGGTTTCTGATTTCAGAATTTAACTAGCGTGAAGAAAATAAAAATGCAATAAGTAGTAATATTCTGAAATATTTAATATAAAATAAAACTTTTTAAAATAATATTTTGAGTAGTTGCGACTGGGTTCAAATTTAACAAATTTAATCTGAATCCGATTCGCTTGGGGTGCGTATTATTATATCATTATCAATCAAAGTATTAATTCATTCGGTCAAAGTTTTCGAAAAATATTTTTTTCGTTTTTTCGACGACCTTTGCCCAGTCATTTTTTGTGACTTTCCCGCAGCTTTCTTTTAATAGGTTCATCACCTTCTTCGTGCCGAATGGCGAATTATTCATGCATTTTATAATTATAATGAAAAACGTTTTATTATATGGTTTAACGACAAATAACGTTTCAACTGCCTAGTTATTTTTGGCACAACACTACAAAATTGACGTAACCTTGTAACAACGCAGGATGAATTATAAAATATATCGATTTCTTATTTATTAAACATAAATTTAGCGCGAAATTATAACATTGATTGTTACGTGATTTAATCATATGGTTTCTAATAATATTATTTGTTAATAGGGCAAAAAAACGATACTTACAATGTTTATGCTCACGACCTGTCAGGAACGCATTCTCTCAGCGGCCAAACTATAAAATGCACTATATTGTATTTAGAATGACGTCACTTAGCAATGCATAGTACATTGTTATCCTAACTAAACGTGTATGCAAAACAGCTCAATCGGTTAGGTGTTTAAAATTCAGTTCTATGATTTGACCTAATATACAAACATTGCAAGTTAAATAAAAGCTTGTTTCTTTCAGGTGCACAGCATTCCCCGGGTTCCCCTTTAATGTCCCTATTCGCGCCGGCCTCCTCTCTTAGCGAATAGCCGTACTCTACCACACTTCCATTGCAAGTTAGTGGATATCACTAATTATGAAAAACATTGTTTTGCAGAAAAGAACAGTTCAAGACTCGTTATTCCTCTGCTAAACCACAAGAGCCAAATCTGGTATTTAGCCAAAGAGTTAAACTGCTTCTAGCTGTTCATTGGAAAGGCGTAGCAGTAGTAGCTTTCCCAATTATTTTTACCATCGTACTTTGGTATGACCTACCAGTAACGGTAAGATTTTATTAAATTTAATTATCTAGAATCATACTTTTTTTGAAAGACTATTCCACTCACAATTCATAGAGCTCATTATACCATCCTGCCTGCCATACATATTAATAGTCGATCACCCGGGAGGGTCACAGATAATTATTAAGTCTGCACAAAAGTGCACCAGCGTGGAGGGTTTTTGGTATTAGGTTTTAAAACGTGATTAAATTTGAAACCCTGAAATAAATACAGTAAAATAGTGTTTTATTTTATTGGTTCTTGTTGCTTTACGAGTATCTTTAGAGGTATTTGGGTGGGGTGGGGAAATGTGGAAATAATACGAAATGTAAAAATTAAGAAAAGGTGCTCCACCTTTTGTGAAGTTTTTTTTTGTTAAGATTTTTTTAACTGTTACAACTTATGTCTCAAAGAAGTTCTATACTAAAAATATAGAGTTTGAAAGAAATACTATCTATTTATGAGGACTTCAAGAGATAAGTGAATTTGAATGATGCACGCAAACATTTACACAGTCAAGTGAACGCCATCTAACGACGATGCGCATAACAATTAACACAACGGAGATTACGCCCGAGTAGTCTAATAGATGGCGTGCAATTAAGATATAGACCTAAAAACAAACAGATAGGACAGACATTACATTGTCATCCATATTTATGTATGTATGCATGTAATTTCATTTGAGTGTTACTTGAGAAAATAAGGATGTGGGTGATTTAAGTAAAACTGATTCGATGAAACATAAAACATTTTATTTAATGTAGGTAGGAATTAGGTAAACAGTAGGTAGGTTGGTAGTAGATAGAAAAAAGTGCATTGCAACATTTGCAACGCATACAAAAATTTGATAGTTGGAGGTGATTTCAGTGGACAGGTGGGAAGAATGAGAGGAATTTATGAAGGAGTGCATGGAGGTGGGGAATCGAGAATCAAAGCAATGAGGAAGAGACTCTACTGCAATCTGTAACCGCATTTGATCTGGCAGTAGCCAATACTTGGTTCCAAAAGAACGACGAACACCTTATTCCTTTATTTATTTTTATACATATTCATTACATTTTTAAATATTTAAATATAAAACGCTTTTGCCGGGCCCTCTGTAACGAAGAGTGATGTGTGTGTGTATGATGCTCTCAAGAAAAAAGCCAAGAAAGCTTTAGTCTTAGCTAGAGCAAAGGCACAAGACAAACTTTATGTCACTTTAGATAGTACAGCAGGCCAAAAACGACTATACCGGCTTGCTAAGTTATTACGGGTGGAGGGATGGAGCTTCATTTTTTAATAAGTTGTTGCTGGGAGAAGCCAAACCTGACAAACGGTGCAACAGTTTGCTGTGGCCTATCTTGAAAAATAAAGTTCTGAAGTGCAATAACTATAGAGGAATAAAGCAAGTATAGCGCGGCGTGGCGTGTAGTAGTTTGTGTGATAGTTATTGAAAGACACCTGAGAGAAAAGAGTGAAATTTCATGAAATCAATTGTGTAATGTCCGCCAGCTTTACGAAAAATACAGAAATGCGCCCAAAAACTTGCACATGGTGTTCATCGACCTTGAAAAGGCATACGACCGGGTACCTCGTGAGGTTTTGTGGTGTGTGACGTTGATCTGAGCGATGTAGTACCCAAATCCGGTCTACAGCGGGTAATAATGGCAGCTACAATGTGGCTATCGGCTTGCACCACAAGAGTCGGCTCTGAGCTCTTACCTCTTCCTGGAGACAATGGACGCACTTACGTCGGATATCCAGGATGAGGCTCCCTGGTGTATGCTGTTTACCGACAACATTGTGTTGGTTGCTGAGGGTAGCCTAGAGGTCCATAGTAGATTGGAGGTGTGGTGGCAAAGACAGAACAAAAATAATGTTGGCCTGAAAGTCAATAGGACCAAAACAGAATACTTGTTCTGTGATTTTGGCGGTCTCTCCGTTTCCCATAATGCTTGCCGGAATGCCTTTACCGATCTGTTGCGATTTTCGGTACCTCGGGTCGCTTGTCCAAGGGGATGGTGAAATAGACCGAGACGTATCGCACCGGATCAACCCAGGATGGATGAAATGGTGGTAGTTCACTGGAACAACTTGCGACCCACGGATACCTCTCAAGTTAGAGGGGAAAATATAAAAGTCCGTGATTAGACCTGTCGTACTGAATGGATCGGAATGCTGGGCTATGAAGAAGGATGAAAAAAGATTGCATGTAGGGGAGATGAGAATGTATGTGTGGTGTGAAAAGAATGGATAAGGTAAGGAACGAGTATATCAGAGGAAGTTTAAAAGTTGCGCCAGTTACAGAAAAGTGGAAAGGGAATCGACTGTCTTCGTATGGACATGTGATAAGAAGGGACGAATCGCATGTTACTAAAAGAGAAACGAATATAAATGTTGATGGATGGAGACTATAGAAACGATGAATGGATTGAGTGAGGAATGATATAAAAGATAAAGGAGTAAATGATAGTGTGACGGTGGCCAGAGGAGAATGGAAGAATAAAAAGTGTTGCGCCGATCCCAAGTAACATGGGACAAGGGCAGGACGATGATGCATTATCTCGTTGAATTATTTCCATCTTGAGCTTTTCTTTTTCATTCTCCCATAAGGCAAACCGGTAATATTTTCTTTGGATCACATGTAGCTGCCCTTGTGCTTGGATGTTTTTTGTTTATGACTAGTTCACCTGATTTCTTCCAGAAGTTAACTTTTTTCTTTTCAATTGCTTTAAAGTTTATTTTATTGGCTGTCAAAGGACATTTCACTTCAACCACAGTATCTTCTCCAGTTAATCCATCAGGCGTTGCACCCAAGAAATATAATTCTTGGTCTATAAATTAGGCACAAGGTCTAATCGTTGTATGTTCTTGCACTGCCAATTGTGCAGGGGTAGTTTTTTCATTGTGTTGGTCATGGCTTATGGATTCCACGTAATATTTTTTTGTACTAAAGGCTAATTCTAGTACATCATTAGATGAATAAGTACTTTTATCAATTACTTCACAACCATGATCTTCGTGTGTTCCAATCTAAAGGGTGCAAACAGACTCTTAACGAAGCCGAAAAGCACTGGTGCTCCCCGTCATTGCGATCATTTTTTTAACCGACTTCAAAAAAAGAGGAGGTTATCAAGTCGACTGAATTATTATTATTTATTTGTTTTCTTTTTCTTTTTTTTTGTGTGTATGTTCAGCGTTTTCTTCGCCAATTGTTAACCGATTTCAATGATTTTTTGTTTGGAAGAGTATTATTTCGTGGTGGTCCCATTTAAATTTTGTGAAGATCTGATGTTGATCTTCTGAGATATACAGTGGAACTCTTCAATAATATTGTATAAATATTTTGCGTTTTGCCATAATATTTTGCGGTGGTTCCGTTTAAATTTGGTGAAGATCTAATACTGATCTTTGGAGATAAACAAAGGAACTCTTCAATAATTGACAGCAAATCTGCCGTGATTGCTGCAATCGCTTGGATATTTGTTGCTCTTAGAGTGTACACAGGTGTACATTACACCCAGATTTCGACAGTTAGGTATGTTGAGTTCCATTTTATTGAGGTTAAGCCTATTACCATAAAATGTATCGTTAGCAATGTAAAATAAATGCATAGCACAAATTTGTACAGGATATTACAACTAAAAATGGAAAAATAAAATAACTTTACCTTCAGAACTCGGTGACAAAACAATTGAATAAACCAATCAAAAGTCACCGACTTCTGATGGTAAAGCTATTTTTCGCTTTTTTTTGTTTCTGAAGTCGGTTTAGTTTTTTTATTGTTCTAGACCATACCTGAGAACCCCTTCTAGTTACGGAGATATTGGGGGTCAAAGTTCCAACATTTTCACTTTTTTTTCTTTAAATACGTGTTTTTTATGTAAGATTTTTTCTTCATACACCTTCACGACCTCTTTACTATTCAATCCATCCATCAGCACAATGTTTTGAGTGCGTTACATTGAGTCATACCGTAAAACGTGATTTTTCAGCCCAAAAACAAAAATCGTTTCCCAGCAATAATTTTTGCGAAAAGTTACTCAGTTTGATATACATAATGCTTGGTTGACGGCTTTGTGAAGAGTCTGTTTACACCCTGTATAATAAAAATAGAAGATTTAAATTACCAAAAAATGTCAATTCTAAATATTCTCGTTCTTTGGTTCACAACAATAGGTATTTGCATTTCGTATTTTTTTATATTATGACTTTTAATAATTGTTGGCCACAAGTAAAAGATTAGGTACCTAACATTCCTACAATATTGATATAATTCGTATAAATTATATTTTCAACTTTGTCTCCTGTAAAAAAATAATAACCATTCCATGTTGTTGTAAAAATAAATATTTAGTAATATGAATCAAAGTTCTTACCTTTTAATAACGTTCATGTTGAGTTTTGATTTTAGAACTTTTTTTGTTCTCGCAACGGGTTTAACTTTATTTCCCATTTATTTAAAAATGTCAAAAAGTACCTTATTACGCTATTTTAACTAAGATATATTTATACGAAACAACAATAATTGAAGAAGAACATACAAAAATATAAAGAAGCCATAAAACAATGAATTCACAAATAAAATGATACAAAACAGCAAACAATCTGGGCGTAATAATGCGGTGGAAACGAGCGAGGCGTCTGTATAGCATAAGGCCTCGGCCGGCACTGTCGGTACACAGGCGTTTTACGCACACATGCGTAAGTATATGCTCAGAAATAAGAATATGCGATTAACAAAATATCTATTGATTGGACTACAAAAATAAAACACCATTACGTTAGTATGTTGATTGAAAAATAATATGACAAAAATCAGAATGATTGCCTGTATTATTAGCATGGTATTACTCGTTAAAAAGAAATTTTAAGAGGTATCTTTGTTTTTTTTTCTATCATATCAAATATGTACCATTATGTTTTCAGCACATTATCGAACTAGCACATATTCTGTAGAATATCATATAATTTTCTATTTTTTTTTACTGCAGGCATCTTTTAGCTCCTGTAGTCCCCTTAAGTTTTAAGGGTCCGGGGAAGGCGGCCCGAAAGTACAATTCCAGGGCCTCAAGTCTGCTATTACAATAGTGTCAGAATGGTTTATCATTGATTTCATAATTGTTATTTTGACAAATTTGGTAATCTAGCTATCTATATATATAAAATGCATTGTCCTGAATGACTGACGAATCAACGCACAGCCTAAACCGCTGATCGTAGAGGCCTTGAAACTTGGAGGATGTGCTCTATGTATGGCGTAGGCATCCGATAAGAAAGTATTATCTGAAATTCCACCCCCTTTTTTTTTTAAACCCATCCATGTTCCTTCCTTGCCCTTTGTGTTCCAGGGCCGCGGTATCTCTTTCAAACAGTCCCGCAGCCCTGGCAGGAAATTCCACTCCCTAAGGGGGTGTAAAACGAGGGCGAAGTTTGTATGGGACAACGTGATTCCTTGGTTCAATCTGCTTCAAATTTTGCATAAACATTCTTTATCATAATTGATTGAAGACGTGTTTCGTATTTTATTGAAACTCATCGCCTAACAGGGTTAAAAAGGGGTAGAAAGTTATTTTGGAGGTGATTTGCTTCGAAGTTGATATCAATACACCTTAGTGCAAAACTCAATCCGATTTTATTCAGAAAACAATCTGTGCCCCGAGTGTCAAACTGTAACAAACATATTTTTTCCGATCCAAATTTTATTTTAATAAAATATAACATTTTAATCTCAGAAAACTAATTTTAAATACAACGAAAAGGAAAAAAATCTCAGTTATACAGTTACTGGACTTTCATCGAAATTTCGAATTTGCATCGAAATTGATATCAATGCTCCTTAGTGCAAATCTCAATCTGATTTTATTCAAAAAACGTTGAACTCACATAAAAGCTTGGTTCAATACTTCTCTCTCCTTCCTGACGATGACTGAATACATCTTGGTGGCATACACGGAGCTATCACAATTATAAATAAAAGCGTTTTTAAGTAAATTAGCGCAATTGATAGCTCACGTCACGTAGGTAGGTACTACGGTGGTGGGTACGGTAGGCAGGTACTAGCTAGGTAGGGTAGGTAGGTACTATGGGTGTAGGTAGGTAGGGAGGTACGTAGGGTAGTTAGGTATTAGGGAGGTAGGTACCAGGAAGGCAGGTAGGTACTAGGTAGGTAGGTAGGGCACATTCTCATCAGACCAGGAGCTGGCCAGTTGGCGCAGATCTCGAGAATTCCAATGATTCCCACGGACCTGCTTATATCGTTTAAGCGACTCCAGTTTCCCGTAAAAACATAACTTACCCTGACTATTAACAAGTCCCAGTGACAAACATTCTCGTTGGTTGGCATTTACCTTAGAAAATAATGTTTTACCATGAGCTGTATTTTCAAAATCCATGCGGACGAAGTCGCGGGCGACGTGCTAGTCTACTAATATACTACCAACGACAAATGAAGAATTAATGAATGATGACTTAAGGCGGTAATCTGCTAAAATTTTGACAGTTCTTTTGATCAGTGACCTACCATTAGAACGACATTGTGCAGTCATTGCCTTTAATTCTTTACGAGTATCGTGTTTGTGGAATATTGATTGAATAAAGACAATGCATTCACTAAGAGTATTTTTATCAAGTATTTTTTTCGCAAATACGATTGGGCTCCTTTCTCATATTATAACATGGGTTAACTGCCGCGCCGCCGCGCCCCGCACCTCTCTAAGCTACCTGCAATTTTTACCGCGCGGCCGCGCCATACTAGCAAAAATTTTCATACTTGCAAGTATTTCCCACTCGTACCAGGGCGCCCTGGTTCCAAGCAAAGTCCTAGTTTCAAAACTTGGTTGCGTAAATACGTCTCATACCTACTTCATTGGTGCGGCTGCAGTGGCCAAGCCCCAGGTCTTGGTGGTGGTGGTTTTCTAAATAAATGATTAGAAATTAAAGAAGATGGATTAAAATTGCCCCACGTCCTATAACAAAGTGACATATCTCAAAAAAAAGATAAAAATTTATAAAAAAATATGGCTTACTTCCTAAGTTCATTTTTTTACACCTTCATGTGAAAAAAATGCTATGAAAATAGTTCAGGTGCTGTTATAAAAAATTCATTCGTGTGAGTATTTATGGACCGATTTTAAAAATTCTAAATTCCACCGGGATCGGTAACGGGCTCAGGGGGCCTATTACGAACTCTTATTTCCAGACAGTTTACGGCGTAAACAAAACTACATGGCAATTTCGTATTATGAACTAGTCAAACAAGCCAGTCAGCGGTCACGTGACACCCTGGCCGACTTCTGCCCGAATATTGCCTGGCAATACCGTATTATGAACGTTCGTTTGACATTTCTTTTCCTATTACAACTGTCAAAAAGTAACCTCACAATCCATTCTGTTTACGCTGCATCAGAGGAGCTTATTGAATTGTTTTGGGTTTATTTGGCGAAATTGTTCGTGTGCTATATCGCTATCAAAATAAAATATCATGTGTGACGAGTATGAAGTGTTTGAGTTCCTGGAAAGTGACTTTTCTCACCAAAATAGTGCATCAAGGAAGAAAAGAAGACGACTTCGTGATAACTGCAAGTGTTCGACATGGATGATGTGCAATTCATTCAAATATATCGACTTAGCAAAGCCTTGGTACTGAATCTTTGTCAGAAGCTGAGACCTCATATGTCGGGGCCTACAAATCCCCATCGCCACTTCTCTGTTAGAATGCAAGAACTCCCACAATGTTTCTAACTGAACTTAGATTACGAGCCGACGCCGACGAGAACTCTCATCCACTGAACTATAATAATTACAATAATAAAATATCTCGACTTGGCACATGAGGTTACCGACATGTGGAATGTGAACTCGGCTATCATTGTACCGATTGTCGTAACGGCCAATGGCCTTATGGCTAAGAGCCTCGACGACTATCTCTCGAAGCTCTCCTTAGGCGGTTGGATCAAGGGCCTGATTCAGAAGGCAGTACCCCTCGATACGGCTCGCATTGTGAGGAGGTTCCTGTCTCTGGAGCCCTAACCACCGGTAGCTTGGACCCTGTTCCCGACACCGGCGGACCGTTATTTGTTTATATTTTAAATGTTTTTTATATGTTTTTTTTTTAAGAAATGTTAGAAAATGTGTATATAAATGAATAAACGGAACAATAATAAATTGTTATTATATCATGCTAAAACTGAATATCCATTAAAAACACTCAATAACACTTACGCCGTATTTTTGCATAAACTCCTAAAATCTTACGAAACAAACAATACCATAGCATTTAAGGTGGTTTGCGTCAGGGTAGCCCGCGAAATATTCTTACGTTTTTTGTGATTTTCAGGTCATTGTCTGTATGCCTACCTAGCTTGGTCAAACGGCCAATTTCCAGGTATCAGGTGATCAAGGTACATAAAAACATTACTTACTTCACGTAAATTCTCATGGCTGATTTTCATATATGTTTTAGAGTGTATAGTTAAAAATAAGTTGTCAATACTCCCAGACACTTTCCGTCGGTCATATTGCTTGGCAGACGCTTTAAGGCTCTCAAAATAATTAGTTAACTTCACGTAAATTCTGATGCTCCATTTTTATACATGTTCACCCGACAACTATTTTAAAACCTTTGACAAGAAGACAGACCGATCCAAGGGGCCAATCATCCCCTAAACTAAATTTTAATATCTCTGTGTGTGGGAGCGCGAGAGCATTATCTACGCGCATGAGACTGAGTGAGACCGACTGCGCTGTTTGGGCCATGAAAATTGCTTGAACAGATAGTTTATAATTTTTAGAACTTTTGTTGACAAGTAAATTATGCCAACAAAAATAAGAAAAAAAATGACATAATAAATAATACTAAAGTTAGCCGACATTTTTAATTCTTTTTTTTTCTATTTATTAATTAGAACTAAAAAAATAAAATACCATTTATATTTAAATAACAGCAATTTTTTAAATTAATTATCGCTCCCACTCACAGAGATATTAAAATTTAGTTTAGGGGATGATTGGCCCCTTGGATCGGTCTGTCTTCTTGTTGTTAAAACCTTTGGGTTTTAAAATAGTTGTCGGGTGAACATGTATAAAAATGGAGCATCAGAATTTACGTGAAGTTAACAAATTATTTTGAGAGCCTTAAAGCGTCTGCCAAGCAATATGGCCGACGGAAAGTGTCTGGGAGTATTGACAACTTATTTTTTAAAAATGTTTTGAGAGTTTAGAAAGAAAATTTATAAAATATCCTGATTTAAAGGCAAACTACAGGGCATTCATAGATGAATATGCAAGTCTAGGGCATTTAACTAAAATTGCTAAACCAGTATTTAGGTACTACATGCCTCATCACGCAGTCATTCGTGAAAAGAGCGAAACTACTATGCTCCGCGTAGTATTCAATGCCTCTTCTAAAACTAGCTCTGGTAAATCACAACCAAATTCATATGATTGGTCCAGTAGTGCAGAGTGATTTAAAATCGATTTTATTAAGATTTCGCAGGCATAAATTCATTCTCACAGCCGACATCGAGAAAATGTATAGGCAAATTGAAGTCGAGCAACAGCAGCGCCATCTGCAGCTCATTCTGTGGTGTGATGATAAGTCCCAATCGATAATGTTTTACAACTCAATACAGTTACGTATGGAACTGCCTCTGCACCATTTTTAAGTACTCGATGCCTCTTACAACTGGCTAATGAATGTGAGGATGAGTCTATAGCTTGTGTAAAAAGAAAGGATTTTTATGCAGATGACCTAAATACAGGGTCAGAATCTATAGAAAGGCTAAAACACATATATCATGGAGTTGTAACTGTCCTCAATTATTTGACAGTGAATGTGGTTCTTCAAAACCCATTGATTTCAATAAAGAATGTATAGTGTATTAGGTCTCAACTGGTGTCCCAAGGCCGATTCACTGCAATTCTCTACAGACCTAGAGCTTTCTACTCATATTACTAAAAGGTCAGTTATTTCTACTACTTCTAAGGTATTTGATCCCTTAGGATTATTGTGTCCCTGCACGATAGTAGCTAAAATTTTACTTCAACAATTATGGTCTTCTAAGCTGGACTGGGACGATCCAGTACCAGTTGAGTTTTGTAAAAAGTGGGCTGAGCTATTAAAGCAAATTTCAAATTTAACTAATATTCTTATTACAAAGCGAGTTCTGTGTGATACACCCGAGAATATAGAACTACACTGTTTTGTAGATGCCTCTCAACAAGCCTATGCAGCCTGCATTTACCTGCGTTCTGTAAATCAGAACCAGGAAGTTACAATCAGGTTGTTATGTGCTAAGGCACGGGTTGCACCAATGAACCCAACAACTATTCCAAGATTAGAGTTATGTGGCTTCTTGTTAGGTCCACACCATCATCACCATCATCAGCCTTTTAATGTTCCCACTGCTGGGACACAGGCCTCCTCTCTATGAGAGGGAATACGTTACTGTATTGAGTTGTAAAACATCTATCGATTGGGACTTATCATCACACCACAGAATGAGCTACAGATGGCGCTGCTGTTGCTCGACTTCAATTTGCCTATACATTTTCTCGATGTCGGCTGTGAGAATGAATTTATGCCTGCGAAATCTTAATAAAATAGATATTAAATCACTCTGCACTACTGGACCAATCATTTGAATTTGGTTCAGTGATTTACCAGAGCTAGTTTTAGAAGAGGCATTGAATACTACGCGGAGCTTAGTAGTTTCGCTCTTTTCACGAATGACTGCGTGATGAGGCATGTAGTACCCAAATACTGGTTTAGCAATTTTAGTTAAATGCCCTAGACTTGCATATT
Organism: Lycophotia porphyrea; assembly: GCA_950005105.1. Lineage (NCBI taxonomy): Eukaryota > Metazoa > Arthropoda > Insecta > Lepidoptera > Noctuidae > Lycophotia > Lycophotia porphyrea. The sequence continues at coordinate 11,887,496 of OX465389.1, forward strand.
CATCTATGAATGCCGTGTAGTTTGCCTTTAAATCAGGATATTTTATAAATTTTCTTTCTAAACTCTCAAAACATTTTTTAGCTATATAGTATGAGTCCCCAAGAGCCTTTTCAGGCGACTCTTTTAAAGGCATTAACACAGAAAATCTACCATTTGATAAGCGAGACAAGTTTTCTTTGAAATGATCCTCACAAAGTTGCTCTTCGATGGAATATGTTTTTGTGGCTGGTAAGTCATCAATTTTCCAAAAAAAATCTAATGAGTCCTTTATCTCTTGAATAAAATTACAATAAACCTTTGAAACGGACTGACTACCATGTATGGGGCCACTTATGAGCCATCCGAGCATAGACTCCTGTAGAACCAGTTTGTTACTACCTAGCTTAATTCAATTAGAGCCAACTATCTCCCAATACACATCTGCTCCTAAGAGGATGTCGACCTCAGCCGGGGAAAAATAGTCAGGATCAGCTAGAGTAATATTTTCAGGTAACTTTATATGTTCTGTATTAATTGTAGCATTTGGTAAGATTCCCGTTCTTCTAGGTACTACAAGACACTTAACATTTAATTCGAAAGGCATACATCTAGATTTAATTTTAATATTACAACTTCCAGTAATATTACACGTAGCATTATTTATCCCACAAATGCTCACTGAACTACCGGGGTTGATTGCTAGCCCTATCTTCCCTTTTAATTTGTCTGTAATGAACGATGACTGACTACCTGTGTCCAGCAGCACACGGGCTGTGTATTTTTTATTATTTATGACAATTTGGACTAGCGCCGTACTTAACAAAACTTGGTCATTAGATGCTACTGACAGTGACACAGGCAATGAGGAAGATGTAGAGGGTTGTTCAGTTTCAGTAGTAGATGTAGGGTTGCTTTAACTTAGATGAATTATTGTGTTGTGTTTTCTTTTGCATTGACGACAAACAGCTTTCAGCTGACATTGAAAGACATTGTGACCACTGTGCAAGCAATTTTTACATAACTTTAACTTGTTCACTTCATGTAGTTGCTCGTCTACACTCATATTTTTAAATTTCAAATATGTATGCAAATGATGATTTTCATTGCATAAAACACAACTATTCTTGTTTTCTTTTTTATCAACAGATACAATTAGGCTTTTAGATTGGTTGGTTACCCTAGATTTATAATCCACCTGTTTGTCAGGACGACTATTATTACAATAGGCAGTCTCGAGTATGTCAGCTCGACTACGCAGAAAGGAATAAAATTCACTAAGTGAAGGTAAATCTGCAAGATTGCACTTGTATTCCTCCCACTTTCTACTCGTGTGAATATCTAGTTTTGCTGAGACCGTAAAAATAATAAGAATTTCCCACATATTAGTAGGCTAGGCAAGAGTTGACATAAGAGTGTCAAGAGCCCGCAAGTGTTTTGACACATGGTCAACAACAAACCGCAATGATTTAAAAGATTCCCTTTGAATCAACTCAATGTTAAACAATGCTGTTAAATGATTATTTATTAATAAGTTTTTGTTATCATATCTTTGACATAACAGGTCCCACGCAACCTTGTAATTTTTTGAACTAAATTCTATTAATTTAATAACAACGGATGCACTACCTTCAAGTGAAGATCTTAGATAGTGGAATTTATTAATTGGTGCAATACTTTGATTGCTGTCAATCACTGACTCAAATGTGTCTTTAAATTCTATCCAGTTAAGGTAATTCCCATCAAATGTAGGAAGTTTGATTGTAGGTAATTTTATGCCATTAAAAGAACGGCAACTACCATTAGATGCATGTTAACTATTTTCTCCGTCACAATTTCCATTTTCACCCTTTTTAGCGGTAAATTAGCTAAAGTATTTTGGCTCTTCGCTATTAAGTGAATGAACTGAGTCTCTAAACTATCTCTTTCTTTAATTTGCTCTGTACTATCAGATTGCAATAAATCGATTTTGCTTTGTATGACCTCAAACTCTGCCTTAAGCGATTGAATTTTATTTAATTTTAATTCTAATTCTCTATATTGAATAGAAGAGATTTCTTTTATCAATTACCAATTAAACTGTTTAAATAATCAGAAAATCTTGTTACCCGTCCCTTGATAATACCACGCTCCTTGACTAACTTTGTTAATTCTACCTTGAGCTCTGATTCACTCATTTTTATAGACTGAAATTGTACCAAACAATAACACAGGTGAACGAACAATGAAATATGTAACAAATGTGCACTCAAACCCGTTTGAAGAGCCGAGAAGCTCAGGTCCAGTCGCTCGCGCTGGTGCTAGCACGACGCGATGCTCAGGGAAGCTCGCGCCGAGCTCACAGCTTACGCCAGCAGCGCATGTGGCGGCGCACGCGACGGATACGGACGGGGGGCTGCGATGCCGAGATGCTCCTCTTCACGGAGGTACGCTGGAAATAGTCGGCGTATGGTATTGAAATAATGATATTTCGATAACGGTAGCGTGGTGCTGGGGTATGTAGGTATTAGATAGGTTATAGACGCTCATCATCGTGACAGCGCAGCAGGACAAACTCGAGTTACCGCAAGTACCCGATCTGCAGGTACCACGCCAAGTTCGGGGCAGAGGCACATAACTGCACTAAACCATGCGACTTCAAAAAGCAGGAAAACAGCAAAGGCAGTAGCTAATGGCGACAGACGATTGCCCATCATCGACAGGTCGCCTCTTCGTAACTGACCGCAGCACGAATATCCGATTCCTGGTAGACACCGGCAGTGATCTATGCGTCTACCCTCGTTCCGCGCTTCGGGAACGTCGAACCAAGACGAACTTTCAGCCTAGTGCCGCCAGCGGAAGCATCATCGACACTTTCGGCTTCATAGAGCTTAACTTAAATCTAGGCTTAAGACGCAACTTTCCGTGGCGCTTCATTGTTGCTAACGTTACAAGGCCCATAATAGGCGTGGACTTTCTTAGCTGTTACAGTTTAATAGTAGATTGCCGCAGCCAACGGCTTATTGATAATACTACAACTTTGTCCACTACTGCTTCACTCGCTAAAGCTAATATATCTTCTGTAAAGGTTTCGACAGGCGACACGCGTTACCACGAGCTGTTGAGTAAGTACCCGGATATTACACGCCCCTCAGGCACACCGATCATTCCAAAGCACAACACGGTACACCACATTAGGACAATACCAGGACCACCAATTGCTTGTACACCCCGTAGACTTGCACCAGACAAACTCCAAATTGCGAAAAAGGAATTCGAGCTTATGCTCAGCAACGGAACGGCGCGTCCTTCTGAAAACCTTGGGCTTCACCCCTACACCTTGCACCTAAGAAGGATAACATAGGATAACATATCGGGAAAGGACAATGTTGTCGCCGACCCTCTGTCACGTGTCGAAGAACTGCAGATGCCAATCGACCTAGACGTGCTGGCATCATCGCAAGCGACCGACCGAGAGCTGACTCAGCTTCTGGAAGGAGAATCATCAGTCCGTCTCCAAAAGCTGCAAATTCCTGATTCCCAGGTTTATTGTGACGTCAGCACTTCCACACCAAGACCCTTCGTCACCAAGCCATTTAGGAGACAACTTTTCAACAGCCTCCACAGTCTCAGCCACCCAGGCGCCAACGCTACCGCAAAAATGGTATGCGACCGATTTGTTTGGCCAGGTGTGCGCAAAGACTGTCGAGATTGGTTCCGTCAGTGTTTGGCGTGTCAACGCGCTAAGGTTCATCGCCACGTGTCATCTCCATTGGGCACTTTCGATTTACCTCGCGCTCGGTTATTACATTAATGCCCCCTACCAATTTCACAGGGCTATCGCTATTGCCTTACTACTTTGGATCGTTTCACTCGCTGGCCGGAAGTCACGCCGATGCCAGATATTTATTTATTTATTTAACACTTCAAGCACAAAGTACAAAGGCGGACTTAATGCCATAGGCATTTTCTACCAGTCAACCTTTGGGTGATGGAGAGACAAACAGTGTATAAATCAGATATCACACTAGAGACGGTTGGGAAGGCATTAATATCGTGGATATCCAGATTTGGATGTACAACAGATATTGTCACTGATCGCGGACGACAGTTTGAATCGTCACTTTTCCAGTACCTTGGAAAAATGATCGGATTCAAACATCGTAGAACAACCGCGTATCACCCAGCATGCAATGGGCTAGTGGAATGATTTCACAGACAACTAAAAGCGGCAATAACGTGCCACACTGATAGCAATTGGGTGGACATGTTGCCTTTGGTATTATTGGGCATTAGAAGTACTATAAAAGATGACCTCAAAACGTCATCAGCCTGCTGAGCTGGTGTACGGCAAGCCGCTACGCTTACCTGGAGAATTTTTCCAGACTACGGCCGCCCACTCCACCGACTTATCGGAATTCACCACTCGGCTGCGCCAATTTGTAACCAAACTGCAACCCACGCCCGCTGCACAACACAAAAAGGCAAAAGTCTTTATCCACAAAGACTTCCTCCTCGAGATATGTATTTTTAAGGGATGACACATCCCGGGGCTCTTTACAACCTGCCTACACCGGCCCTTATGAAGTGCTGGAACGAGAGGACAAAACATTTAAAATCTCAGTGAAGGGCAAATGCGTCACTGTATCAATAGACCGCCTCAAACCAGCCTATTACACAGGTAGACCCATCTCCCAACCCTATCCCCACTACCCCCACTACCACTACCAACTCCAATCCTGAACCCATCCCAGATCCAGTGCCAGTTGGACAAAATACCCCAGCTCAGGCTGAATGTGATGATGTAATGATGTCGTATGTGAACTGTAGGCACGCCTATAGCGCTGTACGCAGCGCTGTTGGCTTCACCCCACCTCGGCGATCCGTCCCCGCCAGGTGAGACCTCCGGTTACCCGGAGGAGGCCCGGCGGGGGACAACTAGCGACAGAGGTGCCGACTTCGACGTACCTAGAGTGGGTGTGTGGCTTCGGCCCGTCCCACCACCAGACATAGCCAGTAACACCGCCCATGTCTGCGTGGAGCGCAAACTTGCGCCGCGCGCCACGCGTGTTTCTACATGAGTGTAGAGAGATGCATGACTGGTTTAGCTAGAAAATTTCATACAGCCTAGGCTTAATGTCGTTAAACATGCCTCAAGAGTACAATCAGTAAATATGTACAATAAATTACCTGTACAATTTAAAAACTATGAATCCAAATGAATTCAAGCGGAAATTAAAGCCATTGTTATTGAATAAATGTTATTACAGCATAGAAGAGTTTCTCAAAGATAAATGAGTTTGACCTTATATGTAATTATATTTTAATAACTTTAAGTAATATATAAATCCAACATTCTATCATCACATTACATCTTAATGAATTTTATTGACATACTAGCTGATGCCCGCGGCTTCGCCTGCGTGGATGTCGGTTATCGCGACCAAAAGTAATCATGATGATCCCATTTCCTCAACTCATGGGAACCTAGTTTGCCCATTTTCAAAGTATTAAAATTGATATAGTATATTATCCTTAAGAGATAGACATAAGCCATCGCGGATTTTTCTGTAGACCTATATCTTCTATAATATAAAAATGAATCGCAAAATGTGTTGGTAAGCGCATAACTCAACAACGCCTGGACCAATTGGGCCAATTCTTTTATTTCAATGTTCGTTGAAGTTCAAAGATGGTTTTTACGGCAAGAAAAATTCGAATAATTGCCGGAAATACCCTAAAACCAGCCCTTTTCTTTTTCCCATACAAACGTTTTCTAACTAAAACGAGCTTTATTGCTATTGTATAAAGTTCATATTGAATTACAAGCACTCACTGTTTTTCACTGTAGTAGGTAAGTAGTAGGTAGGTAGTAGGTAGGTAGTAGGTAGGTAGGTAGTAGGTAGGTAGTAGGTAGGTAGTAGGTAGGTAGTAGGTAGGTAGTAGGTAGGTAGTAGCTTTATTGCTATTGTATAAAGTTCATATTGAATTACAAGCACTCACTATTTTTCACTGTAGTAGGTAAGTAGTAGGTAGGTAGTAGGTAGGTAGTAGGTAGGTAGTAGGTAGGTAGTAGGTAGGTAGTAGGTAGGTAGTAGGTAGGTAGTAGGTAGGTAGTAGGTAGGTAGGTAGTAGGTAGGTAGTAGGTAGGTAGTAGGTAGGTAGTAGGTAGGTAGTAGGTAGGTAGTAGGTAGGTAGTAGGTAGGTAGTAGGTAGGTAGTAGGTAGGTAGTAGGTAGGTAGTAGGTAGGTAGTAGGTAGGTAGTAGGTAGGTAGTAGGTAGGTAGTAGGTAGGTAGTAGGTAGGTAGGTAGGTAGTAGGTAGGTAGTAGGTAGGTAGTAGGTAGGTAGTAGGTAGGTAGTAGGTAGGTAGTAGGTAGGTAGGTAGGTAGTAGGTAGGTAGTAGGTAGGTAGTAGGTAGGTAGTAGGTAGGTAGTAGGTAGGTAGTAGGTAGGTAGTAGGTAGGTAGTAGGTAGGTAGTAGGTAGGTAGTAGGTAGGTAGTAGGTAGTAGGTAGGTAGTAGGTAGGTAGTAGGTAGGTAGTAGGTAGGTAGTAGGTAGGTAGTAGGTAGGTAGTAGGTAGGTAGTAGGTAGGTAGTAGGTAGGTAGTAGGTAGGTAGTAGGTAGGTAGTAGGTAGGTAGTAGGTAGGTAGTAGGTAGGTAGTAGGTAGGTAGTAGGTAGGTAGGTAGTAGGTAGGTAGGTAGTAGGTAGGTAGTAGGTAGGTAGGTAGTAGGTAGGTAGGTAGTAGGTAGGTAGGTAGTAGGTAGGTAGGTAGTAGGTAGGTAGGTAGTAGGTAGGTAGGTAGTAGGTAGGTAGGTAGTAGGTAGGTAGGTAGTAGGTAGGTAGGTAGTAGGTAGGTAGGTAGTAGGTAGGTAGGTAGTAGGTAGGTAGGTAGTAGGTAGGTAGTAGGTAGGTAGGTAGTAGGTAGGTAGTAGGTAGGTAGTAGGTAGGTAGTAGGTAGGTAGTAGGTAGGTAGTAGGTAGGTAGTAGGTAGGTAGTAGGTAGGTAGTAGGTAGGTAGTAGGTAGGTAGTAGGTAGGTAGTAGGTAGGTAGTAGGTAGGTAGGTAGTAGGTAGGTAGTAGGTAGGTAGGTAGTAGGTAGGTAGGTAGTAGGTAGGTAGGTAGTAGGTAGGTAGGTAGTAGGTAGGTAGGTAGGTAGTAGGTAGGTAGGTAGTAGGTAGGTAGGTAGTAGGTAGGTAGGTAGTAGGTAGGTAGGTAGTAGGTAGGTAGGTAGTAGGTAGGTAGTAGGTAGGTAGGTAGTAGGTAGGTAGTAGGTAGGTAGGTAGTAGGTAGGTAGTAGGTAGGTAGTAATTCGAAACCAATATTCATAGTTGACAGGACAACGTCTGTCGGGTCAGCTAGTAAGATATACAATTCAACCATTCATCATTTTGTTATATCTTAAAGGGCAGCGTTTTCGTTGAAAGCTCCCCCAGACGGCTTATTTTTTTCCAACACCTCCAACAAATATCATTATATTTTAGCCAATCTTTACAAAAACTTGACGAATTATATACTAAAAAATTCCTCGAGAACCACTCTATCTATTTAAGAAAACAACATGAAAATGAGTGCAGTAATTTTTGAGTTTATCGCGAACAGACAGGTAGACGCGGCGGAGAATATTATGTTATAATATGTAGTGCTGTTGGGTTCGGCTTCCAGTACATCCGGATGCAGCTGAATACCAGTATTTTACATGGAACGACTGTCTATCTGCCCTCCACAACCCAGTTAGTTCTGGGTAATACGATACCCTTTGGTAGAAATACAGTGAAATTAGTGATAGCTTTAATTTCCACATCAGGTGTCCAGATCCAGATCTTCATTTTTTATACGTCAACAGAGAGTGCTTATCAGTCTGAACAACTCTTGCTAAGACGTCATTCCTATATATGTTATAGTGTGGCTGGGCTCTTGGAGTTCCACATCAGCTGTTCCTGATCTTCAAATTTATTCTCTTAGCAGAAAATGTGGAACAATTTTTGCTATGGTACCATTTTTGTATCTCTTATAGTTTAGCTGATCTGTTGCGGTTCTGCATCAGGTGTTCAAGTTTCCAAGATAAATTAGCCTATATGTTGCCCAGACTTAATTCCTATACAACAAAAAAAAATCATTCAAATCCGTCGAGTAGTTCCGAAGATTAGCGTGTACAGACAAACAGACAGATTTTTTGTTTGGATTCTTGCTCTATTACTGTTTCTAAACACCCCCCAATTTTTTTTATTTTAAATATATTCAATGTACAGACAGTTTTTTTACTGTCTTATTATATGTATATATAGATATAGATTTACATTCTTTGACTTGAATTTACATTGATTTTGAGTTAGTATTAAGTTCATTTATTATAGTTAATATTACGACTAATAATGTTGGCACCAATGTGAAATGTAATGTTTGTTTTCTCCTGGCTTTATGAACATTATTTAATTTTAGTGTTACATTCATTGTGAAAACCACTGTTCGACACAAATGTACATTTGTTGAGAATAAATAAATATGGATGACCAGCTCCGCGTCCTGACCCTGCCTGGTGGCCCTGATCAGGTCCATCAGCAGTTTGATGGTGCAGGCTGTGAATTCTCTTCTTGGACTATTTAATGATGTTTCATTTTTCCTTTTGATTTTTCTTTTTTTTAACTTTTGATGTTTTCGCTTTCGCAAACTTGGTCCTAATTTTCTCTTATAGCACTTTTGATTGCGTTTTCGTGCTAACTGACCTTTCACGGCGCATACCCACCGTTGCGCACGGATAGGCTACACACGGTTACCTATCATAAGTTCGAAAAATATTTGACCGAATTTCATTTCACTTAAAACTTTTCAACTATTATCGTTTCGTTTTTTTTTTACTTCATCGAAGTCACGTCTGCCACTGTATCAGTTGAACTATTATCAATTCGATTATTTTCGTTACTCCGACGTTTTATTTGGTCGAAAAACTTTTTACTGATTTACTGTTGATTTAAACTACCTGCCTGTATGGGTCAGAATGCTGGGCTGTGAAGAAGAAGGATGAAAAACGATTGCATGTAGCGGAGATGAGAATGTTGAGATGGATGTGTGGAGTGACAAGAATGGATAAAGTAAGAAATGAGTATATTAGAGGAAGTTTGAAAGTGGCGGTTACAGAAAAATTGAAAGGAAGTCGTTTGTCTTGGTATGGACATGTAATGAGGAGGGATGAAACGCATGTGACTAAAAGAGTGATGAACATGAATGTTGATGGATGGAGAGGGAGAGGTAGGCCAAAGAAAAGATGGATGGATTGTGTGAAGACTGATATGAAAGAGAAAGGAGTCAACGATGCCGTGACGTCTGACAGGGGAGAATGGAAGAAGAAAACATGTTGCGCCGACCCCAAATAGAATGGGATAAGGGCAGGAAGATGATGAAGATGAGATGACTGTTGATTTAAACTAAAACCTGATAGTACATCTTTGTTTTAAGTACTAAACGACCTCGGTAGTCCATCGTGGGGGGAATAAATAATCTAATAAGCAAATCGATGCAATTCATGATCTATGATAGGTCTCAACGCTGAATATCCTTAAAAACAAATTTTTCAACTGTAATGGCACTTAACAAAACAGGATTATGAACAAAAGTGGTTCTAAGTAGACCCAGTAAGAAACATGCATTGCATACAAGCAGCATGCAAACAGGCACGCAGCATGCAAGCAGGCATGCAGCATGCAAGCAGGCACGCGGCATGCAGCATGCAAGCAAGCAGGCATGCAGCAGTCATGCAGCATGCAAGCAAGTATGCAACGTGCAAATAAGCATGCAACATGCAAGCAGGCATGCAACATTCAGCAAGCATTGTTTCTGTCACGGCTCCGGCGCTGCGGGGTTTCGGTAAAATAATACGTACGACAGATGATACTTCGATGATCTAAAAATATGTCAAATAATGTATATAGCAAAAAAGATGTCGGTCAATAGTTTGAGGTAAAATGAAATTCGAACAAAAAAAAAATCGGAAAAGTGATCGGTTCCCGCTACACACGTGAGTTATTGACTTCGCTGTGCTAGAAAATGTATGTGATTGTGTCCACTGCAAACCACAGACACGCTACGCATTAATTGACGTCATTAGCACATGCGTGGCTTCCTCGATTAGGGCGCTCACATAGCACATCGCTGTCAACGCCATGCACGCTATGCATGCCGTACACATGCACGAATATTAAACCACGACTATGCCGCAGTGGGCCCCGCACGCTACAGTTGTACATAGTTGTGAGTGCTGTAGTAAAAACGTAGACCCACATTGTCAAACAAATGAATCCACGCAGCTGACATGCGCCTTTACTGTGTACTTTTCTCTTCTTCCGTATTTTCGGGAAATTTTGTTTTCTGGTTGGGGTGCCCCAAGTCATTAGCCGCTTACGCTACGGGGACAGGTTAGGTTCGAAGAGCGAGCGAAGCGAGCTAACTAAGACCATGCCATCCCCTTCGTGTTAGGTTAGGTTTTTTATTTCTCATTCAGGTGTTTCACAATTAGCTTTTAAGAATTAGCACTGTAATAACCTGTAATAATATTGTTTTTTATAATATTTTCATTTACACACATCATCGAGTCGATGTTTAACGTTGAGACAGCAGCGCCATCTCCCGTATATAGATGTATAAAGGGAGAGACTCTTAACGAAGCCGAAAGGCACTTGTTCTCCCCACCATTGCGATCATTTTTTTTCTTTTTCTGGTCAAAGTTCCAAATTCACATTTTTTTTTAAAATACATGTATTTAATGTAAGATTTTTACATTAAACACCTCCAGGACCCCTCACTATGCAATCCATCCATCAGCACAATGTTTTAAGTGCGTTACATTGTGTCCTACTGTAAAACGCGATTTTACAGCCCAAAAAAAAATCCCAGCACTAATATTTGCGTGAATTTACTCAGTTTGATGTACATAATGCTTGGTTAACGGCTTCGTGAAGAGTATGTTTGCACCCTGTATAATTATTTGCTGTCTGAAGTGTTTTTAACAAAATATTACATACTTATTATGCAAGAGTTACAGCGAATGAAGGTAAACAAACAGCGGAATGAATTCAAATGACTGAATGAATGAATGACTGGTATAGAATGCCATTGGCATTAAGTCCGCCTCTGTGTATTGTGTATGTACATAAATTTCTTTTTTTTTCAGAAACTACAATGGGTGGTCTACTCGATGTTATTAATGGCCTCTTTCTGGATGACAGAATGTATCCCAATGGCGGTAACATCAGTACTGCCAGTTGCAATACTCCCTTTAGTAGACGCTGCGGGGACTAAATTCCTCTGTATTGAATATATGTCTGTAAGAAAAAAAATAACTTCATTTTTATTTGCATCCAGCATTTTTTTTTAGTAATTTAACCCTATTAGCTGGATTCACTAAAATAAGTAGCATAGTTGGTATGGCATAGTTCGTTGGTTGGTTGGTAGCGTGGTTGGTTGATTTGTTGGTAATTGCTAAATATTGTTATTATTAATTCATTTATTTCAGATAATTATAATCCATACTATACAAAATACATAAAATTAAATTAACATTTCCTTTATTTATAATTTTTCTCATTTCAAACATTTTTAAAAACAAAACATTAAAAATATAAAAAAAATATGGCCCATCGGCATCAGCAACAAGGTCCAGGCTGCCGGTGGTTGAGGCTTCTGGAGAGGAACCTCCTCACTATACGTGCCGTGTCCAGGAGTACTGCTTTCTGAATCAAGCCCTTGACCCAGCCGCACAATGAGAGCCTCCTTAACTTGTTCACGTAGGAACGCGCGGGCGTGGCGGCGGGTGCGGGTGTGGAGACGTGGCGAGTTCGTGTTCACATTGGCCGCCAGGCGTTTGCAGGAGTGTGTTGTGTTGTCAGAGGTTGAAAACATGGACGATGATCTTTTATTTTTAACCGAAAATTCATACATAAAGTGGGAGATGGTAAAAATTAGAATTGGTGTGCATGAAATTAATAAAGAAAGAGAACGGTATGATGAATTTCATACTACACACATCAAAAGCGTCTAGGGGTCATGCACATTTATTAGCATAACTTTAAAAGTAATGGGCTAGACCTGAGACCAGCTTGCGAAATCCCCAGAAAGTCTATCCATATCAAAGTGAAACAATCATGGTATGGGCGAGACTACGTCTAGGCGGGAGGGCTGGCCGTGTTTAGATAAAATGGAATTTAACGGCTGCAAAATACCGTGATGAGGTGCTGGCACTAATATCCCAACCATACCGGATGGCAATGGGACTAGATTTTATGCGTATGCATGAGGAGGCCCGCCCGGGTATATTGTTTTTGTCTTTTATTATTTCTTTCATGTATTTAAAATATCCACATTGTTATTTTAAGTTCAATATTTTTTACGCTTACATGATTTTAACCCTTCTGTACAAGTTTAATCACTGAATACACAATTTCATGCTTTTTCTGGTATGGGGCCTAAATGCACTTAGATCTTTTTTCTATTGCTTCAAAATTTATATAAAAGCATTTGTGGCCGAATTCTTGGAAAATTACATTACGTTTATTTTATTATTTTACCTTTTTCTAAAGTTTAAGAAAAAAAAATGTATGTGGCAGTTTTGTACAACAAACTTAAAAGATAGCCTGTTTAATGGTGATTTTGGAAAGATATATATATAAATATATATAAATAAATAGAATACTAATGCATTTTCATAAAAAAGATACGAAAAAAATGCTATTTTATGTCCAGAGAAGCTGATTTTCTTGAAATGTAAACAACGTATTTTTTTCAAAAACCACTACGAGAATAAGTAATAGCTGCTCATTTACGCGAATTATTATACCGTGCCGATACCTTAAGCCAGCCGTTACCAGCTACCATAAGCCGTGCGAAACGCATCTTTGTATTCACAAATTATTGTTTCGTACTGACGACTGTTTTGGACCTTGGACCCCGGACTTTGTTTGCCTTACGATTTGGATTTTTTATTGTGATCACTACGACGACTTGGCAACCTCCTGGACCTTTGCGCTGTATAATATGGCCTCGTTGACCAGGGAGTCTGCCTTCCATGTAGGATGTAGGCACTCTGGTAACCATTTCGTGGTGTGAATGTCTCCTATCGGGAAACCTTTCCCTGTAGAGGGTGGCAGCAGCTCTGGAACTTTGGCCAGGTTCTCCGTAAATAAGATGCATCTCAGCATACTTTTGCTGCGTGTAACTCGGAAAAACGCGGCGGTTGGCCATGTTATGCAGCACAAAAGTCCAGATGGTTGCCAAATCGTCGTAGTAATCACTATAAAAAATCCAAATCGTAAGGCAAACAAAGTCCGGGGTCCAAGGCACAAAACAGTCATCAGTACGAAACAATAATTTGTGAATACAGAGATGCGTTGCGCACGGCTTAAGGTACCTGGTAACGGCTGGCTAAAGAGCGCGGCGGAGGCCACTCGCATTTGCAATTCGAAGCGAAGGCAAAAATCCATCGAAATATTGTTATCTCTGTTACACACTTACCGGTGCGTTGCGAAGCCGCGCGTGAGCGTGTGTGAATAGTATTCATTCATATCGACAAATGCATTTCTTTTTAGTAATTATCATGTTCATTATTTGCTTTATTTTTGTTAGTTACTTTGGGCAATCGTTACTGTTTGTGCAGATTAGTAATGCGTTTTTAGGAAATTTGTTTTATCTCAAATGTTAGAATATCTCAAAATCTCAAAATCATGACATGAAAATAAATACCAGCATCAGAATAATATAAAAATGTCATTAATAGGCCACAATCGCCATTGTGGCCTCTCAATATTTCCGGAGATAAAAAACGTAATGTAACTTATTGCTTAAGTCCAGCCCGACTTCGCCTTAATACAACAGAGAATGAGGATTTAAGGGACAAAATGCGTATAAAATACAAAGATAATTTATTGAAAATAATCCTAGCCGAACCATAGGATACCAATATACATTATTTGAAACCATATACATATTTGTTTAAATTTGATTTAATTAAACATAAAAAAGTGCCTTCTGAAAAGTAGCCTTTATGCAGTTACGCCCCTATTCGTAGGATACGACGGTTTGATATTGCCGCGAGCGCACCGCGGTGTCAAGGGACACCCGGATGGAACGAAGTTCCTTTTTTGAAGTTATACTTCTTATGGCGCGTTAGGGAAAAATGATGAGAGTCATTTTTTACGATGCGCGCGCACACCGACACCTAAATTTAACAGTTTGCGTTCCCATTGAGGGACCACATTTGAATTTTGATTTTTTGAATGCATGAGCCGTTAGTAAATGTTCCCAAACGATTGTAAATTCAGCCTTTAGTTTGTAAAAGCAGCCACTCAAAACTTACAATCGTTTAAAGGTGGTCCCTCAGTCGTGACTGACAGGCATCCATATCTCAAAACCTAGTTAACATTTTAAACTCCTCTATATGACTGCGTATAGTAAAAGATTTGTAAAACTAATTTATTGAATATCAACCCTTCCTGTTCACACAGTAAAAAGAACTAGCATGCGGAAGGTGGTCCCTCAATTGAGCACCATAAGTTCCCGTGAGTGGAGACCACGATGGAATTTGAAATTTATATATGGGTCTAGCGTTAGTAAAAGTACTTGAACGATTGTATGTTCAACCTCTAGTTTGTAAAAGAAGCCATTCGAAAATTACAATCGATTTAAGGTGGTCCCTCAATTGAAACACTTATCATAAGTAAAATCAGTTTACGTAGCATTCGGAAGTTAAATAGACGAATGCTACAGTCTATCCTATAGTAATTTTTTTTACTAACGATTACTTTACTAAACAACATCAATAAATGTACCGTTTCATCACAACTAATCATCGAATTCCTGGGAAGAAATACTAAGATTGAGGTGACCACACAGCAGGATTTTCTGGAAAAAGTAAAAACTAGGTAGTGACTGTTTGTTGATATTATTTTTTATTAATATTAAAAACACAAAGAAAAAAATGCTAATGATGATAAAAAAAAGAAATACCCGGCACTGACAGTGTAGCTCTGAAGTTTTTAACTCAAACAGTACTACTAATGAGAAAGTAGCAAAATGTATGTATAAAAATTTGTTCGTTTGGAGAGCTTTCATCAAACTTAAAGCGTTAGTCGTTCTAAGAACGTGTGCTCTCATAATATTAGACATCACTTCATCATCATCATCATCATCAGCCTTTTAATGTTCCCACTGCTGGGACACAGGCCTCCTCTCTATGAGAGGGAATGGGCTATAGTCCACCACGCGGGCCCAGTGCGGGCTGGTCATCATCACTTAGCTAGTTAAAAACACAAAGAAAATAATGCTAAAGATATTAAAAAAAAATGTGTGTACTTATTACGCACGTAAGAAGTTATACTTCTTTGGCGCATAAAACTAAAATGTTGACTAGCTAACTTCAGGGTGTATGTTGACTAGCTAACTTCAGGGTGTCGGTTTTTCGTGACGGTGTGCACGCGCATCGTAAAAAAATTAAACATCCTTTTTCCCTAACGTGCCAAAAGAAGTATAACTTCAAAAAAACTAAAAGAAATACCCTGCACTGACAGCTCTGAACTTTTTAATTCATACTATACTACTAATGAGATAATAGCAAAGTGTATGTATGAAAATTTGTTCGTTTGGAGGACTTTCATCAAATTTAAAGCGTAAGTCGTCGTAAATACGTATGCTTTCATTAAAAAAATAGTGACATCTGTAATGGCCGAGGTCACTGGCGCTAGGTCCGGGAATAAATTCAAGAGCTCCAACTAATTTGTACAAATTTGGTTTGACTTTGATCGTTCGAGGTATTTTGCTTATTGATCCTTTAGGTGTGTCGTTGAAATCGAATGATATAAAATTTGCGAAATAACGCTGTTTGTTCTTCATGACTCACTTTAGGTTTTCGACCCATGGCAAACGTGCCTCTGCAAAGGAGCATTACTTTTAAAAACCGCATAAGTAATAATCCATTACAAACAATTCGGAAAGAAAAGTATGTACAAAGATTTCAATATCTCTGTACCTACATACATACGGGGTGGCAGGGACACCAACACGAAAACGGTTACCACGTAAAAATCAGCTGTTTCCTACAAAAGTCATACTTATGCGGTTAAAATGTATGGAATAGCTGTTTTTTTTTTTAAATAACCGATGAAATATTTCTATGTGTGGACGTGGAGGCTCACAATGATGCACTGAATATGTGGTAGGTAACCGTTTTCGCGTTGGTGTCTCTTCCACCCCGTTTGAGGGAACATAAATTTATATAATAATTATGTTAAAACTTACGTGACCAACAGGAAAATTATGTGAAAGTTATAAACTTCAATCCGAACAATGTCAAATGTTGTGCACAGACAAGACATAAAAAAGTACATACATATATAAGTAAGTGGAATAGTATCAACAGTCACTAGATAAATCCTGCTGTGTGGTCACCTCAATCTTAGTATTTCTTTCCAGGAATTCGATGATTAGTTGTGATGAAACGGTACATTTATTGATGCTGTTTAGTAAAGTAATCGTTAGTAAGAAAAATTACTAAAGGATAGACTGTAGCATTCGTCTATTTAACTTCCGAATGCTACGTAAACTGATTTTACTTATGATAAGCGTTTCAATTGAGGGACCACCTTAAATCGATTGTAATTTTCGAATGGCTTCTTTTACAATCTACAGGTTGAACATACAATCGTTTAAGTACTTTTACTAACGCTAGACCCATATATAAATTTCAAATTCCATCGTGGTCTCCACTCACGGGAACTTATGGTGCTCAATTGAGGGACCACCTTCCGCATGCTAGTTCTTTTTACTGTGTGAACAGGAAGGGTTGATATTCAATAAATTAGTTTTACAAATCTTTTACTATACGCAGTCATATAGAGGAGTTTAAAATGTTAACTAGGTTTTGAGATATGGATGCCTGTCAGTCACGACTGAGGGACCACCTTTAAACGATTGTAAGTTTTGAGTGGCTGCTTTTACAAACTAAAGGCTGAATTTACAATCGTTTGGGAACATTTACTAACGGCTCATGCATTCAAAAAATCAAAATTCAAATGTGGTCCCTCAATGGGAACGCAAACAATTTAACAGCATGAAGTTAGCTAGTCAACATACACCCTGAAGTTAGCTTAGTGTCAGATATTGACAAGCCTAGGTTTTTTATTTTTAATCTACTGCTGGCTGAGATAAGGCGACAGATATTTTTTTTAAAAAGAAGTATAACTTCTAACGCGTGTACATAAGTACACACACACACTTTTTTTAAGTTATTATAATATATAGACAGACAGACAGATAGACAGACAGATAGACAGACAGATAGACAGACAGATAGATAGACAGATAGACAGACAGACAGATAGACAGACAGATAGACAGACAGATAGACAGACACATAGACAGACAGATAGACAGACAGTCAGACAGATAGACAGACAGATAGACAGACAGATAGACAGACAGATAGACAGACAGATAGACAGACAGATAGACAGACAGATAGACAGACAGATAGACAGACAGATAGACAGACAGATAGACAGACAGATAGACAGACAGATAGACAGACAGATAGACAGACAGATAGACAGACAGATAGACAGACAGATAGACAGACAGATAGACAGACAGATAGACAGACAGATAGACAGACAGATAGACAGACAGATAGACAGACAGATAGACAGACAGATAGACAGACAGATAGACAGACAGATGTCGCGACACCACACTGTTCAATGCGAAATAGAAATGAAAATATCTGGCTTGCTTTCTATAAGAGAGAGAGAGACAGACAGAGAAACATGCGACGCCGCACAGCTTACAATAGCTTACTATAGAAAAAAGTGTCTTGACAACATAAAATAAACAACAGTGATTTTGCGAATTCACTAAAAAAAACATCGATCTTCACGTGAAGATCGTTAATAACCCGAATTGCACGGGTTAATGGTGTTTTATCGAGAAGGTTGGTCCTGGTAACCGGCGCAGCCAGAAACGGTGGGCGGCGCCGCCTCCACACATAGCGATCCGGTACACATACGCTCAGGCGCTGCAGCACTCCTGGGTTAAATGCCACGAAGTAACTTAACCAAATATGAAACAAGTGTGAATTCCCGTCGTACCCTCAGTTGGTTGTACCCGACCATACCGAGCACAAACAGAGTGGGGTACATCAACGGGTAAAACGGATATACCCCATAGAGCTTCTTGTACAAGTGGCGCGTGAACTTGTTCTGTACGCGTTTATTTATTGTTGATTAAAAAGTTGACTACTAAAATTACATCAAATTACGTCAGGTGCTGACTAATTTGATAGGACTAAACTAATATTTAGCTTCTGTCTTTTCATAATGAAACAAAGAAAAGGATGCACGCAACTTAAATTTAGTCTAGTTTGTGAACAAGGGAATCGGCACACTTTGACTACGATTTCGATTTTAACAAACTTATTTTTTTTTATTTTATTATGTAATAATAATGTACTAATAAGAGACTGTATGTCCCGCGGAAGTGTGGGGGTCGAGGCTTTTTAAACGCTAAGACTCTTCACAATCGCGAGATATGCTGTCTCAGGGAATATTTCCTAGAAACAGACGTGGGGATGCATCGAGATGCGGTCGCGGTGGACCAGGGCCTCACCCCGCTCTCCTTGGCTAAAGAGAACTGGCGCAAACCTGTAGTGCTTGACACTAACGACCGCAGGGAGGTATGGCAGAGTAAGGAGCTTCACGGATGCTTTTTTCGGGTCCTGCATGGGCCCGATGTAGAGCGTTCCGGGGACCTCTTTGGAGAAACCGAAGGTTTTGTCTGTGCAATTATGGATGAAATTATGATGACGAATAACTACCGGAAATTTACTGTGAAGGACGGCACGATTGACATATTTCGGGCATGCCACCGTCCAGGCAAATCAATCCGTCACATTATCTCCGGGTGTTCTCGTCTGGCTAACGGAGAGTACTTGCATAGACACAATCTTGTAGCCAGGATTATCCATCAGCAACTTGCTCTAAAATACAGCCTTGTGGAATCGGAAGTGCCGTACTATAGGTATGTGCCCGATCAAGTTCTCGATAATGGCAATATCACACTGTACTGGGATCAATCCATCATCACTGACAGGACTATTGTAGCCAATAAGCCTGATATAGTGGTGGTGGATCGATCAGGGCGGCGCGCAATGATTGTTGACATTAGTAGATTGTAATGGGTGTGAATCCGACCCATATTACACCTGGTCCGGTGTGAGCCAAGGCAGCAATTTGGGGCCTCTCGAATTCATCATAATGTGCCGGAATTCGTTAAACATGGCTGTTGTTTATTATTTGTAGATGACCTTAATTAAACTGCTGCTCGAGGTTAATAATAAATGATTGCAAACGACTGCAGGAGGATATAGATAGGGTAGTGGAATGGAGTTAGGACAACAAGCTTTCCTTCAACGTGTTGAAGTGCTCGGTGATGAGTTTTACGCGCACGCGTGCCCCTCTAGTGCACGAGTACGTAGTGGGCGCCACGCCTATGCAACGTGTCTCTGAGGTGCGGGATTTGGGTGTTACTGTCACTCCTGAACTGTCGTTTCGTGATCATATTACGAGGATCTGTAAAAGGGCGTTCAGAAACTTAGAATTTATTCTGAGGCAGACAAGGCACTTCACTAACATGGCTTCAGTCCGGGTCCTGTATGTCGCACTAGTCAGGAGCCATCTGAAACATAGTGCTGTCATATGGGCTCCACACGAGGCCAAGTACACGGTAATGCTAGAACGCTATTAATTTGACAGGACTAAACTAAAATTTATCTTCTGTCCTTTTCTTAATGAAATAGAAAGAAAAAGATACACTGAACTTAAATTTGGTTTAGTTTGTAAATAAGAGAATCGGCACCAATATCAGAATTGAAATCAAAATTAAAATGAAACCCAAAATTACAATTAAAATACAAAATGAAAATTGAAATTATTAATTTATTTAACATTATACCGGATACCACCCGTCCCCTGAACGGTATTCCAGTACCTCACAACCGAACAATCAACCCTTCCTACAATGGTATTTACGGTGCATGATTCCGAGGCCACTCTTTTACGTACTAACGCCCTAAAGTACTCCGTGCTGGCCTTAGAAAACATACCTGATGCACTGCAAAAGCGAGGCAATCCCAACAGCATCTTAAAACCATTACCGTACAGCGCTGAAAGATTGCCAGCCTATTGCTTCTCACTGCCAACGCCCTACGTTCCCGCTCAGTATCCAAATCATCTGAGAGGTCCTCGGCGACCCAGTGCCCTAAGTACTTAAATTTGGCGAACCTACTTATCTGCATATATTATATCTCTAACACAATTTTCAAGTATAAAAAGCCAAGGATTTCATATAAACTTAAACTACGAAAGTCCTTAGTTCAGGCTGTTACAAAATTCTTTCTTAGCTAATGTCCAATGAGTAAAAAAAACCAAAATGTTCATACAAACTTGCGAGAGGCCTCAGACCTCCTTACTCCGGCCCTTTCACAAAATCTTTTTGTTGCGTTTATTGTTGCGGTCGTCTACTAACCATATACTACCTCCCTGCCAAATTTAAATTTAGTAGTACATTTTTTTTTTCAAAAATTCAAGGCTATGCAGAACCAAAGTGGACTCATTTTATCACCTTGAAATATTCCTCGCTCTATCCTTATCGGCTCGCTATTCGTCTGGATTTGCTGACATCCTGGATAGCGAAGAACTGTCCTCCATTGCCCCAAACACGACATCAGGAAGGTGCACCGAGTTGCATCAACTTTATACAACTCTAACACCCTCATGAGCCATGTATGAGGCACCGAGTCATAGGCCTTCTTATAGTCTATCCAACATATTAACAGTTTCTTTCGAGAACGGCGAACCTGTTGACTGATGGCCATATCAATGGGGAGTAGCTCCTTAGTACCTCGGGACCCGTTCCTAAATCCATTTTGAGAAAACTTATCAATAATACATTTTTAAATATTCAAATATAAAACATTTGAAAAAACTTTTAAAAATATATAAAATAGTAGCCCACCAGCATTGGGAATAAAGTCCAAGCTACCGGTGGACAGGGCTCCTGAGAGAGGAACCTCCTGACAATACGCGCCGTGTCCAGAAGTACTGCTTTCTGAATCCTGCCCTTGATCCAGCTGCCAAGCGAGAGCCTCCTTAGATGTTGGTCGAGGCTACTGGCTATTAAGCCATTGGCTGACACGACTATCGGCACAATGACTGCTGTACTCACATCCCACATGTCAACAACCTCGCGAGCCAGATCTAGATACTTGAACTGCTTATCTTTTTCTACTTTCACGAGGTTCTCGTCATGCGGGACTGTAATATCAACAGTCATTTTGCTGATATTTTAGCTGATACATTGAAATTATTGGGGACACTAAGAGAGGATGTGCAAGAGGGAATAAATGTAATAAATGTACTTAAACTTCCTTCAAGACGAGTTACATTGGCGTCAACGCCTCGTCTTTGCAGACTACGCATACGCAGCAAAGAAATGAATTGATGCGTATTGGCGGAGGGCACTCAGACTAGCCGATCATTTCCGCGCCTTTAATTTCGGAGATGTGGTCGTAATATGTGAATCCGATTTGCCGCGTGGATCATGGCCAAAAGGCCGGATCACGAAATTGTTACCCGGCAGAGATGGAGTAGTGCGGACGGCCGATGTTACCACTTTGGCCGCCGGCACATTCAGGAGGCCCCTCCAAAAACTGATTAAGCTGCCTATTTAGTAAAAAAAGGGGAGAATGTGCAAGACTAAACCTTTTTGTCTGTTTTTACTACTTATTGTTTATTAATTTTGAGAGACATAATATATAATTTTGTTTTACCACCGAGAACCAACGTATTTAATATTTGGTCTTTCGAGCCGGATCTGAACCAGCGACCTATGGATTCTGTCCAAGTCAGACGAAGTCGCGGCGCCGCTGGACTCGTCGCAGACCGCGGGCACGCCGCACTGCAGCGGTGCGCTGTACGACATGGTGGCGGCCGCGCTGTAAGTCGATGGTTTGGGTTTATCGTCGTCTTCCACGTCAACGTGCGCGGTGACTGCACGCTCAAATTTCAACCCGTGCAACAAGGCATGATGACGTATGTTACAACAGTCTACACACGCTTTTAATACAAGAAGTTTTATTTTTATGCCAACCTTTCTTTAAATATCTATGACATATTTTTTTTTCTTAATAAATGGCCAACGATCGTTTATTGTCATTTTAACAAACTTATCACAAAACTTCAATTCATGTTTTTGTTGACGCAACGGACAAATATTATTTGTGCTTGTAGTTTTTGTTGAAATGCTTCTACTTTTTTGGATGATCAATTTCAGCTACGACTTTCACCCTATCCCTGAAGCCTTTTTTTTTTTTTTTTACGGATGGGAAATCATCAAATGACTTCTCCCGCTCTGGGCAGAGCGGAAGGGAGTGTCAGACTTGTACTGACTAAAACCCATCCATGTTCCTTCCTTGCCCTTTGTGTTCCAGGGCCGCGGTATCTCTTTCGAACAGCCCGCAGCCCTGGCAGGCATCGGCCCTTGCGGGCCCCTCCCTATTTGCTGACATCTCTTTGAGGCGCGCGTGGAACACGAACGCGCCGTCAACACGGCCTGTCGTCAAAAGACGGACGGACGGCGAGCTAGCCCGTTACTCTCCGTCCACAGGTCCGCGTCTACGGTGGCCGGAAGCCACCACGTGACCCCCGACGCCCGAGGCGTCTCCCGCGGCGGCTGGGACGAGAGGTTCTCTCCCTCTCACGCTCCGCCACCTCCTTCGCTAGCATGACTGCTTCGCAGAAGGAGGTGACGGCGTCCCATTCCCTTTCGCTCCGGACCATGGACTGGACCAGGGCCGGACGCGATAGGTCGCCGCCGCCGATCGCCGCTACGAGGACACGGCGGTGCTCCGCCCAAGCGGGGCAGACCTCTACCGTGTGCTCCACCGTATCCTCTGGGCGACCCTCACAGTGATAACACCCGGGCGTTTCCTCCCGCCCGATTCGGTGCAGGAACCTCCCGAAACAACCGTGTCCGGTGAGGACCTGCGTCAGGCGGAAGGTGAGGGTGCCGTGGCCCCTCTCCAGCCACTCCTCAAAGAGGGGACTTATCGCCACTATTGTGGCGTGCCCTGCACGGGGTCGCGATAGTCACTCTCTCCATGTCGCCATGAGATCGCGCCGGAAGTCTGTCCGCAGTGCGACAATTTGCCGCAGCAGCGGAGTTTCCCCCAGGCGTAGCGCCTCTACGCGCCACTCGTGTAGGCGCGCGAGGACTATCGCCTCCAGATCCCATGGCGGCAATCCAGCAAGAAGGCTCGCCGCCTCGCCGGAGATCGTGCGGTACCCCCGGACTAGCCTTACGGCTACCACCTTCTGAGGCGCGTTCAGGTAGTGGGCGGCTCGCCGCCTTAAGGAACGCGCCCACACCGGGGCCCCGTAAAGGGCCATGGACCGCACGACCCCCGCGTAGAGCCTCCGGCAGGAGGCGTTTGGACCCCCCAGGTTGGGCAGGAGCCGCCTGAAGGCAGCCCCGGTCCGTTCCAATTTGGGGGCCAAACGTCGGAAATGCTCCACGAAGTTCCACCGGCTATCGAGGACGAGCCCTAGGTTTTTCAACGTCGACTCGACGCCGATGGGAGCCCCTCCCGCCGTTACTATGGATCCCGATGGTGGCGCAGTCCGAGGCCCATGAAAGCACATGGCCTCGGACTTGTGCAAAGCCACCTCGAGACCCAATTGCCGGATCCTCTCCACGACTATCGCGACCCCGCGTGTCATAAGTTCGGCCGCCGCCTCGTACGACCTCCCCTGCGCCAGCACCAGCGTGTCGTCAGCGTAACAAACTACGCTGACGCCACCAGGGAGGTCGGCGCGCAGCACCCAGTCGTAACCGATGTTCCACAAGGGCGGCCCTAGAACCGATCCCTGTGGAACACCGCACGACATCTCTCGCCGGTTCCACTGGCCGTCGCGACCGGGGTAGATGACGGCCCTATCCGTTAAGTAGTCCCCGACAATACGACGGAGGTAGGTCGGCACCTGGTGATACCGGAGTGCCTCCCTAATGCAGCTCCAGGGTATGGAGTTGAAGGCATTGGCGATGTCAAGAGACACCGCCAAAACCACCCCACCCCGGGACACCGCATCCCCCGTCGTGAGGGCTCTCACGCGCATGATGGCGTCCACCGTCGAGCGCCTCTTGCGGAAACCAAACTGGTGTTCCGCAAGATCCGGCCCAATCCCCGCAAGGTGCCCGGCGAGGCGGTTTGCAATTACTCTTTCAAAGAGCTTGCCCACCTCGTCGAGCAACACAATGGGCCGGTATGCGGACGGAGAGTCCGCAGGGCGCCCCGGCTTCCGAATGAGGACCAGTTTGCCCGTCTTCCAACGAAGCGGGAACTGGCCTCTTTCCAAGCATGCGCTTAGGAGTCCCTCCAGTCGGGGCCCGAGAGCCTCCGAGGCCAGGACCCAGGCTTTGCCAGGCAAGCCATCGGGTCCCGGGGCGGTATTTTTGGCCTTAAGCCTGCCTACCGCCACTCTCAGGTCTACCCCGGTCACTTCCGGAACGTCGTCGTCGTCCGTTGGGTGGTCCGCTTCTGGCATCGCAAGCGGCGGAGCCATAGGTGGGGGAGGGTGTTCCCCACGCGAGGGGAACAGAGCGCTCACCACATCCACCACCAGCTCAGGCCGGAGACTCTGCGTCAGCGGGGGGGCCCTGGTGCGGAGTTTGTCCCTCACCATTTTGTCCGCTGGACAGCCTCTAGGAGGGCGGTCTTCGCCACTCTGTATCCCTCATACAGCTCCACCTCAATGGCTGCCGCATCCGGAGGGCGGATGCGGAGCCTGCGATGCCTGGCGTACAGGTGCCGCGCAGCGACGCACGCCTCGCGCAGAGACGTCAGCTCTCGCGACCACCAGTACACCTGACGCCGGGCGCTTTCTGGCCGAACTCGGGGCATTGCCACGTCGCATATATCGGACATGGCCTCCTGGAACCAACCCGCCTCATCGTTGATGTCGGCAGGCCTGACCGGTGATGTCACCCAGGCCTGCACTATCGAGGCTTCCAGGAGGAGCTCCCGGGCCAGCTGCTTCAGCGCCCATCGCGGACCACTCGGGGCCTGTAGGACCAGCGCGCTTGAGGTCTGGGCAGAGACATCGAACCGGATATACCGGTGGTCGGAGTATGTCTCCACCCCCTCCATGACGCGCCAGTCAACGACACGCGGTGACAGAGCGGGGCTAGCGAACGAGATGTCCACCACCGAATCACCCCGCATCCGCACACACGTGGGGACAGAACCCCGATTTAGGACGACTAGGCCTGTCTTCAGAGCCCAGTCCTCCACCATCCTACCCCGCACGTCAGTGTAACGAGAACCCCAAGCCAAGTTCTTGGCATTGAAGTCCCCGAGCACAAGCACGGGGAGGGGATAGCTACGGACGACGACACTCAACTCCCTGAGGGAGTTGTGGAACTCGGCGAGAGTTCGGTTCGGGGAGAAGTAGACACCCACCACGACGATCTCCCCGAACCGTGCTGCTACGCACCCCTGACCCTGCCTGACACTCTCCAGGGTCGGGGAACCGGCGGCGGCCGACGAAATGATGGTCACTGAGCCACTAAGGTCCTTCACCCAGTCTTCCCTGGGCAGGACAAAGTAGGGCTCAGCGTCAACAACAAGAACAAGTCTCGCGGCTTTGATGGGACCGAGGGTCTTGGCTTAACCGCCCGGACCGCGAGGTAGAAAACCTCTCGCTCACTCTTGACTATAGGAAGGGTTCATTAATGCAACACGCGGACCGCCGTGTCCTCGTGGCAGCAATCGGCGGCAGCGACCTATCGCGTCCGGCCCTGGTCCAAGCCATGGTCCGGAGCGAGAGGGAATGGGACGCCGTCACCTCCTTCTGCGAAGCAGTCATGCTAGCGAAGGAGGTGGCGGAGCGTGAGAGGGAGAGAACCTCTCGTCCCAGCCGCCGCGGGAGACGCCTCGGGCGTCGGGGGTCACGTGGTGGCTTCCGGCCACCGTAGACGCGGACCTGTGGACGGAGAGTAATGGGCTAGCTCGCCGTCCGTCCGTCTTTTGACGACAGGCCGTGTTGACGGCGCGTTCGTGTTCCACGCGCGCCTCAAAGAGATGTCAGCAAATAGGGAGGGGCCCGCAAGGGCCGATGCCTGCCAGGGCTGCGGGCTGTTCGAAAGAGATACCGCGGCCCTGGAACACAAAGGGCAAGGAAGGAACATGGATGGGTTTTAGTCAGTACAAGTCTGACACTCCCTTCCGCTCTGCCCAGAGCGGGAGAAGTCATTTGATGATTTCCCATCCGTAAAAAAATAAATAAAAAAAGGGTATTTTTTTTATCATTTGCATTATTTTTTTTCTGTTTTCAACTGTCTAAGTGATGTTAAGTATTAATAAAAATAATATCAACAAACAGTCACTACTTAGTTTTTACTTTTTCAAGAAAATCCTGCTGTGTACCTCAATCTTAGTATTTCTTCCCAGGAATTCGATTATTAGTTGTGATGAAACAGTACGTTTATTGATTTACGCTGAGTAGTAAAGTAATCGTTAGTAAAAAAAAATACTAAAGGATACTGTCGCATTAGTCTATTTAACTTCAGAATGCTACGTAAATTGATTTTACTTATGATAAACGTTTCAATTGAGGGACCAACTTAAATCGATTGTAATTTTTGAATGGCTTCTTTACAAACTAAAAGTTGAATATATAATCGTTCAAGTATTTTTACTAACGCTAAACCCATATGTAAATTTCAAATTCCATTGTAGTATCCACTCACGGGAACTTATGGTGCTCAATTGAGGGACCACCTTCCGCATGCTAGTTCTTTTTACTGTGTGAACAGGATGGGTTGATATTCAATGAATTAGTTTTACAAATCTTTTACTATAAGCAGTCACAAAGAGCAGTTGTAAATTTTAACTAGGTTTTGAGATATGGATGCCTGTCAGTCACGACTGAGGGACCACCTTTAAACGATTGTAACTTTTGAGTGGCTACTTTTACAAACTAAAGGCTGAATTCACAATCGTTTGAGAACTTTTACTAACGGCTGACGTATTTAAAAGATTAAAATTCAAATGTGGTCCCTCAACGGGAACGCAAACATTAGTTTGTAAGTTTTTATGCCCTGGCTAAAGGACTTACACTCAAGGCATCCACAGGATAGCCCGGTTAAGCAGACGACAACTCTCTAGATTGAACTGCGAAATACCTTTAAAAAAATAAAAAACGTGCCGCTGCCTATAGCATTCAATTATTCGCAGCAAACGCACGTATTCCGGAGGCGCTTAGCGTAATTTAAAAAAAATATGTACTAAAATGAATAAACGGAATAATAACTTCAAAATGATCAGTTTCGGATTTTTTTTTATAACCAATGTAAGTAGACCTCAGATCTATACCATCAATCATATGAAATAGGGTTCAACTTAGGCTGGACGTTTTTAGGTTGTACACGCCCGCGCGGATATATAAAGCGCGCCGAGAGGCGTGCCGCTGTCGCAATGACGGGGAGAACAAGTGCCTTTCGGCTTCGTTAAGAGTCTTTTTACACCCTTTATGTATGGCTTAGCCTATGCCTTGGGAGAAGCAAGCCAAATATTTAGGAGTCATTACTCGACCAACATCTGTCCTTCAGTCCCCACATCATTGCAGCTCGCGACAGAGCTTTCTTCCCTATGGGCAGACTCCATTTCTTGCTTACGACAAAAAGCAAACTGCCCCACAGGTGCAAGTTGCGGCTCTATACCGAGGTGATTCGTCCCATCATGCCTTGGTGTGTTCGCACATACCAAGCCTAAATACCTCTATAGGATGCAAGTTCTGCAGAAACGATCGTTCGCAAAGTCACGGGAGCCCTTCTATGTCCGCAATGACCACAAAATTCCCACTATCCAGCAGTTCATGAAGCGCCTCTCCAAGCGCTTCTTCGACTCTGCCATTAAGCATCGTAACCCCCTGATCGCATCGGCGCGTATTAGTCAGATTCGCCGTCCTAGGCATACTTTAGTCGATCCCGACGCGACGCTATCACCCTCCTCCAGGAGACTAGCACGCTCAAGAAGTATGCACAAACAACCGTCTTTCCGCCCACCCCGTCGCGAAATCCCGGTCCATTCCTCCACGTGTGTCCAGTGGCTGCTGGTCCCTTTAGATACGTCTGAAGGGAACAGCAGTTGCTGGGCCGGTGCACCCTGGGCGCGGGCAGTATCTTTCCCCGAGGAATGGGAAGAGATTCTTATTCTTCGGGGATTGGTACTGTCCGTGGCTAATATTCTGACTGGGAGGGGTCCAACCTGGACCAACGGGGCGTTGTTCCGCGTGACCCTCTGAATAGCAGAGGGCACAGTGGAGCAGCAAGGGCGGGCTCGGTGTGCACTCACCCTGCCTCCGAGCAGACAGTGGAGGACTGCGTCCTTCACTGTCCCCGTCGAACTCGTAACCCATCGAAGTGTCGTGGAACAAGTCTCGCGGCTTTGATGGGACCGAGGGTCTTGGCTTAACCGCCCGGACCGCGAGGTAGAAAACCTCTATAAAAAGTTACCCCGAATCCCAAGTGGCGGAGCACCGCGAGGGGATGTATGGCTGACGGGCGTTCATATGAACAATCAGTCGTTAGTGCTTCCCCCGCCAGAGTACTTGCCGACCCTCTGGCGGGTTATAAATGACATAGGCTTATCCGTGGTACAGGGGTCTCTGCCCGGATGGACTTTTATTTCCCCCATACTCGTGGGACTGAATATGGAAAACCCAACAAACAAAACTGCCGATAAAGGCGAAGGAGAGAGTAGGGATACGGGGTCGGAGTCCGACGCCGTATCGAGTGGTGCTAGCGCGGGAGGCTCGGAGAGCTCCCGCCGCGGGAGGATCGGAGCTGCTGCTGAGAGCAGCAAGTATGCGGGGTCTGCGTCAGGCGAAGTGGCCAAATTGCGGGCGGAGGTCGCCCGCCTGACGGCCGCGACGGAAGGAGAATATGCAGCTCCGAGCAGATCTGGCAGGTCTGCGCGAGCCTGGCTCCCGCAAGGCGGCCCGCAATGTGGACCAGCAGCGGCAAAGCCAGCCCGTGCCGTCAGAAAACTAGGTCCTGAGCCTGGTTCGGCAGGAGCTGGCTGCCTTCCAGGCGCGGTTCGCCGTCCTGGAGAGCATCGTCCTGCACCCTCCCCTGACGGCAAACAAGGCGGCCTCGAGCCCGAGGACGGCCTCATATGCGGCTGCAGCCGCTGCCTCCTCCGAGGCGGGGCCGTCCAGCCAGCCCTCCGGCAGGGCAGTGCCGGCGCCAAAAAAGCCGGCTCCGGCGAAACCGCCGCCGGCTAAAAAGGCGACAGCCCCAAAAAAGGGCAAAGCTGCTGCACCGGTGGAGAATGTGCCAGCGCCAGCAGCCAGCCTGCAGGCGCAACCGCCCCCCCCACCCCCTAAGCCTCCCGTGGCCGAGGCCGGTTGGCAGGTGGTCGGGGAGAAAAAGAAAGGGCGGAAAGCGGCCAAAAAGGCCCGAAAGGAGAAGCGGAGGCGCCAGCACAAGGCGCGGAGCGCTAGGCTCCGCGCCCCGAAAACCGCAGCTGTAGTGATTACACTACAGCCGGACGCGGAAAAGAGGCGCGTGTCCTACCGCGACGTACTCGCAAAAGCGAAAGCGGCGGTGGATCTCGGGGAGCTCGGGATCACCGGGGGCCTCCGGCTCAAGGTCTCTAAGACAGGGGCTCGAGTGCTGGAGATCCCTGGTGAAACCAGTGGCTCGTCCGCTGACGCTCTGGCTGAAAAGCTCAGAGCGTCCTTAGATGCGGACGAGGCCCGAGTGTCCAGGCCCGTCAAATGTGCAGACATGCGCATCGTGGGCCTGGATGACTCGACAACCAAGGAGGAGGTGTTGGCTGCCGTAATCAAGTCCGGGGGGTGCCCTGCCGAGCAGGTCAGGGTAGGCACCCTACGTCCGGACCTCACGGGCACGCAGACCGTCACGGTTTGCTGCCCTGTTACGGCGGCCAAAAAAATCGTGGAGGACCGAAGGCTCCTGGTGGGCTGGGTTGCAGCGCAGGTGAAGCTGCTGGAGCCCAAACCTCTGAGGTGCTACCGCTGCCTCGTGGGACACCACGTGTCAGTGAAATGCACTTCGGAGGTGGACCGCAGCGGACTTTGCTTCCGCTGCGGTCAGCCCGGTCACATGGCCGCGGTTTGTTTCGCCACGCCGCACTGCTCTGCATGTGCGGCGGCTGGCAAACCGGCCGATCACCGGGCAGGGAGTAAGACCTGCGCCCCACCCGCCCAGCTAACTGCTAACTGCTGTTCCCTTCAGACGTATCTAAAGGGACCAGCAGCCACTGGACACACGTGGAGGAATTCTGACGCACCCCATCCCTGAAGCCTCTGTTATTAGTATCATGACGCGCTACTGTTGGCAAGGAGAAGCCAATAGCGCCACCGAACCTACACTGCAAGTTAGCTTCACACGAGAGAAAATCAGCAAAAATTTCGATTTTTGACAAGCTGCTATCGCACGAATTAGCGTAATCCAACCACCGTGGTCGCAATAGCGGTGGCAGCTTGCTCCATGGTGTCTGAAACAGCTCGGGCGAGGGTAAGTGGTCCGGATGATTTAACAGACGGATTACTTCCACGCTATTTCGTACACGGCTAGCAAAAATTACGAGGTCTCCGGCTATCGTAGCTTACCTTAGGCAGCGCACGTAACACAGATACTTCATGCATCACGACGAGCTCGGGGCGTCCATAGCGCGCGTCCATAGCGCGCGTCCATAGCGCGCGTCCATAGCGCGCGTCCAGCGCAGCTAGCACCACCCCGGGGGCACGCGCCGCTCCGCGCAGGGCGCACGACAACCTTGATAAATTATCGGTTGGCGATAAACTTTTAGCTGTATTTTCATACGCACGTTTTAAAGCTAGCCAATCTAAAAGGGACTTAGTAGTAGATTGCTTGTTAGGTTTATGTTAGCTTGACATTCGCAACTGATTATCATCATCTATAAATGGCGACAGCTTGAACAGGCGACTATTACGAGGCAACGGCTGTTGGTCCGCAAAAAATCATCTTTAAAGGAATCTAGTCACGGCCTATTCCACTGACATCGATCACAGGTTCAGTGGGCTAGTCTGAGGAGAGTAAGAAGGCAGGACCTGAGGATCCAGCGAGATTCTAGAGTTAACTCAGATCGTTTGACTTGAGTTGCGTTATCTGCTACTTTTAAATCACTTGGAATCCAACGCCACTCGCCGACGTCCGTGAGCTCAAGTATCTTGCTTACTCTATGAGACACGAATGAGAAAAAACCGGTAAAAACTCCATGGTTACTCTTTTCAAATCATTTGGTAATACAATATTATCATGTTACAGATTTCAATGCATTTAACGTGAAAAAAGTGCTAAAATTGTGCACATGATAACAAGTAACAAAAAAACCAGTACCGTTTTGCAGTACGCCTGTGGTTAGGGTTGCCAACTGTATTATAATATATAGTATTGTACTTTATTTCGGGTCTGCGGCGTACTAAATGCCGTTGAAGAAATATATAGTACGCAATAATACTATATTTTCAACACAGATCTAAAAAACAAATACTTCATTTTAAAATATACTTTTGACTGAATGCCATAGCATGTATCCGAACTCATTTGTCAAAAGGAAAGACTGTAGTGAGTTGAGAGTTCACTGACAAAACTACAGGCCAAAAATGGCCGCATATTTAAAAAAATACTAAAACTAACTCACCAAAATTAGTAATTTCATTCCCGCCACTTCGGCATTCACAGAAAGGATATTTTTGGTTAGGAATTCGAAATGGCGAGAAGAAAGAAACAGAATAAAAACTGAGTTTTTGATTCATATTAATTTAAAATTGAACGTAATAAAGCATATAATACACTTTTATTTTAGACAAAAACATAAAATTTTATAAAAATAAATATATTTAATAATACATTTTTGTCTATTTTTTGCTTTTTCCAGTGAAGTGAAGTTTCCTTTGAAGTGTACTATATTTTTTACAGTTTATTTTGAAAAATACTATTTCGCCAAAGAAATGTTGGCAACTCTACCTGTGGTTAGACGACCTACTTACCTCTTGGAACTGTATCCGTTTCATTGTGTCCCGTGTATTGTTTTAAGTTAAACAGTGTATCGCACCCAGTGTGTTTTCATAGCACGAAACCCATCGTCTGCTCACATAATGCTCGAGCATAACTCACTAAGTGCGACGGCGCGGCTCTCGGCGCGTGTTCAAGTAGACGACGAAACCATGGCGCAATCTAATTTAAAGCATTAAAATGTTGACGTGCTCGATAGATGGCGTTGACGTCGAATTAGATCGCGCTATGGTTTCGTTACCACCGATAGTGAGGTGTGGGGGTTCCGGAGGCGTTCAATAATAAAATGAGTGTTCAGCGCAACGTTCCCTTTAAGACTAACTCTAACTAATATTACAGTAATGCCTTTTGTTATAATATATTATGCTACTACATATAGGTACCACTCCACATATAGGGGGTTCTATTGAAAAAAAAAATAATGATTACATTTTTTTTTTACATAGTAAAGTAAGTAAAGTAAAGTAGAATTTATTTGCATAGATTGCAGTTACATAAAAATACGATGTTACAATAAAATGGGTGAGCCTTGTGCAATCTACCTTATATTAGGCATGCAAACATAAGTAAAATTGTCAACTAAATTGAAAATTAAATGAAATAATGTTATACAGTTAAAAATTATAGTAGGCATAGTACAACTGAAATAAAAAAAATGGATAAATTGAAAGAATGAGATCATTTGAATGTCAATATTAATTATTATTATTATAAGCCTATGTTCTCCCACTGCAGGGCAAAGGCCTCCCTTCCCTCCTTCCACATTATAATAATTCATTATATTACATTGAATTATTCAACACACAAGTCAGTGTCATTTAAAAAGTCATTTACTGAATAATAGCATTTTGCAATCAATAGTGATGTCAGTTTCTTTTTAAAATTTTGAATTGTCATTTTTTATCATATTAGGTACTTTATTAAAAATTATTGGGCCCATACTAATCACACTTTTTTTTGAGCAGTGCAGTGTTACATCTCTCAACATGTAGTAAGTGTTTATACTGACTTCTTATAGGTCTTTTCCTACTTTTTGACACTGAAGTGAAAAGGTTCATGTTACATTTAACAAAGAGTGCAATTTCTAAAATATACATACTCGGGAAAGATAAAAGTTTTAGGGACTTAAACACCCAGGGCTGCGGGCTGTTCCAGGGCTGCGGGCTGTTCGAAAGAGATACCGCGGCCCTGGAACACAAAGGGCAAGGAAGGAACATGGATGGGTTTTAGTCGGTACAAGTCTGACAATCCCTTCCGCTCTGCCCAGAGCGGGAGAAGTCATTTGATGATTTCCCATCCGTAAAAAAAAAGGGACTTAAACACAGGACTTTCCGTCACTTTCATGTTACGAATTGCCCTTATACAACGTTTTTGGGCTTTGAACACTTGTTCTTGTAGTGTACAGTTTCCCCAAAAGATTATCCCATATCTTAAAATGGACGCGACTAGACCATGGTATGCAATTACTGTTATGGAGATGTTAACCTTTTTCGCTAAATTGTATAGGACATATGCAGATACGTTCAGTTTTTTACACACTTCTTCTGCTTGAGGTTTCCACGTCAACTGGCTATCTATCATTATACCTAGAAATTTCGCAACTACTTAGTCAATACTACAGTTATTATATTCTATCGCTATATTCGGTACTGATGTGCGTTGATAATAGTACATTATGATATAAGTGCGGTAAGTTGAAAATTACAGCCGAGGCGATATTGCTAGCCCGAGCCGTAGGCGAGGGCTATAAGAAAACAGAGGCTGTAATTATCAAACCGCACGTATTTCATACGACGTTTTATAACATATTTGCGAGGAAATCAATAAAACTCAGACTTTCTTAAACGAAACTTTGATACGCTTGTAAGTATCAATCGGTCGATTTTTCGGGCAGATTCTTAGAGTAGCCGTTTTCGCTGCCTCTAAGACTTCAGGCGGTGTCAAATTAATAAATTCATCATTACTTGACGACATTTTTAAATAAAAACAATACAGCGAAAAGAAAAAGCGCGCGGAATAATTTTTACTTGTTCACAAATTAGTGAGCCGTGCGGATTAGCGCTTTTTTTTAAGGCAAAGGCACAAAAACAGCCAGTATTACTAATATAGTAATTTTTTTTTTTTGACGTTATACTTCTTATGGCGCGTTAGGGAAAAATGATGAGAGTAATTTTTTACGATGCGCGCGCACACCGACACCTAAATTTAACAGCATGAAGTTTGAAGGAATCTATTGTCAAAATTAATTAAATTAAAGAATTTAATGTTAATTTATTATATTTTATCTCCCAAAGTTAATTTTATTCATAAAATTTTGACCACTTTTCTGACATAAAAACTCTTTGCTAAGATTTAAAAAAGTACCGTTCGTTTTGACGGAGCATCTTGAAACCGTGCGTTTTACTTTACATTACCGCACAAGTATGTAATGAGATTGGCCGAAATTCCCTACCACGTACTCTCGTAGCCTAATTGCGTAATTGGGTTGGGTATTATATATAGTATATTCAATAAAAATTGATATTGAAATTGGTGAAATAAGAGACCCTTTACGAAGCAAATGTGTTATAAAAGTGCATTACGTTCGTTATTTGCAGGTTAATTACAAAATTATTTTTGTCAAGCCAATTCACAATGTCTTTAAGTGTATTATTTATGTCCTGTTCATATTTATTTAAGTCTGTACATTTAATTAGTGCGGTACTGTCGTCAGCCAATAAGACCATCGGGTGTTTAATGTGATGAGGTATGTTATTTATGTATAGCAAGAATAAAAGTGAGCTAAGAACTCCACCTTGAGGTACACCATGTCTTATAATTCTTGCTTCGGATTTATATTTTTTCTCACACCCAAATTTTCGAAATTTCCGTGTATTGTTTACGGTCATCTAAATATGACTTAATTAGATCAAGTACGTTTCCTGTTATTCTATACATGTCAAGCTTATTCAGCAGGGTTTCGTGATGGACACAGTCGAAAGCTTTTGTCATGCAGATACATCAATTTTTCCATTTTTATTTATTTTTACATTTGGTTCTAAATCTTCTATAAAAGTATACGGGCCTTCAAACAATTTAATTTAATTTAATTTACTTGCATTTTTATTTCTAATTAATAATTTATCACCCTATTTATACATTACTGGATATGTTTTCTTGTCAAAATTACATTTTCTTAATTGTTTGTTCTTGATTACATTTTCTCTTGCATCCTTACATGCTAACTGTAATCTATACTTAAGTTCTAAACAGTAATCATTTGGGTTATACAATGGTTCTACTATTGTGCTGACTCTACATAGAATTTTACTAGGTTTTCCAAATACTAATTCATAAGGTGTGTACTTTTTAATAGTGTGGACTGTATTGAAAGACCAGTACGGTAACCAGTGACTCCAAGCTTCTGGACATTTGTCACATTGAGTGCGTAAATAGGCTCCTAGGTTTTTATGTGAGTTCTCTAGGGATCCTATAGTTTGATGATGGTAAGATGTAGAATTGAGTTTTTCTATTCCTAGTAACTTGCATACTTTAACCATTGTAGAAGCCATGAATTCGGTGCCTCTGTCTGTTAATATTGTATTTGGAATACCAAACCTTAATATAAAGTTATTAACTAATGCTCTAGCTACAGTTTTACTTTCCTTATTAGGTAATGGATATACCTCTACGAACTTACTTAAATCGCATTGAATACTTAATATATATGAATTAACCTTCTAATTCCTTCTCTAATGGGCCCACTATATCTAAAAATATTTTTTGAAAAGCTGTGGTCGCCGTTGTTGTGGCAACCATAGGCTGAATGGTATTACGACCATATTTCATTATTTGACATTTATCACATTTTTTTATAAATTGTCTTACATCTTGTTCTAATTCTGGCCAGTAAAATCATCGCATGATATTATTTATCATTCTACGTACCCCTGCATGATCAGCGGTTGGTAGTAGGTGATAGTCATTTAAAATGAATTCTTTTTCGTCTTGCATCTCAATTCTTTTAATACCTCGTAAAACGAGCCGGATCACTGTTACGGCTGTGCCGTTGGTTTACTTCGGTAGCTGAATAATAATGCACTAGTTTTTTGTTAATTTGTCTAAAATATAAATAAAATAAATTTTATACTGAAAGATTGACAAGCTCTGTTTTGAACGTTTTCACACGTGCTTAAGATAAGACCACTCGCTCTACAATGGTGGATTCAAATAATTGAAGGGCGCACCGCACGGCCTCTGTCATATGACGCCCGAACACATACAAAATTTCAAATTTTAACTTATACACTTTTACATCCTGCGTTTACTCTTTATAGGTACTGCCCTTGAATTTTATATTTAACTTATACAATATTATATTTAACATACACTCGAAAACTTAAATTTTATAACAATTTTATAAATCCTTAATTTAACAAATGTAGGACCTGACAAAGGTTTGGTTAGCAAATCAGCTACTTGTTTTGATGTACCAATATAACTTAACTTTAATAAACAGTTTTCTCACGAATGAAATGGTGTTTAATATCAATGTGTTTTGTTCTTTTATGCAAAACTGGATTTTTAGCAATTTTAATTGAAATCTGGTTGTCCTCATAAATTAATGCATATTCAACATTAATAGAAAAATCACTTATTAATTGTTTAAGCCAACAAGCTCCTGCAGTAGCCAAACTAAGTGCCATGTACTCAGCTTCTGTCGAGGACAAAGCTACAGATGGTTGCTTTCTAGTACACCATGAAACAGGAGAACCAAATACTTTAAAAACAAACCCAGCTGTTGACCTTCTGTCAACCAAATCACCTACCCAGTCAGAATCTACATAACCAACAATGATAACATCATTCTTGTTTCTTTCAAATACTAAACTTAAGTCAATTGTGCCTTTAACAAATCTTAGAATTCTTTTTAACATATTCCACAAGTATTCACTAGCACATATTTGAAAACGACTTAATATTGGGACACTTGCACACAAATCAGGTCTGCTACCTAATACTGCATACAACAAACAACCAATTAATTGTCTACATCTTGTTTCTAACTCTTGAGATTCAGAATTTTCCCTTTTGAATTTTGAATCCATGGGTGTAGCAACGCTTTTACAATCTGACATGTTATATTTTTGTAAAATCTGTTTAAGGAACGCTTTCTGATTATTTTTTAAAATACCATTAATAACATCCTGTTCGATAGATATTCCCAAAAAATATTTTGCTAAACATTTTTCTTTAACAAATCCTTAGTTGTTTTTACAGATTCAGTATCCGTCCCTGCTAATAATAAATCATCAACATACAGTAAAGGTTGAAGGAAAACATCGTGAGGAAACCGGCATGTCCTAGAACCAAAAATTCGAAGACATGTGACATCTACCAATCCGCACTGGGCCCGCGTGGTAGATTATAGCCTATTCCCTCTCATAGAGAGGAGGCCTGTGTCCCAGCAGTGGGAACATTAAAAAGGCTGATGATGACGATACAGTAATAAATAAACAATTTGTCCACTAAACTGTTTAACATAGAGACCATAATCAGTTTTACATTGTTTGAAACCTTCGGATAACATAACCGAGTTGAACTTATCATTCCAGTTTTTGGGTGAGCTTTTTAGACCATATAATGACTTTTTAAGTTTACATACATACATACATAAACTCACGCCCTTTTCCCATGGGGGTAGGCAGAAACCACAGAACGCCACCTGCTACGATCCTTACATACTCCTTTTGCCTCGTCCGCGTTCATACATCTGGTCATACACGCACGCCGGTCGCGAGTACTACGCACCTGACCTTTCTGAAGAACCTCACCAATGAGGTCAGCGTATGTTCTTCTAGGGCGTCCCCTCCCGGCGTTGCCACTCTCATCTGCCTTGTAAATACTTTTTGTTAGTCGCCTTTCACTCATCCTCTCCACATGACCAAACCCATTAAGTTTACATACCATGCCATTATCAGAATAACC
This sequence comes from Lycophotia porphyrea, assembly GCA_950005105.1. Classification (NCBI taxonomy): domain Eukaryota; kingdom Metazoa; phylum Arthropoda; class Insecta; order Lepidoptera; family Noctuidae; genus Lycophotia; species Lycophotia porphyrea. The sequence goes on from OX465389.1 coordinate 11,925,572, forward strand.
CTCTGGCAAAGACAAATATATCTCATCTTTAATATCACCATGAAGAAAGGCACTTTTAACATCCATTTGATGTACTGACATACCCTTTTGATTACAAATTGCCAATAGAGTGCGAACTGTTGGAAGCTTGGCAACTGGTGCAAATAAATCATCATCAATAAAATCTGTTTGTTGAAAGCCTCTAGCCTTGTAACTAGTAATATTACCTCGATCATCAAGTTTTTTTTTGCCGTGCCTCGGAAAGCACGTTAAGCTGATGGTCCCGGCTGTCATTTGAAGATCTTTGACAGTCGTTAGGTAGTCAGTGGCCCAAAAAAGTCTGACAACCAGTCTTACCAAGGGGTATCGTATTACCCAGTATTAACTGGGTTGTGGAGGTCAGATAGGCAGTTGCTCCATGTAAAATACTGGTATTCAGCTGCATCCGGTTAGACTGGAAGCCGACCCCAACATAGTTGGGAAAAGGCTAGGCAGATGATGATGATCAAGTTTTCTTTTATATACCCATTTGCTTTCAATGACTTTACTATTTTCTGGTTTTTGTTCAAATTCCCATGTATTATTTTCATTTAAACTAATTATTTCTTCTTTCATCGCATTTTGCCAATTTGCTTTTTCCGTACTATTCATGGCTTCTTCATATGTTTTAGGATTATCTAAACTAATATTATAAAGAGGTAAAATTTGTTTGTAAGTTTGTATGTTTGTATGTAGGGGGTAATCTCCGGAACTAACTATCCAATTTTAAAAATTGTTTCATTGGTAGAAAGCTACATTATCCGTGAGTGCTATAGGCTATAAATTATATTGATAGCATGCATATTAGCCGAGCTATCACAATTATTGTCGGGCCAGGCGGAAAAAAATACCTCTCGAAACGGAGTTATTTGCATGCGCTGCCTAAACCGTTGAATATAATTGAAAACAATGTAGAGCAACCTGGTCCGTTTTAAATAGTTCTACAAAAAAAGCGGTTGAAGTGTCTTCTATAAAACTTAACAAACATGTATAATCTGTACTATATTCTTTATGCCAAAATGGCTTCCTAATTTGGTTTCTTGGTCTTAAACTTCGTGTTTACTCTACCTGACTTTGAACTTCAGTATTTGTATCATAGAAGTCTCCTTCAGATTCATTACTCGACTCATCAACATTATCATTAACATTATAACCCTTTATTTCGTTATTTGCTTCTATCTGACTACTTATTGTACTATCCCTACTAATTTCATCCAGTATAATATGGTCTATATCGTTATTTTCCTCCAATGAGTTTTCAGTACTTACGTTATTTTTTTTGAGTGTAATTTCAAAATTTTCTGTAATTTCCCTATTAGTTATTTTATTTTTAGTTATTCGAAACGCCTAGTTGACGCTTCCCGTGACCCAAGGGCTGGCTTTTACTTTGGCCAGAGGCTAAGTGTTGCCATACAACGTGGCAACGCCGCCAGTCTCTTGGGCACATTACCATCTGACAGCGTTGAGGAGGAGTTTTTCGATGCCCTTTTATAGTTTGTTGTTAGTTTATCTATTTTAGTTTAATAGTTTTTAATTATCAATGTATATTTTATTTTTATCTTTAAAGTCACTCATCATCTTCCTGCCCTTATCCCATTCTATTTGGGGTCAGCGCAACATGTTTTCTTCTTCCATTCTCCCCTATCAGACGTCACGGCATCGTTTACTCCATTCTCTTTCATATCAGTCTTCACACAATCCATCCATCTTTTCTTTGGCCTGCCTCTCCCTCTCCATCCATCAACATTCATGTCCATCACTCTTTTAGTCACATGCGTTTCATCCCTTCTCATTACATGTCCATACCAAGACAAACGACTTCCTTTCAATTTTTCTGTAACAGGCGCCACTTTCAAACTTCCTCTAATATACTCATTTCTTACTTTATCCATTCTTGTCACTCCACACATCCATCTCAACATTCTCATCTCCGCTACATGCAATCGTTTTTTATCCTTCTTCTTCCCAGCCCAGCATTCTGACCCATACAGTACGACAGGTCTAATCACGGACTTGTATATTTTCCCCTTTAGCTTGAGGGGCATCCGTGGGTCGCAAGTTGTTCCAGTGACCTGTCGCCATTTCATCCATCCAGAGTTGATCCGGTGCGTTACGTCCCGGTCTACTTCTCCTTAAAGTCACTATCTTTTATAAAAACTACATCCCGTTTAATCTCTACTATATTTTCTTCTTTATAATCCTTAGTTAATTCCCCATAACCAACAAAGTATCATTTCTTTCCTTTTGAATCTAATTTTCTTCTAATTTTCTGAATTTTCTTCTTTTTTTTTAGGTACATGACTAAATACTGGATTTCCAAATTTTTTTAAACTATGTATATCATAATTCCTACCCGACCAACATTCATAAGGCGTTTATTAGTATTTTTATTTTTAACATAAATTCTGTTTAATGTATACACAGCCGTATTGACCTGGGAAGTTAAATTTACCTTGTGTGATAAATCAAAAATAAACTGCATTACATAGAACTTATCCACACTTTTACCAACAGAACATATTGTTATTTTTAATTAACGCACATGTTTTATCTTTAATTTGAAACATATAACCATTATTTACAGCTTTTGTAACAGAGAATAAGTTTACCTTCAGTTCAGGAACATATAATACATTATTTAGTGACGTTTCCACATACTCGTTACCGTTATAGGCCTTGAGAATTATTTGTCCTATTCCTTGTACTTTTAGTTTTCTCCCGTCTCCAACTATAACATATCTGTCACCTGAAGTCCCTGAAAATCTGAAAAAAATAAGTTTTATTAGGGGTCATGTGGTCACTTGTACCACTGTCCACTATCCATTCTTCTGTGCCATTGTTATTACCAATAAATACACTTGAAACAAAGGCATTTGCTTTTGAGCTGTCCCCTTTACTAACTAGTGAGCTATTTCCTTTATTATCCTATGAAAAATTCCCTTTATTTTCTTTAGAACCTTGTCTTTTATTCTCCTTGGAACTGTTTCCTTTTTCTTTATTTTTCTTAAAGTACCTAGCACTGCTCTACTGTATGTCCCATCTTCTTACAATATGAACAAGTCATGTTTGATGTGCATACATTTTTCTTATGGCCAATCTTCCCACATTTGAAGCATTTTATGTTTTGCACGGTTAAGGTGACGGGCTCCTCATTTCCTTGCATGCGCTCTTCTTCTATAAGTAACCTTGCCTGCATGTCATTTAAATTTTGTGATTTTTGAGGAACACTTTCCCACGCTGACACGAAGTGTCTATATTGAGGTGGTAATGTCATGAGCACCTTGGTGATGATCATTTTGTCAGAAACTGTTTCGCCTAACTGCTTCAATTGATTTGCCATGTCATTGTGTTCTATTTTACTAAATAAGTTTGCCATACCTCCTTCTTCATAATTATATTTCATGAATCTTTCATGCAATAGATGAACGCTCGTTGAGCTTTTAAGTTCGTAAATACTTGACAACTTGGTCCACATATCTGCCGGAGTACTACAAGTTAACAGATGTTGCATGACGTTTTCTGTAACTCTCGACACGATGTGTGTTTGGGCTTTGGCGTCTGAAATCTCCCATTCCTTTGGTTTTAAGCTAGCATCATTTACCTTTATTGTAGCATCGACGACACCGAAGAGTCCTTGCCCGTTTAGTCGTAAATCGCCCGTAAAATCTTCGTTTGGAATTTTCGCTGCCCGTTAGTTTCACTATAGTGATTCCAGCGGCGGCGTTTACCCCGGAAGCAGAATCCATGATGGTTTCGAGTCGTTCCGAGTTTTATTCTTGACCTGTCTGCATCTGTCTTAGTACCAATAGGCCGGTCTGGGCCCATAACCTATTATGGTTTAAATCAAAGGCGTGGCAGACAGTTTTAACTTTTATTAATTTATAAACTATTATTTGAAACAGATTCACAGACGCAGCACAAAGAAAAGGAAAAAATAAACTTTTACTCATTTGCAGAAATGGAGGCACAGTACCACAGATTATAAATGAGATTACTTAACTTTTTTATTTTTTTTTATTTCTTATGTTGCCATTACTTTAACAGTATATCCTTTAACATAAAAGAAGAATTTTTGAAATCGCTTTAGAAATGACTGAGCTATGAGGTAACAAACACAAAAAAAAACAATTAAAAAAATACAACCGAATTGAAAACCTCCTTTTTGAAGAAAATCGGTTAAAAAGAGCCCCCTGCCTTAACTCCACACCTCAAACAAACCGTATGCATCCGATAAGTCTCCTGCCCATTTTACACAGTATATCTAATTTTTATAAGAACAGAACACAGCGTTATGGTAAAAGCATCTTTCAATAGCTTATTATTAGGCACCATGTCGAAAACCCTCAAGAGATCCGGAAAACATGCGTACACTGGAGTATTTCTTTAGATATAGTACCTTATACAGTGTTCTTTAGAGTTGAAATAACACTGTCTCCAAAAAAACCTTTTCAAATTAATCATATAAAACTTCACCATTAAAAAACTACTGTATCTGGTATTGTATCGAGTATTTCTTTTTACAGGATTCTACCATCTTCTTTTTGGGCGCTATATACATGGCGTTCGCACTGGAACAGTCGGGTTTACATAGACGCTTGGCATATTGTACTATGCAACATATGGGTTACTCTCACTTAAGGTAATGTATTTTTTTTCCAGCGATTTCCCGCTTACCGTAATTATGCATACCAGCGAGCATAATTAAAACGATCACACATGCCAAAGAAAATCAATAAAATTATTTCACGGACTGTGGGGATCTCACTCGACGGGGACTGACCGCGGGTGTCGTGAAAAAAGCAGCGCTGTGCCCCGCCTACAGAAAATATTATTGCAACCACACACATGGTCGCGTCCGTGTCTGTATTCTTTATCGAGGACTTAAAACGCAATATTTTGCCTAAGTCCCTATGAATTTCTTAAAAAAGTAGTGTTTTCTGCCTGCGAAACTGATAGGGGCGTGTTAGGAAATGACATATTAAGGGTCGCGAACGGTATCCATTGGAAAATTGATTCATTGATCCGACAGCATGACCCGTAACCCGTTGCTAGAGAGTACGCACGATCAGCTGCGTGGCGCCATACATTGTATACCTAAAGTGCCGTGCGCGTTGTGTAGTTAGGTATTAAATTACTCTGTACCGTGATGTTTTGTGCTTGAATATACCCTATTATTTCCATCCCGTGTCACATCTTTACTCTGCCTGCTAAAGCTACCGCCATTAGACGTATGCAGCTTATGAAGTACCTACTAGTTCGATTGGTCGACAACTCGACACTAGATTCAAACTCCCAGGCGTACGTCGTGTATAGTTGAACAGGTACGAGTACTAGTGATTTCGTGATGTTGAGACACAGGTTATTCGAATGGTGAATGAATGCCAATTAATTTCTCTCGTTTACGAGATGTTGTAATAGTGTTAAACATCGTGCCGTGCTTCCGATACCAACGAGAGATGATTTAGGTAAATGAACTTGCACCTAAAGTGACGTACCTGAAGTGTAATACCTACTTACAGCCGGTTATTTGTCCGTCGACCGTTGACCCACCGCGAGCTCGCGATCAGCTGTCGCGCTACGTCAGCGCCGAGCGGATCGCGTACAATATTGCGTTTATGAATGAAATAGTTGAAGCGCTACTAAGATTCAACTCGGTTGACAGAAAAAAAAAAAATAATTTCTAACTTCTTTATTTGATGTTTTAAAAAAACAATAACAATGCTAATAGTAACTATTACTCGTCTGGAGTTACTGTGTTTCGGCTCCAGAACGATGTAAAATGATTCGTGTATATAACTGATGGGCAAAGGCCTCGTTTGCCTAAGGTTAGGCCGGGTTAGGACTTTGATTTAACTAAGCATTTTAAAAGGGGAATAAATACATATATATATCAAAATCTATTACCTAAAATATGTACCAATCAGCAAAAAAATTAAACCAAAAATTATACCTAACCTAGCTATTTTAGTCATCACTGCACTTTAAATTGTAATAAGTAACCTTTAGTAAATTGATCACCAATTGTAATAGCAAATTATTGCACTATTTCTACCTAAATACGAGTACACCGTTTGATTGCCTTATAACGTTTTTAGTAACCAGCCAAAGCTAAGAAAGCATTAAGGCGATACCTCGAAAATAAATCGTAGCTCGATGGGCGTGACTTAGCCGAGAACGAGAACTTAAAACCGAGTACGCACTTCTTGGAACTTTTGAAATATTAGCACACAGGAGGTATGGAGTAGACAAATAATACAAATATTTAGTGGTCAACCATTTTTTTTATTTAGTAATAAAATTTAATAAAATGTAATGTAATAAAATTTAATTAGGTAATGAAGGCATATAACAAATGTTTATTTCTTTTCGTCTAATTGTGATCGTATAATAAAAACGTGGTACATGTACTAAGAATAGTTTTTATGTAAATAATATATATATACATATATTAAGATGCCAATCTTATTAACAAAGTTATAGACGTAAATATGACAGAGTTCCACACAACAAAGAATGTAAAAAATAAAAATATGAGTTATAAATATAGTTGGTGTGAGTTAAATAATCCTGGCTAAAAAAAGGCGACACTAAAACGTTTAACAACAAGATACATTTATTTTCAGGCTACTTTGGCCCATAGAGATATACCTTACAGAGTAACATACTTATGATATAATAAAAATTGTGTAAGTAAATAAAACCTTAAAACTATGTTATTAACACTTCACTTGTGCACTATGTCACTGCGAAAATAAAATAACCGGCTTTGAACCGTCTTCCATAAAAGGTTCCAACTAAAAAGTATAATATAACTGAAATTGTCTGCCTACTATTTTTGAAGTCAATATCAAGCAGTCGTAACGGTTTTTAGATTTCCATTACTTAGCAATAACTTCAGAATCACAATAGGTAGAAAATGGGGTAGTTGACCAAAAAAATCTAGTTAAGATTTCCAAAAAAATATTGGGCATGTATTTTTTTTTTCTCGTAAACTAAAAATAAGGACGATGCAATGCGTCGAAAACTCGTGTGACGTCACATTTCGGTAAACTTTTTAGCGGAAAGACATCACACGAACTTTGATGGGTTTTATCTTCGTTATTTTTTATTGATTTGATTAAACAAAAAATACGTATCCAATATTTTTCGATAATCTAACTGACGGACTAAATAGAATTGTATTTTTTTTACACAGGAAACATCCCTACGTTATTTTATACTTCTTAGTAGCACCTTTTTCTAAAATCGGTTAAATATTTTATATATTTGTCGGAAATGTCAGGATTTATTCCATTAGGCTCGAGCATTATGTGGGCAGACGATCGGTTTCGTGCTATGAAAACACACTTGGTACGAAACACTGTTTCTAGCAAAACCAACGAATTACTTGAGATTTCAACTTAACACAATAACTCGGGACACAATGAATCGGGTACAGTTCCAAGAGGTCTCAACTCGGCCGCGATCAGACACTGACTGTCGTCCCGGCGTCAAGCCGAACTCGATATTTTGACTAATTCATTAAAAAAGTAATTTACATTGACAACTCTGTGGCCACTGATGTCGCCAGTTTTGTACTCCTGAAAGAAAAATTATAAGTCAACTTGGAAAAAGGCTATTTATGCCATAGTACGTAGTAAATAAAATAAGAGAACTCACATTTTCTTCAAGTTCGATTTCGTATGGCAGTGATTGTTCTTCCTTATCTTCGTTATCGTCATCATGTTGCTTCCTTTTATTTCTGGAATAATAACGTTCATCAACATGCAAATTTCAAATTTATGCAGATTTTTTTAATCAGCTCTAGTTGGAAAGAAAACTTAAATGATTAAAAGACTAAAATAAACTATTATATTAAATCACACCCAATTCATACCTCAATAAAGATCAAAAAATAATTTCGAATAAACTTTCCTTTTTTCGCAATTCAAATGCGACTCCATTCCTTTTTGTGCTCTTTGTCACACACGGTAATAGTATTGACGTATTATTGATGTATTGTTGACACATTTCTAACCTAAAATGAATTATAAATACATTTTAGCCTTTTTCATTAGATAAACAATTATAGGTAACTAACTTACTAAAATAAAAAAGTTAATTTGTTCTAGCAAATAGAATGCTTACCCATTATTACTTTGCGAGGTGAGGATAGGTTGTAGCTGATTATCTATATATATAATTTATGAGCGAAGGTGGCCATTTCGATTCTTTGTTATTGTCAGCTATTGATACCGATTTCCTGTAAAATAAGTTCATTGAATTTAGGATGTAACAACAGAAAATATTTACAAAAGAAGTAGCTCGTGAGCGCAACTCATTATTTATATTCGATGTCATCTTTGTCCAACGGGCATGATTGCAGTCAAGAACGTACTGATAAAATAGAAACTAATAATTATTGTACATTTGTATATACTTACTTTTTACTCTCTCTCATTTTCTGAGCCCTCACCCTCAGGTACTCCAAACGTTTATACAACGTACGTACGTTAAAACGTTTATTTAGTGTTGGTTTCATATTACTTCCACTTTTTGACGCACCGGGCGACTGAGCGACAGTGATGCAATTACTTTTGAAACGCAAAATAAGAGAAGGCTATAATGCACGTGCACTCAGAATAAAACGACGTATGTGCCAAAAAGATTTTACTCCCTTATTAACAAAATAAATGAATTAAATTGATATGATAATCCTCCATGTTTTAAAGTAAATTCCATTGCATAACTCTTAAGCTTTACGCCGTGATGTCGAAAAAAGTAGAAAAATAGATATAACTTCGCATTTTTTTTGTATCGAAAAAAGTTCATTGAATCGTGTATTCCTTTTACACGATACTAGACCAAAGAGTCAAAAACCATATACCAAAATGTTAAATCCCTATTCCACAAACTTAACAAGTTACACGAAATAGAAAAACCACATTTTTTTTTCAATATATCACCTTAAATGTGCAGTAGTTTTCAAATGTGCAGAAGATTTTTAAATTATTAACATTAATGTTAATTCGTCTGATGTTTTAATAAATTTTAATAAAAGGATTATTTTATTTATACGAGTTGTTTATTTCTTAACAAAACGAAACGAAACGATTGAAATAGAAAATATTATTTAGTGAGTAGTGCTTAACAATTAGTCATATTATTATGTCATAAGTCAAAGCTCAAATTTTAGTAATGATTTTACCATATGTTAAGGTCTCACACTTTAGGGATTTATTTACTATTTTTAAGGTATATAGTGATTTATCTGGAGTAATTTATTTTTATAATATAAGAAGATGTTACATATTTCAATGACATTTTATATTAAAATTCATAACTATTTTTGGGATTTAATAATCATAATAATTTGGAGTTGATTGCTATATATATGCACAAGTTGTAAAATTTTTGGTTCTTATTTCACGATAAAATGGGAATTTAATTAATAATAATGGTGATCATTTAATATTTATGTCAATATAAAGTATTTTTTTACCGTTACATTTTACTAGATCTGGTGGTTAATTAAACATAAGCCTTTTAAAAGTATGAATTTATGTAGACTACATTTTTTTTTTCAGATTACTTGGGGCTTTGTGCTTCGTTACCTGCTTTGCATCCATGTGGATTACAAACACTGCAGTTACAACCATGATGACTCCTATAAATTTCGCTCTGCTAAAAGTATTTGAAGACGTGAGTCTTTTCTTTATTGTTTTGGTCCGGTGTTATAGTTATTCCAAAGCGCGATCTCATCGGTGTGCAGCACTGTGACGCACAGTGTGCGGCAAAAATGTTTCTTTAGGTGGACCCGATCAACTAGACATGACTAAAATGTTCACCGCAGTGTTCGCGCACAACTGCAAAGTTTTGTGCAAGCACACATCCACGCGGTAGAGTCGCGTCAATGACTTATGTATCCTGCATATGCGTATAAAGTTTCATTAAAAATCGGTTCAATTATTTCGGAAAAAAACGATTTGAAAGTTTGTATGAAATGCCGTCAGTCGTTAAAATTTATCTTAAAACGAATAAACACAATATTTATTTATTTTGACTGCCTCGTTGGTCTAGTGCAGTGTTTTTCAATCTTTTTCATGACACGACCCCCATAGTACGCAAAAATATTTCGTGACCCTTTAGAGTGTTATGTGTGTATTGGAGGTTTCGGGAACTCTTCACAATAAACACAGCTTTATCAATAACACCATATAATTAGGTACAAGTTTAACTAGTTTAACTCTGATGCGCGGAGCGATTAAATTGTATGCAGACCGGTACGTTGGTAAGCGTGGACTGGCGAGGGCGACCGAGGGGCGCATGAACCGCTCGGGGCGGAGGCGGCTGCGCGTCGAGCCGCTAGCCATGCAGCTCGGTAAACCTCGGCAATATTCGGAGAAGCCGAACAGTAGAAACTTAGGAATTGTAGGTACAGCCTACACATCCATGTATTTTATTATGTTACAAATATTCAATCCATACAACATTTTTATGCATTTGTATGTAACAAAAACGGATCCACGATGGGAGAAATTAGATAATGAAAAACAAGCGTAACCTTCGTATTAAGATGGACGAGTACTCATAGGTTTTTATTTTGTTAATTTATAGGAACAAAAATGTTATATCCTTTAGTTAACATTTTCTTATTAAATCTATCTTTTCAAACTTTTTTTTTACTGAGGTAGTTTCGCGACACATTGCGACCCTCTTATAGGGGCTTCACAATCCCGTCGCGACCCACAGTTTGAAAAACACTGGTCTAGTGGTTGCAAGCGCAATTGCTTAGCATGAGGCCCTGTGTCCTGGGTTCCATTCCCAGGTCGGCCAAAGTGTTATTTTGGTTTAAAGATTTTTTATTTATTCTTAAAGAGTGTGGTTTTAAGTTTAATTAAAATCACCTAATAAATTATTACATTTTTACTAACAGATGACAAAAGAAAAAAGAGACGCAATATAAGACATAAGTTATAACAAAAATTATTCTAAAAAGTTTCTAATCCTAACACGGTTATTATCATGGTCAAAAACTCTTTTCTAACATATTGTGCATAATTACATGGCCCTGGCCTAGGGGCTCCAGTCCTAGTGGCAGGACCTGCATAAAACTTGCTCAAAAGCCTGTCTTGCCTTGCCTTATCAAAAAACTTTTTCGAAATGTAAGAACTTTATAGACCGTCGGTAGGTAGACAAGTGATTGGTCTATAATTTTTGGGCTCCTTAGTACTACCTGATTTATGGAGCAGGTGGGTAATTCCTGTCGTCAAGAACTGGGGCAGCGACCCTGACTTTAAGGCTGATTGAAACTGAGATGCCAAGCAAGCGTGCGATCTTTGGAACCACTTGATCCAGAAGTTGTGCAGTCCGTCCGGCTCAGGAGATTTCCAGTTAGGCAACGGACGGACCGCACGAGCTACGTCTTGGGGGCTGATGATGATTACCCCCATTTCTTATGCTATGACGATAATAAGCGAAAAATAGAAGAAAGTTTACTAAAACTTATGACACATATTTACGACTAGTAAATGGTGGTCATTTGCTGCAATCTGAAAGAAATTGTGGTCACCCTATTTCCTAATTCAGAGAATAAAAATAAAACTCTTTTCCTATGACTCGGTGCCACATACATGACTCATGAGGGTGCTAGAGTTGTATAAAGTTGATGCAACTCTGCACACCTTCCTGATGTCATGTATGGGGCAATGGAGGACAGTTCTTCGCTATCCAGGATGTCGGCAAACCCAGAGGAATAGCGAACCGATAAGTATAGAGCGAGAAATATTTCAGGGCGATAGTTGGCGCGACTGCTGAGGATGAGGTCCTGGGTTCGAATCCTGGGTTGGGTTAGGTTGAGTCCGCTTTGGTCCTGCTTGGCCTTGAATCCTCTAAGCACACTGCTGGAGGATTCAGGTCTAGGCTGTCGGTTGAAGAGAGGTGGTCAAGTTATATCTCACCTCCTTTACATGGATGACCTAAAACTCTTTGCCCCCAACGATTTGTAGCTAATGGAGCTACTGAAACTTTCAGTAGTGCCATCAGACAAATGTGCGGTCATGCATGTAAAGCGAGGGGAGTTTGTGGAATCTGTGGGAACCCAGCTCACGGATTCCATAAATCTTAGATCCCTCTCAGCAACCGAAACCTATAAGTATTTGGGTATGTCAGAAGCGCTGGGCATCAATGTTGCTGACATGAAGCAATCGTTGAAGGAGCGCTTCTTTGGCCGCCTGAAAAAAGTATTTAATAGTCTTTTGTCAGGCGGAACTAAGGTGCGTGCCTTCAACGGTTGGGTCATGCCGGTTTTGATGTACTCTTTTGGCATACTGAAATGGACTCAAACAGAACTAGACGCCTTGGATGTGAAGGTCCGCAAATTGTTGACGGCATTTTGAATGCATCACCCACGTTATTCGGTTATGAGACTGTATATCCCGCGGAACTGCGGAAGTATGGGGGTCGAGGCTTTTTAAACGCTAAGACTCTTCACAATCGTGAGATATGCAGTCTCAGGGAATATTTCCTAGAAACTGTCATGGGGATGCATCGAGATGTGGTCGCGGTAGACAAGGGCCTCACCCCGCTCTCCTTGGCTAAAGAGAACTGGCGCAAACCTGTAGTGCTTGACACTAACGACCGCAGGGGGGTATAGCAGAGCTGTGCAATTAAAGTTGAAGTTATGATGAATAACTACCGGAAATTTATTGTGAAAGACGGCACGGTTGACATATGTCGGGCATGCCACCGTCCAGGCGAATCAATCCGTCACATTATCTCCGGGTGTTCTCGTCTGGCTAACGGAGAGTACTTGCATAGACACAACCTTGTAGCCAGGATTATCCATCAGCAACTTGCTCTAAAATACAGCCTTGTGGAATCGGAAGTGCCGTACTATATGTATGTGCCCGATCAGTTTTCGATAATGGCAATATCACACTGTACTGGGATCAATCCATCATCACTGACAGGACTATTGTCGCCAATAAGCCTGATATAGTGGTGGTGGTTTGATCAGAGCGGCGCGCAATGATTGTTGACATTACGGTCCCGCATGACGAGAACCTCGTGAAAGCCGAGAAATATAAACAAATCAAGTATCTTAACTTAGCTCGCGAGGTTGTTGACATGTGGGATGTGAACTCAGCAATCATTGTGCCGGTAGTCGTATTTGCCCATGGCTTAATTGCCAAGAGCCTCGACCAACACCTGAGAAGGCTCCCGTTAGGCAGCTGGATCAAGTGCTTGATTCAGAAAGCGGTACTCCTAGACACGGCTCGTATTGTTAGGACCCTATTCCCGATACCGGTGGGCTTCTATTTTTTATATTTTTAAATGTTTTTTATATTGTAATTTTTGTTAGTAAAAATTTAATTAATAAGGATAAAAATGAATAAAGGAATAATAATATATTTATTCAAAATTAAAATTGACAAAATAATTACAATATAAATCTTAGAAATAATGTTGGTATAACTAAGTTCGATGCCTGTACTAGGTTGAACCTGTATCACAAATTGTGGGATTTGTAGCATCTGGTGACCAAGGTGAAGTCTCTAACAGGGCAGGAAGTCCCAATTAATAAAAAGCCTTGCCTGAGATATTAATGCTCTACGTATCTTGGGTGGAACTTCTGTAACGAAGTTACAGGTCGATGCATCTTTCTTCCCAGATTTATGGCTAAATTTAACTTCGGTCAAAAAGGTCTCCAGTGACATCGCTGGAAACTTATCAGCGATGTTCTGCTCGTACATGAACCTGAAGACGTCAGCATCAGCCAAAGAAGTCGGCACTCCTACAACCGTGATCCGTGGTTTCCACTTGATGGGCTCGTCGGCGGTGAGTCCTGATTTAGAAGTCTGAACTGCGTGTTTGAGTTTATCAGCATCTTGTTTGGTCTCAGTGCTGATAATGACACCTCCATTTTTGGTTTTCCGCACACCACGTACATGGCGTACGTAGCTTCATTTCGTCAGGCCGTATGATGTTTTGCACGAGGTTTTTTTGTCTCGTCACTCGACTTCAATTTATCGTTGGGATAAACTGCTACGGAACTTAAATTGTTAGGTCGAACGAACTCACTGGATCCCTTCTTCACCATATCGGCAAACGAAGCAGTTCCCACAGCACCAGAGTCCTTTATCGTCTGATTGAGCTCCACAATTTGTTCTGTGAGGTTGCGTTTTTCTTTAACTTCATCGATTATGATGAGGGCTTGATGGGATTTCTGCTTCAGAGCCTGATACAGCACATTTGAGAGGTACCAGATTCTACTTCACGGCATAAGTTGGTAACCTTCAATTTCTGCTCCGAGTTGAGTTTGCCTTCTGTGGCAATAGAGCAAACCTCATTTAACTTCAGCTGAATGGATGACATCCATTTTTGGATTTCGGCCGTGGATACAAATTCGATGGTAAAGTTAGACTGGGGGCTTTTCATAGGCGAGGCATTGGGTTGCACTCGACTTCTTGAATTACCGGGGCTGTTATCCATTTTAGTACCAGTTCTTCTGTCTTACACACTTAGCAAAATACTAAAGAAGGTCACTATTATTGCGTTAAATAAATACTGCTAACGAGCACTTCTGTATACTGCGAACGGCCGAAATGCCAATGAAATAAATGAATATTGTTTATGCAACATGCCTAGCTTTTCTTAGAAACCTCAAACCTAGTTTAACATTTGATTTCTTAAATAATAATTAACGAAAATCATCTAATCATCTATTAAAGAAACTAAAAAAAAGAAAAAAAAATCATCGTTGGATTTGAACTCGTGACCATTGCATCGCTGAGCAGATTATACTACCAAAACTTAAAATGGTTTGATGTCATTACCAAAGGGGGTTCCTTTTCTCTGAAGCAGACTGGTAGAAGTCACGGTTTAAATAATCCACTGACGCCTAGTGATGCAGGTTCGTATCCTTAACCCCACGTATAGTCTTTTTGTAAGTTATCTTGGTTCGGCCAGAATCCGAAAATACCATATAATTATTAAAAACATGCAAATAATATTTGAATCGACTCGGCGGATGCTCGGGCAGAGATGGGTGCGGCGGCGGGGGAGGAAGCTGCTCGGGGTCAGAGTCACGTGACGCGCCCGCCGTCGCTCGGGCGATATTCTTTAAAATATTGGGGGGTTCCTTTTTTTCTGACGCTGACTGTACAAGTCTGACACTCCCTTCCGCTCTGCCCAGAGCGGGAGAAGTCATTTGATGATCCGAAAAAAAGAGGTATATCAATTTCTTATTCATCACGACTTGCTATATAAGAGCGGACTCCCCTATAAGAAAAATCCAATAAAAAAAATCGTATATACCTAAACTTGTTTTATGAGCTAAAAATCAGGTTTTCTTAAAAAAAAATTGGTTAATTAACAAAACTTACCAATAATAGGTGATTATACCGTTATACTGTTTTCGCACGTAATTGCGAACAGCAAGAACCGGCATAATTAATTATTTTTTGCGAGCACGTTATCACTAATTAGTTATCGAAATGACACTGGCGTAGGTGAGAATTTAGTAGACTTTAAATGAGCAGTCCAATGCGGCATCTAGACAGGTATATAATTATAATCATAAGCACATAATTATTATATTATAAGATCGGCACAGAGACAAAAAGCACTGATTATTTACTTATTTATTTGCAGCAAGGTGTTATTAAAATATATGAGAAAACAGGAGATGGTGATCTGACTGCAAGTGATGTAGCATCGAGTTACTTTTGTGCGGTTACATTTTCAGCAACTGTCGGTACTTTTTTTTTTTTTAACAGGTGTAGCAACTAGATTGTCGAGAGGGAATGATTGATGGTAGACCGTCATGGGTTTTTGTTTTTAGCTGCTCGATGCTTAGGGCCCAGACTTGTACGGTAGGTACTTGACAACTGCACCGTGTAGCATATACGAACTTCTTATAACGTTCAAAAACCGATTTTTTCTCGCTTGCGGTCTGTTAGGACCGATTCCTATATTGTATGTTGTTTTTGAATGTTGAAAATGTATGAATGTATAGAAAATCTTAAAATTAATTAACGATACTTGTTCTCTTTTTAATATTTTGATGGAAGAGAATGGGGCAGTGAGTCGGGCACCACATTTACTAAATAAAATATATGTTGCAGGTGGAATTGGGACTCTTATTGGTACCATTACAAATTTGGTTTGTCCAGGATATCTGAATGTGTAAGTAGTAGCCTTTAATTTTACAAAATAAAAATAAAGAGTACAGAATAAGGCATTCTACATGTTATGGGCGATGTACTGAATGGCGCTGCATCACACGCGCGTAGTGTTCAGAGACAAGCGACTTAAGGACACAGCACACTAATCAAATCGGAAAGTGATAGGCACCGTATCGCCTTTCGTCAAACAGGCTTCACCTAACGTAAGCAAGGGGTCAAGCAGCTCCGATGCGTCGACTCGACTACGGCTAGGCGACGCGACGCCGCGCTTACGGCCCACCGACCGCTGATTAACCTGTTGATTTGTTTATCTTTCTCTGCTTTCACGAGGTTTTCGTCATGTGGGACCGTTATGTCAACAATCATTGCGCGCTGCTGTTGATGGCCATCATCTGTTTGATGGCCTCTTATTTGAGTGTATGCTTACCTGTGATTTGTGGTGCTGATAGCAAAGAAAAAAAAATCTAGAGCAGGGAAAATGAAACGAAATTTCAGGTAAAAAAAAAACAATCAATAAAAAGGGAGAGGGAGAGCAAAACCGGACAATATTCTGCTAAGAAAATATAATAGGTTATAACGATTTCCAGAGATTCTGATATGAGAAAGTTTGTTAGGGGTTTACTAGTTCTGTAAACCGTCTCAAATCAAAATTTCAGGGGGAAAAGTAGAAGAATAAAAACCAATTGAAAGGGCGAGGAAGAAGAATAGTATTATTCTGCGAAGAAAATCCTTATTTAATAATATTATAAACGCGACAGATTGTATGTATGGATGTATGTTACTCTTTTACGCAATAACTACTGAACGGATTCGGATGAAATTTGAAACACAGATAGTTTATAACCTGGATTAACACACAGGATACTTTGTATCTCGAAAGTATGTTACCGTGGGACAATTATCGAACTCCACGCGGGCGACGCCGCGGGCATAAGCTAGTATAAAATAAAAATTATAATAATAATATTTTGCGTAGGTAGTTGCAACTGGGTTCAAATTTAACAAATCTAATCTGAATCCGGTTAGCTTAAGGAGGTGCCGTCTTCATCAGCTTCGCCAACGCGTATTATTATATCATTATAAATCAAAGCATTAATTCATTCGGTTAAAGTTTCCGAAAATTAAATTAATTAAATTAATTAAATAAATAAATAAATTAATTATTTAATTTAATTTGTTCTAGCAAATAGAATGCTTACCCATGATTACTTTGCGAGGCGAGGATAGGTTGTAGCTGATTATCCATATATATATAATTTACATAAACTCACGCCCTTTTCCCATGGGGGTAGGCAGAAACCACAGAACGCCACCTGCTACGATCATTACATACTCCTTTTGCATACATAATAATTTATGAGCGAAGGTGGCGATTTCGATTCTTTGTTATTGTCAGCTATTGATACCGATTTCCTGTAAAATAAGTCCATTGAATTTAGGATGTAACAACAGAAAATATTCACAAAAGAAGTAGCTCGCGAGCGCAACTCATTATTTATATTCGATGTCATCTTTGTTCATCGGGCATGATTGCAGTCAAGAACGTACTGATAAAATGGAAACTAATAATTATTGCACATTTGTATATACTTACTTTTTACTCTCTCTCATTTTCTGAGCGCTCACCCTCAGGTACTCCAAACGTTTATACAACGTACGTACGTTTAAACGTTTACTTAGTTTTGGTTTCATATTACTTCCACTTTTTATTTATAAGTAATTAAAAACTCGTCACAAATAGAGAAACGATACCTTATAGGTACTATTCAATCACAAGAATAGTCTTTTTATACCTATTCAACACTAATCTGTTAACTTTTATTACAAAAACAATTATTAAAATCACGCATCAAGCATTATGTACATCAAACTAAGTAACTTTACGCAAAAATTAGTGCTGGGGAACGACTTTTTTTTTGGCCTGAAAAATCACCTTTTTCAGCAGGACTCACTATAACGCACTCAAAACATTGTGCTGATGGATGGATTGAATAGTAAGGGGGTCCTGGACGTGTTTAAAGTAGAAATCTTACATTAAAAACTAGAATTAAAAAAAAAATACTTGTGTAAAAGTTATAACTTTGACTTCCAATATCTCCGTAACTAGAAGTTTCCCAGGTATGGTCTAGAACAAAAAAAAAAATCGCAATGACGGAGAGAAAAAGTTCCTTTCAGCTTCGTTAAGAGTCTCTTTACACCCTTTATAATTCTGACATGAAATGAATTGAATATGATTCAGCTAATATGTCACCTTTTACGAATATTAGAAGAATTGCTAATGATCTGCTGGGAATTCGGGAGATGAATCTCTTTTGGAGGAATTGCTCAAAGTGGTCATTTTACATTCCCCATGCATATTTAAGGCGCGCCCTCACCGGAAGCATTCGCCTGTAATGTAACAGTTTGCTCATAGTCAAGTGCAATTACAGAATTAGGTGGAACGAAATGAAGTTTCTCCAGTTATTTGTGAAAAAGTATCAGTTACTAATGACAAAATTTTATGCCTTGTGACTGTGATTGTAGCTTAGCCTTCTTTGTTTTTCCGACATTCAAAAGTGCCTGTAAGGGTCTAATTGAAATAAATGCTTTTGAGTTTGAGTTTGAGTTTGAAAGTAATAATAAATTGAAGAAAATCTAAAGAACTTGAAATAATATTCCAAGTTAAAATGAAAAAAAATGAACTTATACGAGACCAAATTTTTTTTAGGACATGACCTTTATGGCGCTTATTTTCCCAATTTTTTTTTCAGAACATGACTAACGTGATGATTTCTAAACTAACAAATAAAATTTGCTTCAAAGAAAGTTAAATAATTTAAATTTAAACGTTAGGGCTTAGAGTTTTGCTTTCACTCTTCCAGAAACTCAATAAAAAAATTCCAATGAAAAATAATGGTCTAATTGCACTCGGCTATTATTTCTGTACAAAATGGTATCTTGGGTTGTTCTATAATACATGTCAATAAAGCTGCCTATTTCAAATTACGATTTTGATAATAATTCAGCTGCATAAAAACTCACTTCCCCTCAGTTATAGATACTAAAGTAATCCGTTATTATTTCAGCTACCGTTTTCATAAACATGGAATTGTAAGCTTTAAGGATTATAGCTCCTTGGCTGTGCCGATCATGATAATTTTAGAATTTTCATTGTACATGTGGTTTGCGATTGTATTTTTTGGATTTTTAAGGTAAGTTTCGTTTGTAGGAGGAATATTTAATTCTCTAATATCTTTTATTTGGTATTCAACCCCTTTATAAATCTAATTTTATTAAAGGAGATCACCCAAATTGGGAAATTTTTGCCTTTTAACAATGATAACCGTTATGTAAAATATAATAATAAAGGGAACTGTTGTTTTTATTTATCGTTTGAAATAAGATATTTGTAAGGATTAATATGCACGAGTCGAGCGAAACGTCAGCGCCATTGCGGTGTCATTTCGCTTCACTTTCATTTCTACGAGTGACAGTCATCGCTGAGCCGCACTGCTTGATGGACATTGTCGTTTTGTTCCGCTCGCCGCACAAAAATTATTTGCGTAAAAAATAAACGTAGGGCAATATAGAGATCTTATTCGATGAAAAATAAACACGTGATCACGTTGTAAAATAAGTAACTACCTTTTTGTGCACACCTTATTTTGATTGGATAAATTATTAAGAGATGAATAATTTCCATGTCTAACTCGATTGGTCTAGCGGTGTCATGCGTTGATCATGATTTCTGCATCAGTAACTAAACCCCGATAGTCCAAGATCCCAGGGCCACCACACGACATGTATTTTCTGATGGAGGAAATGAGGACGATTAAGTAGTGTTAGTATGTACTACGATCGTATGCCTACTTGCTAGCTTGGTCAAACGGCCAATTTCCAGGTATCAGGTGATCAAGGTACATAAAAACATTACCTACTTACTTCACGTAAATTCTCATGGCTGATTTTCACGTTTGTTTTAAACAATATACTTAGTTAAAAATAAGTCGTCAATACTCCCCCCAGACACTTTCCGTCGGCCATATTGCTTTGCAGACAATTTAAAGCTCCCAAAATAATTAGTTACATCCTTCGTTCTTGCAGAAAGCTATTGAAATTTCTGATATTTAAGATAGATGGCGTTGTTTCAAGTTTTTGAAGTCGAAACTTCGTAAGCGGCGTTTTTTGGGATGAGTAAAAGAGATAATGTAAAATAATTGTAATAGTTCTGAAGTGTTAAATTTTTTATGGAATATAAATTGTCATGTTTGTGTCCAATAGCGCAATAAATGAATATTGTATTTAGCCACATAAATTATAGTACTTTTATACTGATAGATAAAGCAATTCGTGCGTAATTATTCCTTATCCATTCCAAAATATTCAAAAATGCACAACGTTAATGTTCAAGATATACACTGAATACTCTCCCCCTCGGACCGCCACAAGCTGTAACGTGTACTAGACCCATAACAGAGTTTAAATAAGATTTATTAGGATAAACTAACTATATACATTAATAATTAAAAACTATCAAACTAAAATAAATAAACTAACAACAAACTATAAAAGGGCATCGAAAAACTCCTCCTCAACGCTGTCAGCTGGTAAAGTGCCCAAGAGACTGGCGGCGTTGCCACGTTGTATGGCAACACTTAGCCTCTGGCCAAGGTAAAAGCCAGCCCTTGGGTCACGGGAAGAGTCAACTAGGCGTTTCGAAATTTCCTTAAATAGGCTATGAGCACTCGGACCCCACGGCCCCAGAGTTTCAACCCCAAACGGCTCGAAAATATAGTTACCACAAAGGTTTCTATATTTACGCCGCTTAAGGTCCTCTGCAGCCGCAGCGGCAGCACCAGCACAGCACGATGAACTTGGAAGATGTGATGGCGCAAGAGTATCGACGCATGTTGCGTCCCAGACTAAAGGCCTACCCATCTTCCAAGGAAACAAAGACATGCTCGACGACGGTAGTGCGTGAAGCCAAAGACCCGACTCTCACTCACCCACAGCCCGCAGGCGCGCACGCTCAGCAGTAGTAACACACGTGTTCAGCAGATTGCTCTGAACTACTCTGCAGAGCGGCTCGTCCCACCGTCTCTGGGAAAATGTATGGAAAATGGATGGTCGGGTTCTTATTTATTTATTTATTTATTTAAAACTCTTATACTATCATTACAGGTTACAAACCTAATGCGATAGCTAAGACTACTTGTAATAATTATTAACTATTTAAAATAACCTTACATTACTAACAATTACACAATAGGTACATTAATACAAAATTACTGATAACTAAAACGATACAACCTAACCTTATACAATATTAACTTAAATATGTTTTACAGTCAAAAATTAAAAAGTAAAACAATAAAAGAAACAATAAACATAAAATAAACAATAAACCTAAAATTACACTAATTAATGCTTTCGTAACATATTATATTTAAAGTTACTTTTGCAAGTTCACTAAAGTAACACGAAAAAATGTCCAACCTATACTGAATTTCGTTAACAGTACGAATTGCTCGCGTGAGAGGTGCTTTAGCCAGCAGGTTGGTTCTGGCAGTTGGCACAGCCAGAAGTGGCGGGCGCCGCCGCCTCCACACGTAGCGGTCTGGAACAGAGAACCGCAAGCACTGAAGTACTCCTGGGTTGTGCTCCTTGCCCCGGAGTAATTTTATTAAATAGACGACAAGAGTGAACTGTCGTCGCACCCTCAATTCATTGTACCCGACCATGCCCAGTACAAACAGGGTGGGGTACATCAGCGGGTACAATGGATAAACCCCGTACAGTCTGCAGTACAAGTGACGCGTGAACTTTTTTTGTACGCGCTCCAGCATGACAGAGTACTTTGCTTCATGTGGAGCCCATATGACAGCACCATACTCCAAGTGACTCCTGACTAGAGTGTCGTATAATACCCTAATAGTCGTAATATTAGTGAACCCCTGCGACTGCCTGAGTACAAAGCCAAGGTTCCTGTACGCTTTCTTACATATTTTAATGATATGCTCGCGAAACGTAAGATCTGGAGTGAGATACACCCCTAGATCACGCACTTGCGTAACTCGCTGCATGGGTACCGCCTCTGCTTTGTACTCATAGCGGACAGGGGTGCGCGCACGACTAAAGGATATTACCGAGCATTTGGACACGTTGAAGTACAGCTTGTTGTCATGGCTCCACTTCACCACCCTATCAATGTCACCCTGGAGTCGCTCACAGTCATACTCGTCCCTTACCTCGAGCAGCAACTTGAGGTCATCTGCGAACAATAAACATGAGCCATGTCTGACGACCTCCGGCAAGCTGTTTATCATTATGATAAATTCAAGAGGCCCCAAATTGCTACCCTGGCTTACTCCGGATCTGGTGAAGTACGGCTTCGACTCGTACCCATTGTAGTCAACGTACTGTTGGCGGTCCCTCATATAGCTGACAAAGAACTGTAGCAAGTGTGGAGTACATCCTACATCTGCCAGCTTCCTTAATAAGACATCATTGTCCACGGTGTCGAAGGCTTTTTTGAAGTCAAAGTACGCCGCGTCTACCTGTACTCCAGCATCAACTGCCGGAATAACCTGTGCCATGAAGTTAAGCAGGTTGGTGGAAGTGCTGCGTCCTGGCCGAAAGCCGTGCTGCGCGTCAGATAGTTGCGCTCGGACTTGCCCCTGTATGCAGCGTTGAATAGCGGCTTCAAAAACTTTTGCCGGCTTCGACAACACTGCAACTGGTCTATAACCGCTGACATCTGGACCTGCCCTACCCTTGGGTACTGGAACGACACGTGTAGTCAGTATTCGGGCAAGCGAGTTTCCAAGCATCGATAGCCTCGGACATGCACGCACGGCACATCAAAATCAATCAGTGTGGAAGACAGGATATTCCTGATTAATTTCTTAGTGCCGTGGACCGAGGATATAATAGCCGGTAAACTAATACTGGAAATTTTGCGGACGCCGAGTCCTCCCATGCGAATAGGAAACCATAACTAATTATTTTTTAAATAAAATATAAAATTAAGTAAATTAAATTCAGTGAATCACCAGGACTACATAAAACGCAGGAGGTCACTCGGAGGTGTTCGCTGCGTGTGAGTACTGTTCACGATACTACTCAAGAATTCTGTTGCCCTTACTAGGGCAACAGAATTCTTGAATTCTTCTTCCAGTATTGGGTACTCCCAATACTGTGGAATCTAATCGACGAACACGTAGGAGACAATTGACATTAATAAAAATGGCAAATTTTCTAAATGCCCAATGCAAATTACTCAATTTTGACACACGAATGCTTTTTACACCCTTTATAATACTTCGCGCTCCCACCTACGGTAGACTTTTATTGTCTGACAAAATGTAATAACCATCGGAACTGTCTGATAACTGAGAAAACATCTTTTGATAGTTCCTCAAGTAACATATAGTACCTGGATGACCGAGGCTTGCTCGTTTTTTAAAAATGAAACTTAGCTTGATCGATTTATCGCCCCCGAAACCCCTTGCATACTAAATTTCATGAAAATCGTTGGAGCCGTTTCCGAGATTCAGAAAAAAAATATATATAGGTACTTATATACAAGAATTGCTCGTTTAAAGGTATAAGATAAGATAAACTTCAGGTTTTATTATAACGTAAATATAATTATATTTCATTACAATTTACAGCTGTCTGACAGCGGGTTGCAACTGTACCAAGTGTCTGACAATGGACGAGCTGGTTTATAATATTGTTCTAAATAATATATGTAAAAACTGAGCTTTATACTTGAAACTAAATTGAGGAGCAATTTTTTACAACTTTGCTATTTGTTACCTTTCAAAGCAACCGTTATCCAAACTACATAGTAGGGGATCGTTCATACCTGTATTAGGGACATACACAGAAACTTTCAGGTTTTATAAAATAACGAAGGTCTGATCGTCACGGGCTCTTGGACTAAAACTTATAATAATTTGATCACTGTGAGGCTGGAGAGTTTTTCGGAAGTCTCCATACAAAAAATATCCTCGTTGATTGGACTATGAAAGCTGGGTGATCTCCTTTGTTTGTAAGTTTGATGTAGGGGTAATCAATCTTCGAAATTAGTGATCCGATTCCGAAAATTCTTTGACTAACGGGAAGCTACATTATCCCCGAGTGTTAAAACTGCTATATTTAAAAAGTTCCCGTGAGATAATTTATGTGCCTAACTGGAACAAAGCCACGGGCAAAAGCTAGTAACATAAATAATATTGTTGTTAGTTTATGAAGTTGTTATGCGAGGGGGGCGTTAGTTACTCCGTGTCCATATCTAACTCACTTAAACCATTGAATAATATGGTCATCGTCCAGGTGTTTAAAGTAAAAAGTGTTGTGTGTGTATAGTGTAGTTGTTGTTGTAGTGTGAGTTGTTGTAGTGGTTTTATATCCTGTATTGTGACTGTCTCTTAATCTCTTTGCTTTTTTGCCATCTCATCTTCATGACTTTTCCTCTGCGAAGACATTACAGATTAATATTATATCGTCGATATCTGGTTCCGAAAAGGTAGATAGGCTCACATGAATCATAGAAACTGCCATCGCTTACAAACGACGCGCGCGCACGTCAGCGCTATGTGAGCGAGATAGGTTAGTATTCGCGAACTGACTAACCCAAAATATACGTAGCCAAAAGTCGTCCTGGCCTTTTTTTTGTGTATATCTGCGATCAGCCCTGGCGCAGTTTTATTGCATGTGGTCCATGTCATGTCAAAGAGGTTCCTCAACAGGAGACTGTCACCATCTGTCGCCAACTCCCTGTATACCATGGCGATCCAATCTTTAATGTAGCTAATGTTTGTCAATGCAGTAGCTAGGGCATTTGGGTGATTTTCCAGCCGAGTTCTGTTCTTAATCCCTGTTAATTTTATCTCCTCCCTAACAGTTCTTATGTTCATCGCTTCGTCACAAACCATGGTACATTTTGGTTCTTAAGATGCCATTTTGCATTCTTTGCATGATATTTAAACTGGAGTCCATACTGGTTTCAGGATCATTTTGTAAAATAGGAGCTTATTATCAGTGGATCGATGCCATTCCCTAGGGTAGATCTCTATGGAGAAAAACGGGATGCATGCTTAGCTCATCTCGTTTTGATTTGATGTGTTTCTTCCAGACAGCCAGGTCTGTCCACGTGCATACCGAGGTATCGGACTGTATCACATGGTGGTAGAGTGATTTCGCTCATATTCGCCGATGCGTAGCTTCCCTTTCTGAGCGTAAATATGCACGGATTTTGTGGCACTGGCCTTTATTTGCCATTTCCGGAGCCATTCAGTCACCTTGTCAAGGTTGTTTATCAAAATAGCAGGGGCAACAGATGGGGCAACAGATGGGTCCCTGATGCTTGCAAGTAGTGCAGTGTCTTCGGTAAATGTAGCCGCGGTAACCCCTTGAGCTTCAGGAAGGTCAGCAGTGTAGATGGTGGACAAGATGGGTCACAGGACAGATCCCTGTGGAATTCCCACGATTATATTATGGATATTGGATAGCGGATAGCTCTCCGTCTTCTCTCACCCGGATGATTCGATCTGCCAAGTATGACTAGTAGGTAGAAACTATGGGGTAGGAATGCTTTTATTTTGTATAGTAGGCCTTTGTACCACACCTTATCGAATGCAGCCTGGATGTCTAAAAACACAGCAGAGCAGTATTCTTTGTTTTCAAAGGATGATCGAATTTTTTCACACCCCTATGCACTTGTTGTATGGTTAGAGTGCTGTTGTCTAAAACCAAATTGGTTTTCATTGAGTATGGGTCAAGGGGATCCTCTCAAACATCTTAGACAGCACAGGCTTATGGGTCTGTATGATGTCACTGCCTGGCCTTAAGGGTTAAAAGTTTCCGATATAAACACAAACAAAATCAATGTTCCAGACCAAATAGCGTGGCAGCGAAAAATTCAAAAGTGCCAATAACCGCACAGCAGGCTGTAGCAGCAGCTATTGATAGTGAAGTCAAGAAAAAAGGATATATTACATATTACGAGAGTGTAAGTACGTAAGTACGTTAAACACTGCAACACTATCTGCTGCCGAGCAGATCAAGCACCTAGGACCTCATGCTCAGCAGTACCGATGAATTATAATAATCATCATCTCTTTTTGCTACTCACTAAAGAGGGTTAGAATGGCTGGCTGCACATGACTTCAATGTCTAGTATGTATGTATGTATGTATGTGTTCAGTTTAGTATGTCTCCGGTTGCGCGTTTTGCAATTTTATATCGCGTCATTGTTAGTTCAATATTTGCTGTTGTCTTCATAATTTATTTTTTAGAATAAAACCATTTTTTTTTTCAATTTAAGAACAGTTAAGTTTCTTTTTATTTGTTAGGGGTTATTGTTACTGTTACTCTTAGCCTGTGTCATCCCACTGCTGGGCAGAGGCCTCTCCCCATGATTTCCAAATTCTTGGATCTAGGGCCAATGTGGACCACTGGTCGAACTAAGGGTTAAAGTGTTTTATTTTCAGATGGTTTTCATATTATTCGTCTTTGCTGTGATTTCATTCTTCACCCGTGGTGAAGATGGGTATTATGGCTGGGGAGATCGTTTGGTTCGATTCTACAAGTTGAGAAAAAAATCGTTCGTATACTGTGTTTGAAGTTTTTAATATGTACAACCTATTTTTATTAGGTAGACGTAGACATGGATAGATTTTACTTACTTTCACACATTAGCCATAAAAATGACACCACAATGGCATCATAGACCAGGGTCGAAAATTTTTGAAATCAAAAAACATAATACTAGGATGAAACCCATTGGAAAAGGAAGAGAATATTATAACAAAATAAAAGGAAAATTAATTTACGGGTGATTTGAGGTCGGGAATTGGATGGGGTAGTAGAGATTTCAAAGAAGAAAAAGCACACCGATTTAAAAAAAAAACTGATATTTCAACGCGAGAATTTTCGATTACAGAAAATTACAGTGTATTTGGGACATAAAAAGGTAAGTTTTCACGAAATTTCGTGAAAAAAAAAGCTTTTTGTAAAAGAAAATAAAAACTTTAAACTTTTTTCCATAGGACTTGTAGTTTTGCCGGAAATCGAGATTGATGCCGTTTTTTACCCTTAAAAACTCACCCCATTCACTTCCCGACCTTAGATCGCCTGTGATAGTAGATTATTAACCAAGGGGATAAAGCAGTGTCTTCTGTCGCAGGTGACGATTTAAATCGCGAGCGCGTAACGAAGGATTCGAGGTTTACTCCCGAGCGTAGCGAGGGTGTTAAAAACTTAAATCACGAGCAAAGCGAGGGATTTAAGACGAGTCCTGAGTGTAGCTAGGGATTTAAGTTCACCCAAGACTAAGACAGCTTTATCACCAAGGAAAACACTCTACTTTTCGTACCATTTGCGAAAAAATTAACACGGGATAAGCATTTATTAAAAATAATGACAGTAAAAGTAAAAGTTAACATTCGAAACATTGGTCCAATTATTGATAGAGTGAGTTACATTTTTGTTTGGAACATTTATTGTTGATGATTTGATTTGAGTATTTCTCTGTTATTGCGTCTGAGGAACTTGCGTTTCATTGTAGATAGTATACGTCGGAGATAGTGGTGGTGACGCATCGTGAGTTACGGACGAAGATAAGATGCCGGGAGTTGATGGTTGTGGCTCTGATGGATTAAGTTTTATATTTTTGTTAATTTGACTGTTTAATATGGTTTTATTCGCCATTGAGCTTTCGATATAACCCTCAGTTACTCTATCAGAGCTCCAACCACCGAAGTTCAACATCTTTAAGTTTTAAATATTTAGCAATTTCCTTTGGCATATTGCTAATTTTATTTTTGCCGATGTCTTGTTTTCCATGTTGGTGGGACGTAATGCTTGGTATTTATGAATGATTTTAGTATATTGTCCTTGTACAATGAATGACCGATTTTTCTTTGTCTTAGTTTCCTTTACATTAATCAGCAGTAACTCATTGGATTGATTTTCAACGTCCTCCACCTTTAAGTTCACATCCGCGGCAAGCACCATTGAGTCCAAAAATTAAGGCCACCTATAACAAAGATAAAAAACAGGTAAATATATAGAATAATTACCATTACTAAGATACGAAATATTCATAGTTAAATCATATATACTTACTTTTGTGGCCAGAAAAATTTCGTCAGCCAGTAATTTCGTGAATCTATTTATTTCAATGCTATGTTTGATGCTTTTTGTAGCTTTCAGTTTTGAGTATATGCACCAAAGTGTATTCGGATTCTTTGTCTTGGATAAATAATCAAAATAGGCAAGAAGTACTGATTCTGAAATTTATAGGCCTGTCGCACTTCTCCACGTTGAAAATTCTTCATAAGTTTTTAAATAATTTTCCTTGGATTTTGTTGGAAGCAAATTATTTATCATTGCGGCAGCATTTGCACTGATGGAATCCGACAATTCACTGCCACTGACTGTCGCTTTGATTTAATATCGTAACGTATTTTTAGAACATTAACTTATTTATAAAAATAAATTAAAATAAACTTAACGTATAAACGTTAAGTTTAAACAAAAACGCGGCAAATTCCTAGACTAATTTTTTTTGTCGGAAAAGCAAAGGCATCAAGGTCATACGGTCTCGTTGGTTTTCGTAATTATATTTAATAATCATAACTGCATAATAAATGCGTATTCCTTTTTCAAAAATATGTATAATGCTTTATATACAAACTCAATGGTGTAAACACAGATGTACTTCAGTATAAATTTCGGTAAGTATTCCAAATTTAAATCACATTCTCCCCCTAGAGGATGAATGAAATTCAGTACAATTTTCTTTCCCTGTTTTTAACAGATTAAAAATGACTTTTGTTATGTTCGCTTTTTGTGGCATAGAACGTCACTTATTTGGGCAAGTGGTACGAAAATTATTTTTTATTTCATTTTTGTTATATTCTCTTCCTTTTCCAATGGGTTTCATCCTAATATTATTTTTTTCACTTTTTACCATTTTCAAAGGCTTAAATCTGCCAATGAATGCCCATTCATTGGCAGATCTTAAGAAATTATGACAATATTGCACAGAAGTAGCACGAGTATCATAGGTATGTGGAACTTACGGAAGTTTTTATACTAGCTAGTCAAGTTCTTGTTTTAGTTGATTATACTATCAATGGGACTTATTTAAATATTATTGGGCCTGCAGTCTCGACATAGTTTGCGATCGCAAAACTACCGAATTCGGTGTCGTCATATCGATGTGGATTTTGCGATATTTGGTAGTCTAGCGACTATCATTGGTGTTTCATGTCATCTTTGTCGCAAACTTTACGATTTTCGCAATTAGTCCATTGAAAAGTTACATTTGGGGTTGCATTTGTCAGAGGAGTCAATTTTATGTTTAAGATAGCAAGGGGTGGTCAGTTTAAACTTAAATCCAAGTTTGTGGGGTTGCAACCCTTGTCCCACGGCCGCCATCTTGGAAAAAGGGGTTGAAATGGTTTTTATTGTTTATCTGACGAATTATATATAGGTCTCACAAAAAGAATATTTGTTCCATTTGTATTTGTATTTGTGATCATTAATAGTATCTCATATGTGTAGGTAGGTACATACATAAAAATGTATGCTGCTTTCCGCCATCTTTCTTCCTTCTTTTTTATTGATATTTTTGTACATTAAATAATATACATTTTGTATAAAAATGACTATTGATAATATCGAGCTAAATACACTATTATTTTAAAAACGCAAAATCTTGTGAAAGTTTGTCCGAGAAATCGATATATCGATATTTTTTTTCACTTCCGACATCCCAACAATATTGGTTTCCAATGACAACAAATAAACAAGAGAAATTGACTTGACACTTGACAAGTTTGACACTAAATGAATGTTGCAACGAGGCAAATACTAATATCCTTAATTTTTTAATAATTTATTTCGATTTTGAAAAAGTTTTTAGCTCTACTTACGATTTGTCATGAAAAATGTTGCCTTCAAAATAATGCTTATAGTCGCAGTTTAATTTATTAGAAAACCAATATTTTTTATTGAACCATCTCAGTTTAAGTAACAAGAAAACCAATTATTTTTACTGAACCATGTTCTCTATTTTTCCCCTTATTCAAGGAAATTTTGTAAAAGCAAAAAATTGTCATTGAAAATACTGAACTATGAATTCAGTTTTTCGCTAGCGAACCGACATCGTACCGTCAAGATAATGTATGACTTTTCTCGCTATCTTGGATGTAGAGACAACATGGCAACCGAATTGTTCCGTTATAATTTAGCGATCGCAAGTTTTTGACAGCGTCGCTACTAAAGTAAAGACTGCAGGCCCTGGTCTATCAAGTAAAACTGATAGCGTGATGGCTCTTCAGTTAACGCCTCGCCTCTCGGGTATTGAGGATGTGAGTTAAAGTCTGGGCAAGTCCAATATGATTTTTTAGTTAATAATTGTGTAGTCTGTGTATCTTACGGCCGAATACTGGAACGCCACTCAAATCTCATCAATCTCATCTAAAAGCTACTTAAATATAATCATCCCTAAAATTTAAATGGTACACACAAACGCCACTCAGGCAATTCGAAACCATGCTTAGCCAAGCAGTCCTCATAATTGTTCTCAGCACGTTCTCAGTTACAAAATAATTTAGTTTACGTCTCATATTCGTTTTACGCAGTGTTCTTCTTCGAACAAATGTTTTCTATAATTATTAATCAGTTGAAATATAACAGCGTAATGTAAGTTTGGTTTGAATTACGATTGAAATTATGTATTTATTTACATAAAAATCAGATGAATATCAAAAGAAGACTTCCTAAGAAAATAACATTTCTTGAGATAATTGTCGTAGATTGGAACACTTGACTTTTACGCGCGATTATTTATCAAGTTTACCTAGAGATCATTATTATTTTTTTGTTTCTTTCTACAAATACCAAAATAAATAAATAAATTTTAATATTATATCAGCACCTAATACAGCGCTACATGATTGTTATTATTTACCAATAGGTTATTTCAAATGTAATTCTCACTTGCTGTTATGATAGTAAATTGGAAATAAAAGAAAAGAATTTATCTTAAAATGAAAAATTTGTTTATTCAGGATGTCCTCACAACAAAGTTTTGATTACCTCCATTTCCTGGTGGGTGGTCGATATGCTCCTCTTCAACATCTTCGACCAGCACATCCTCCTCTTCTTAAACATCATTCCTACGCCTGTGGCGTAAAACCGTAAGCTTATCAGTATTTGGTCCACTGGTTGAATAGCCCTATTTCGTTTTGTTATGGGTTTGATGTTGCTTCCGAAGACTGAATCAACAAACAAACAGTTTCTTTGCAGACGCGGAACCATACACGAAATTCTTCGTCGGTACATTTTTCGAACGCATTCAGCTTTTTAGCATTCCTGCGGCCCGTTGTGGGTCTTTCATGATCCGAGAGGGAAGATAACGACGAAACAGACATTTTAACACCAAAAACTTATCGAATTTAAGATTTAAGATAACCCGAGACTACTCTCAAATATAACACCTACTTAACTCGATTTTTAGCAAAGTTGGAGTCTTTAACTGCTACTAAAGCCAGCAACTACTCGCTCTGGAAATTCACCCGCTTTTGTGACAGACCTACGGTACCAAAAACCCCAATTAAAAAAGAAAACGATTGGGCCAGAACAAGCCAGGACAAAGCGGACTTGTTTGCGGATCACCCTTACAAGCGTTTTTAAACCGAATGAAACACTAGGCAACTCATCAGAAGAATATGTTGATCTCATTCCAAAACAAGACCTTCAAATGGACCTCCTCCCTAGACCTATGTCGCCCGCGGAAGTCATAAAAACGATCAAACGGCTGGACAATAAAAAGGCACCGGGGTACGACCTGTTAACTAAAGAAGTATTGCTGGAACTACCGAGAAAGGCTATTGTGTTTATCGCCATCATCTTCAACGCTATGCTACGAATAGGGTACTTCCCAAATGCGTGGAAAGTCTCTGAAATTATTTACACATGGCACAGTGGAACAAGCCCACAGAGTATGTGACGCCATAAGAAAGTCCTTAGAACAAAAGGAATAATGCTCGTCAGCGTTCTTGGATATCCAGCAGGCGTTTGACAAGGTCTGGCACAAAGGCCTACTATGTAAGATCAAGCAGAATATTTCCCACTCATACTTTCCAATATTCAAATCTTACCTCGAGGATCGCATATTTTAAGTGAAAGAACGCCCCATGCTCTACACTTTGTACACTGCTGACTTACCACGAACGCCAGGGATACCTACAGCTACATTTGCAGACGACACCGCAAGACTGGCATCAGAGAACTTGCAAAAGGGCCTTGACAAAGTAAATGAAAGGCTCCAAATATGGAAAATAAAGGCTAGTGCTGCTAAGTCAGTACAGGTGACATTCACTCTTAAAATCGGAAACTGCCCACCTATAAAGTTGGGCCAATGTACTCTACCCCACAGTGACCATGTAAGATATCTTGGCTTACACATACCGATTCAATACCAGAAATGGGGGCGATCACAATCAGCCCCCAAGATGTAGCTCGTGCAGTCCGTCCGTTACCCAATTGGAAATCTCCAGGACCGGACGGGCTGCATAACTTCTGGATTAAATGGATCCAGAGGTCGCACGCTCGCTTGGCAGCCCTATTTCAGTCAGCCTTAGAGTCAGGGTCGCTTCCCGAGTTCCTGACGACTGGAATAACCCACCTGCTCCATAAATCAGGTAGTACTGCGGAACCCAAAAATTATAGACCTATTACGTGTCTCCCGACGGTCTATAAAGTTCTTACCTCCATTTTGAGAGCTAAAATCACTAAACATATTGACGAAAATTCTGTTATGTCTGCTTCTCAAAATGGATGTAGGAACGGGTCCCGCGGTACTAAGGAGCTACTCCTCATTGATATGGCCATTAGTCAACAGGTTCGCCGTTCACGAAAGGATCTGTCGACATGTTGGATAGACTATAAGAAGGCCTATGACTCGGTGCCACATACATGGCTCATGAGGGTGCTAGAGTTGTATAAAGTTGATGCAACTCTGCGCACCTTCCTGATATCATGTATGGGGCAATGGAGGACAGTTCTTCGCTATCCAGGATATCGGCAAATCCAGAGGAATAGCGAACCGATAAATATAGAGCGAGGAATATTTCAGGGCGATAGTTTGAGTCCGCTTTGGTTCTGCTTGGCCTTGAATCCTCTAAGCACACTGCTGGAGGATTCAGGGCTAGGCTATCGGTTGAAGAGAGGTGGTCAAGTTATATCTCACCTCCTTTACATGGATGACCTGAAACTCTTTGCCCTCAACGATTTGCAACTGATGGAGCTACTGAAGGTAACTGAAACTTTCAGTAGTGCCATCAGGATGGAATTTGGTGTGGACAAATGTGCGGTCATGCATGTAAAGCGAGGGGAGATTGTGGAATCTGTGGGAACCCAGCTCACGGATTCCATAAATCTTAGATCCCTCTCAGCAACTGAAACCTATAAGTATTTGGGTATGTCAGAAGCGCTGGGCATCGATGTTGCTGACATGAAGCAATCGTTGAAGGAGCGCTTCTTTGGCCGCCTGAAAAGAGTATTTAATAGTCTTTTGTCAGGCGAAAATAAGGTGCGTGCCTTCAACGGTT
Source organism: Lycophotia porphyrea (assembly GCA_950005105.1). Lineage (NCBI taxonomy): Eukaryota > Metazoa > Arthropoda > Insecta > Lepidoptera > Noctuidae > Lycophotia > Lycophotia porphyrea. The sequence goes on from OX465389.1 coordinate 11,959,368, forward strand.
GGGTCATGCTGGTTTTTATGTACTCTTTTGGCATACTCAAATGGACTCAAACAGAACTAGACGCCTTGGATGTGAAGGTCCGCAAATTGTTGACGGCATTTCGAATGCATCACCCACTTTCTTCGGTTATGAGACTGTATATCCCGCGGAACTGCGGAAGTATGGGGGTCGAGGCTTTTTAAACGCTAAGACTCTTCACAATCGTGAGATATGCAGTCTCAGGGAATATTTCCTAGAAACTGTCATGGGGATGCATCGAGATGTGGTCGCGGTGGACAAGGGCCTCACCCCGCTCTCCTTGGCTAAAGAGAACTGGCGCAAACCTGTAGTACTTGACACTAACGACCGCAGGGGAGTATGGCAGAGTAAGGAGCTTCACGGACGCTTTTTCCGGGCACTGCATGGGCCCGATGTAGACCTATCAGCGTCCGTAGCCTGGCTACGTTCCGGGGACCTCTTTGGAGAAACCGAAGGTTTTGTCTGGGCAATTATGGATGAAGTTATAATGACGAATAACTACCGGAGATTTATTGTGAAGGACGGCACGGTTGACATATGTCGGGCATGCCACCGTCCAGGCGAATAAATCCGTCACATTATCTCCGGGTGTTCTCGTCTGGCTAACGGAGAGTACTTGCATAGACACAAACTTGTAGCCAGGATTATCCATCAGCAACTTGCTCTAAAATACAGCCTTGTGGAATCGGAAGTGCCGTGCTATAGGTATGTACCCGATCCAGTTCTCGATAATGGCAATATCACACTGTACTGGGATCGATCCATCATCACTGACAGGACTATTGTAGCCAATAAGCCTGATATAGTGGTGGTGGATCGATCAGAGCGGCGCGCAATGATTGTTGACATTACGGTCCCGCATGACGAGAACCTCGTGAAAGCCGAGAAAGATAAACAAATCAAGTATCTTGACTTAGCTCGCGAGGTTGTCGAAATGTGGGATGTGGACTCAGCGATCATTGTGCCGGTAGTCGTATCAGCCCATGGCTTAATTGCCAAGAGCCTCGACCAACACCTGAGGAGGCTCTCGTTAGGCAGCTGGATCAAGGGCTTGATTCAGAAAGCGGTACTCCTGGACACGGCTCGTATTGTTAGGAGGTTCCTCTCTCTGGAGCCTTGACCGCCGGTAGCTTGGACCCTATTCCCGATACCGGTGGGCTACTATTTTTTATATTTTTAAATGTTTTTTTATGTCGTTTTATATTTAAATATTTGAAAATGTAAAAAATATGTATATAAATAAATAAAGGAAATAAAAAAAAAACTTAACAAAGTAAGTATTCCAATCAAATCGTTTCATGTCACAGTGTAAAAAAGAAAGGAAGTAATAATAAACAAGCGAAGTCCGAAATTTCGACATTCACAGAGCAAATTACATTGGAGCAGCTTAATCCCATGCCTTTTTATCTTCGAGATAGTTATTAACACGATAGTAGGCTTTTAAGCATAGCTTCCGTTTTATAAACGATTTGAATTTATTTAGGCTTAGTGCTTGAATATGACTCGGAAGTTTACTTTGCGTTCCCATTGAGGGACCACATTTGAATTTTGATTTTTTGAATGCATGAGCCGTTAGTAAATGTTCCCAAACGATTGTTAATTCAGCCTTTAGTTTGTAAAAGCAGCCACTCAAAAGTTACGATCGTTTAAAGGTGGTCCCTCAGTCGTGACTGACAGGCATCCATATCTCAAAACCTAGTTAACATTTTAAACTCCTCTATATGACTGCGTATAGTAAAAGATTTGTAAAACTAATTTATTGAATATCAACCCTTCCTGTTAACACAGTAAAAAGAACTAGCATGCGGAAGGTGGTCCCTCAATTGAGCACCATAAGTTCCCGTGAGTGGAGACCACGATGGAATTTGAAATTTATATATGGGTCTAGCGTTAGTAAAAGTACTCGAACGATTGTATATTCAATCTCTAGTTTGTAAAAGAAGCCATTCGAAAATTACAATCGATTTAAGTTGGTCCCTCAATTGAAACGCTTATCATAAGTAAAATCAATTTACGAAGCATTCGGAAGTTAAATAGACGAATGCTATAGTCTATCTTAAAGTTTTTTTTTTGACTAACGATTACTTTACTAAACAGTATCAATAAATGTACCGTTTCATCACAACTAATCATCGAATTCCTGGGAAGGAATACTAAGATTGAGGTGACTACACAGCAAGATTTTCTGGAAAAAGTAAAAACTAGGTGGAGACTGTTTGTTGATATTATTTTTTATTAATATTTAACATCACTTAGATAGTTAAAAACACAAAGAAAAAAATGCTAATGATGACAAAAAAGTACCCTACACTGACAGTGTAACTCTGAACTTAAATTAACCTTGTAATACAAACAATACTACTAACGAGACAGTAGCAAAGTGTATACGTATAAAAAAAAAATTGTTATCCTAAGCACGTGTGCTCTCATTAATTAGACATCACTTAGCTACTTGAAAACACAAAGAAAATAATGCTTATGATAATAAAAAATAATAAAAAGAAATACCCGGCACTGACAGTGTAGCTCTGAAGTTTTTAATTCAAACAATACTACTAATGAGACAGTAGCAAAGTGTATGTATGAAAATTTGTTCGTTTGGAGGACTTTCATCAAATTTAAAGCGTAAGTCGTCGTAAATACGTATGCTCTCATTAAAAAAGTAGTGACATCTGTAATGGCCGAGGTCACTGGCGCTAGGCCCGGGAATAAATTCAAGAGCTCCAACTAATTTGTACAAATTTTGTTTGACTTTGATCGTTCGAGGTATTTCGCTTATTGATCCTTTAGGTGTGTCGTTTAAATCGAATGATATAAAATTAGTGACCTCATATTCGTACGTGACTTGATTATTACACACTAAACATTCTTTAATTTCGTCACGAATTAAAATGGCTTCTCTAAAATGCTGATGCCAAGCATTTTAATGAGTTGAATGTTCAAACTGATAAATGCATATCTTTTTGAATTTTTTTACTGTTTGACACTATGCATTGCTACACTGTTTAGAAAAACTAAATAATTAATAACCTCTTCAAAAACGGTAGATATATTACATTCGCAACTGTAAATAACGACATCTCCGATTGTATTCTTTTTAGTACAAATTTGGGAAATTATTTGTGCTCTCAATGTGTAAATATCATCTATCTTATATCTTGTATCTATCTATCTTGTCACTTAAGCCTTTAATTTACTTTAAAATTATATCATCATCATCATTAGACTCAAATATATATTGGAAATTTTTATTTTTGTTGTAACATTCGCTCAGCATGTACATAACCGAATCAAACGCACAAGTATTACTAACTCTAACATTAATATTACAGCCAAACTTCACAGGTGGTTTCCATTTTTTATAAATTTAATATTTTTATCGAACGATATTTGATTTTCTCTACCTTGACCTTTCCAGTTTTCAGTATAAGATGGCTCATCGTGAAATATAGAGTCTGTCGAAAATGTCCGATTATTTACCAACTTCGGCTTATTTACATTTTTCCGTCGAGGCTGCTTTTTTGTAATATTCCGTTTTAGTGAACGTGCTTTAGATGTTATTTTATTTTTGATATCTTGATTAAGATCGCATAAAGCTGTTTTAATTTCCCCATCCAAATAATGTAAGTGTAGTTTTAAAAATTCATCAACTCTATACCGTGTTACTTTCGTCTTAAAAATAAGGTGTTTCAGAGTTTTAAAATAAGTCTCTATACCCGAAGAAGACGGCGCTTTATTTTCGGAATTAAAAGAGGTACAAAGCAAATTCAACCACAGGGGTAATTTAAACAATAACCTTCTAAATGTGGGAATAAATACAGGAAAATAATACAAATTACTGTTTGTCGATATTATGTTATTTGTTTGGTTTTTTGATTTTATGGTTTCCACTAATTTGTCGAACCATGATACAAACTCAAAATCGTCAGTGAAATTATTACTCGAATCATCAGGTATTGTTTCAGGAATTTCGCTATAACTTCTCTCTGGCTTAGTCTCATGAAGATGAACATTTTCGAATATTTTATCAAGTCTATATTTAGCAGCCGCACAATCGTTGTAGTTTTTGTTTTCAATATCGTTTACTTGCCCAAGACAAACTTCAATAATATCGTGAATAACTTGCTTAACTACACCAAAGTTTTCGGCTACTTTTAAAAATATAATGCATTTGATATAAAAATATTTAATTTTGTGATTTACATCTTTTTTAAAACAAGTTAAATTATGTAGCGTTTTAACGAAATGGTTTATATCCAGCCTAGTGAATGTATTACGTTTATCGGAAGATTGTTTTTCTAAAACTGAAAACATTTTTTTAATATAATTTTTTGTGGAACATATATGTGTAAAAGCTTGAATACAGGCCGAAATTAACGCTGATGAATCGTCCGTTATGATTTCATGGGGAAAGATATCTACGGAAGTCAACCATGTTTCCAACCACGTCGAAATTGACCGTTGGCCATGTGAATCTGTAACCATTTGGAAAATGGGTACAGATTTAAATTTTTCATTGGCTGTGATAAACCCTACGTATAAAAACAATCTTTTTGTTGCTATGGTGCCATCGGGAAGAATAATATTAAAAGAAAAGAACCAGTAGCGTCTATCGTTACAGTCACTCTTTGATTTTGTTGAACATACTCGTAGTTATTGTAATATTCAATTTGCTGATTTGTCCAATAATATAAACAAAAACTTGGATACACAGAAATATTTCGAATCGTATCACTTATATTTTGACTCGAGGTCAAAACAGAGCTTAACAATGAAATGATTGGATTTATATCTCGTATCTGCCTTATTCTCAGAAATGCTTGGAACTACGGGACAGCTATTATTATACTTATCATCTAAAAATAATTGGGAAGTCAAATTATGATGAACCATAATAGCTGGGTCATGAAGTAGTGATTTACTAATTTGTTGACGTCTATATGGCATCAACTTAGATTTTTTTTTTGGATTATGTTTATAGCATTTTTTGAAACTTTTAACTGTACACACACAGTTTATAAAATTATCTGTTTTTTTAATACTTTTAATTTTGAATATAGCTTGACACTGTGAACATTTACCTTGTAAATCAAAATAATTTTCTTTTCTAATATTTTCTATTTTTAAGGTCCATGTGCAAGGTGATTTCGAATGAATCCATATTTTTTCTTTCATTAAATTGCTCCATAAGTATTTAGGTAAGGTTTTATATCGTCGGTACGTGGAGGTTCCAGACCTTTTTTTATATGAATACAGTGGTTGAATTTTCTTCCAGTCGTGCATATCCAAATCAAACGAGAAAGTTTTTTCTTCCTCGCCCAATGTACATACGACTTCATTTATACTTGAAAGTGACTCGGAATCATCAGAACTAGAAGATGTTGATTTAACATTTGCCGCACCGTCATCGGTTTTAAAAATTCTATCTCGGTGTCGTCGTAGAGCCAAATATAAAGCCATTGGCGACATTTTGTAATCAAGTTCTTTTGATAATTGGGTAAAAATAGGGTCATTATAACGAATTAATCGATTATCTAAATCCTCACCGTATTTGCGAAATAACGCTGTTTGTTCTTCATGACTCACTTTAGGTTTTCGACCCATGGCAAACGTATCTCTGCAAAGGAGCATTGCTTTTAAAAACCGCAAGTAACAATCCATTACAAACAATTTAGAAAGAAAAGTACAAAGATTTCTATATCTCTGTACCTACATACATACGGGGCGGAAGGACACCAACGCGAAAACGGTTACCACGTAAAAATCAGCTGTTTCCTACAAGATTGATACTTACGCGGTTAAAATGTATGGAATAGCTGTTTTTTTTTTGAATAACCGATGAAATATTTCTATGTGTGGACGGGGAGGCTCACAATGATGTACTGAATATGTGGTAGGTAACCGTTTTCGCGTTGGTGTCTCTCCACCCCGTTCGAGCGAACATAAATTTATATAATAATTGTTAAAACTTACGTGACCAACAGGAAAATTATGTGAAAGTTATAAACTTCAATCCGAACAATGTCAAATGTTGTGCACAGAGAAGACATAAAAAAATTGATGTACCCTCTTTTGATTGAGGATATTCATATTTTTTTTAAGTTTCTTTGTGGCTTGCAGGGCCGAAGGCACCTAAGAAAACGATTCCTGCCGGCTTCCCTTTGGGAACAAGGCACTCTACTTAGTGTCTGGGTATCCACTTTAGTCAAATAGTATATTACATACACATGTGGGTATCACTTCACAGTAAACTGTACAGCCATTTAATACATCATAGAATTGAAAACATTTAAAAAAACATGTGTGTAATTCACACGTGGTAGAAGTGTTGGCTTGACTTGAAATTTTGGCTTCAAGATAAACACTGTGTAATGCTTCCTACCTCATTTTCTCCCACGTTAAATTTTATTTATGTGTCCGTCTCTTTTTACTGTCGCTTTTTCGTTTCATCGACTTTCAAATCACAACGATACTAAAGAAGTTTTCACTGCAAAAATTACAACATGTTTCATGTCAATAAATAAAGCAACATGTGGCGCCAACTAAGCCGGTGCTCGGGTGTCAGAATTCAGAACTAAAATCGTATGGACGCGGCCACGTGACTTCGCGGCTGATAAGGCGGTAAGCCGAAGATTATCAAGTTACGACAGGGGCAGAAAAAGAAAGTATGTAGGGGAGAACGAGATAGAAAAAGTAATGGTTGATACCGTATTTGGTACCAACAAGGTTTTTTTTTATTTTATTGACCAATTTACACAAGATAAAATCACTTTTATTTTTTTTTATTATATTAATCTGCATTTTATTCTTTACTTTTTTCCGTTTTTTTTTGTAATGGGTGACATTTTCGTGGTTTTTAGGGTCGTTGATAACGAAAATGAGGTCGAAATAAACATTGAAAAAAAAACGAAAAAAATAATAATTCAATTCTAATTTTTTACCTTACCTTACAAAATTTTCACCCTTCGCCACTGGTGGCTTGAGTTACTAGTCATTGAGCCAATATTTTACTTAGTATGTTCACGTATTTTCCAGATGATCAGAACCTTTTAAATCGACGAAAACCAAGTTCTCAAGTAGATGCATATATATATTATATATATATACATTTAGCAAACAGAAGCGAAGATGCTTAAAGAAAGACAACGAGGTCCACAAAATAGTGAATACAACCGTTTATTCTAACTTGGAACAAAATATCAATCACAGAAACTATCCCAAATCATAACGAATTCAATTAACACGTAGGTAATTGTTTACGAAAATAGCGAGTAAGTACACAAAATAAGGAATTATGAATACTACAGCCCTTTGAGCCATACTCCCAACAAAAGTCTCTCGCGACCAATCACAATTCGAAGTTGTTAATCTTTGCCATAGAACTAACATGTGCTACGTAAAACCTCATTTTTTCCTAACACGGCTTCTCCTGACGCCTAGTCGCCCTCGACTTGAAAGTTGTAGGTTGCGCCTGCAATGCGATGATCTTGGTAGCGCATTGCTCCTATTCCAGCTCCGAGATCAGGTATGGACAGCCCTACCGTCACGGGCACAGGCTCGTTACTTTCAGAACGGTCCAGGTTATGCTCAACATTACCGGTTTCGTGATCTGAAAGAGTTTACGATAATTATTTGTGTAAGTAACACGATAATCACGTAGAAATTGAAAGTTCAGAATGGCAAAAATATAAGATGGTCAGCGTCCTAACCGCCATATATTATTGCCGAAAACTTTACTACGATTAATGACAGAAACATAAGATGGTCAGCGTACCAACCGTCCCATTTCACTGCCAAATACTTAACCACAGCGACTCACGCTATCCGGGTTACAAACCAACGTCCGACACAAGCCTTTGCGAACACCATCGCGCGGTCGGCGACACACGCCGTGGGAACGCACCCGCACGTTCGGCGACACACGGCTTGGGGACACATCAGCGCATTCGACGACACGCCTCGGGAACACAGCAGAGTGTTCGGCGACACGCGCCTTGGGAACACAGCAGCGTGTTCGGCAACACGCGCCTCGGGAACACAGCAGCGTGTTCGGCGAAACGCGCCTCAGGAACGCAGCAGTGTGTTCGGCGATACACGCCTCGGGAACACATCAGCGTGTTTGGCGATACACGCTTCGGGAACACAGCAGCGTGTTCGGCGACACACGCCTCGGAAACACAGCAGCGTGTTCGGCGACAGACGCCTCGGGAACACAGCAGCGTGTTCGGCGACACGCGCCTCAGGAACGCAGCAGCGTGTTCGGCGATACACGCCTCGGGAACAGATAAGCGCGTTCGGCGATGCACGCTTCGGGAACTCACCCGCGCGTTCAGCGACACAAGCAGTGGGAGCACACCCGCGCGTTTGGCGTCATACGCCGTGGGAACACACCCGCTCGTTTGGCGACACACGCCATGGGAACAAACCCGCGTGTTTGGCGACACACGCCGTGGGAACAAACCCGCGCGTTTGGCGTCATACGCCGTGGGAACACACCCGCATGCTTGGCGACTCACGCCTTTGGGAACGCACCCACAGCCATCTCTGAAATCATAAATAGTTAGGAAATTGCACCCACTACTGGGCACATGCCTGAAATTTCCAGGAACTTGGGAGTCCCTTAATGCTCCTATTTTCCGTGAGCTTGGCCGCACCTGACCAAAGCTTACTATTATGCCTTAATATTTGACTTCGGCAATCTGTATAAAGGACAGCGTCAATCAATTGGCGAAGGGTTTGATTAAGGATTCGTTGGCAAACGATTAGGGTTTCACAATTTATCAGTAAGACACTTACCCAATTCTTAAACGTTACGCGCGTTAAGCTACGCCGGGCATACTCGGCATACGTTGGGAATTTCTTGGATCATTGTTTGGAATAAAATATTGACGCAATCCAACCACCGAGGACATAGTGGTTTAATTCAAGCTTAAATTTTGACCAAGTTCAGTCATAGGTGACCCATTCACTTAGCCAAACTCCAGCGTCACCTTTGAGACAGGAAGCCACTCGCGACAGGCACTCGTGGTCACTCCAACCGCTTGCGACTACGGCACGGTCCACTTCGTCACACAACTCATCAATGTCGTGTATATTTGGATCGAAATTGGATACGTAATAATTACTACGTATCGCGTAATTCCGCTACGCGTATTTTACGTTTCGCGTAATACGTGTCCGTGAGATCGTGTAATTACGCGACCACGAGCATGGTTACAAAGGACAAGGCTTTGGAACTGCTTACAGTTCAATCGCTTACGATTGGATCGTTTGTATGAACTCGTTGCGGAACATCGCTCAAGTTTACGGGGCTAAGCTAACACGAAGTAAGTGCACAAACCTGGTTCTCAGGATTAAGTGGTCACACTTTCTACTTCCTTGTACTTGCATTTATCACAACTTTTGATATTCAATCACACACACGTGAAATAAAAGCAATGACAAGCATAAAAAACGAAAAAGTTATTTTGTTCCTTGGATGTTTTATACTTTAGTGGGCAATCTAAGTTCTTTATCCCGCTGCTGAATTTAGCAAACAGAAGCGCAGCTTAAAGAAAGACAACGAGGTACACAAAATAGTTAATACAACCGTTTATTCTAACTTGGAACAAAATATCAATCACAGAAACTATCCCAAATCATAACGAATTCAATTAACACGTAATTGTTTACGAAAATAGCGAGTAAGTACATAAAATATGGAATTATGAATATTACAGCCCTTTGAGCCATATTCCCAACAAAAGTCTCTCGCGACCAGTCACAATTCGAAGTTGTCAATCTTTGCCATAGAACTAACATGTGCTACGTAAAACCTCATTTTATATATATATATATATATTTTAAACGTGTGCGTGTGTTGTGCATGCGTTGCAATGTACGTTTTCGTACCAACTACCTTTTTTGCTACTCTACCCTACCTACCTACCTACCGTAGGGGGATGTTATACAGGGTATAAACAGACTCTTCACGAAGCCGTCAACCAAGCATTATGTACATCTAACTTTACGCACAACTTTACGGAAACGATTTTTTTTTGGGGAGAGAAAAATCACGTTTGGATGGATTGAATAGTACGGGGGTCATGAAAGGACGGTGTCTTAGGTAAAAAAATAACAATAAAAACAAGAATTAAAAAAAAACTTGTGAAAAAGTTGTAACTTTGTCCCCCAATATCTCCGTAACTAGGTTCTCATGTATGGTTTAGAGCAAAAAAATATCGCAATGACGGGGAGAACAAGTGCCTTTCGGTTTCGTTAAGTCTTTTTATATATTTATATAAATATATAAGCTCCCATTAAAATAGATGGACAAACTTTTAGAAATCATTCAGACCACCAAAATAAGGACAATGGTAAAAAATAATAATGAGAAAATCACATTAGATAACTTACAAGAAAAAAATCAGTTAACGAAAATACACAAAAAATACCGGCAATTTATTATTTTTGGTCAAAATCACTTTAATCAGTGTTTTTTTGCTTGGATATGTCTGGTTAGACTTCCTGAACATTGTGTTAAAATTTATGCCTAAAGCCTTCCTCGATAAACCAAACAAACAAACTCTTCAGCTTTATAATATCAGAATAGATATACATGTATAAGTAAGTAGATTAGTATCAACAAACAGTCACTATATTCCTGCTGTGTGGTCACCTCAATCTTAGTATTTCTTCCCAGGAATTCGATGATTAGTTGTGATGAAACGGTACATTTATTGATACTGTTTAGTAAAAAAAAGAGATATTTAAGATAGACTATAGCATTCGTCTATTAAACTTCCGAATGCTACGTAAATTGATTTTACTTATGATAAGCGTTTCAATTGAGGGACCAACTTAAATCGATTGTAATTTTCGAATGGCTTCTTTTACAAACTAGAGGTTGAATATACAATCGTTCGAGTACTTTTACTAACGCTAGACCCATATATAAATTTCAAATTCCATAATAATTTCATAATAATTCCATAATTCCACCTGATATTAGGATGACAATGCAAAATTTCCTTGAGCCGGTAACTGTCACTGATTCATATTTAATTATTACACTTAATTTGCACTTATTACGTGAATCTAACACAAAATACACGTTAATAAGCTTTTATACTGGATGAGTAATTGGAAATATGCTTTAAAATCAAAGAAATTTAAAATATAAAGTTAAAATTTTAAGGACAATTTTAAATCAGCTGTTAGCTGCAGTGTTGCCACAGGAAAAAGATATAAAATATAACGCGAACAGAAAATTTTGTTACGAATATACTAAGTATGCAAAATTAAATCATAAAATTATAATTAAATTTTCTCTGCGGTATATTTTAAAATATTCAATGTGAACGAGCCTTAACAATTTCAAAACAAGAACAAAATTGCCCCGCCCCAACCGATTGTAATTTTCGAAAGGCTTCTTTTACAAACTACAGGTTGAATATACAATCGTTCAACTACTTTTACTAACGCTAGACCCATATGTAAATTTCAAATTCCATCGTGGTCTCCACTCACGGGAACTGATGGTGCTCAATTGAGGGACCATCTTTCACATGCTAGTTCTTTTTATTGTGTAAACAGGATGGATTGATATTCAATAATTTAGTTTTTCAAATCTTTAACTATAAGCAGTCATAAAGAGCAGTTGTAAATTTTAACTAGGTTTTGAGATATGGATGCCTGTCAGTCACGACTGAGGGACCACCTTTAAACGATTGTAACTTTTGAGTGGCTACTCTTACAAACTAGAGGCTGAATTCACAATCGTTTGAGAACTTTTACTAACGGCTGACGCATTCAAAAGATCAGAATTCAAATGTGGTCCCTCAATGGGAACGCAAACGATGATTTTGGACATACCTTAATGATGTCCGCACGTGTCCCTTTTGTGACGACGGAAAGTGCCTGCCGAAAGTCACCAGCAAACATAAAAGTTACACCACCCACGACAGCGACGGAGTTTCTCAAGTTCTTAGGTGTTCGATCCACTGCTTCAAAATGAGCTTGACTCATGGTACATTCTTCCCATATTATCAGTGACGTAATCTTATAACAACTTACCAAGGTACTCGTATATTCTAATGCGGTTCGTGAATGTTGGATGTCATTTTGCGATTTATTAATTTTATATTATCTTCGAAACTATTTCACCAATCGACAAACTGTAAAGGGCAAATTTTATCTCCTTGTGATCATAAAAATATTTTTTTGTATAAAATTTAATATTTTGTTGTTTAAAAAATCGTTTAAACGTAAGTATGTCGAAAATACTTTTTTTAAACATAAAAGCCACTATATCTGCTAAAATATAAAAGAAAGAAACATGGTGTCGCGGACTTTATTGTAGAACTATTTAAAACGGACCAGATTGCCCTACATTAATTTCAATTATATTCAACGGTTTAAGCAGCGCATGCAAATAACTCTGTTTTGAGAGGTATTTTTTTCCGCCTGGCCCGACAATAATTGTGATAGCTCGGCTAATTTGCATGCTATCAATATAATTTATAGCCTATGTTACTTGTGGATAATGTAGCTTTTGAATGGTGAAAGAATTTTTAAAAACGATCCAGTATTTTTTGAGCCTATTCATTACAACCAAACAAACAAAGTTTTCCTTTTTATAATATTAGTGTAGATTATTGCGCGACGCTCTAATCGATCTATAACCACAATGTCAGGCTTATTGGCAATAATGGTCCTGTCAGTGGTGATAGGTCGATCCCAATACAACGTGATATTACCATTATCAAGACCTGGGTCAGGCGTATACTTATAGTATGGCGCTTATGATTCCACAAGATTGTACTCCAAAGCAAGTTGCTGGTGGATAATCCTAGCAACGAGATTGTGTCTATGCAAGCACTCTCCGTTAGCTAGACTAAAACACCCAGAAACAGTGTGTCTGATCGATTCTCCCTGACGGTGGCATGCCCGACAATAATATGTCAACCATGCCATCCTTCACAATGTATTTCCGATGGTTATTCGTCATCATAATTTCGTCCATTATTGCAAAGACAAAACCTTCGGTTTTCCCGAAGAGGGAGGTCACCGAAGCGCAGCCAAGATACGGACGCTAAGAAGTCTACATCAGGCCCATCTAGGGTTCGGCAGAAGCGTCCGTGAAGCTCCTTGCCCTGCCATTCCTCATTGTGGTCATTAGTGTCTAATGCTCTAAGTTTACGCCAGTTCTCGTTAGCCAGGGAGAGCGGGTTGAGGCCCTTGTCTACTCAGACCACATCTCGGTGCATCCCCACGTCGGCTTCTAGGAAGTAATGCCTGAGACTACATGCCTCACAGTTGTGCAGGGTCTTAGCATATTACTATTATCGTATTTTTATAGTTTTTGTATTTTGTGTTCTACAAACATTAATGATTTCGCTCTACTTCAATTCGTTTTTATTTTATTTTGTTATTCATCATAAAAACCGAAACAAAACACCACTTACTACCGGTACCATATGAAAACAAATACAACTAAATGCGTAAGTCACGCGCGTAGTGACGCGCAGAAAAGATACGTGCGTGTTGAAACTTCTTCGGTGTGACTTCCAATATGGAATGCCATTGACTACGTCATTATTGCACGCATTGCCGTTGCACTCTGCGTAGGTACGCAGCCGGTTCGTCTCATGGGAGCTGCAATACGTAGCGTTACGCATGTGGTCTACGCGCACGTGTACGTCACGCAAGCGATTTGCCATGTCTCTATAAAGTTCCATATATAACAACGTCATGGTACGTGCACGGATTCGGTGTGTTTCGGCCTTGAGTTTAAGCATGTTTTTTGTAGCTCCTCAATACAAACTTCTGAATTGAACCTTTTTTTGCAGCATTCGTGACTGTACTATGGCTATGCTAGTTGCGCTACTTATGTTCATCTTACCTCGAGACACACTAATTTTTCAAAACTTTAGCGCCAAATGTAAGTAAACTACCGCATTAACTTCGACGTTTCCATTCATTTTAAAGCCATTTCTAGCTATCCCTTTTCATTTTATATTAGAGTTGGTTTCCAGTCTAACTGGATTGTTATAGTAGCTGAATGACCGATATTTTACACGGAGCGACTGCCTATCTGACCTCCACAATCCAGTTACTGAGTAATACGATTAGATACCCCATTGGTTGGATTGGGTTGTCAGATTTTACATATCGACGATATCACACTATTTCCCTTAAGAGCCCTGCGGAGGCCGCGCGAAATTGCAATTCGAAGCGAAGGAAAAATGCGTTAAAATATTGTTATTTCTGTTTCACACTTCCCAGCGCATTGCGAAGCCGCGCGGGAGCATGTGTGAATAGTTTTTACTGTTTTATTCTATAATTATCGTTCATTCATATCACCGCTGAACATTTGTGATTAATTTGAATGTGTGCCGTAATACCAAAAATGATGAATGAAAACTCAATCCTTTTCCAATTTTTTTTTATAGTGTAACTTACCAATATAAGTCATTTTTCTAAATAAACAAAACCAAAAATATTACCGTTTTAAATATAGAACCGGTGAGATGAAAACATCTTATTTATACTGTAAAAATATGAGAAATTAAATTTGTTTACAATTCGTTCTAGGTAAATATTATGCAAAAAAAATAAAATTTAAACCTAGGTAAACACTGTCTCGTTTCGAATAACAGCATATTAAGGTCGAAATATGCTTAAACTGAAAATGATTTTGGTATTACGTCCGTATGGACAATTCGTCGTCCGCCGGCCCCTTAAGTTCTTTTGGTTTACCTTAACCAACATCATACCTATTTTTCATCGATATCGATGAATCCAATCCTCACGTAGAAGAAATCTTGAATAATCTCGAAAACTCAAGGAACTACAAGACAGAGAAACACAGGGAAACAACTCTCTACTCATCTATCTCTTTCGATCATAAAGGAAAATTAATATAATTCCTATTCGCTAAAGTTCAAAGTTCAATAACAGTTCTTATGAAGACATTTAAAAAAGTACTAGCTGACCCGCGCAACTTCGTTTGCGTCACATAATGCAATTAAATAATATTTCGACTACCCTACCTACCCTACCTACCCGACCTACCCTACCTACCCTACCTACCCTACCTACCCTACCTACCCTACCTACCCTACCTACCCTACCTACCCTACCTACCCTACCTACCCTACCTACCCTACCTACCCTACCTACCCTACCTACCCTACCTACCCTACCTACCCTACCTACCCTACCTACCCTACCTACCCTACCTACCCTACCTACCCTACCTACCCTACCTACCCTACCTACCCTACCTACCCTACCTACCCTACCTACCCTACCTACCCTACCTACCCTACCTACCTTACCTACCCTACCTACCCTACCTACCCTACCTACCCTACCTACCCTACCTACCCTACCTACCCTACCTACCCTACCTACCCTACCTACCCTACCTACCCTACCTACCCTACCTATCCCACCTATCCCACCTATCCCACCTATCCCACCTATCCCACCTATCCCACCTACCCTACCTACCCTACCTACCCTACCTACCCTACCTATCCTACCTATCCTACCTACCCTATCCTACCTATCCTACCTACCCTATCCTACCTATCCTACCTATCCTACCTACCCTATCCTACCTATCCTACCTACCCTATCCTACCTATCCTACCTACCCTATCCTACCTACCCTACCCTATCCTACCTACCCTACCCTATCCTACCTACCCTACCCTATCCTACCTACCCTACCCTATCTGTATTGTTTTTTTGTTTTTTATTTTTTAATTTTATTTAAATTACAAAATGTTAAAAATATTTAAAAATGTAAGTAATGTGTACAGAAATACATGTAAAAATAATTAAAATACTTTGGAAATCAAAAATTATGGTTCATAAACAGTTGTTTGGTGATGTGAACATGATTTTTCTCGGAAATCCCACACTTTTGAAAGTTGTCGCCAGAATAAAAAATGATCACCTTACTAAGACGTTGTTACTGAGATACATTTTAAATGTGTTGGTCGATGTAAGGGTTGGGGGGACGTTTTGACACATCGTCCTTTGTAACTTCGAAAAACCTGTCCTCGCTGCGCACCACGCGATATACTGCAAAATGTTGGGAATTTTTTCACTTTTTGCTCTAAAACTCAAAAAATATGCAATTTTAACAAATAACTTTCAGTATTTGTACAAACTTAACTAAATTTACAACAAAAAAAGTCCCAAAATTTCGCAGTTTATCGCGTGGTTCGCAGCGAGCCAAGTTTTTCAAAGTTGCAAATTTGGATTCACATCACCCTAACTGATCTATAAAACATATCAAAAATGCAGAACTACATCATGCTTTGCGCTTTTAATGTTAATTTCCACTGGCCTATCACAGGTTTTGGAAAATTCTCTTACCACACTCTGGAATCGAACCGTCTAAAATTCGATAAAATAACATAGGTACTGTACTTTCAATGGGACCAATCGGGAAGTATATCCTTTCACATAAAAGAAGAATTTTTGAAATCGCTTTCGAGGATGAATTCGGCAAAAAATATTTTAAACAACAAATATAAGTACTTTAAAACGCGTGACACCTATTTTATCATTTTAATATTATTTTATACTCTAATTTTCTTTTCGTTTATTACTGATCGAAAACACAAATACCTAAAATTTCTACCTATGCAAGTACCTTGTTTTGGTCCGGGGTGGAAAATCCTCATCGATGTCCTCCGCTCTGGGGCGGGTGGAGGGGTCTGTCAGACTCGACTGACTAAAAACCACCTCGGTGTTCCCTTCTCACACTTGCACCGGGGATCATGGGAACTAGTGCGCCTTCCAAGATCCCCGGCTAGGGCCTCCTCTTGTCCGCGAGAGGAGTGTAGTGTACTCCCCCCGTGACGTCTAAAAGGGGCGCGCGCGGAACACCTAGGATGACATAAACTAATGTATTACGTTGAAAGTTTCCGGATCATTCATGCGAAATACAAACAACTTCAATATTTTTGAAATCACAAAACCTAGCGCATACGGTTTAGTATCCGTGTTGCCGGTTTACAGCAAGGTCTTTGAAAAGGTTATGCTCAATGCTCAACCACTTTAACACCAATATAATACATGAGTTAAACACTACGGTTTCACCAAAGGACGTTGTACGACTGGTAGCGTGTCGATGGCAATCTACAATATGTCCGGGTTCGGACTGTACAAACTTTAAGGGGTGATAGTTTGCACTATTTTAACACTAAAATTATTCTACATGTGGGGTCTAACCCCAAACCCCTCTCAGAGGCAGCCATTTTTGTATTTTGGTTTTTTTTTTCGTAGCGTCCATACTAAAAGTTATGTAACTTAGGAATTGAATGCCCGATTATCGTAAAAAAAAACTTTCCATAGCGGAAAGGTATTAACAATCAGTTAAATAACTCAAATAATTTTTAATAAATGCTGTATCATATTGAAATAAATGGTAAAACATCAACTTTACGTCAAAATAACATTGTATTTTAGTTTTTCAAGGTTATTACTAAAAACACCCCCAAGAACTACCTCTTTTTATGTACGCGTCCCCCAGATGGTAAGTTTACCTACAGAATGATACCAAAAACTCGATTCTATGACAATTCGTTGTTAATAATATTGTTGTTGGAACATAAGCTTGCGCAGGTAGTGAATTCATAACGATTTGGTTTTTCTTTAGATATTTACAGTGATGAGCAAAGATAAACAAAATAACAAGTATTCATTATTTATTTACAAAAGTAAAAAAATTACAATAATTGTTCAAAATGCCCCCCACCATTTTGAAGGCACGCAGTAGCCCGGATCGCTACATGCTGTGTTGACCGTCTTAACTGGCTCGGATCAGCCTTAATTTCTGCAGCAGCAACGCAAATACGCTCCAGCAGCTCTTCTCTAGTGTTGAAAATAAACTTTTTTTACGATAATCGGGCATTCAATTCCAAGGTTACATAACTTTTAGTATGGACGCTACGAAAAAAAAACCAAAATACAAAAATGGCTGCCTCTGAGAGGGGTTTGGGGTTAGACCCCACATGTAGAATGATTTTAGTGTTAAAATAGTGCAAACTATCACCCCTAAAATTTGTACAGTCCGAACCCGGACATATTGTATATTGTGTCGGCCCAGAACTGAGCTACTAGTTTGGCGCTGTCGGTAGCGTCCATCAGTTTCTGTAGTGAACAAACTACAGGCCATGCAGGACTCGATATTAAGTGCCCCATTGTTTGTGGAACAGCACCACATTTACACTCGTTATCTTATTAAAACACACATTTACTGCCCCTCAAGCTAAAGGGGAAAATATACAAGTCCGTGATTAGACCTGTCGTACTGTATGGGTCAGAATGCTGGGCTGTGAAGAAGAAGGATGAAAAACGATTGCATGTAGCGGAGATGAGAATGTTGAGATGGATGTGTGGAGTGACGAGAATGGATAAAGTAAGAAATGAGTATATTAGAGGAAGTTTGAAAGTGGCGCCTGTTACAGAAAAATTGAAAGGAAGTCGTTTGTCTTGGTATGGACATGTAATGACGAGGGATGAAACGCATGTGACTAAAAGGGTGATGAACATGAATGTTGATGGATGGAGAGGGAGAGGCAGGCCAAAGATAAGATGGATGGATTGTGTGAAGACTGATATGAAAGAGAAAGGAGTCTACGATGCCGTGACGTCTGACAGGGGAGAATGGAAGAAGAAAACATGTTGCGCCGACCCCAAATAAAATGGGATAAGGGCAGGAAGATGATGATGATCTTATTAAAACACACATTTACTGCGTGGGAAGAGGTACAACATTCCATATCAGTCAGGAATCTTCTTTGACCTCAAAAAAAAAAAAAAACGAAGTTCATAAGATTTGTTGTAGTTTTTTTCTACCATGAATGTCAATAGCAGTGATAGTGACATAGTATTGAATCAAGAGAAACTAAAATTCGTCGAAAAAGCTGTTATATATCTACCCAGCTACCAATTTATCGTCCTTCATCTGCTTGTTGAAAAACCAAAACTGCTCTCATAGACCAAGGTATAATCATTAATTTAACATTTTGATATTTTTCAGATAAAGAAGATTTACCGAAGTCAAGATCGCAAAGCATTTTGAACTGGGCGATAGTAAATGCGCAATGTCCTTATAGTTACGCTTTTATAATAGGTTTGTTATCATTATCTTGTCACAAACAAGTTCGTCCTTAGCCATTAACGATTTGTCGAATACAAGTAATTACCATGGACCAATACCTAGTAATGACCCAGCAATGGACCACCGCTACTATTTACAGTGATTTGTTGAAATGGCCAAAGTGATACCTATCTCAGAAATATTTACAACTTTGATAGCATGCATTTCGGATATGTGACGCCTCAGAAGATGTCTCATACAATATTTATAATTATATAAATAAATAAATACTTGTTTCTATCGACGCCAGCTATTGATATAAACAACGGTGGTTAACGTCCAGTCCCTTATTCAGGCTAATCAGTAAGTGTACTGTCCCGTCCCAAATATCCACTCTGTATACAGGTGCACCTGTTTTTGTTTTTGTTTCAGGTGGTGGTCAGGCAATTATTGAATCAGCAAGAATCTTTGGCATACGTGAACGGGTCGTAAATCGTCTAGAAGTTCTCCAAAATGCACCCAGTTGGCTGATTATTTTAGTCCTTATCATCTTTATAGTTACTGTTACTAACTTTGGTGCCAACTTGGCTGTGGCTGCTTTGTGTATACCTATAGCATTTCAAGTGGTAAGTCGTGTAACTTTAAATTCTAATTTACTGTAATTTCTAAATGACGCAACAATTTGGCTTTTGCTACCGTGATGATCAGTCATGGAAATAAACAAATTCTTTCTTTTTAACAATTTCTTCTTTTTTCAAAAGTACTTTTTTTTCGAATACTTACCTTCAAATAACTTTATTCTAAACCAACAAGAATCGAATACAAGTCGTGGGTTATTAACGATAGTATAGTGTTAAAACCCAATGTCCTACGTAGAAGGAAGGTGTTGAAAACAATATTTTTAAATTGTCGGTAGTTATTTTCTAAACAGTCAAATATTGAATGCAAAAAGAATTACTTACTGCATCCAATGTTTGAACTTACGACTTCTCGTTCATTGATCAGAGATGATAGACATTGTACCAAGGTTGCTATATAATAGTAACAATATGCGAAATATATGTATCTGATTCAGTGACAGAAATGAGTGATTACTACTAATATTGATGCTATATAATAATGATTGGTTGACGGCTTCGTTAAGAGTCTTTTTACACCTTATATAACATGAATTGAAGAAAAGCTATGATTTGAAATGTGTATATCTCAATTCTTTTGTACTTACGCCCATTTTGCATTTCGTAACTCCTACCTTGAAGGATGATGCGGACATTGAGCGGGAGCGAAGGGCGCTGTCGGGCCGAGCGAACATGGTTATCCGCAGGTTTGCACAGTGCTCTAAAAGTGTTAAAATAACTCTTTTTAGAGCCTACTGCACTACTCTGTACACGTGCAGCTTGTGGACTGACTATACGCAAAAGTCGTACACCGCCCTTCGTGTCCAGTTTAACAACGAGTTCAGGATGATGTTGGCGCTCCCCCGCTTTTGCAGCGCAACGACTATGTTTGCACGTGCGCGCGTGGATTGCTTTCACGCCACTATGCGCAAGAGAGGTACGTCGCTGGTGCGGCGAGTGCGGGGGAGCGCTAACATCATCCTGAACTCGTTGTAAGCGGCATGTGGCAGGCTGATGCGACTAATAAGTTATGTGTGAGTTAATAAGTTATGAGTTAAGTTATGTTAATGAGTTAATTATGATTATTTTTTTATTATTGTTTTATTGTGCTTGACTTGAAATGATTGAATTGAATTAATTTATTTTGTGTATGTAATGTGACTGAATGAATGTATTGTTACGATTATGAGTCAGTGATACTCGAATTAAAATGATTTTATTATTTATTTATTTTGACCAGGACACTTTAAAGAATGGTGCCATGAATACACGTTAATAGCAGTTTATTAAATTACATGTAATGTGCTTAGACGTGGAGACATGTTATGTGTGAAGTGACGGGAAGTAGTGATTCCGTTGATTCCCCATGGCAACTGGTAACGGGGTATGAATGTTCAATTTTCTTATTCGTTTTGTTATGTTTGTTTCAGGCAAAAATAAGAAATGTATATCCAATGCAGTTTTGTTTTGCTTCCGGATTGGCTTGTAACTACTGTTTTTTGACACCTGCAGGAACACCCGGAAATACGTTCATACATTCTATCGCAAAAGTGTCCATAGGTAAAATGGTGCGTACCTTACACCCGGTATTTTCCATAC
The DNA here is from genome assembly GCA_950005105.1 of Lycophotia porphyrea. Lineage (NCBI taxonomy): Eukaryota > Metazoa > Arthropoda > Insecta > Lepidoptera > Noctuidae > Lycophotia > Lycophotia porphyrea. The sequence continues at coordinate 11,980,707 of OX465389.1, forward strand.
TATATTATATATACTATTATATCCTTTATTCATTATTTTTGATACCTTATTATTTACATTTTTAAATATTTTACATACAAAAATAAATTATATAAAAAAAACATTCAAAAATATAAAAAATAGTAGCCTACTTGTATCGGGAACAGGGTCCAAGCTACCGGCGGTCAGGGCTCCAGAGAGAGGAACCTCCTAACAATACGAGCCGTGTCCAGGAGTACCGCTTTCTGAATCAAGCCCTTGATTAATGCTTCTGTCAGTTCTATCATGCGATCATATGTTGATAAGGTTCTCACGTTGTAGGTTGGAACGTAAAGCTTATTTTGCGACCCGGGTACGAGTTCGAATGTTTTTCTATTTATATTTTTCGTTGGAGGGTTTTGGTCGTAATCTTCCACGGTGACCAGACGGGTTGGAAGATGTTTAATAATGTTGGTCTTATGTTGTATATTTACAGTATTCGTAGTATTCGTGCGAGAGGAGGGGCTTATAAAAATTTCAACCGCCTGATGTCATTATGTGACCCAATTGGTCAGTTCCCAAAACGTTTACTTTTTTCCCGTTCGCCCAATCCTTTACAGTTTTGGATTCTAATGACGTTAGTTACATAAATAAAAAAAAATATATATATATCGTTTTTGATACAATTTTCGATATTGGATATTTTGTATCGACGTATCGATATATCGGATCAAAATACATCGGCTAAAAATATCGATGTATTGGATTAAAAATATCGATACATCGATATACCGATCTGTATTCTGACGGAATAACAAGAGAATTATTCACGGAGCTCCTCTAAGAATTTCAGCCATCTCTTCAAACACAACGAACTTACGGGCTTTTTATTGTATTCCAGTATAATTTCTTAGCTACATAATTATGTAGAAGGATATCCGGTGGGGTCACAGCTTTAGCCAGAAAGAGGTTAGCAGAGGTACTGTACTCTTGGCTATCAATGAAAAATGCTTGAGAAAATACCATTGAAAACAGAAATACAAAGAATACGAGTCGTATAAGAAAACAACCAATATATTGTAGGCTTGTTGAAAAAGTATCGGTATATCGATGAATTGATATTCTTCTTTTTTATTCATATTTTCGTACATTAAATAATATACTCTTATGAATCAGAAGCTCATTTAATAATAAAAAAGAATAAGCAAATCAATTTAGAACTATTTATTTTTATCATAACACAAAATCAACTCAAGCGTGGCCCGAATTTACAGCAAGACCTCATGTCATTGATCTTGCGATGGAGACAATATCAGTTCGCGTATACGGCGGATATAGAAAAAATGTATCGACAGATACTTTGCAACACTGAACATCAAACCTATCAGAAGATACTATGGAGGAACTGTCCTGACCAACGTTTACGTGAATATCAGCTCACGACAGTCACTTATGGCATGAAAGCAGCTCCATTCTTAGCAATGATGACTTTGAAACAGTTGGCAGCTGATGAAGGCCAAAAGCATCAGCACAGCAGGGCAGCATCAGCGTTGCAAGAAGAATTCTATATGGACGACCTTGTAAGTGGAAGCTTCACGTTGTCGTCGGCCAAATAACTGCAAGGCGATTTGATCCAGTTACTACAGTCGGGAGGTTTCAATTTACGTAAATGATCGGGTAACAACGAAGAAATACTTCAAAACGTCAGCAGAGCGTCATCAAATCAACCATCATTCGATTTCAAGAAAGCAGAATCAACATAGACGCTCGGGTTGAAATGGAACTCCAATGAAGATACATTCTCGTTCGAGCTAAAAATAAGCAGAACCAAACCAACAGAAAAACATACAAAACGTTCATTACTATCAGATATTTCAAAGATATTTGATCCACTCGGTTGGTTATCTCCGATTACAACAAAATTAAAACTTTTATTCAAACAAGTTTGACTGTCCAACATTCAATGGGACGACCAGCTTCCGGTTGAAATAAGCACTGAGTGCGTTCATAGTCAGCTGTACTCATTCACGCATTATTCATATAGCATTAGTTACGTGGTAGTTAAATATACTCAATAAACCATCATCTTTGGCTATCCGTGACTTTCAATTCAAGTTAACAATCAAGGTGTGTGCGACCCATTCAGCAGCGCGTACAACAACAAACCGTTAGAACCGTAATAAAAAAAACTACACTTCACAAAACGTCCGTCGCGTCCGAGCTCCCGAGTACAAGTGAACGCGCAGCAGTGGAAGTCGCGACGCCCCCGCCAGGGGGCGTGGCGAGCGGTTCCAGGGCTTTGCCCCTCGGCCGCGGAAGCCATACCTTGGCCAATTGATATTGGCCCGTTGGGTGGCCGATATAGGCAAGGCAGTTTGCCGCACGTTACATTAGTGCGGCTATGTGAGTGGTTGCTATGGCTATGTGAATAACTGTAGGCGCGCCACAGCGCTGTTGCACAGCGCTGATTTCTTCACGACACCTCGGCGGTCCGTCCCCGCCAGGTGAGACCTCCGGTTACCCGGAGGAGGCCCGGCAGGGGACAATCAGCAACGGAGGTGCCGACTCCGACGCACCTACAGTGGATGTGTGGCACCCGCCCGTCCCACAACCGAAGCTAGTCAGCGTGGTCCAGACTAAAGTGCCGACGTGAGTGTATGGGCGGTATTGTACTGTGTAACACCGCCCAGTGTAAACGTGTGTCGCGAGCCCGCGCCGCGCCATCACGCGTGAGTTCAGAGGCATGTGCAGAGGTGCATGTGTTGTTGCGCGACATGCCTATATTAACTTAGCACACGCCGCACAACAAGGTGTATGTAATATGTGGAGTCGTATTGTGTAGGTAAGCTGGGTGTAACCTGGTGAACAGCTTACCTAGGCGTCAAGTCCGGGGGGGGGGGGCACAGTCCGCTATCAGGTCGCGGGGGACGCGCCTCGCGTCAGGGGGGCGCGCATGCCAGGGGGCGAGGTGCTTGACGTGGGGCCAAGCACTCGCGTCGGCACGCGCGAACATTCGCATCGCGAGGCGACGGATGAAGTCGTCCAGGCTCTCGATCCCGAGGTCCCGCTGGATGACATCGTTCCTCACGTAGCGAGGAGCAGCGACGATGGTCCGCAACGCAAGATTCTGTTGCGCGCGGAGCAGCTTCTTATGTCCCTCGCACGTGAGGGCGAACCATGCAGGGGCGGCGTACGTCAATGCCGAGCGTATATAGAGCTTCTACACGCCTAGCTTGACGCGCGCCGGTAGCCGGGACGAGAGCGCCGGACGGAGCAGGTTGCGGGCAACCCTAGCTCGTCCCGCGACCGAGCGGACATGTGGGCCCATGGTGAGCCGATGGTCGATGGTGACGCCCAGGTACTTCACCCGGGGCGACCAGTCGACGTCGGTACCTTGCAGAGTCAGAGGTGGTGGGAGGGGCGCTGACCCGGTGATCGCCTGCGTCTTACCCACGTTAACCGTTAGCCGCCACTTAGACAGCCAGTCAGGCAGCAGGTCGAGCGCGCGCTGCATTTTGACCGCCGCGTACTTCGCGTCAAGTGAAGTGGTAATGTACGCGGCGTCGTCGGCATACAGCGCGAGCATCGCCTCTGGCGTAGTGGGGATGTCGTCGGTGTAACGTGAGTAACACGTTGGCGACACGCAGCTGCCCTGCGGCACTCCAGCCTGCACCGGGCGGGCGCCGGAGAGCGCTCCCTCGACCACCACGCGGAAGCTTCTATCTGTAAGGAAAGACTGGACCACCTTAACTACGCGGCGAGGTGCGTCAGACTTGGTCAGTTTGTAGACCAGGCCCTCGTGCCACACGCGGTCGAAGGCCTTCTCCATGTCGAGGAATACTGCAACCGAGTACTCCTTCTTTTTCAGAGCTGTCGCCAGGTGGTGCAGTACCCTTGACAGCTGGAGCGTCGTGCTATGTTCTGACCTGAACCCGAATTGCTCAGGCCGTGGGACTATGTGGGATCGGAGATGTCGCAGCAGGAGCGACTCGAACACCTTGGAGATGGTGGCCAGCAGCGTGATAGGCCGGCTCTCTGGCCTAAGGATATTTTTCCCCGCCTTGGGCAGCATTATGACGCGCCCTTCCTTCCACGAGGAGGGGAACGTCCCGGTGCGCAGTATCGCCGTGAACAGGCGCGCCAGGACCACAACCATTCGGTACGGCAGCTGGCGCAGCACTGCGTTGGAGATACCGTCCGCACCGGGGGCCTTCCTCGGCTTCGTCCTCAGGATGGCGCGTCTGACTGCCCCAGGGGAGAAAAAGATCGGATCCTCCTCGGGAGCTATCGGCATGGCGAAGTAGTCGCCAAGGTGTTGCTCGACTGCTGCGACATGTGCTGCGTCGCTAGTCGGGTTAGGTCGAAACTGACGCTCCAGGTGCTCGGCGAAGACCTCCGCGCGGTCCTCTGCGACGTATTTCAACGCCCCGCCGCTGTCAAGTAGCGGGCGCACCGGAGCTGGGGCATTCGTCAGTTGACGGCAGAGTCTGTGGGCGGATGCAGCTGCCAGCCGCCTCCTGTATACGGTCCTCCCAGCTCTCGGCTTCGCGGCTCCGCAACTCGGCCTTTATCCTCTCCGCGAGACGATTGACCTGAGTTTTCAATGATGGGCACCTAAGTTGTTGCCACTGCTTGCGCAGGCGCCTCTTGTCGGCGATCATCCGGAGAAGGTACGCTGGCAGGGGCGGCTTAAGCACTCTCCCCTGCGGTCCTGTCGTTGTCGCCGCTTCCAAGGCGCTCTGGATGCAAGCAGTGACGTCGTCCGCTGCTTGGTCAACGTCCGCGGAGGTAATCACGGGCCGAGTCGGTGTGGTGGCCTCAGTCCTTTCTGTGAAGGCGTCCCAATCGATTATTCGACGTGGCGCTGCGGGCAGACGGGTCGGCATACCCGATAGGACGACGAGTACAGGGTGGTGATCACTCTGCATCTCGTCGTCCAGCACCTGCTGCGTGATCTGACAGCGTAGCCCTCGGTAGGCCACGATGTCCAGCACGTCCGGCATGTATACCCTGGCATCCGGGTAGTGGGTAGGCGTCTCAGGGCCAGACACCGTGTAGCCGAAGGCTTCGGCGTTTGCGTAGAGCAGTCTGCCCCCCGTGTTTGTCGCGGCTGAATTCCACGCTGGGTGCTTGCAGTTAAGGTCACCGGCAAGGATCTTCGCGCCGCCGTTGGCCTCAAGAAGGGCCCGCAGCTCTGACACAATCAGTTTGGCCGCGGGCGCCTTGTAACAGGCGTAAAGGGCGAGATCCTCGCCAGCGACGTGTAGCTGCACACCCAGCGCGTAGAACGAGCCGAGCGACGGCACGGGGAGTTCTTGATGGACGACTCTACGCCTCACCAGTACCGCCAGACCACGGTAGGAGGCGTTGGTAACCGACCTCTCGTCCTTCCGATAAGCGAGATAACCAGAGATTTTGAGCTTGTGCTCTGGTCCCAGGTGCGTCTCGCTTATTAGCGCCACGTCGATGTTGTGCTCGTAGAGTAAGCGGCGGAGGGGAGCGACCTTATCTCTAAGGCCGCGGGCGTTCCAATGAATCACCCTCAACGGCCTAGCCATGATACAGCTTGAGCAAGGAGGCCAGGCCGTTGAGAATGACAAGCCCCGCGTCCCTGGCTGATGGCCTGGATAAGGTCCATCAGCAGCTGGATGGCGCAGGCTGTGAATTCCTTTTTCTTCTCTGCATCGGTGGTAGGGCCGGCGCTTGTGTTGCGCCTGGCAGTGGCGCGTGTGGCGGGCTTGGCCGTAGGCGAGACGAGATAGGGCCGCCCTGTGTGCTCTCTTCCGACGTTGTTGGGGGCTCTGGCTTCTTGCCTCTGCCCCCGCGCTTCTTGCGCTTCCTCCGCCGCTTGGAGGAGGGGGGGGCTTCTCCCCTGTTCGTGGGCCCGTTGGCCGCCGCCATCAGCGACGCGCCTTGGGACTCGGTGGCGTCCACTTCAGTCGGCCTCGCAGGGGCCGATGTTGACCGGCGTGCGGCGGTCGTAGCGGCGGCCGTGCCCGCCCGCCTGTTCCTAATTTCCGCCTGGAAAGTGGGGCAGCGCACGTTGTTGGCCGGGTGGTCACCCCCGCAGTTGGCACACGTGGCTGGTTCCTCACGTGGGCGGGGGCAATCACGCGCCGCGTGCCCCTCTCCGCAGCGGACACAGGCGAGCGGCCGGTGGCAGTGGTGGGAGGAGTGCCTGAATTTTTGGCACCGGTGGCATTGGGCGGGCCCACGCTTATCCCGCCAGGCCTCAATCTTGACGACACGCATGCACATGAACACGGTGGTGTCGAAGATGGACCTGACCTCCGGAGTCCTTTTCAGGACTGCGTGGAACACGCAGCCGGGTCGTCCCTGGCGCGCCTTGATATGGCGCACGTACTCCGGCTCGTGCCCCATCGCCCAGAGCTCCTCTTCGATCTCCTCCGGGGGATTGTCGGCCGGCAGCCCCGTGATGGCCACCTTCAGGCTGCGCTCCGCCGGCAGCGAGTAGGCGAACCAAGAGATGCCGCTCTCTTTCTCTAGGCCCGTCAGGTAGCGCTGGACCACCCTGTATTCGTCCTCGCTTTCGGGCGAGAAACGAACCCCAGCGCCGTACGGTCGGGCGTTGGGGGGGTAGCCCAGTTTTTCCCTGAGGGCCCTAAAGTGAGCGGCCCAGTTGGGAAGCCTCTCCACCACTAACGGAGGATACCTAGGCCGCTTGGGCGGCTTCGGCTTAGGCCCGTCGGTGGCTGCTCCTCCGTCGTCCCGCAGGGCCGCCGGCCGAGCAGTGGACTCTGCAATGGAGGGGTGATTATCAAAACTCACCCCTGGACGTCTTGTGCCGTCGTCGTCCGATGCAACGACGCGGGCGGCGTGCGTCGCACCGTCTCCGCAAACGTGGGCGATCTGGTTGCGCCCTGGCTCCGCCGCGGTGCTCGATCACGCTGCGGTCGCGGTGGGTCCAGGCAGTAACGCTTGGCGTCCTCTTCTTCCTCGTCTGTTGGGTGCGCGGCCGGTCGCACGACTGGTGCTGCTGGCGTTGCAGGGCGGGCAGCGGTCGCGGGGAGGCGCGGGGAGGGGACACGCACGCGCACAGATGTCGCTGGGTCACGCACTAGCGGGCGCGCGGGGGGTGCGGAGGTGCGCGCATGCGGCGCGCGGCTTGGAGGCGTAGCGGCGGGTCCCGGGGCTTGAATGGGCACCGGGCGGAGCGCGGATGTTCGCACGGCCGCAGCGTGCGGTTGGCTCGGCGACGGCGTCGGCGCACCGCGCGCAGGCGCCGGCGGCGTCGGCGTGCCACTCGCGCCGGCCGTCGAGCTTGATCCGCTCCTAGTGGCGATGGTCCTCTTCTCGGACGTCTTCTTCTCCTCGCTGCGAGGAGTAGAGCGTCCGAGCTCGGCCAGCAGGTCACCGAGCGTCGTGGCGCCGATATCCGGCAGCGACGACGCCCGGTCCAGTGCTGACTGGGATGGTAGGGGGCCAGCGTCACCGCGGCCGGATTGACCGCGGGCGTCTGGCTTGGGCATCTTCTTCATTAGGGTCTTCCTAGATTAAAAAACTTCCACTTGAGACGTGGCTCCGCGACCGCGACGGTGCAAGGCACCGGGCAGCGCAACGGCGGCTTCCCCTGTGCTCGCACCAGTGCTAGGCACTTGTACGAACACAGGGAAAGTGAAGCGAAGTGGCGGTCCGGGCGGAGAACTTTTTGGGCAAGTACCCCCAACTGGCGGCACAATCCCAAAAGTTTCCACAGAACTCCGGTAGGGGCACTAGCTGTAGCACGACCGGTGTCCAGGACCACTGGCGATCCTCCAAGTGAACGCGCTCTACGAGCGCTTATATTACGTCGCCCCTTCCATGCGTCGCTGCGTCTCCACGAACGTGCGATGTTCCCGCTCTTTTGACTGACGAATCGTCTAAGAATACATTTTGTATAAAAAATACTATTGATAATATTGAGCTAAATACACTATTATTTTAAAAATGCAAAATCTTGTGAAAATTGGACCGATACATCGATATATCGATTTTTTTTTTTTCACTTCCGACATCCCTACAATACTGGTTTCCAATGACAACAAATAAACAAGAGAAATTGACTTGACACTTGACAAGTTTGACACTAAATCAATGCATTTATTTCAATTTTTAAAAAGTTTTTAGTTCTACTTACGATTAGTCATGAAAAATATTTTCTTCAAAATAATGCTTGTAGTCTCAGTTTAAGTTACAAGAAAACCATTTATTTTTACTGAACCTATTTTTCCCCTTATTCAAGGAAATTTTGTAAAAGCAAAAAATTGTCTTTGAAAATACTGAACTATGAATTCAGTTTTTCGCTAGCGAACCGACATCGTACTGACAAGATAATGTATGACTGCTCGCTATCTTGGATATAGAGACTTGCGATTCTCGCAAGCATAGCTATGGCAACCGAATTGTTCCGTTATTATTTATTTAGCGAGTAAATAGGTCATGGCCACTGTCACGAATTTCTCACACCCCGCCTCCATTTCTCTTTCTCTTTCTAACTCATAGGTTAGTACGTTTAAAGTAAGGGTAGGTTAAATTGTCTTATGCATAGTACTGGATGCAAGATTCGTATCTGACTTGAAATAAGAACTATTATTATCCCGCGTATGAGAAAAATTAAATTGGACGACGACCATTTGTGTTTGTTTACCTATTTTGGCGGGTTTGCGCACGTGATGGCTAGACCTTTTTTAATAATAGACAGGGCAATATTTTTAATGAAGATTTTTTTGAAAAATGTGACCTATATTACAAAGTGGTTCAATTGATTCTGCTCGTTATTCTGATCAAACTATTTTCAGGATTTGTGCATTTAACGTTACACGTTGTATAGCAAATAAGCCCCCCCTCTCCCACGAATTCTACGAATACTATAAATATACAACATAAGACCAACATTATTAAACATCTTCCAACCCGTCTGGTCACCGTGGAAGATTACGACCAAAACCCTCCAACGAAAAATAAAAATAAAAAAACATTCGAACTCGTACCCGGGTCGCAAAATAAGCTTTACGTTTCAACCTACAACGTGAGAACCTTATCAACATATGATCGCATGATAGAACTGACAGAAGCATTAATCAAGGGCTTGATTCAGAAAGCGGTACTCCTGGACACGGCTCGTATTGTTAGGAGGTTCCTCTCTCTGGAGCCCTGACCGCCGGTAGCTTGGACCCTGTTCCCGATACCGGTGAGGTACTATTTTTTTATATTCTTAAATGTTATTTTTTTTAATACTTATGTTTAGAAGCGCAACTTTATTAGGTTAAACTAACTATATACATTGATAATTAAAAACTATTAAACTAAAATCGATAAACTAACAACAAACTATAAAAGGGCATCGAAAAACTCCTCCTCAACGCTGTCAGATGGTAATGTGCCCAAGAGACTGGCGGCGTTGCCACGTTGTATGGCAACACTTAGCCTCTGGCCAAAGTAAAAGCCTGCCCTTGGGTCACGGGAAGCGTCAAATAGGCGTTTCGAAATTTCCTTAAATAAGCTATGCGCACTCGGACCCCACGGCCCTAAAGTTTCAACCCCAAACGGCTCGAAAATATAGTTACCACACAGGTTTCCATATTTACGCCGCTTGAGGTTCTCTGCAGCCGCAGCGGCAGCTCCAGCACAGCACGATGAGCTTGGAAGATGGGATGGCGCAAGAGTATCGACGCATGTTGCGTCCCACACTAAAGGCCTACCCATCTTCCAAGGAAACAAAGACATGCCGTCCGGTCTCTTGCCATCGTCGCGTGCCAAGCCATTGGGTTCTAAAACAGCTGGGACGCCGACGGTGACAAGAGCTCGTCGGATAATGTCGTTTATATTTGCGTGCCGTGCAAAACGGCCCGCACTTCGGCTGCATGACAGGCCGTGGTGACCGAGGTTGTTGACAGCTTCACCGCAGTGACGGCGATGAGGAGAACAGCAAGCGGCACCAAGGCGTAAAGAAACAGCGAGGCGGAAGGTTGTGTCGTCGAACAATGTGCCTATGCTCGACGACGGTAGTGCGTGAAGCCAAAGACCCGACTCCCACTCAACCACAGCCCGCAGGCGCGCACGCTCAGCAGTAGTAGCAGATGTGTTCAGCAGATTGCTCTGAACTACTCTGCAGAGCGGCTCGTCCCACCGTCTCTGGGAAAATGGATGGTCGGGTTCTTCAGTATTCGGGCAAGCGAGTTTCCAAGCATCGATAGCCTCGGGCATGCACGGCACATCAAAATCAATCAGTGTTGAAGACAGGATATTCCTGATTAATTTCTTAGTGCCGTGGGTCGAGGATATAAAAGCCGGTAAACTAATACTGGAAATTTTGCGGACGCCGAGTCCTCCCATGCGAATAGGAAGAGTAGCTTGTGCCCAAGCTCGGTCGTCCAAAGCCACATTTAAAATTGACGTTAGAGTATGTCTGATAATTTCATCCATTTTGTCCAAAAGGGAAGTGTGCTTCCATAAAGGGGAAGCACGAAGGAAATACGTTAATTTTGGACTGAAACATCAGTAACGAATTATTGTGATGGCCGAATGTATGTTAATTTCGAGCAATCTTTCCGAAACATCATTGAAATTTTGAATTTTTTCCTCGATAAAATCGGGAAATGTATTTTCAAAGATGGGAGACCCAAGGAGACGAAGAGAGCTTTTTTCTGTAATTTTGATGCCGGGGGCTATGGCGTTAAATTTTGATAGAGTCTGTTGTCTGTCGGTACTGACCGCTACATAAATTTCACATTTTGAAAGGTTGAGGTCGAGGCCAATGGAATGAAGTTCATTTTTTAGGAAATTTTGATCTTTTAAAACAGAATCTACATCGCCCCCCCAAGGTTCCATCATCTAGATACCAAACGTTAAATTTGGAATTTAGCTGTCGAACAATTGGGTGAATAGCTAAACTAAAAATCACTGGCCCGAGGGGGTCACCTTGTTGACAGCCAACAGCAGATTCCAAAAGGTTGTCCCGATACAGTAATTTAGATGGGTGTCTGTAACATTGCCAAAGAAAACTATAAATTTGGGGTAATTCTTTTTTGGTTTCTGTTAACAAGGTGTCCCTATTCACTGAATTGATGGCGTTCTTTATGTCAACCTTCAGGATGACCTCACCTTTGCCAGAATTTAGGTAGGTCGACAAAGCGTGTACGGCAGCCTCGCAGCCCCCTTTAGAGCCGTATCCAAGCTGCAGGGGCTGAAATTTTTTCGAAACAGCCTCACCATAAAATTTACAGCAAATCTTGGCTGCCATACGACGGTAGGTAGTTCCCACGGCAATGGGACGAATTCCGCCATCCTTTTTGCGCAGGGCACATAGATTGGCCCCGTACAGAACGTCGATGACGGACTCGTTTACCTTGCCGGAGAGCATAAGGTTAATAAGAGCCGTAAGCTCCTTCAAGAGCAACTCACCAGCCTCCCCGGCGCCTGAACATATTAAGTCCTTTAGATGCTGAGGACTTAGGCCGTCGAGGCCACCTGCGGAGCCACTCCGGAAGGAGCAAACGGCTATGACCAACTCTCGACCTGTAATGGTGAGGGAATGCAAGTTCGAATCAGGAGGGTCGGGAAAGGAAAGGCCATCCGCTGGGGCGGGGTGTTTGGACTCCAGAGCCGCGAGTGTTTCTGGAGAGCACGGTGCCACCACATCGCTGCTAAAGAGAATCCTGGCTGCTCCGCTAATGTCACCTTCCCCTAACTTCGTTTCCACCAGGTGGGATATACCTCTTGAGGGCGTAAACCTCTGTGCCGATAATTTTGTGTCTAAAACTTGAGCCAAAATATTACAATTTTCTTTAATTTGTGATGTTAAAGATTTTTTGGTTGCCAAATTCTTTTGCACGTGAAGAATTCGGTAAGGGAAGGTGAACAGTTGTTCCCAAGCACTTAGCGAGTTCTCCCGGACGGCAAAGCGCACGCAACTTGCTAAGTTTTGTGCTACAAGCGGTCTAGCGCCTCGGGGAACTCGCTTTAATACAGGAACGGAGTTTTTGGATTTTGAAAGGGTTTTCCAAAGTGGGTCAATAGAGGATATTGCCTGTGCTATAGGTGAGGGTGTTATAACAGGGTCTGAAGTTGGTGCGTTTTGTACTTTATGTACTTTTCCAATGTGCAAACTCAAACTCAAACTCAAAAGCATTTATTTCAATTAGACCATTACAGGCACTTTTGAATGTCAGAAAAACAAATAAGGCTAAGCTACAGTCACAGACACAAGGCATAATAACTTGTGAAAGTACTGTAGTTGCCCATTCCAAAGCGTAGATCTCTATGGAGAAGAATGGGCAAGAAACTCCATGGACACTCTTTTCAATCAAAATATTGTACAAAATCTTGGTTACATCATTCATGTTGAGATTAAACATATGTGAGAACGATGTAGAAATACGTGCACGTTAAGAGCGTCCAGAGTAAAACATTATATCAACAATTTAAAAACAAAGTAAGTAGTTAAAATAAACCATGGCAGCCTAGAGATGACCAGTCCCAACTGACAGCGCCCGTTCACGAACATGACGCATGAATCAGACCCATTCAGCTCAACCATATTGAAGGGAGCTAAATGACCCGACACACCCGCCACCATCAGCGAGACATTTGAGTGAGCATGACATTCTCTCAGCCACCAGGGCAAATTCAAGTCAATGAAAGATAACTAAATGTAAATGGTAGCTTTACAGTACATAGTACTCACACATGTGCTATGCAATTATATAATACTAAGAGATTGAATTTATACAATGCAAAGATATTATTACAATCTTCTGCAGCTTCCACAATAACTTCACATGGTAATAAATTAGTTTGCCCCTATGCTTGTGGAGCAGGACCAGCAGTGAGCCAAGCATTTTTATCATCAATGTAATCCCCCAATTTATAATATGCTTGCCTACATAGTGTGCGTTTTATACAAGATTTAAATTTCGTCTCGTTTAGTTTTAGAATGTGGGGAGGTATTTTATTGTAACATTTTAAACAGTACCCCATGAAAGATGAGTCTACTTTAGCTAACCTAAAACCTGGCTGTACTAGTTCGTCCCTGTTTCTAGTACTATAGTGGTGCCTGTCACCTCTTTTACTAAATAAATGCAGATTTTTCCTAACGTACATGATGTTTTCATAGATGTATTGACAAGGTACTGTCATGATGTTAATTTCCTTAAACAGTTCTCTTAGAGAGTCACGCCTACGTAGATCATATAAGGCTCTGATAGCTCTTTTCTGCAGAATAAATATAGATTCGATGTCTGCAGCCCGTCCCCATAGTAAAATACCGTAAGACATAATACTATGAAAATAACTAAAATAGACCAGCCTCGCGGTATCTACATCAGTAAATTGACGGATTTTTCTAACAGCATATGCTGCTGAACTCAGCCGTCCTGCAAGAGATGTTATATGCGGACCCCATTGTAGGCTTGAGTCGAGCGTGATCCCCAGGAAAACAGTTTTTTCGACGAATTCTAGTTTCTCTTGATTCAATACTATGTCACTATTACTACTTTTGACATTCGGTAGAGCAAATCTGATGCACTTCGTTTTTTTCCCATTTAATACTAAATTATTCGCGGTGAACCAATTATGAACCTGTAGTAGAGCGTTATTTACGTCGTCAAGATTTGTAGCACGTCTGTTTATCTTAAATATTAAAGAGGTATCGTCAGCAAACAACACCATCTGTGGTTGGTTTTTAAATAAATGGGGGAGATCATTTATATAGACTAAAAAGAGGAAAGGACCTAATATCGAACCTTGCGGTACACCCATACTTACATTTAAACCCATTGAATTGACACCATTTATTTGTACTTGCTGATGTCTATCGTTCAAATATGATTTCACTAAACTGAGCGCAAGTTTACCTAAACCGTAATGTGCAAGTTTTAAGAGTAGGGTTTCGTGGTTTACGCAATCAAATGCTTTCGAGAGGTCACAGAAGATTCCTATGGCATCTTGTGCCTCTTCCCACGCAGTAAATATGTGTTTTAATAAGGTTACACCGGCGTCAGTCGTGCAACGTCCTTTGGTGAAACCATACTGTTTCTCATGTAAAATGCACATTCAGACCCCGCTTACCTTTAAAAAATCGTGCTTGGGTACAAAGCGGGCATCTCTCCAGGGTCGTCAACGATGTTGAACATTGACATGCACTATCACCCACCACATCGCTGCTACTATTAGACATAAAGCTCAACAAAATAAATATATTTAACTAAATTAATATAAAACAAAGATTACAGACACAGAAACACAATTTGGAAAAACAAAAAAATAAACAAAAAGCGTTGTCAGGTTGAGGGTTCAGAGCGGGCCGCCAATGAAAACATTGCAGCACAGCCCCTGCAACGGCTGCAGGTGAGGAGGAGCCAAGCATATTTCTTATGTTTTAAGAAATATGTAAAAATATAAAATAATGTGTAAATAAAATGAATAAACGAAATAATAATATGTCTCTTATGACATTTTTTTTCAGTTTGTTCGCGGAATCGGGCCTACCGTCTCCGCTATTTTGATAACTTGGTTAGCTATAATGTTCTGGGCTGAAAAGATATGGCCAGAATATATACCCGACCTAATCCATCCATAAACCCTAAGCGGAAGCACAGTGGGCTTCTGCTAATTGATACAGCCCGGTATACAGTTGTGGAGGAAAAAACCTTTCCAGCAACACTCTTTCGAAATTGCGGTCCTGCAACTACATATGTGGAAAATATTGCATTGCGTGCTGTGTTATACTTAAACTGAACCCGGATCTTATTTTATAAAGTCTCCAAATATATGTGAAATAAATGCTTTTTTACTAACTACTTTGTTTAACTTTTTATTATACATACTCTTGAAGACCAGAAGCGAAATATATATAAAGCGGCAGGCAGAGCAGCAGGAGAGACATTATCCCCAAATATCGACGCCATTCGCCATATTGTCTTGACATGATTCTTCATTTTCATTTTCTTCATTTTTCAGTTCTTGGATGTTCCATTTCAATCTTATTTTGTTTTATGTGAAAAAAAACACAGTTGTCAAAATTTGTAAAATTAGTAGATAATTCCAACAAAACCAACTTTCGATTTTCTTTTTTTTTAAGTTCGTGATACCTTATTTTGTCATCATTCTCTGACCTTATTTAATTTTGGTTCGAATCGATACAGTTTGTCTTTTTCTTCCTTACATCCTTAGCTGTAGCAGTCATCTTAGAATTCGTATCATTCTTAGCAATTATTATTTCTCAAACGTTCGACGTTTGGCGTTTATTTTCTTATAAATAAATATTTTTTGGTTTTTTATTTTGCATGTTTAATTTTAAATGATACCCGCATGTTTTATCAATTCTAATCAGAATTTACATTATCTGCTTTGTTGAATGTGCGATTTTGTACTTACTGAAGTTTGTGATCCTGACCAACTAAGACCCATAGGACCAGATAACCATAATAAACATGATACATCAGTAACCAAACAAAAACAAGCAAGCCTTCATCCAAAAATGCGTAATAACCAGTACGATCAAAATACTACCTTGCCTGGAACAACTGTTGTTAGTATTCATAAGCTTCTTGAAGTGGGTACTGTGATACCAATTTTGAAAGCGAATAAGACAAGGATATCGTTTCTGAAATATGCACGTTAAGTGTCATACATTTATTTTAAACTAGCTGTGCCCGCGACGTCGTTCGCGTGGAAAAGTGACTTTGTGCAGCATTTTTTGGATATTTTTTACAAACCCTATAAACCCCCTTTTTTTTTTTTTTCGTGTGGGTAATCACATGACTTCTCCCGCTCTGGGCAGAGCGGAAGGGAGTGTCAGACTTGTACTGACTAAAACCCATCCATGTCCCTTTGTGTTCCAGGGCCGCGGTATCTCGTTCGAACAGTCCTGCAGCCCAACCCTATAAAACCCTAAATTATAATGTTACGCCATGCGCCTCCAGAATACGTGCGTTCACTGCAAATAATTAAATGCTAAGGGCAGCGGCGCTTTTTTTTTTTTTTTTAATGGCCTCTCGCAGTTGAGCCGTTAAGCAAAGGACAACCTCTCTAGGTTGTCGTTTGCTTAACCGGACTATCCTGTGGGTGCCTTCAGTGTAAGGGCTCCAGCCAGGGCATAAAAACTTAAAAGTTAGCGACTACACGATAAGGGCACCCCCTCTAGGGTACGGGCCTCAGCTTAGGGCGTCGCTGGGGGAGGGCAGCAAGGGGACATACTGGATCTGATTATGATTATTTAGGGGCTGATTTAAAACTACAGGCTCAGCCGTGCGGACGATGCTGGTTCGAGCAAGGGACGGGGAGGGTTTGGACCGGGATTTCGCGACGGGGTGGGTGGAAAGACGGTTGTTTGAGCATACTTCTTGAGCGTGCTAGTCTCCTGGAGGAGGGTGATAGCGTCGCGTCGGGATTGACTAAAGTATGCCTAGGACGGCGAATCTGACTAATACGCGCCGATGCGATCAGGGGGTTACGATGCTTAATGGCAGAGTCGAAGAAGCGCTTGGAGAGGCGCTTCATGAACTGCTGGATAGTGGGAATTTTGTGGTCATTGCGGACATAGAAGGGCTCCCGTGACTTTGCGAACGATCGTTTCTGGAGAACTTGCATCCTATAGAGGTATTTAGGCTTGGTATGTGCGAACACACCAAGGCATGATGGGACGAATCACCTCGGTATAGAGCCGCAACTTGCACCTGTGGGGCAGTTTGCTTTTTGTCGTAAGCAAGAAATGGAGTCTGCCCATAGGGAAGAAAGCTCTGTCGCGAGCTGCAATGATGTGGGGACTGAAGGACAGATGTTGGTCGAGTAATGACTCCTAAATATTTGGCTTGCTTCTCCCAAGGCATAGGCTAAGCCATACATAAAGGTTGTAAAAAGACTCTTAACGAAGCCGAAAGGCACTTGTTCTCCCCGTTATTGCGACAGCGGCACGCCTCTCGGCGCGCTTTATATATCCGCGCGGGCGTGTACAACCTACAAACGTCCAGCCTAAGTTGAACCCTATTTCATATGATTGATGGTATAGATCTGAGGTCTACTTACATTGGTTATTTAAAAAAATCCGAAACATCATTTTGAAGTTATTATTCCGTTTATTCATTTTAGTACATATTTTTTTTAAATTACGCTAAGCGCCTCCGGAATACGTGCGTTTGCTGCGAATAATTGAATGCTATAGGCAGCAGCACGTTTTTTATTTTTTTAAAGGTATTTCGCAGTTCAATCTAGAGAGTTGTCGTCTGCTTAACCGGGCTATCATGTGGATGCCTTGAGTGTAAGTCCTTTAGCCAGGGCATAAAAACTTACAAACTAATGTTTGCGTTCCCGTTGAGGGACCACATTTGAATTTTAATCTTTTAAATACGTCAGCCATTAGTAAAAGTTCTCAAACGATTATCAATTCAGCCTTTAGTTTGTAAAAGTAGCCACTCAAAAGTTACAATCGTTTAAAGGTGGTCCCTCAGTCGTGACTGACAGGCATCCATATCTCAAAACCTAGTTAAAATTTACAACTGCTCTTTATGACTGCTTATAGTAAAAGATTTGTAAAACTAATTCATTGAATATCAACCCATCCTGTTCACACAGTAAAAAGAACTAGCATGCGGAAGGTGGTTCCTCAATTGAGCACCATAAGTTCCCGTGAGTGGATACTACAATGGAATTTGAAATTTACATATGGGTTTAGCGTTAGTAAAAATACTTGAACGATTATATATTCAACTTTTAGTTTGTAAAGAAGCCATTCAAAAATTACAATCGATTTAAGTTGGTCCCTCAATTGAAACGTTTATCATAAGTAAAATCAATTTACGTAGCATTCTGAAGTTAAATAGACTAATGCGACAGTCTATCCTTTAGTATTTTTTTTTACTAACGATTACTTTACTACTCAGCGTAAATCAATAAACGTACTGTTTCATCACAACTAATAATCGAATTCCTGGGAAGAAATACTAAGATTGAGGTACACAGCAGGATTTTCTTGAAAAAGTAAAAACTAAGTAGTGACTGTTTGTTGATATTATTTTTATTAATATTTAACATCACTTAGACAGTTGAAAACAGAAAAAAAATAATGCAAATGATAAAAAAATACCCTTTTTTTATTTATTTTTTTACGGATGGGAAATCATCAAATGACTTCTCCCGCTCTGGGCAGAGCGGAAGGGAGTGTCAGACTTGTACTGAACTAAAACCCATCCATGTTCCTTCCTTGCCCTTTGTGTTCCAGAGCCGCGGTATCTCTTTCGAACAGCCCGCAGCCCTGGCAGGCATCGGCCCTTGCGGGCCCCTCCCTGTTTACTGACATCTCTTTGAGGCGCGCGTGGAACACGAACGCGCCGTCTACACGGCCTGTCGTCAAAAGACGGACGGACGGCGAGCTAGCCCATTACTCACCGTCCACAGGTCCGTGTCTACGGTGGCCGGAAGCCACCACGTGACCCCCGACGCCCGAGGCGTCTCCCGCGGCGGCTGGGACGAGAGGTTCTCTCCCTCTCACGCTCCGCCACCTCCTTCGCTAGCATGACTGCTTCGCAGGAGGTGACGGCGTCCCATTCCCTCTCGCTACGGACCATGGCTTGGACCAGGGCCGGACGCGATAGGTCGCTGCCGCCGATTGCTGCCACGAGGACACGGCGGTCCGCGTGTTGCATTAATGAACCCTTCCTATAGTCAAGAGTGAACGTGCCATAGATTCCAAAAATGAGTTCTAACCTTATTACAAATTTCCCGAAATTTTAATCTGTTTATAGGTATATCGTTAGCATTATTTTCAGGATAAGAGGTTAAAGAAGTACCTATCAAGAAGTGTCCTGGCGTTAAATAATAAAAATCATCAATCTTCTCAGCTGTAGCAAGCAATAATGGTCGAGAATTTAAAACTGCTTCGTACGTTAGGACATAATTTTGTATGATACGTTTCAAATGAAACTTCATACTTTTAACTGCTGCCTCAGCTAGACCAGCAAACAGGTGAATAGCTAGGTACAAAATGAAAAGTTATGCCTTCCTTGGCCGCATAACCTTGCACCAGTGCTTGATGCTCCCGGGAGGTTTGCAAGTTTTATAGTTCAACTAATTCTTTTGACGACAGGCCGTGTTGACGGCGCGTTCGTGTCCCACGCGCGCGTCAAAGAGATGTCAGTAAACAGGGAGGGGCTCGCAAGGGCCGATGCCTGCCAGGGCTGCGGGCTGTTCGAAAGAGATACCACGGCTCTGGAACACAAAGGGCAAGTAAGGAATATGGATGGGTTTTAGTCAGTACAAGTCTGACACTCCCTTCCGCTCTGCCCAGAGCGGGAGAAGTCATTTGACGATTTCCCAACCGTAAAAAAAAAAACGGTATATTGCTTTCGTGATGAAGCAAACAATTCACAGATATAACCTTTTGTTTCTATACTGCCGTGCAGGCCCTAAAGTGCAGTATGAGGAAAAAAGCGGTTTCGAGAAAACCGTTTTGTATCTATAAAATTGTCATTAATTTTATTATATTAAAAGGTAATTGCAAACTTAAATTTAAGTTGCTTTGAACAGAAGCGGTTATTTTTTATTTATTTATTTAAAACTCTTATACTATCATTACAGGTTACAAACCTAATGCGATAGCTAAGACTACTTGTAATAATTATTAACTATTTAAAATAACCTTACATTACTAACAATTACACAATAGAAATTATAAAGACATTTCGATAAAAATTAAATGGTATAAAGCTTTTTGGTTTCGCAAGAAACATGAGATTTATCAATTAAATGGCACATTTATTTATAACTAAAAATAAATCATAAAAAATATCAAAAATAACAAAATATGCTCAACATCCGATACATCTCTTTAAGGCATGCATAAATATAAAAATAATAAAATAGGGTAGTGATACGAGTATCATTTAATCGGTTTCATTACCAAAAACAAAAGTTGGTTAAAGATAAAACACAAAAAAAAAACGAATATATTCAAAAAATGCTTAACGCTCGGTATATTTTTATATGACATGCATAATCAAATTACCTATGATTCGGTATCATCATCAAAAGCAAATGCTTCTGGTGCATCTTCGGTTTCTACAGCCGATAAAGGTAACGTTCTCCAGAATGCCTGCATATGTGTAACTTTTTGCGTGCAGTGCAGTGCTAAAAAAAACCCGATTTTAATTAAAATCTTATAAACTAAATTAACATTTGTTTTTGTAAGTACCATCTTTGTTGTCACTTAGTCCTCGTAGCAATAAAAATATGCACCATACACAATAATAATATAAAAAAACAGAGTTAAAAAGTTTTTCGCGGTTTTCTCGAAACCGCTTTTTTCCTTATACTGCACTTTAGGGCCTGCACGGCAGCGAACACGACTGATTGAGCGAGAGAGATAGCGACAAATTCTGACTAGAACGCAGTAAAGTATGACCTGTACTGCAGTGAAATTAGTAAAATCGTTCAAGTTACCAATTATAATGCAGTAACAGAGTGTCATACTGCGTTTTAATTAGCATTTAAGTTATTTTCATCTTTTGAAAAATACCGACTCATCATCATCATCATCTGCCTAGCCTTTTCTCAACTATGTTGGGGTCGGCTCTAGTCTAACCGGATGCAGCTGAATACCAGTATTTTACATGGAGCGACTGCCTATCTGACCTCCACAACCCAGTTACTACTGGGAAATACGATACCCCTTGGTAAGACTGGTTGTCAGACTTTTTGGGCCACTGACTACCTGTAACGACTGTCAAAGATCTTCAAATGACAGCCGGGACCAACGGCTTAACGTGCTTTCCGAGGCACGGAGGAAACTCGGTATGTAATGGGTGGTCACCCATCCACAGACCAACCTAGGCAAGCACGGCTTAACCTAAAGATCGACCCGAGCGGCTGTTATTGTTTAGCCACGAGCTCCGACCACCGACCACCGACGACCGTTTACCGACTATACTGCAGTAAATAATGAACATACTGCAATTTACACTTCTTGATAGGTATTCTTTAACCTCTTATCCTGAAGATAATGCTAACGATATACCTATAAACAGATTACAATTTCGGGAAATTTGTAATAAGGTTAGAACTCATTTTTGGAATGTATAGCACGTTCACTCTTGACTATAGGAAGGGTTCATTAATGCAACAGCGGATTTTTTAAGCTGTAACCCTCCTCTTCTTACCAATAATGTCTCTCTTATCTGAAATCCGAACAACTGGACAAAGGTTGCTCAAACCGCTGACGCAGAGACTCAGGAATTGAGGTCTAAATTGTGTGGGAAGGGCAATTAGATCAATTTTACACCTACTGGGGAAGAACCGCGACTTTTGTGCTTTATCCCGAAGGGTCATAGGCTCAGTCTGTTAAGAGTTTTCCACGACGACCATGATCATATTGGTACTGACAGAACTACTGACCTGATTTTACGACATTTTTGGTTACCGATCCTACGGCAATTCGTGAGGAAGTATGTAAGTCATTGCCTTATATGCCTGGCACATAAAAGGGTTCCTAGGGCTCCTTCTCAGCCAATCCAGTCCTGGTCTAAGTCAGAAATCCTCCAGACATTTTCACTGATGCGTCTAGAACCGGCTGGGGCGCTTGTTGCAATAACGAACGTATTAACGGCACTTGGAAAAATTCAGAATTAAAGTTTTACA
Organism: Lycophotia porphyrea; assembly: GCA_950005105.1. NCBI lineage: Eukaryota > Metazoa > Arthropoda > Insecta > Lepidoptera > Noctuidae > Lycophotia > Lycophotia porphyrea. The sequence goes on from OX465389.1 coordinate 12,002,292, forward strand.
TTAATTATCTCGAACTTCTTAGCGGTATTTTTTGGCATTAAAATGGTTCGCAAGCAATTACTCTGACTGTACTATTTTATTACGCATTGACAACACAAAAACAGCCATTAGTTATGTCAATCGTATGGGCGGAATACAATTCCCACATTTGAACGATTTATTTAGATCTATTTGGCAGTGGTGCGAGAGGAAAAGTATCTGGTTAGTAGCTTCTTACATAAACACACACGATAATGTTATAGGCGACGAACAGTCTAGAAAAATCAACATAGACACTGAATGGGAATTATCAAATTCAGCATTCCTATTGATAACACAAGAATTAGGCCAACCAGAAATAGACTTATTCGCCTCTCGCACTAATGCAAAATGTGAGAACTAGGTGTCTTGGCGACCAGACCCAGATGCCATCGCAATTGATGCCTTTACAATAAGCTGGCGCGATAAATACTTCCCACCATTTTCTGTAATATTAAAATGCCTACAAAAATAGTGTTAGACCAAGCTGAAGGTATTCTTGTTTTCCCCATATGGCCATCACAAGCCTGGTATCCCCAGTTAAAGAGTATGCTTGTTACCGAAATAGTTATTCTGAAAGCAAATAAAGATATTTTGTCTTCCCGTTTCAGAACACACCATCCACTTTGCAAGTCCCTTACCCTGGGTGCCGCGGTGCTCTCGAGCTCGCGGTCACGCAGCGAGGGACGCTTCCAACCGCTCTCGACTTAATGTTAGCTTCTTTGTCTCAAAACACTGTACAGCAATATAATGTCAAACTGTGGTGGGAATTCTGTATACTTAATAATTTTAACGTGTTTGAGGTGTCAATTCCACGGGTCATGACCTTTTTATCCGATCAATTTAATAAGGGAGCATCATACGGTTCACTTAATAGTCATCGCTCTGCCCTATCGCTACTTCTAGGAAGTAGTGTAGGAACAGACGACGGTATAAAAAGGTTACTAAAAGGAGCATACAAGTTGAGACCGTGTGTACACGAGTACTTGGGATCCCCAGGTGGTACTCAACTTTACCTCTAATTGGTTCCCAAATGGAGATCTCACAATAGAAAAGATCACTAAGAAATTAGCTATTTTGTTAGCTATTTGCACAGCTCACAGAGTTCAAACATTTGCCCTTATCAAGACCTTAAACTTAAAAACAATTCTAGAGGCATCGAAATATCGTAACTGACATTATTAAGACCCGGCACCTGGCCGAGATCAACCAATTTTATTTCTACCATACTTTTTAGATAAACCAAGTATTTGCCCGGCTACGACATTAAAAGATTACCATCAAGTGGCTAATGAAATTAGACCTGAGAACGTAGCTAATTTATTCCTAACATTTAAACGGCCCTATAGGGGCGCCACGGCGCAGTCAATCAGCCGCTGGATAAAACAAGTGTCGTGTGCGAGCGGCGTGGACGTGACGACATTTAGCGCGCATAGCACCCGCCATGCCGCCACGTCCTCGGCGCACCGCGCTGGCCTATCCATAGACGCCATCAGGAAGGCGGCTGGCTGGACAGCCGCTTCTCAAACGTTCGCCAAATATTATTGTCGGGCCATACGCGAAGAAAATTCTTTCGCAAGTTCGGTTTGTTTTCCACCAAACCCAAATTAAATAGACACCGATTAGCTCCTATATTATTGTAGGTGTGTAGGTTATCAATCTAAATAATATTTTTAAGAATTAAGTTGATTAAAGATTAAGATGTCATTGTATTGTTTACAATAGATTACCGATTAATAAGTCATTAAGGGAACGAAGGCATATGTTAAATAAACAAATTAAATTAACAACTTATGTATTATTATTAGCAAAACTTCAACTCTGAACATCTACGTTGTGAATGTTATATCTGAAGAATGAAGCAATGCAATATAATATATGATTAAACGAACTTCGGCAAGTGAAGTTCGATCGATATAATATTAATCGCTTCATTCGAAGATATAACACCCACCCACCCCATTTCCCTTTAACGAAGCTTTTGCTAAGTTATAACTATACTTACTCTAAAAATACTATACTTACGCCTAGTTGACGCTTCCCGTGACCCAAGGGTTGGCTTTTACCTTGGCCAGAGGCTAAGTGTTAAAAAAAGTGCGAAGTTGCCTTGTAGGATAGAGGAACTACGTTGTAAACGTTATATCTTCGAATGAAGTGATTAATATAATATCGATCGAATTTCACTTGCCGAAGTTCGTTTGATCATATATTAATATGGATAAATTATAAAAATCAACCTGTGTGCTCGGTGGCGTGCAATCGAAGGACGAGACTCTCGCAGTGGAGTAATATAGGTTGATGATGATGATGAACCAGTGTAGTATGAGTGTAGACTTCAGTCCTATTTCATGTACGTACACTTTACACTTTCATCTTGGGTTCTTGGCTGAGAAGACAAGTCAAAGCTAAACAATATGAAAGTGTATAGACTAAAATAAAATATAATATTGGTATAAAATAAAAAATACATAAAAACTAAAACCCGTCAGTGAAATAAAAAAGCAACTTGTCAGCTAGGCTAGGTACTATTTAAATTAAAACTTGAGTATTATAATTATGCTCTTGACTTTGGGAAGCGCTTATATTGCTAAATACACCTCTCAAATAAAAGCCCGGGAGGGCCACGTGGCAAAGTAAATAAGGAAAAAAAAAAAAATATGTTTAACAATGTAATATATAAAAAACAAGAGTCTTACAGTTAAACACAATTAAATAATAAAAACTAGGCCTCTTTAAAAACAGTTACTCTCCAGGCCCCGAGCCAGCAACCAGGACAGCACCGCTGCCGATGCCAAACAGTGGCAGTGACCCACCAGCCGACGTAAAGCACCAGTCAACCAACATTGACTGCTGACACCGGCTACTTTGTCCTCCCGCTTTCAGAAGACTCCGCCTGAGACTATCGACCTTCCCACAAGGTCAAGACACTTCTTCGAAGGGTAAAGAGGGAAGTAACTTTTTCTTCTCCCGTGCTGAAATGACACGGGTCTAATAAATAACCACGAAAGGTGGCGTGAGAACAAAGCGTCCATGACCGGAGGCACATGGCATTGGAAAAGACAAACATCAACTCACCAGATCATTATATGTTCCAGAATCTGGATGCGATCAGATGCCTGACCCTCCCGCCCTGTTACTCCTCTAAAATTCACCAGGCCTAGGTTCCGACTGGAACTCCCTGGGAAAATTCCTGGCCTCGAAATAGACATTGTAACCTGGAAACAAAATGAAGTTTGCAACGATCCGAAGTGTCCCTAATCTGGGAGTTCAACGAATAATCTGGAAGGGATGAGTTCCCTTACAAAAAAACCAAAAGTTTTAGGAATAAAACGACGAGTGTCGTTCAGAGTAAAAATGAAATATCACCACAAGAAAAAAACAAAGTCTCCTCATTACACGTCATCTGTCATTCCCTGGGGTTACCGGCCTCGCCTACAAATTCCAACTTACTTCCGTTATGAAGGAATCCCTCCAAAACTTAAATTTGAAAAAACGAACCACACTACAGCAAATTAAAGCTTACTCGGTTGGATTAATATACTGAAAAACTTTCAATGGGAAAAACTGGAATATTAACAAATAAAAAACGTTTCAAAACACAACAAGCGTTTCCCCAACTTTGGAAAAGTTGCAACGTTAGGGGAGCCCAACCTTCGCCTGACAACACAGTCACCTAATTCAAGGCTTGCTACTTGACGCGCTTTTCATTGGTCCATGATCTACGCGCCTATAAGTATTTCATTGCCCTAAAACTAACGAGAACTTTGGCAGTCTTATTATGGATTTTAATTCGGGAATAGTTTCAACACCTTGGTGTAAATTATTTCTTATTTTTATCAGTGTATACGTTTGCTGTGAATGTAAAAAAATCAACCGATAGCGAACAACATGGTCCCCCGGAACTGACATTTGACTAAGCCGCACTACGCGCCAAGGCGGGAAATTCAAATCGCGGCTCATTAAAAATCACCACGTTACACGTTAGTCGGGTTTCAGATTTTAAAACTGATTTTAAATATTTCTATGGTTAGCGAAACGTTTTTTATATCACGGCCATCTTAGTTTCTCCGAATGAAACCTACTCGACCTAAAGACAAAACCATTATGTTCATCAATTCCCCAGACATACATAAATATAGGATGGTAAAATAACTGTATTATTTATGGATTTCCCATAATTAGATAAGAATTAAATTGATCAAGACCAACAATCGATACAACTAATCGATTGTATATTTCAAAATATGGTAACATTATCTTTGGACAAATTCAAATTCCAATTAACGTCGAAGTCGACGTTATATTCGATGAGTTATCTTCTTCACAGACCCCTGATATTATCCACCCAAACGCAGTATCCTGCGCCAAGAGAGAACCACCCAAATTTCTTTGAATGCCTTTTTTTTCGGATGGGAAATCATCAAATGACTTCTCCCGCTCTGGGCAGAGCGGAAGGGAGTGTCAGACTTGTACTGACTAAAACCCATCCATGTCCCTTCCTTGCCCTTTGTGTTCCTGGGCCGCGGTATCTCTTTCGAACTGTCCCGCAGCCCTGGCAGGCTTTTTTGAATGCCTTCTAGAATGATTTGACTGTATACTTCAGCACTTAATAAGATAACAATTTTATTAGGTGTGATATTCAAGATCAGCCAAATCATCAACTGACAGATTTACCCATTGTACCCTGGTTACTTTGGTAAGTACTGAGCCATAGTTTCAGTAAAAAAAGATCCTTGCGATCCTTGGTCTAATAATGCCCTAACCGTCCCGTCCCGTCTAAGTCCCGTCTTTCGACTCAGCTTGCACCACAGCAGTAGTTAATAACACCGTTTTACAACAGTTTCCTGTCGAAAGACAAGACACAAGTGGCTTACTGGACCCCTCCGCTTGCGCGGTAATCTTATTGCTGTCTGATGCAGCATTTTCTTCAATCGACTTTTTGCTGGTCGATGAAGTTCCCTGGTGAACCGTCTCAATTTCTGCGCTATCAGAACCAGAATCACCAATAGGGTGCAATAATGAATGGTGGCGGCGTTTACACACCCGGCATTGGACCATGTTTTTACAAAATTTGGCAGAGTGGTTGCTGTTCAAACACACAAAACATAATTTTTTCTCCATTGCAATATCACGTCGTTTGTCGTAGATTATTGTGATATATTAGATTCTTTACATATGCGAATTTATTGCAAGAAGTTATTTTATGATCTGCATTACAATACGCACACGACGTAATGTTTTTCTCTTTCACAACGTGAAAAGATTTTGAAGTTTTGCTCTCTACTCTGTTAGTCTTTGAATCTAAATTTTGGAAATTCGTCAGTTGGATCTGAGGACGCTTTTAATTCCCATGTTTTTCGGGTATCTTTGTCTAATTTTGCATTCATTAGATGGACAATCAACAGATCCCAAGATGAAATATTTACACCTAGATTTCTTTTAGACTCTTAACAATCTGATGTTGTACTAATTAACTTCTTAATATCAGAGGCAGATTCAGACCCCAAGCTTTTTTGATTTAGCAGCCGATTCAAAATGGCATTAGCCAAATACCGCTTATTATTATACTTAATATCCAATTGTTCCCAAGAAACTTGACAGCTATCAGATGTCACTTTAATGTTTCGCAACAACTGTTCCGCTTCACCAGTTAAATTTACCCTGAGATAGTAGTTGCGGTTCTCGTTCTGGCTCATTCATTATATTAATAATGAATATAAATAAAACTTTGATTATGCGCTTTAGCCAACGATTATCATTATTCTCTAGTCTTGACATCGAATATAATAATAATATATAGAACTAATACTACAAAAATTTTAGGCCTAACAATTGACAGAAACTTAAATTGGAAAGCGCATATTGAGGCTCTAGCCAAAAGAATAAGCAGTGGTGCATATGCGTTATACAAATTATCACGTACCCTAAATATAGAAGCGCTATTAACAGCCTACTATGGATTAGTTGAATCCGTTATTAGATATGGTGTTGTCTTTTAGGGTAACTCAACTGAAGAAAACAGAAGTGCTGCCTGGGATCTATGTTTAATCTCAAAACTACCGATAGTTGTAAAAAATATTTCACTAAATATCATATATGAACATTACCTTCACTTTATATATTGGAAATAGTAATGTTCGTAAAAACAAATCCACATTTATTTTCTCGTATGACTGACAAATTTCCAAGAAATAGACGTGATGATAGCAAATATGTGTACATACATCAAAAACTGCACTTATGCGCAGAGTGTTTTTTGCATGGCACCAAGTATTTATAACAAAATGCCCAAAAGTTGGAAAGAGCAAACTATACCTAAACTTAAACAAACAATGAAATTGTTTTTGACACAAAAAGCATATATTAGTATTACAGAATTTTTAAACGACTCATGGTGATTATTATCAATAAATAAATAAAACTAACAGTGTAGTAATTATGGTCATGTAGTAGTGGACTCAAATATACCTATATTATAAATGTTATTATAATTAAATGATAATGATAAATATGAATTGTTATATGTTCTATTGGACAAGAAAAATAAATAGTAAATTATAATATAATATGATAATGTAAATGATTAAATGTAACTGATATTTTATGTCAAGGCGTAAAATTAAAAAAAAAAACATTGTTATGTCTTTAATAAAAATTTGTTTGTACCTAAAATATTTGCACGCCATGAAAAATGGCAAAGATGTCTAGAGCCACGCTGATTTAAGATCTTGCATGCATGTATTATTTTAATTCTGTATGTATACACATGTTCTGTAAAGTTGGTTTACGGAGGACAATTTAACGTGACAACGTCATAAAATCGAGTGGAAGAGAGATAAATGCGGCGTATGCGTAAAATGAGCGTGCAGTAAAGCGTAAAGTTTCTTATTCTTATTCTTATTCTGGTAAAGTACTGAGGTACTTAAGCAATCATAGAAATTGATAGATTCGTAGTCATCAGTACGGCAAATATTATAGTATAAACAGTGAACAGTAGAGCGCTTTTAATTAGTTTCAATTTTAACAAAAAAACTTAACGTGATTTCATCATCCAAACTGTATTCAAGAGCTGTTTTTAAACGCGGTTAAGGTATTGGTAAAGAAAATTCGCGCTTTTAAGCCAAACACCCTGTATGTCGAGTTCGTGACGTTATGGAATATCTCGCTACGTTATAGCGAGTCATTAGACGACTGCGGTATGACCAGTAATCCAGGCTTAGCTTTCACTGCTATGTCTGATGTTTGTCCTCTGACTCTGATAGAAAATGAGTGTTAGTTGATGGGAGTTTGGACTGGAAGTTTATGTAATACTTAGGCATATGGAGGATATGGAGGGATGTGGTCGTATTCTGGTTTTCTGCAGCAAAATCGCCCAATACCCATAGTAACGCTGATGTTGAAGAGAAGATTATTTACAAGTAGTGAAATGTGGTGCGGTAAATAGTTAACAGTTACGTAAAGTCGCGTGTCGCTTCCTAAACAGTTAAATAGTTTATGAAAAGTTAACTTCAGTGTTGTTATTTCAACGACCCTCTTCCTGTGCGTACATAGTCTTGAGGGATTCGAATCTATCGGTGTAAGACGTCAGCGCCGTTCGGACTAGGTGAGAACTCAGTGCACACCTAACACCTACGAAGCACACATACACAGCTACAACAGACTCGCTTTTATCCAGCGATCAACAACACCACAACCACACGACGTGGGCGGGCTTAATTTTGTATTGAAAATGTATAATAGAATTCACACGGACTACATTTTGCCGTCATTATAGGCGACATGGGTGACTCCAACGCAGGGCGTGCCGTCCATAGAGGCAATTAGGCCTAGCCTACCCTACCAACAATGCCAAATGCGTTTATTATAACTACGCAATTAAATAACACAACATATTAAAAAATAAGTTAAAACTCCTGGTAAATACTTATAGCAACTGGTCGCGCCCGTGTGAACTCACACTATACGTTACTACACCGCTCCGTTTGGATTTTTAGGCTCGAAGATCGCGGGCCTACCTTTGCATTCATAAGTTTACGCACACTGATGCATATTTTCGTGTGTATGAACGGCACACATGCACAGATTATGGGCGCGTCTCTTGCCACAGGAGCTGTGTTGTCATTGGCTAGCTAAATTTTGAATGACTCAGGGTTCCCAATTTGTGGAGGTTTCCCCGAATTACGGGGAATCCAAGAAACGGACTACACACAAACACGATAGTTTCATTAATTACTAATAGAGACAATAAAAAAAACAGGGTCGTATTGTCGAATTTATACCTTCCAAAAAATTTCCTTTATAAAACAGAAACTACAACCATGAATTTTATTTTCCGCTTTGTTTTTAGGGGAGTTAGGAAAATAAATATTGACAACCCTGCTGTGTCTGTCACTTTTATTGACAAATTAGAAATTAAACTTTTCTTCGGGAAGGTTTTATGTGACAAATAACTTATTGGTTTGGATTTTTATATCTTACTAAGTTATAACACTCGCAATGTCTGATGTGTGTGAACAGATATTAATAATTATCTGTTGACCGCGATTCGCGCTAAATTGAACCGATTTGTTGTGTTATTTGTTTATTTACTTAAAAATGGTGTTCTGTTGTGAAGTTTGCGCTGATAATGAGTGTATGTTAGAAGTTAAAAGCAGTAAGTTTACGTAATTATCATATGAATGATAAGATAATTTAAGCAAGTTGTGCCTAAAAATATGTATACCCATTTTTATTTGGGTATCGGTATGAATGGCCTACCCTACGTGGAGAACCGCTGCACGCCACTGCTCCAACGCAACCACAACGCAACCACAATGCAATCATTGGCGACACCGCACACTAGCGTCCAACCACATCGCAACAACGCAACCACATCCACATATTTTCTCGGTACCACAGCGCAACTGCACAATGCTGCAGCGACACTATTCACACGTAACCACTGCTTGACCACTTTTTGTCGCTGCGATGTGGTGTGGTTGTGGTACGTGTGAAACAAGCCTTATTATTCAGATCTAAGATTACCAATTTTAGGATTATCTGTTCAGCATAATTGCAATAAAACTTAATAAAGCAAAACTAACTTTTGATTAAACAGCTGATAACTACCGTACTTACAACTTACAGTAGGTACGTGAACTTCTCTTTGGTGCACTAGTAAACGTACTACTTTAATTAGTAAGATTGCTGCATTCTAATGATTCGTAAAACTGACCATGTGCGAGTCGGACTCGTGCACGAAGGCTTCCCTTCCCCTTAAATATTTATTTTATTTAAATTGTAACATTGCAGTTACAATTTAAAAAGATATATGATACCATCTAGAGACAAAATACTCGTCAAGACAAATCATACGAGCCCAAACTCGATGGGGTTATGTCGTTTCATAACGGAGTTCCTAAGGCCACCTTCCAGCTCCATCATCAGATCAGCTCCATGTCATCTATATATTACACTATCACGCTATATACAAGCGTGCAAAATTTCAATTCGATTGGAAATCGGGAAGTACGTCAAATGAAACATGCAAGACTTCATGAGACGTCGCGTGATGTACCAATTAACGTGAAAAGGAACCAAATTACTGTACCGATATTGATGAAATTTCTATGGGACCAATCGGGAAGTATATCCTTTCACATCGAAAGAAGAATTTTCCAAATCGGTTTCGAAATGACGGAGTTATGAGGTAACAAACACAAAAAAAACACACAACCGAATTGAGAACCTCCTTTTTAAAGAAAGTCGGTTAAAAAGAGTTTAGTATAAGATACTTTATAATAAGAAACCTATGTACACTTAAAACTATACTATTTACACAAAACCTTAAAAAGCAACCTATTATAATCTCATTAAATAAACCTAACATTTAAAAACTCGACCTACGACTACGACCGGTCGTAGTCGTAGGTCGAGTTTTTAAATGTTACCCGCGCATCTCTAAAACGACCATTACCGAGCGTAGCCGAGGAGTGGCGATTCGATTGGGCTCGCGGAGGACGATGACTAGTCGTTTTGAAAGCACTTGTTGTGACGGCTGTGTCGCTTACTCCGATAGTACCTAAATAATTTTGCTAAATACATCGTGAAATCCTTCTAGGGTAAGTTTCCATGCATTTTATTAGATGTGCAAAATATAAGGTGTTCCTAGAACTTCTTAAAACTAGTGTTTTTCTGTATTTCTTCCTATGTGACCACTGTGACCTTTAGACCTACCAAACGTGGTTCCGACAGCTTGTTTTCGCTTCCATTTCTGTCTGGACTTCCAGGATTTTAGTCTACCCTTCAATCCCTTCGCTACGTCGTGGTTCCGGCGTGCGGCGTCGAGAAAGATGCTTGGAGAAGTTCCTCTACGGCAGTGCGGTTCACCCTACCTGCGGTGACTACTACCAAAAACGGAGCTTGGACTGGAGCCGTGGTCGCGGTTTCACCCTACGTGTGCTGAACCTATCTACCATACACAGAACCTGGACTGGAGACGTGGTTGCGGGCAGTCTGTGACGGGACCTTCATCGCCTTGGAGACGGTTCAGGCCAGTGTTCCCTACCTACTACCCTCTCAATCAGGACTTGAGAAGGCCACGGAAGAAAAGACACAATAAATAATAAGTGTTCTTCATGAGCTGACTCTTATTATTTATAGAACCCCACCTACCTACCTACTGAGAACCCCCTAACACGGGTAAGTGTCACAAAATTTAATTATTTATTTTTATAGTGAATATACAACTAAATATTATTACATAATTAAACGAACTTACCTGAAGTGAAGTTCTATTGTAATTATACTCAAGCTTAGTCCGAGATATCTTCTATATTCACTGTGTAGTTTCACAATCCTCGCATTGTGTGTGCCGCGAATATTTAGAGGAAGCGAAAAGCTTCGGGTCCAAAACGGAAATAAGGCAGTCTGCTGGCAACGCGTAACTCATCCTTTTCAGAGCATTAGTATAGAACAGGTTTATGATTTCCAACCTGACGCTAGGGTTATTATAATCTATGATTATGGAAAGGGCGGGCTATGATTATCGTCGAATTGGGAGCCACTTGAGTATTTTGCGAAAGTTGGAGACATGATCATATTTTTAAGGTGAAAAACAAAACGGATACAGATGTTTTGCAAGCGCTCAAGTTAATTTAAAAGCTCCTTGGTGGCATCCAAATAACAGGCATCGGCGTAGTCAATGATGGGTTGAATGAGAGTTTGCGCAAGGGTTTTTGGTGGGCAATTTTGGTGTTCAATGGTAGAAAGTTCTGGAGACATTCAAAGAGTGGAATTTTAAGTGCACTTTGCGGCTAATTGCAGCGACATGGGCAATCCAAGATAAGTAGGAATCCATAGTCACTGCCAGGTTTTTAGCCTTAATTGCGTAATCAATCTGAACTCCATTCAGCCTGAGTGGAGACAGAGACACAATATCGAGACTATTCCGCATATATCTACCGCCGATGATCAAGGCTTGAGATTTGTTAGGATTGATTTGCAGTCCAAAGGACCGCGACCAATCACTAATCAAATCCAGATCCTTGTTCATGACAGACACGGCGGCTTTCGCATCTTCCCTTAAGAAATGATGGTAAAGCTGCAAGTCGTCGGCATAGAGATGGAAGAAGGAAGAGATGACTCTGGTGACAGAGTTAATGAAAACAGAAAAAATAAGAGGAGAGAGAATGCCACCCTGAGGCACACCTGCACCAAGAGGGCACCAATCACAGGAACACTCATCAAGATGAACACACTGCGAGCGGCCTTAAAGATTGGAGTCAAATCAACCAATAGAAGAAGAGGAGAAATTGATAGATTAAATAGGGATACCCAGAAGAATGTCGAAATCAACAGAGTTACAGGGGCTGCTAAAGTCTAGAAGTACAAGTAAGTAAGAGACTTGTGGTCCATAGTCCAGCGACTATCGTCAGTAACCTTTAAAAGAGCCGTTTCAGTGCTATGGCCAGGACGAAAACCAGGTTGAAAAGTGCTAAGAAGGTTATTCCCAGAAAGTAAGGCCGTGAGTTGTTGATGGACAATGTGCTCAAGAACTTTAGAGAGATAAGGGAGGATGGAAATGGGTCTGAAATCGGTTGGTGTAACCGGATTAGAGATTTTAGGCAAGGGGATGATATGGGCTTGTTTCTAGGCCTCAGAAACAAACAAAAACAAGGAGAAGTTAAAAATGTGAATCAAAACGGGAAGTAGTGTAGGAAGGATAGGAGAAATCATTCTTAAGCAAAGGTTGTCGTTACCAACAGCAGAGGAAGAGATAGCAGAGATAGATTCTCACACACAGGCCTTAAATCAAATGAAAAACATTGCGGCAAATGCAAACAGGATAGTTTTGTTGAGACTTGCGGTTGTTGAGAGATTCGTGAAAGTAGCGTCTCTTAGAATCTCTTCACATACGACTGCAGCAGTTACGCAACATTTTGTACGCAGTTAGATTGCGCTCGGAAGGACAGCGTTTTAACCTTGTCTTGGCTCTATCTCTACTTGCCATCGCATCCTTGATGGCAGGAGTAAGCCAGGGAGCTGGAACGTATTTAACCTTCACTCGTCGAATAGGGGCATGACAGTCATATAAACTAGGTATTTTGCTGTTTAAAATACGAACCAATTCGTTGATACACGAACTCTCCATGATGTCCGTCCAGTCGATGTTCCCGGCATCGTGCAAAAATGCCTCCAGGTCTATTCCGTTGTAGTACCGGAGGAGAATATATTGCGGCTTGCGCTTTGGAGGGTGTAACTTATATGACAAAAAGATGAGATCATGGTATGAAAAACATGCGGTAAGCTGTCCGTGGATAGAAACATTATTAAAATTGGAGACAATTATCAGGTCCAGATGAGAATGGGTGCAGTTAGGGAAATGATGAGTAGCAGAAAGAGGCAAGATTCTGAGATTAAAAAAAGGTGTTTGGCGATCGCATAAAATCGGATCTAGACCAATGACGTATTATAAATAGACGAACATCACAGCACTCGAAAACAGCGTAAAACTTATCGGTAGCTAGATAGGTACGTAGGCGCACAAAGAAAGGGGAAAGAATTTTTTTTAAACAGGTATCATTTTACCAAGCTTCTCGTGCTGGCCACCCCAAGCGTCACTATTTTAGAGATCGAAAGATTGGGAACAAGCTCTGTTTACAGAGTGGTTCCACATACTTACATTCATTGTTTTCCTAGAAAATTATTATTCAGTTAGGTAGGCTAATTATTGCAGCTTTTGGGCTCTTAGTTAGTGGCGGGTGGGTAATTATGTTCCAGAGTGTCACTTATAAAATTTGAATCAAGACTTCGCTTAACAGGTAAGCTCGTTTGATTCTCAATTTTACTTCGTGACAATCTGGAACATAATAATTTATAAAACAAGTAGATGTTCAGAGTTTGCTGCAATAATTTGATTAGTGAATAAACTACAATATATTCTGGTTAATAGTTTATTTTGACTTATTAATAATTATTACTTTCTTAATTAGTGTATTTCACTATTGGTAATCTATACATATAATAAAACAGTAACGAAAGGAAAACTGTACATTGAGAATTCTCGAGAAAAAATTAGTGGCTTTTGTTAGAATAATGTAACTGATGACAAAAAGTGACTTTTTAGAATTTTTGTCTGTTTATCTGTTTATCTGTGTGTATGGTACGGCTACACGCTAAAACTACTTGATAGATTGAATTGAAATTCAGCAAAAATGTTCTTTGTAAACCAAGTAAGGCTTTAGGCTACATATTATCAAGCCGTATGTTATGGGAGGTAAGCAATATTGATTTTAAAAAGTTTTTGTTCGTGAAAGTAACTCTGTCTGTTTCGGATCATTATGAAATTTGGCAAGAAGATATATTCCAACCTGGGGAGGAACATAGGCTATATATTATCACGCTAATAACTTGGGGGGTTGAGCATTATTGCATTATCACCATGTTCCTCAACTGTTTCACAACTGACAACTGTCAACATACATGATGACATGATTAGAATAGAACAGCTATTTTAGACCATTTGTCGCCGACGTAAGTGGCCTGGCGGGTCAGCGGTCGCCCTGTGAAAAGGTGTTTCAACCTCAAGCTGAACAAGTAAGTTCGAACCTCAACTTGAATATTTACTTTTTGTATTTATTCGGATTTTTTTAATGCGATAAGATTTCCAAACTTAAGAACCATGGTTCGCGAGTTCGATCCCCAACTGGTTTTCACTTTTTATTACTAGGTTTGTTTTTTTTAAAGCTGTAAGATTTCTAAATAATGAATTATTTACTAAATAGTTATTACATTGGAACTTTTAGTTTTTTTAACCATTCAAAGGACAGTTTGGTAATCTTTCATTTTAAACTAAATTAACTAACTAGACATATGACTGTGATACCTTTCAAGCAAAAGTAGTCTAAGCTGTGGCAGACAAAAAAAAAAATTGTTAGTTTAGGTAAGGCTTAGGTTAGGTTGGGATTAGGTTAGGTTAGGTAGGTTAGGTTGGTCTCAATATTTTTCAGTAAGTAGACCTATCCGTCTTGAAATAAATAGAGAACCCTGGGACAGCATTTGATTTGCTTTGGCACAGAGACACGTGACTGTGATACCTTTGAAACAAAAGTAATCAAAGCTGTGGCGGATAAAAAATGTTGTTGGGTTAGATTAAAAAAAAAAGGGTTAGGTTAGGTTTGTTTCAATAATGTTCAGTAAGTAGACCTATTCGACTTGAAATAAATAGAGAACCCTGGAACAGAATTTGATGAGCTTTGGCACAGATACACATGGCTGTGATACCTAAAACCCATCCATATTCCTTCCTTGCCCTTTGTGTTCCAGGGCCGCGGTATGGCTGTGACACCTTCCAAACAAAAGCAGTCGAAGCTGTAGCGGATAAAAAAAGTTGTTAGGTTAGGTTAGGTTAGGTTAAGCTTAGGTTAGGTTACGTTTCAATAATGTTCAGTAAGTAGACCTATTCGACTTGAAATAAATAGAGAACCCTGGAACCGAATTTGATCCGCTTTGGCACAGAGACACATGGCTGTGATACCTTCCAAACAAAGGTAGTCTAAGCTGTGGCGGATAAAAAAAGTTGTTAGGTTAGGTTACGTTTGTTTCAATAATGTTCAGTAAGTAAACCTATTCGACAAGAAATAAATAGAGAATCCTGGGACAGAATTTGATGCGCTTTGGCACAGGGACACATGGCTGTGATTCCGTTCAAACAAAAGTAGTCTAGGCTGTGGCGGACAAAAGAAAGTTGTTAAGCTAGGTTAGGTTAAGCTTATTATATAGGTTAGGTTTGTTTCCGAAAAAAAAAGAGTTTCTTCCTGACCAAAAAACTAAACTAATTTTAAGCAAATTGCGAACCTAACGGTCGCGGGTAACAGCTAGTCAACAATAAGACATAGTCAACGACTTTTATGAAGTATTCTTGATTAATATGGCTAAGTAGGAGTATTTACTTATTCCTTATCAACAATCAGGTATAATCAACATCTTTAGTTTTCTTAATTAACATTAATCAACAGTCAGACATAGTCAACGACTTTTATACAATATTACTACTTAGTAGCAATATTTTACTATTCCTTGTCAACAATCGGGTATAATCAACAATTTTAGTTTTCTTAATTAACTTTGCTTAGCTACTCTGAACTAGGTGTAGTATCTACTAATCAACAATGTGGCATAATTATTATTGTTATGATCAACATTATGTTATTGTTTATCTGTTGTTAAGCACAGAAAATGCAAAGTTTTGTGGGGTTGAATCTTTACATAGTAGTAAGTTATAATATTTAGCAAATGTTTTTGAATTGTTAGTCCATCCAGCTGTCTTCCTTATGGTGCCAATATTGATGCCAGCTCTGTTAGCACAGGAAGTTGCTGAGTGTCTTGTGCTATGAGAGGTGAATTGTGAGGTATCTATGCCACTTTCTTTCATGATATTTTTTATCCGTCTACTAATAGTTTGGCTAGTAGCTCTCTTATGTGGTTTTTTGAAAGTAGTCCAAAGGCCTACCTTTGGATAACTTTCAAAAATGGGTCGTTTCATGGCGTCTGAGTGTTTCAGTAAATGAAATGTAATCTATTAAAGTTTTGGCTGGACAGATTTTTGGATTTTGTGTGAAGAAAGGCAGGTAGATTTTTGGTTGGGTCTTACTTACAACAGAAGTCTTAATAAGATCAGTTATTACAATGACAATTTTATCATCAGTTATAATAATATTTGGTAATTTGATCAAAGTCAATGTCTGGATCCGCTGAGCTGACGCTAGAGCTAGGAGGATAGCTTCTTTGTCATTTTCTCTAGAGTGAGTTCTGTATTGTCTGGCATGGAATTTAAGAGGTCAAATATGTTTGAGGGGTTCCATGAATGTGAGTACTGAGGTAATGCTGATCAGAGTCTGTATACACCTTTAAGAAATATTGACACTCTATCATCATTCCCATCTTTTGAACTAATTAGGGCTGATAAGGCTGGTATGTCTGAGTTAAGACTGTTGTAACCTATGTTAGTCTCAAACCTCTCTGTAAGGAATTGTATTATCTGAGGTACGGATGCTGTGTAAACGTAGTTTTACAATAAATCCACCATGCTCTACATGTAACTTTATACTATTTAAGCGTACATGTCGAGAGTGACGATAACATTATATCTAATGATTTAGTTGGCAGGCCTCTTTGTTGGAATGCTTTCCGCAGAAGACTGCTGCAACCAGGGTAAGAGTCGAGCTCAGTGGGTGTGTCGACCTGAAAGGTGATATTAAAAGTTCATCGTCAGGGTGGAATATAATAGGGTCAGATATTTCTAGGCATTTGGCTAATGGGTACTATGGCTGTGAAGTCCATAGTGGGTAAACTAGGATACCTTTCGCCTTGTCATTCATTATCTTTTGTAAGCACCTTGTGATAAGAGCAAAAGGGGGAAAAGCATAGAAAAAGGATTTGGACCAGTTTAAAGTGAAAACGTCTATGTTGCATGCATATGGATATTTCCTCCATGAGACGTATTTTTAACATTTATGATTAATTCTACTAGCAAATAAATCGATCTTTGCTTGTCCAAGTCTAGAACTACACAAACTGAATGCATTGGGGGACAGTTCCCATTCTGTATCTATGTTAATGTTTTTTTGGATTCTTGGTCCGCAATAGAATTTTCTTTGGATTTTACGTATGAAGCATATAGATGTATGTCTTTCTTCTGACACCATGTTCATATGTCACGGGCTACGTCATTCAGATGAGAGAATTGTATGCTTCCCATTTTATTGATGCATGCGATGGCGGTCGTATTGTCAATTCTTAATAAGATGGATGTATTTTGCACTTGATGAGTGAAAGATTTAAGGCAAAGTATGCTGCAGTTATTTCAAGTTGGTTTATATGATAACCTTGTTCTGACCACAATCCTCCAATGCGCTCCCCACCCAGTAAGGGAGGCATCTGAGAAAATTTCTAGTGTAAAAGGTTGTTTTCTGGATTTTTTTAAATTTTCTAACCATCACTGTAAGTCTGGGAGCAATTTCCTAGATAACTTCATTTGGGTGTTGCCATTGGAATTTATGAGGTACATACCTGGATTGGAGGGCTCGGGATTTACCTCCATTCTGTGATCAGGGCTGGGAGTCCTGCTTTTAGGCATGTGATCCGGTGTATGTGATGTTGATGTCGTTGAAGCACGCCGCCTATGGCAGCTGCGCGAACGCGACTTACTTTTACGGCTCCGGCGCCAGTGGCGTCGTTTGCGTTTTTGGTCTAACGCACTTATGATGCATTTTATTAGTTTTTTGTTGTTTGGCATCGTTGAGGCGAACGTTAAACACGGTTAAATGTGAAAATAGCGATAAATGGAAGCGAGGGGAATTTTTCACGATGTTGTTGAGCGCGCGAAAAGACAAAGTGACGCTTCGGGTGGCCAGCACGAGAAGCTTGGTAAAATGATACCTGTTTAATAAATATTTTTATTTTTGTCTCTAGAATTCGCGATGGTGTGTGTAGAATAGAAATACTACTTGTTTTATAAACTATGTTCCAGATTGTCACGAAGTAAAACTTATATTATTATTATTATTGTATTGACTTTTATATCTATGATATTATTTTGCATGCAATTGATACTTATCCTGTAAGTATAGCTAAACATGTGGGCTTACCTGAATGTAACAACTTTATACCATGTTTAAGGCAAATAAACACTTATCTTATCTAATCTTAATTTTTTAAATAAAAAATATAATATTTACAATCAGAAAACTAGAAAGAAACTCAACCTAAGTAGATGAAATTAAAACATTGTAGGCATGGACAGTCCTATCGCGTGCGTTTACGTACCGCACCGCTGTAGGTAATTATTTCAAGGACAGGGCTGAGTCACAATACTGTATATTTTTATACAGTGCTTAAAGCTTATTAATCAGGGTCTAAGTGGTCATAATATAGGTTTTGTAAATTGAGTAAGTACTTAGATAGTTTTTGTAGAAAACATGTATGTGTCGATTTGGTAGTTCGCGAGTGTATATTAAAACCGAACAATATGTGCAAATGTCTTCACTGAAGAAACTGATGAATTGTTACAAAGTTCAAAACCATCTTGTTTCGTAAAAGTTATACAAAATGCGTAAAGTGAGGAGATGGGCGCTCGGGCAGGCAGCGGGCGCGGGTGGCTGCGGCGGCGGCGTGACGGTGGCGTGCTTTTATTGGAGGATCGAGGTATGAAAGCCCGGCAACAGGCGGATTGGCGCAGCTCACTTCAGTTGATCAGTTGACGAGCCACCGCGCCGGCCGCGTGCTCACACTTTTTACGAACTCAGTTCCCGCCCGTACTTTGGGCTGTCCGTACTATAAATCGGTGAACCTAATCTGCAAACGCGATACGAAATATAAAATAACATACGATAATATTTGATGTGTTCACTTGTGGAATTATTAGCAATGGAAACGTAATATAATGGTGTGGTATTGTTAAACTTTAGCATAATCGCCATGAAAGATGACTGGAGTCATTAAAATATTCATGATATCACGTCATTCATGATATCGAATCTGGCAAAGTTACGGTCGTCTGTATCAACAGGTAAGATTTGTTGTAACTTATATTTAACAATCTTGTGATAAAGAAAGTAGAGATGTAAGGTGAGAGTGTACTCATAACGAAACAATATCGTATCGCTGTTATGATATTACGTTTGAACATTGAAAATTAAAATAATGAGTTTTATGAATGTTCCGGAAACTGACTTTAAACCGTGAATTTTAATTGCATTATTTATTTTACCCGACCTGTTTATTTTACCGGCTCACAAATTTATAATCTTATGTCATGTAAACCTATTGTTGCCTTTGGCTTTATCTGATCAATAGGTAATATTGTACTGAATATCATTATAATTAGTCTTTAATAATTATGATTTATTTGAAACCTCAGCTAATTTGGAATGAAAACTTTTTCTAAAGAGGTCTCATATTACTTTATTTAATAGGTTTTACTTGCCGTCAATGAACAAAATGATTAAATTGTGAACTTATTAGTGTTATATGTCAAATATTAAGAAACATTTCATTTCATTTTTTTTTTATATATTATTATATTATTCATTTATGTAAATTATTTCAACAGGGGAAATAATAATTAATGATGTTAAATGATGTTGTATTTTGTACCTACCCTTTTTGTTGTTGTCTTTTTTGTTTGGAAATTTTCAAGTGTTTATCTGTGGATAATTGTTAGCTGTAAGTTTCCCGAATAGTATACAATTAAATTAAATAAGTAGGTACATTATGCACCGCGTGAAATCCGGCAGCACGCAGCGTTATTGGGTTTTCCATCTGGAATCGTTCCATTCCTCGGAACTCTGATTTGTGCCCAGCGAGAGTTGCACATAAAGATATAATGCTACGTTTTTATAAAAAAAAAAGTAAAAGGCAATCATTTCAATATAGAAAAATATTTATTGGGTATGAACAAAGTTCAAACGTTCAAACATCAGCCACGGCCTACGACAAAAAGATGGAAGAGGTGGCGCTAATAACATACAGGGTGTAAATGGACTCTTCCCGAAGCCGTCAACCAAACATGATGTACATCAAACTAAGTAACTTTACGCAAAAAATATTACTGGGAAACGACTTTTTTTTTGGACTCAATGTAACGCATTCAAAACATTGTGCTGATGGATGGATTGAATAGTACGGGGGTCAGACAGGTGCCAAGTAAAAAAAAAAAACATTAAAAACTTGTGAAAAAGTTGAAACTTTGACCCCCAATAAGTATCTCTGTAACTAGAAGGTTCAAATATGGTCTAGAACAAAAAAAATATCGCAATCACGGAGAAAACAAGCCTTTTGGCTTCGTTAAGAGCCTTTTTACACCCTATAATATAAGAAGTTTTTTCCACCTTTTGAATTAGTTAGGGTTGGCTTAGTAGTTAATTTATACCAGCTTGGTTGAGTTGCTCCCCAGATGCTGTTCTAATTTATGGGACTAAATTAAGGCAGAAATGATTACTTTAAATAAAGTGCCCTCAACATGTAAAAATAAACTTATTATAGAGAGACACCCAAATAAAATAATTAGAAATGTAAAATATTACTCTGTTAAGAATAATATGAAACTAACAAGGAATCTTTTTTATTCCAAAATGAAATGAAGTTGGAAATAAAACGATTAAAATACGATTACTCCACCAAAATATTGCTGGGTTATTAAATAAAATAGATTCTATTGAATTGTCCTTTAGTGCACTTTAAAAAGACAAGTGTCCAATAGCGATTTTATGCTTTAGTGAGACTTTCGTCAAAGAAGAAGATGAGTTAAATATTAATATTATAGGGTATAAACTTGTTAGTCAGTAGTCAAGAAAAAAACAGAAACGTGGCGGTACACACGACTTATAGGGAATTGACTGTAAACCAATAGAAATATCCAAGGAATATTCCTGTGATAATGTTTTTGAATGCTGTGGAATAGAAATTCCTAGTATGAACACTATTATTATTTGTTTATACAGAATACCATAACCAATAAATTCATTCTTCAATAAGTTGGAAATACTATTACATGAATTATTATATAAAATTGTAAATAAAAAAATCATTGTAATAGGTGATTTCAACAATATTAGTAAACAACAACAACACAATAAACTTAAAAAACATACTATCTAATTTTAACTTAACATTATACATAACTGAACCAACAACTCAAAGCAACTGCATAGATCTTATTGCAAGCAACCATGATGACGCTATTGGTAAAGTACTCCCCTGAATATATTTATCGGATCATTATACCGCCCAAATACTTGAATTTCCTGGACACTTCAAGAAAAGTGAACGACATTGGAATTGGCAAAAACAAGATTTTAGTGATGAAAATATAGAAAAATTATATATATTACCTAACACAACTATCTTGGCAAGAAGTTTGCACAGAGTCTAACGTAAACAAAGCTTTCAATTATTTTCACCAAGAATTCATACTATTCTACAAACTGTGTTTTCCTTATTACAAAACTAAAATGAGTTCTAACTTACAATCACCAAAATGGCTGACTAAAGGATTAAGAAAATCTAGTGCTATTGGAAGACATTTGAAATTTTCATATTACAAACATAAAACCAAAAGAGATACACAAGAAATATAATAATTATGAAAAAATACTTAAAAAATGCAATAGCAAAATGCATAGTATGGTCAAAAAAATAAAAATAATAAGAAAGAAACTTTGAAAGAGGTACCTCCTGACAATACGCGCCGTGTCCAGAAGTACTGCTTTCTGAATCAAGCCCTTATTCCAGCTGCCAAGCGAGAGCCTCCTCAGATGTTGGTCGAGGCTCTTGGCTATTAAGCCATTGGCCGACACGACTATCGGCACGATGACTGCTGTACTCACGTCCCACATGTCAACAAGCTCGCGAGCCAGATCTAGATACTTGAACTGCTTATCTTTCTCTGCTTTCACGAGGTTCTCGTCATGGAGGACTGTTATATCAACAATCATTGCGAGACGCTTCAATCGATCTATCACCACAATGTCAGGCTTATTGGCAACAATAGTCCTGTCAGTGGTGATAGGTCGATCCCAATACAACGTGGTATTACCATTATCAAGAACTGGGTCGGGCGCATATTTATAGTACGGCACTTCTGGTTCCACAAGTTTGTACTTCAAAGCAAGTTGCTGGTGGATAATCCTGGCAACGAGGTTGTGTCTATGCAAGTACTCTCCGTTAGCTAGACTAGAACACCCAGAAGTAATGTGTCGGATCGAGTCTCCTGGATGGTGGCATGCCCGACACATCTCAACCGTGCCATCCTTCACAATGTATTTCCGTAGTTATTCGTCATCAAAACTTCGTCCATTATTGCAGAGACAAAACCTTCGATTTCCCCGAAGAGGTCACCGAAGCGCAACTAACATAGGAACGCTAAGAAGTCTAAATCGGGCCCATGAAGGGCCCGGTAAAAGCATCCGTGAAGCTCCTTGCCCTGTCATACCTCCTTGCGGTCATTAGTGTTTAATATTCTATGCCAGTTCTCGTTACACAGGGAGAGCGGGGTGAGGCCCTTGTCCACTGAGACCACATCGCGGTGCATCCCCACGTCGGTTTCAAGGAAGTATTCCCTGAGACTGTATACCTCACGGTTGTGCAGGGTCTTAGCATTTAAGAAGCCACGACCCCCGCATTTCCGTGGAATATACAGTCTCATCACCGACGACCGTGGGTGATAAATCCGATTTGCGTTCAGCAGTACGCGGACCCTCCTATCCAAGGCATCAAGAACCCAACAGTTGAAGGCGCGCACCTTATTTCCGCCCGACAAAAGACTGCTAAGCACCTTATTCAGGCGGCCAAAGAAGCTCTCCTTCAACGATTGTTTCATGTTGGCAGTATTGATGCCTAATGCTTCCGAAATACCCAAATACTTGTAGGTTTCTGTTGAGGAGAGGGATCTAAGGTGTATGGAATCCGAGAGTTGAGTTTCCACGGATTCCATAATCTCCCCGCGCTTTACATAATAATGTATACTTATATGTATTTGCATGCGCTAAAAAGGCAAAATATGGCTTGTGCCTAAACCACCAATTATAACAACTGGTGACACCTGTATTTTATGTAAATAAATTATTCTTATACAAAATCTTACTTAAACAGTAAATTATAATGTAATCTTACTAGGTAGATACCTACCATTTCTTAGTCTCGTAGTTTGTCAGTCTTAGTTATTATAATTAGTCAGTTAGCTAATCATACATGTAAAACTAGCAATACGAGCAACAGGCGCAAAAGTTTCAGTATAATCAGATACGTACTCTTGACTAAAACCTCTGGCAACAAGACGTGCCTTATATCTTAATGGATTGCCAAACTCATAGTTTTTAATATTAAAAATCCATTTACAATCGACTATATTCCTATTATTACGTTCAGGTACTAATGTCCAGGTATCATTAGCTAAAAGTGAATCTAATTCATCCTTAATTGCACCTTCGCATAAAGTCCTATCATCACGATTTTTAATTTCGTTGAATGAAGTAGGTACTTTGCAACTAATTGATTCAGCACACAATAAAATATCATCAATTTCATGATATGAGACAGGGGGACGACCTTTGATCCTAACACTCCTTCTTAATTAACAAGAATCGTCGATATTTTTATCACAAGAACTGGGGCATGCATTGTCTTCAACATTTGGCTTTAGTATGTTGGTATCATTTAATTTTCGAATTTTACTACAAGAAACTGATTCATCAGATTTTGAACTATGTATCTGATTTTGGATTGTTTAATATTGAATTATCTGATTTTGATCCAACTGATTTTAAACTATCTAATTTCAAACCATCAGCTTTGGGAATATCAGATTTAGGACTGTCACTGCCTTGAGGTTTTATTGACACTGATTTTGACACCACGTCAGAACTACTACCCGTTTTGTCATGGAAATGTTCAATTTAATTTCCTTCATTAAATTGTAATGCCGGTTTCGACTGTAGAAAATTAACCTCATCGACTATGACATCCCATTTCATATTTACCGCGTTCCGAGTTCCATACTTTATAGCCATTTGGTACATATCCAACCATAATTTCCGGACATAAATGCGAACCCGGAAACCTCACTGGAGCTTGTAGTATCTTAAGTAAGCTCCACTGCTTGAACTGTGCGGGGTCTGCAGGTTTTTGCTGATTGGATTGAAGCATCCGTTTAAAGTAGTAGCAGTTATTTTTGATATGACCCTTGCGTTCACAATGGTAACACTTCGTGAAGGATTTCTTCGTAGCCTTGAACTTTTGCTGGTTTGATTTAGGCTTAGTGTCGTCGTGTTTTCTTTTGTTGAAGTTTTAAGTTCTATTTTCGACGTGCAGAATTTTGCCAGCTGTGTCGTTACCCTCATTCTTCATTTTTACCTCTTGATCCAACAATCTTGTTTTAACAGAGCCCAAAGTAAAACTATCTTCGGATAATGTCTCGATCGCAGTTATGACGCCGTCGTATGAATTTGGCGAGGTGAGAAGCAAGTGAGACACTTTGTCGGTTTCTTCTTGCTTTGCACCAGTGGCCAGTAGCACCGTGATGAGATCGTCGAAAATCATAAAATGCTTGACTAACGTAAAATCGCCTTCAAGTTTTAAACCCAATAACTTTTTACGTATTGCCAGTTGAGTTGCCAGACATTTTCTCTCGTACAATGCTTCCATGTTTCTTAAGATTTCTCTTGCCGTAAGATCTTTAGCAAAACCAAGGAAAAAGTCTGCCAAATACTCCACGATTACACACTTTGCAATCGGTAGCTATAATAACAAAGTACAACAAAGATACTGACTACCGTAGTACCGTACCAGAGTAGTAGTAAAACCTTGGGTTTTTATAGAAAATTAAAAGGATCATTGAAATCGTCGTATCTTTAACGTTTATAAATATTCAAGATAATAGATGTAGATCTAGTAGCATTCAGCAACAGCTTTTAGTTCCCAAAATACAGCGTTTTTTTGTAGAGAGGTAAAAGCAACTAAATACAAAGCACAAGTGAAATTAAACACAAGTGTAATTTTCTGTGGAATACTGTGACTTTTCTCTAAAAAGAGCGACATAAATCAAAGCATACTTTAATAAATAGATACCATTTCTCAATAATGTAATTTCTATAGTAATACATGAAATTTTAGGAACCAAACTTTCAAAACATTGCTCATTATTATAATTTTCGAGTTAGTGAACTAAGCCCACTTTGACTCAATGTAACGCATTCAAAACATTGTGCTGATGGATGGATTGACTAGTACGGGGGTCACGAAGGTGCCTCAAGTAAAAAGAAAATTCATTAAAAACATGTATTTATAAAAAAACTTGTGAAAAAGTTGGAACTTTGACCCCCAATATCTCCGTAACTAGAAGGTTCCCAGTTAAGGTCTACAGCAAAAAAATGATCAATGATAGGGAGATAGTGTTTGTAGGCGTATCATGACGCCAAAAATTATTAGTTTGAGACCACATGGTGGCTGCAGAAATGCATGGGTGTTCATTTTCAAATGAGTCCTCCGACACTATGTCAGCACCCCAATTGCGTAACACAATATTACATTCCCATTCTAAAGTATTGAAGGAAAATCTTAATCCAATGCTTCATAGGTTGCCAAATATAGTCTTCTTATCATTGTAAATATGAAATTCTGTGTCCGCGGCTTCACTCACGCTGAGCGCTGAGCGCGTATTCTTTTGGTATTATCAGGGAACATTACATAGGAACGTGAAGTCGTGGTATATTCCTAACATCCTACAAAATAAACTGGCTTTCTCTTAATTTAAACTAAAACCTGTTGGTACATCTTTATTTTAAGTACTAAAAGAACTCATAGTCAATTTCTGGGGGGAATCAATTTAGATTGCCATCGACACACTAAGAAGTTTATGAACAAGGCAAATAGATGAAATTCATGATCTTTTATAGGTACGCTGAGTCGGTCGATGGAAATCAAAAGTGAGAATATGCTAAAAACCCGTTACTGAAAGTAATTGTAAACGCTTGAATTCAATGTAGTTAGTAATGGAACGAGAAAGATCAGTAATCTTCATGTTTTCTAATTAACAAGAAAGTCGGCGACTACTACTTATTTAAAAACTGGACAAGTGCGAATTGGACTCGCGCACGAATGGTTACGAACTCATATATGTATACAACATTAGAAAAAAACGGCAAAAAATCGCGTTTATTGTATGGCTAAATATTTATTTTATTTTAATTTAACTATTTATTTTTAAAGTAAATATAAACTAAATATTCTATGAATATTTCAAGCGTCTACCTGTCGCCGTTACTAATATCGAGCAAAAAAACAGCAACAACAACCTTAAATGTTAATTTTATTTTGTTTTTAGTATTTATTGTTATAGCGGTAGGTAACAGAAATACATCATCTGTCAATTTCAACTGTTTTTTTTATCACGGTTCATGAGATACAGCCTGGTGACAGACGGACAGACAAACAGACGGACGAACAGTGGAGTCTTAGTAATACGGTCCCATTTTAGCCTTTGGGTACGGAACGCTAAAAATTGCGAAAACCGTGAGTGAGGCTTCACTGATTTTGTCGATTTTTCGTTTCATCGACTTTCAAATCACAACGATGCTAAAGAAGTTTCGACTTCAAAAATAAAAAAAAGTCGACAAAATATTCATAAATGTGTATCCAAACGTCCTAGAGTTATATTGCCGTTGCTGCGCGCGATAATTCCAATTGTTAAAACTGTCTGTGCAATCTTGCGTTGATCTTTTTGTTGTATTTTCGTTACTGTATAGATATTTTAACTTGACCCCACGTTATCGTTTATCAGACTTAATATTCTGCTGTGCATACTGGACTTGTTTGTTTCGATTCTAACGCTCACAATGTTAAGGTGCCTGAATTGAGTGTGGCTACTAATCAAATGCAAAGACATATTGTAACAACTTTAACACCGCAGTTACAAAATACATTGTCTGAATGGTTATCTATACAATAATTAAGTACCCACATAGTAATTATTTTCATATTTTACCAATTTCACCTGCTATTATAAACTGTTGAGGTCCATAATCCGAAAGAGTAGCACAGTATAACTGTCACGTACTGTACTCAGTACAATATTTCAGTTTTTCCAGCTTCCCTTAAATAGGG
The DNA here is from genome assembly GCA_950005105.1 of Lycophotia porphyrea. Taxonomy (NCBI): domain Eukaryota; kingdom Metazoa; phylum Arthropoda; class Insecta; order Lepidoptera; family Noctuidae; genus Lycophotia; species Lycophotia porphyrea. Next base: position 12,029,448 of record OX465389.1, read on the forward strand.
TGATTTGCAATGCATGTTATGATGAGACTATTACCAATATATATGCACTAACATAAATGTGTTTACCAACGCGCTAGAAGATGTGTTTAAGACGCTGAAATGGGAAGGATGTGGCATTAACATCAACGGCGAGTATATCTCACACTTGAGATTTGCTGACGATATCGTCATACTGGCTGAATCGCTGTACGACTTGCAGCAGATGCTGGATGGCCTAGTTGATTTTTCTTTACGCATTGGTCTCAGGGTGAACTTGGACAAAACCCAGGTTATGTTCAACGAACACGTCACCCCAGGACCTATTGTTGTCAATGGTTGTCCTCTCGAGATTGTTCGGGAATATGTTTACCTCGAGTAAACTCTGCAAACTCCAACTCAAACTCAAAAGCATTTATTTCAATTAGACCATTACAGACACTTTTGAATGTTAGAAAAACAAATAAGGCTAAGCTACAGTCACAGACACAAGGCATAATAACTTGTGAAAGTACTGTAGTTGCCCATTCCAAAGCGTAGATCTCTATGGAGAAGAATGGCCAAGAAACTCCATGGACACTCTTTTCAATCAAAATATTGTACAAAATCTTGGTTACATCATTCATGTTGAGATTATACATATGTGAGAACGATGTAGAAATACGTGCACGTTAAGAGCGTCCAGAGTAAAAGATTATATCAACAATTTAAAAACAAAGTAAGTAGTTAAAATAAACCATGGCAGCCTAGAGATGACCAGTCCCAACTGACAGCGCCCGTTCACGAACATGACGCATGGATCAGCCCTATTCAGGTCAACCATATTGAAGGGAGCTAAATGACCCGACACATCCGCCACCATCAGCGAGACATTTGAGTGAGCATGACATTCTCTCAGCCACCAGGGCAAATTCAAGTCAATGAAAGATAACTAAATGTAAATGGTAGCTTTACAGTACATAGTACTCACACATGTGCTATGCAATTATATAATACTAAGAGATTGAGTCTATACAATGCAAAGATATTATTACAATCTTCTGCAGGTTCCACAATAACTTCACATGGTAATAAATTAGTTTGCCCCTATGCTTGTGGAGCAGGACCAGCAGTGAACCAAGCATTTTTATCACCAATGTAATCCCCCAACTTATAATATGCTTGCCTACATAGTGTGCGTTTTATACAAGATTTAAATTTCGTCTCGTTTAGTTGTAGAATGTGGGGAGGTATTTTATTGTAACATTTTAAACAGAACCTTATGAAAGATGAGTCTACTTTAGCTAGCCTAAAACCTGGCTGTACTAGTTGGTCCCTGTTTCTAGTACTATAATGGTGCCTGTCACCTCTTTTACTAAATAAATGCAGATTTTTCCTAACGTACATGATGTTTTCATAGATGTATTGACAAGGTACTGTCATGATGTTAATTTCCTTAAACAGTTATCTTAGAGGGTCACGCCTTTTTAGATCATATATAAGGCTCTGATAGCTCTTTTCTGCAGAATAAATATAGATTCGATGTCTGCAGCCCATCCCCATAGTAAAATACCGTAAGACATAATACAATGAAAATAACTAAAATAGACCCGCCTCGCGGTATCTACATCAGTAAATTGACGTATTTTTCTAACAGCATACGCTGCTGAACTCAGCCGTCCTGCAAGAGATGTTATATGCAGTTTGGTAAGAACAACTTTGAAAGGGAAGCTAAAAGATGGGTTCCAGCTGTGCTGGGCAGCATTTAAGAAGCTTCGTCGGGTCTTCGCGTCGTGTATTCCACAGAGCCTAAAGCCAAGGTCTTCAACCAGTGCGTCCTGCCTGTTATGACTTACGGGGCCGAAACGTGGACACTCACGGTACGGCTAATCCATAAAATAAAGGTCGCTCAGCGAGCTATGGAACGGGCTATGCTCGGAGTCTCTTTGAGGGATCGCATCCGAAATGAGCTCACAGAATAAGTCAGCTGAAGTGGCAATAGGCCGGCCATATTTGCCGTAGAACCGATGACCGTTGGGGTAGACGTGTTCTTGAGTGGAGACCGCGAAATGGCAAACGTAAGGTGGGACGCCCTCAGGCTCGGTGGAGTGACGATCTTCGCAGGGTGGCTGGTAGCAACTGGATGAGAGTTGCTGAAAATCGAGTTGAGTGGCGTGCGATTGAGGAGGCCTATGTCCTCTCTTGAAATTCCGGCCATGTCCTTTAAACAGGATCTGTGATTTTGCGCCATCCCGGAACATCGATTTGGATTTTTACGATTTTATTATATATATAGTTATATAGATAAGTACATATTTGAGTATATAATACTATATACTTGTATAAATACAAAAAGCTCAAATATATAAGCACTATATTTAAAATAGTCACAATTTTAACTCTATTTTGAAAAGTGTTTTTTTTTTTTATAAGAACTGGGTATTTATTATTTACATACATAAGTACCCTACAAAGTGGAACCATAACTACGAACAAAAAACAGTCAAGTGATACTAAAAGCTGTATACCTACACAATTGACACATGGATTAAGTTGATAACGATAACAAAGCTTGTGCTCTTCACGTTGGTAATATTATTATCCGGTGACACGTCCTGTATCAGCTGATTATATACATTATATACGAACTATAATAGTAAATCAAATCAAAGTAAATGTTTGTGTTGTAATATCTCGTATTTAAAAATTGTTACAAAGAGCGGACTACTAATCTGTACATCTGTACATACATACATACATTCAGATAAATAAAATTGGAGTGTCTGTTTGTAATATTAAAATAACCGCTTTTTTATTAAATGCATAGTTATGATGACGGTACATATGTATACCAAAACAACATTTTTTAACAAGTTTTGTATGTCTGTCCGTCTGTTTGTTTGTGGTAATATACAATTTATATAATTTTTTTTTATATCAATTCGAAACATATTGCCTAAAAGTTTATTGAATAACCTATATAATGAGGGTGTTTTATTGAATAATAACCTTGTTGCATGATAAATTATTGGCTTTGAAAGAAAAACGCAAACTCCAGGCGAGATACAGTTAATTTTGATCCAGTTTGCGGTTTGTGGGATGCTAAATTTCGTTCCTTTAGTCTTCGTCTCACTGTCCAACTACTGATTTCGACACCTCGAACGTCAGGTAACGCTTGATGTAGCTGAACAGCATTAAATCCATGATCGCACAACGAACTTGTTGCAATAAAGCGGTCTTCATTGTGATCCACCGGTTCCAGGCCGCCGAACAAAAGCACCAGTCTCCAGATACCTGCGGTATACTCGCTGTACCTTTGAAAGACTCAAATGAAGTCTGCATGCCACTTCACGCTGTCCGTGTCCAGCCTTTAGTAAAGCTACAACTTGGGCAGCTTCCGTGGGTGTGGTATCCATACTAGTTCCATATAGACTTGTATTTTGTTATAAAACTACTACTTTTCAGATGTTTTCCTTTACAAGTGCTGTAAAATATTGCTTCTTGCCAAATTTCATGTTTCTAAGTGGGAAGTACTCTATGGGTTTTGATACCCTTGTGAAATCGTAAAATATGCGACATAAAAGCTATTTTTAATAAAAAAATTCTGGGTATGGCACCCAAAATCTATAATAAGCTACCTAAACACATAATCGAAATTAAAAATTTGGATCAATTTAAAAAAAAACTACATGATTTTTTAGTTGCAAAATGTTACTATCATATTAATGATTATTTAAATGAAAGATGCTAGGCCTACTACAGCCGATTTATAGCCGAAAAATCGTCAGCATTTAATATCATAATCATAAAGATTATGAATTATCAATTGATTATTTTTTTATTTGTATTAGTTTTAAATCAGACTGTGATTATTTGGAACTGAACTAAGTATATTGCTACTCGAATTATTTAGAATTTAACTTATATTTACTAGTAATTTAATTTTTAGTATTTTTTATTTATTTGGACATTTAATTTTTTATTGACTTTTTATTTTATTTTGATATTTAATTTTTTATTGATTATTTTATTTTATTTTGACATTTAATTTTTTATTGATTATTTATTTTATTTTGACATTTATTTTTTTAATGATCTTTTATTTTGACATTTAATTTTGTATTGATTTTTTAATTTAATTTTGATATTTTAATATTACTATAATAATTTCATAACTGTGACTGTCAACTTTTTATCTTGTACCTGTTTTCTTTATTTGCATACTCATGTGATGGTTAAACATGGAGAACTTTATATTATTCATTTAAAAACAAAACATCAATGTATATTTTTACCCATGTTTGCAAATTAATAAATGATGATGATGAAATGATGATGATGAAATGATGATGATGATAAACGGTCATTAATTGATCGCGTTGACTTACAATTTTGATTTTTTCACTTCTTAAGGAGTTGAAGGCCTGAATATTTGATATTCATTTCAGTTTGATACCTCCACGCGTTTCTGTGAAAAAGGGCCGTGACAGACTGACAGACAGACAGATGGATCAGACAGATGGAATGATCCTATAAGGGTTTTTGACGACTGAGGTACGGAACATTGAAAGTTCGATTTCTCCAAAATAATCTAGTTTGTACCCCAAGTAATCGGAGCCAAAATTGTAGCAAATTAGCCCTAGTATCATCCATTTTCAAGAATGCACCGATTACGAATCACCCTGTATATTTCTATAACCCATTTGAGTAAAATTCATAAAACAAAATTTCACTTTTTACAGAAAACCAAACATGGAGACTGACAAAATGTCAACGGCATCTTCTGTGGGTGCTGCAGAGCGACGACCATTGCTGCAGGCACTGGTTATTGAGAGACGTATCCTATTCGGCTGCACATGTTTTATAGGACTGTGCACATTTCTCTGGATTGCAGCCGTATGCACTGAGAAGTGGGTGCACATAGAAGGTGGATATGGTAAGAAAACTATGTGAAGTGGAAGGCGACATGGTCGCATTCTGGTTTTTTTTTAATAGCATCTTTCTAGTTAGCCTAGTAACTTGTCGGCTGCTTAACTATCCTTTGGGTGCCTTGAATGTCAGGCTTCTTAGCAGAATATTATTTGAATGTATTTTATTGACAAATTCGAATATTTTTCAAATCAAAATTTTGCCCTCTTTAGGAGTTTTACTGCTGAAATAATATTGGATTCGAAACAAACATTAACACCTAGGAGATAACAAAATCAAGAAAGAGAAAAGTTGTGCTATGGAAAATTAATCTCATGGTCGTTTTACCTAACAAGAAGGGGGTACTTTAATTTCTTAACCAACCATCACACAACTCCGATACGATAGCGTTTTATGAGACTAGTAGCCAGAAAGAACCTTTGAAGTCAAATAATACACATTCCTACTTCACAAACTTCAACTAACTTTTGGCGGCTGAAATTCATGTGTTTGGCAACTAAAAACTGGTTTTCAAATAAAAAAACAAAAATGTCCGACCCTTATGGATAGTTGGATTAGTCCATAAAAATGTTATAACGCCCAATTAAAACATTTCAAACTGGGATTTTAGATGATAATGCGACGTAATAATATCTGGAGTGCATAATTTCAACTAACTTTTAGAGGGCAGTGTAGGTAAGCTAAACTATCAAAGTTCCAGTCCTATCTTCAAGTGTTTCAACACTGATATAATATTTATTGTACCCATATAAAGTGATAACATATAATTTAACTTATCTGATAATTCAATATTTATAAATGTCAAGAATGATTCATTATACTTCTAAATATTTATTCACGCTTGTATGTATTTCAGTGGTTTGGTACTGGTCGGTCTGTTTAATATCATTTGTCATAGTAATAGGAACCATATTAACATCAATTAGAACCATGTAAATATTAATAAAAACTTCAAAATAGATACAAAAATGTTTACCATCAGGTTTTTTTTTTCTTTTTCCTGTTCCGCGGCTATCTGTTGAACACAACAATAAGCAACTAATTTGTCTGATACGAGTGTATCTGTTTAGGCTTTTTAGCGTGGTGTGAAACTTCTCTCATTCCATCCTGACGAATCTATTTTTTAAGGTTGGGACACTATGTCTCTTCAATCTTGTATGTTGAAGGCATTGATCTCCACTGATTTTGAGGGCAAGCTCATTTTTGTCGTTTGAGGGTATTTTTAGGGTTCCGTACCCAAAGGGTAAAACGGGACCCTATTACTAAGACTCCGCTATCCGTCCGTCTGCCTGTCTTTCTGTCACCAGGCTGTATCTCATGAACCGAGATAGCTAGACAGTTGAAATTTTCACAGAGGATGTATTTCTGTTGCCGCTATAACAACAGAATCAAATTAATATTTAAGGGGGCTCCCATACAACAAACGTGATTTTTGCCATTTTTCTTGCTCGATATTAGTAACGGTGACAGCTACCTGTCACCGTTATTAATATTGAGCCTTTGATACCTGAAATAATCACAGAATATTTAGTTGTATATTCACATTAAAAATAAATAGTTAAAATAAAATCAATATTTAAAGGGCCCCATACAACAAACGTGATTTTTTTGCCATTTTAGTCTAATGGTACGGACCCTTCATGCGCGAGTCCGACTCGCACTTGGCCAGTTTTTGATAGTTGACGCTATATTATTATTTTGCTATCTCCTGTTTGACAGTTGGTACATTTAAGTCAAGATATATGTTCTTATTGATGTATTGAGGGATGTTAAATATGGTCCTCAGTGTTTTGGTTTGGAATCTTTCCAGTATTTCAATGTTAGTGTTGCTAGCAGTACCCTAAAGTTGTATGCCATAGGTCCATATTGGTTTCAAGAAGGCTTCATACACAGTCAACTTGCCATGTATGCCCATTTGTGTGTGTCGTCCTATTAACCAGTACATACATACTGCGTAGTTTTGAATCTACTTGCTTCCGCTTTGTCCATATGTGTTTTTTCCATGTCAGTCTTCGATCCAAGTGCATGCTCAAGTATTTTGCATGGTCATCTTGTTGGATTTCTTCATTGATACGTATAACCGGTGGACACGTGTGTGAGTAAAGGTTTGTTGGTTTACTTTGATTTTTGTGTATTTGCCAGATATTGAGCCATTCTTTAATTCTGTCAATGTGGTGTTGTAGTCCGCGTATGTTCCAACCGTACTCTTGACTGATGTTGGTATGTCGGCAGTATATATGGTGTAGAGAACTGGTCCCAGTATAGTTCCCTGTGGTACTCCTGATTTCATGCAAGTCGGAAAGTTCGTTATTGAACTTTACTTCAAAACATCGCTTGCTGAGGTAAGACTTTTATTATGTGGTAAAACGAGTGTGGTAGCATCTTTTTGACTTTGTATAATAGGCCCTCGTGCCAAACCTTGTCAGATGCCTGGCTAATATCCAAAAAGACTACCGAACAATATTTCTTTTCTTCCAGTGATCTACTTATAACGTCAAGGATGCGGTGAACTTGCTCGATCGTTCCGTGGCTCTTCCGGAAGCCAAACTGGTGATTTGGGGTGATGTCACTTAGGTGTGCTTTCATTCTTTTCAGTAACATTTTCTCGAAGAGTTTCCCTATTATACTTATAGGTCGATAAGATGGTACTTCATTAGGTGGTGTACCGGGTTTAAGTAACATTTTTACCTGGGCTATCTTCCATTGTTCTGGGAAGTGGCAGAATCTTAGGCAGGCACCATCTAGTAACTTTGGTTTTTTCCCGACTGCATGACGCCAAGGAGGGTAATGTGTTTATCAGCCTCATACAGGATGGAAACATACAACGGGGTGGTAAGGGAAACTATCTTAACCGTTGCAGCTACACGAAAATGGTCTTAGGAGGCTACTATTTTTTATATTTTTAAATGTTGTTTTATATTTAAATATGTAATCAATATGTGTAAAGATATAATTAAGGATAGGCCCGTGACAGGCAATTTTGAATAGTCAAAAATAAGCTACCTACAGTCTAGCCACAGGCATAATAACTGTAAATGGGCTGTAGTTGCCCATTCGAAAATAGAAGATCTCATGGGGAAGAATGGGCAAGAAACTCCATGGACAGTCTTTTCAAATTTTTCACATTTCACAGTCCTGGGTACAATACTCGTATTGTTGCTTGTATACCTGAGCACAACGTAGAGATAGAAAAGAAAAAAAACACAGTTAAAACCTTAAAGATTAGAGATAAGCGCTACAGTTACTAACCATAATAAAAAGTCTACATGGTGCTTACATTTACAAAAATTGAAATAATGTTTCAATTTATATAAAGCAATAGTAATCAAAGTAACTAGGATTCCAAAAGAAGAAAAGAATTAAAGAATAGAAAAAATGATAAGCCTAATCATGGCAGGGAAGGTCAAGTGATGCTCAAGGATCACTCCTACGTACGTGGGTCGCTTCTCCCAGACAATAGGCTTGCCGAAGAAAGTGATCGGACTGGGGATGGGGCTTTTTTACGAGGTTTCGAGAAAAGAACCGCCTGAATCTTATCGGGATCGACCTTAATTCTTCATTTCCGGAACCAAGCGGCCAAGCATTTGTGGAGGTTTAGAACTAGTGTGATCAGCGTTGGGACTTAAGTCCCGTTCACACTTCGTTTAACTAGCGAAATATATGATTCTATTTTTTTGATCGTTCATAGGAACAGACTTTTGACGTTTTGAACAAGTGATTATTGTTTCTAAACCCAATAATAATACAAGGTATTTCAAACAGTTTTGATGTCTTTTTTTCTTTCAACCTCACGGATGTGTAGCAAAACTTGATCGCGATGACAGCTGGAAGAGCACTGTCTGGTAATACTATAATGTTGAAGTACTCTTAGTGCTATTTTTACCGTGATATAATTGTTATGTACTATTGAAAGTGGTCTTATCGGTACGAAGTCAAGCGAAAGCCATCAGTGGAATATACCAAAAAAAAGTAGAAGACGAGAAGATTATGAATTCATTTTTAAAAACTGTTATTCATCTTAGAGTGTTTCGTTATTCATTTATTACGATCCGTAGGAAGTGATGAGACGTTCTATTTATAGTAACTGCTGTTTTAAAATAGGGGAAGCCGTATAACATGCATCGGGCAGTTTATAATTAACTAGGACCCTGCCGCGCGGATGTCGTGCTTTTATGAAATTCAACAGAGTGCTTTTGGAAAATTAACCATTAGAATCTTTATTATTTACGTAAATTAAAAGTTCAAGCCTCTAAATACTGAAATGGTTCATACAAACTGTACCCGTTTTCACACTGACAGTGGTTTCTTTAAAATAAATGGCATCACAGGTTTTTTACTTTAAAATAAATTGTCTCAATTTTGAGTTTATAGAAGCGAGTAGTAAAATTCCCTTAAAACTTTTTTTTTTTTATGACTGATTTCATTTCATAGTTAGGCACCGTGTCCATTCAACGCGCGTTAAGATTCTACAAGCAAAATGTTCAGTCAGACTTGTATTTTAACCGACTTCATCACAAAGGAGGTCAGAAATGCCGCGTGGTTAACAGGAATTTTTCTACAGGAACCCAGGTCTTTGTCAGGTCTTTGTATTAAATACCATAGGATAGTCACTTTCACTATTTGTAACAATAGTTAGGATTCCAAACATGTATAAACGAAGACAATCCTAATGGTGTTTTTGGTGACTTTTTACGACAGAAGCGATGTAATTATGGGATATACAACACAAAAATTGTAGCATAATAATTAAAAGTATTGCATTTTTTTAATGAAGGCCTTAATACAAAACTAGGAATCGGCCCGATGTGAATTCGCTACGCAGATAACAGCGACGCGAATTACTGCGATGCCGGTGCAAAGTCGCGCATCAAGAAGTCTCCGTTCCACGGTTTGTTTTTTCGGTTTTTTGATTCCTTCGGCGATCGTAAACCGTACGTACGTACTGGGCCTGATTACCACCATCTCTTATAGCCTTCAATGTCACTTCAATGTGAGGAATCTCTCTTGCTCATACTGTATTAAGAATCGAACCTCATCTATCAGCATGGTATCGCACATTCCTATCCTCAGAACTTATTTTATAAACTAGGGTCGCACTACTTTTAATAATAAGGAAAACGACATAGGTGATTTTGGGTATATCCATTTATTTCTATTGCGAATAACAATGGGAACTAATGTAAAAAATAATTTCTGTTTTGAAGTTTTTGACGGTTTTTACCGTCCGCTTTATTTCTGAAATATTTTTATTCCTATAGAGCTAAATAATCGCGGAACGAGTAGTTAATAAATTGTAGATTTTATAATGGCAATTTTAGTTCATGTCGAAACTGACTTAAAGTTACACACCAAAGATAGAAATGAAACCGATTAATCGAAAGGTGTCCCATCTGGACGTTGGAGTTTTAAGATCAACGCACACTGCACCGTGCATACGTATAACACGTGTTTGAAATGTTTTGGTCCATTTCGTGTTAGAAACGGACCAAAACATTTCAAACAGGTGTTCTATATTAATCCAGGGTTAATGTGAACCACTGCTCATTGGGTTTTTCGGGCTTGTTCCATAAATACAAGTTCATACAAGTGCGATACATTTATTGCAAAATAGACACAGTTTCAAAATTCACATCGAATTACACGTTACAATATGTCTAACCAATTTACAAATCGACGTTAAACAACTTGGCACCTATGAACAGCGGATTTTGTTTTTGATCTATATTAATTACCAAATGCTAACTACTTGGAGTAGTGCCAAACGTTCGCGTGGAGTCATTAACACGAGCAATTGTTCCCTTCTTGATATACTTTTTGGTTCCAGGTATTTATTTGCCAACGGGCCGATACTTCATGTCAAGCAATACCGGAGTATGGCAGATGTGCCGATATGTTTTTGAGCCAACTAATAAGACTTCGACACCGCCACCAATGAATATTACCGGGTTGACCGGAGAATTCATTTCAAGTAAGTTGATTTTTGTACTATCTAGCCTAATCGCATAGCCCATATTGTGGGAGTACTATGTACTAGAAAGCATCTTGAATGTGCCCTGGCGGTTGAAAGTATGTCATGCTCACTCGTATGTCTCGTTGATGGTGGCGTGTGTGTTAGATCATTTAGTGCCCTTCAAAATGGTTCAAAGTGTCCATGGAGTTTCTTGCCCGTTCTTCTCCATAGAGATCTATGCTTTGTAATGGGCAACTACAGTACTTTCACAGTTTTTATGCATTGTGACTGGGCCTGTAGCTACATTTCATTGTTTATATTCAAAAGTGGCCTTCTTGAAATAAATGCTTTGATTTAGATTCTTTTGATTTTAAATGTGCATTTGTAAATAAAACTCAAGTCCGTTTTACTAGAGGAATATTAACCACAACAATATTAACCCTGTACTATTCACATTCCTTTGAAGACTCGAGGCTTTTACGTTACTGATGCTGATACAAAAATAGCGGTCCATCCCTGAACAATGCGCCGCGATGTCGAAAATTTGGAAAAAAAGCTCGACGAATATCAGTTGCGCTCGGCAGCGGTTAAAAAGCCGAGTGTAGAACAAAAAGTTGAAATGTTTGAAAGTCTCACGTGAATTTCTACACCGTGTTTAAGCAGACTTGTTTGTTTATTTTTTCACTGACACCTTCTGGTTTTACTCACTCATTTTGTCCATTAGTTCCCGCTGGTTTATTTTACTATCACGTAGTTTTCTTTTCTTAGTTAAGAACCGTTCAACATTAAATCCTCAATAAATACTCGCAGTCTGACAGACAGAAGGTTGAAGTTAAAGTCTAAACTAGAAGAAACACGACTATCCTCTGGAAACAGTTTTTCAATACACTCACTCGAAAACTGGCTCTGATCGCACTACGATTAGGTTAAACATGCACTGTATTTCACACCCGGGGATTTTTCATTTATCTATACTAGTTTGGAAATAAAACGTTCCACAGATTATACATACATATATACGTTACGTATAGTTACGACAGGGAAAGCAGTGGGTAGGAGGAACACTATCAAATATTATGTCGATATTTGTCATGACATATTTGTCATCCGCCATATTGACTTCCAGTTTCTAACCGTGTGACAATATGATTCCTCACTGTTGGTAGATATGTAGGTGGGTAGCTGAAATCACACACAGTGAGAAGACCTGTTAATGTGGATAGTTTTAATTTTTTTTCAATAAGTTTGCTAGATATTAAAGGAAATGCGTAAATCGCGAACATCGTATTGTTGGTATAGTGGTAGGAAGCGAGCATGAGGTCCTGGCTTAGATTCCCGGGTCGGGCAAAGTTGTATTGAGTTTTTCCACCAGGAAATTCTCAGTAGCTGCTACGAAGGCTGAATTTGTGCCCGGTTGATGGCAATAAGTTCGCCTCCTATTTCATTGGGCTTAAAAAACATAACTGGCGAAATGTGGGTGTACTGTTAGGTACACCTCTACCTCAATCTTCGGGAGTTACAGGCGGGATGTTATGTTAGTTCAACATCCCGTCTACCGAATGAAAACAATATTTTTAGCAATTTTAAGACTTACAAGAACAACTACATTGCGGATGGGTTGCCTGATAAAATTAAATCTGTTGTATATGTTTTTTCCAAACCGAATGAAATCAAAATTGAAAGTATTAGGGCCTAGAATTTGTTAGGTTTTCTACCTTTATGTCCCTACTACAGGGTTGTAAGGTAGATGAGCTGTTACTAAAGGTCAATCTATTCAAACATGGAATCTCTTAAGGGCTCATTGTACTATATACACTCATCTGTTTTCTTATTGAAATATGTATTAAAAAAAAACAGATAATTTACTTCCACTTAATAAAAAAATTATAACAAACACGATGGTTTATGCTTTGTACAAGTAAAATCAGTGAAGCGTCAGTCACGGTTGTCGCAATTTTAAAATAGTATCGACGTAATGTTATCAGGCAACCCATTCGTGATAATAATGTTTATGTTTTTCGCTGTCAATGTGGTGAAGCAGTCGACTGCTTCGGAAACCATCACCTTTCTTGCAGTAAGAGTGCAGGTCGGATTGTGCGGCACACTAGCATTAATGATCTCATCCATCGTGTTCTTGCCACCGCCGGGGTGCCAGCTATCTTAGAACCCACTGGCTTGGCACGCGTCGATGGGAAGAGAACAGTGGGCTAATTCACGTAACTAAAAAAGTGCTGTTGCAGTGCAGTTGCAGTTAAGTTTCGATCAAAACAACGCTTTTCGTATTCTCTACCGCTGTTTGACACGCTCGCGTCAAGTTCATGTCACGCGAGCGCAATAACGGCATTCTACTGTAGGTCGTCTTTGGTGTACTGTGCTTCGGAACGCAACATGATCGGTATTCTACTATTCGTTTGACGTCTCAAAATGACAGCATATAAGTTTCAATTCGATCAACGTGTATTTCGGTTACGCACAACATAAGTTCCTCGTTATTTACATATTTGTTGGCATTTTTTGTAAATGTAAGTGTTTAAAATGGATTATTGTATGTAGACAAGTTAACTACAAGTTGTTTTCAATGAAATTTTAAATATTTTTTTACCTTTTTAGTGAATATGAGTTTCCAACTTGGTTTGAGAATTAACGCGTTTGCGTGAAGTCATACCTACTAAAAAATCAGGATGTAACTTATATGTAAGGAATTTAAACTGTTACTTCTTCGTAAACTTCACTTTAACTACATCCTTAAATGTAATTTACAGTTGACGTGCAGTTTACGCGCAGCTGCGCAGCAGTTGTAATCTTTGAGTTGCGCGTAACGCAACTCAAAGATTACAAGAATACCGTTTATCACTCAAACTTGAACTTAACTGCAACTGCACTACAACTTCATCGGCGCGTCATAAAATTACGTGAATTAGCCTTCAGATGACCACAATGCCATGGAAGTTGGGTAGGCCTTTGGTGTGGGACGCAACTTGCGTCGACACCCTTGCGCCATCCCATCTTTCTAGCACAGTTAGCTGCACTGGGGCTGCTGCTGCTGGTGCTGAACTCAAACTCAAAAGCATTTATTTCAATAGACCATTACAGGCACTTTTGAATGTCAGAAAAACAAAGAAGGCTAAGCTACAACCACAGACACAAGGCATAATAACTTGTGAAAGTACTGAAGTTGCCCATTCTATGGAGAAGAATAGGCAAGAAACTCCATGGACTCTATTTTCAATCAAAATATTGTTAAAAAATCTTGGTTACATCATTCATGTTGAGATTATATCAAGATATATATTAAGCGTTTACAATATCTTTCAGTAACGGGGTTTCCGCATATTCTCACTTTTGATTTCCATCAGCTGATAGTTGAAAGGTTTTTTTAAGGATACTCAGCGTCGTGACCTATGAAAGATCATGAATTTCATCTATTTGCTTTGTTCATAAACTTCTTCTTAGCGTGTCGATGGCAGTCTAAATTGATTCCCCCCAGAAATTGACTATGAGCTCATTTAGTACTTAAAACAAAGATGTACCAACAAATTTTAGTTTAAATTATCAGGAAGCCAGTTTATTAGTATATTATTTTGTAGGATGTTAGGAATATACCACGACTTCACGTTCCTATGTAATGTTCCCTGATAATACCAAAATAATATGCACTCAGCGTGAGCGAAGCCGCGGGCACACGTAGTACTTCATATTTACAATGTTGAGAAGGCAACATTTTACAACCTATGAAGCAATGGATTAAGAATTTCCTTCAATACTTTGGAATGGGAATGTAATTATGTGTTACGCAATTGTGGTGCTGATGTAAAGTGTCGGAGGACTCATTTGAAAATAAACACCCATGCATTTCTGCAGCCACCATGTGGTCTCAAACTAATAATATAATTTTCTGCGTCATGATGTCAAACAGTTGAATGGCGTGCAAAACTATACATTTTACTAAAATGACGCGCGCTTTAGTGTTCCTCGTAAATTCAACGCGTTGGCCCAGACGCAAGCAGTTAATCGCTCACAATGTGTTTACCTATTATTAACACCTACAAATCTGTCGTTATTTCTACGGTTTTCTCTTCACAGTTTGTGTTTGAGCGCTTCGGATGTACGAACAACTACTTACAGTGCAATAACTTTTTTAGAAGTACAGTTTTTAGTGCTCACATTATTTCTGTTCGTTTCTTTGAAAGTTAACACATAGATAAAAAAACTCAGTTTATTCTATTCTAACAGCGTAGCCATTTAGTTACTCCATCCACCTTCTTAATAGCATTCACTGTGAAGTTTATCTTTTTAACACTGATTTTGAAAAAAAACTAAACTATTATAAAAATGGGCGGCTCAGTTGATTCTGTTTGTTGTTTCGATTCTTCAGTCGGAACAATTAGTAACCAATTTAAGTTCATTGGTTTTGAAATCTTCCCTTTCCTATTATAATTACAATATTCTTACAAGTCAAAATAAAATAAATAGCTGGCTAAATAATAATAATTTACTTATAAAGAACAATGCCCACTTCTCACACAATTAAAAACCTGAAAAAATAAAAAATAATGCATTTTAGCCAACGACTATAATTATGATGAAGACATTAATATAAACTACAACCGGAGAAAATGTGAACAGAGCAATTAAAGTTACCAAAGTTTTGGGAATTTTAATTGACAGCCAACTAAATTGGAAGGCACATGCAGCTTACATCTGTAATAGTACATTATGATATAAGTGCGGTAAGTTGAAAATTACAGCCGAGGCGATATTGCTAGCCCGAGCCGTAGGCGAGTGCTACAAGAAAGCCGAAGCTCTAATTATCAAAGCGCACGTATGCCATACGACGTTTTATAACATATTTGCGAGGAAATAAATAAAACTCGGACTTTTTTTAATGACATTTTGCTACGCTTGTAAGTATCTATCGGTCGATTTTTATCCTTAACCTTATTTCAATACACTTCATAAGTGTTGTCTTTTTTTTTACGGATGGGAAACAGTGTACATATTTTAGTATGCGTCGATATCGATGCCTAATATTGGGTTCAGATCAGCGTATTTTCGGCGCGAAGAAACTTGTTTTTGGAAGCATCTGAGTTGCCGCACGTATATGCTCGTATAAGCGCGAGCCGTGAGAGACGCTTCCGCGTATGTTTGCTCCGACACGCCGAGATAAACGCATACTTATAAGGCGATACGCACAACAAAATAAAGGATGCAAAAAGACTCTTATCGAAGCCGAAAGGCACTCGTTCTCCCCATCATTGTGATCATTTATAGGGTACCGTACCCAAAGAGTATAACGGGACCCTATTACTAAGACTCCGCTGTCCGTCTTGCACCAGGCAGTATCTCATGAACATAAATGATTTATTTCTGTTGCCGCGATAACAACAAATACTAAAAACAGAATAAAATAAATATTTAAGGGGGCTCCCATACAACAAACTTGATTTTTGGCTCGACATTAATAACGGAGACAGGTAGACGTTTCAAATATTCACAGAATATGTAGTTGTATATTCACTTTAAAAATAAATAGTTAAATTAAAATAAAATTAATATTTAGGAGGTAAAAAAAATACGTTTGGGGGCCCCCATACAACAAATGTGATTGTTTTGCCGTATATGTCTAATGTTGTATAGATAATGGTACGGAACCCTTCGTGCGCGAATCCGACTCGCATTTGGCCAGTTTTATTGTTCTACATCATACCTGGGAACCTTCTAGTTAGATATTGGGGATCAAAGTTCCAACTTTTTTATAAGTTTTATTGGGTGTGATGGTGTAGGTGGATTTAAGTAATATGGGGACCACCAATATCACTTCCTGATTTAGGAGCACTGGGGATTTCTCAGGTAGCAGTCGCGGTGTTTGGATTTGTGCCCGTTCCATGGCAATAGGCTCGCCCCCTATTACATATTATGACTTAAACATAATTGGCGGGTGTAAGTACTATTAAAGTCCTTTCACCGTAGGAAAGTGCAGGTGACATTTGGTGACATTAGACGCCATGGCATTTTTAGTGGTCGGATGTATAATATGATGGATAGTCGGTATTACTATAGGAAAAGAATAAATTATGCAATTAAAATATATCCATAACGATTCTCAACAGAGCAGATCATCCTGAAATTTTGCATAAACGTTGCCAGGTGTACAGAGACGGACATAGGGTACCTTTAATCCCGAAAAAAAGTACTGTACCCGAGGAAAACAACAATAACGTTCTTATGATAATAGATGGCGTCACGTGTCTTTCGAATCATGACTGAATTATGTATATTTTTACAAGCAGAGTACAATCCGAATTGATTGTCAAATTTTTAATAAACGCGAGCGAAGCCGCGGGTAAAAACTAGTTGATTAAAAATTTATTTTAAAATACTGTACTTAATACAAAATATTAAAAAAAAAACATATTCAAATCGATATTTTAGAAGATTTTTTTTTTATTTGTAACAAAAAATCTTACCTTGAAATCTAGCGCTGAAAGTGCAGACTTTTTTTGGACGAGTAGAGTCGAGAGACCACTGTTTACGAGATGCAGAAGTGGCCGTTCGAATAATTGATAGTAAAAGCATCAAAAATAAGTGGAACTAAGTTTTCAACCATGTCCTTTATGTACTATTATATTTTTTTTAATTGAATCTGCAAGAAATAGTTGATAGGCAGAATTTTGTAGGTGAATATGGCAGCGGCTTTTATTTTATTTAGGTAATAAAGGCCCTTCCCAGTACCTTTATCTCTACGTCTTTCAATATCGTCTATTTTATTCACAGAAAAAAAACTTTTACATTTTTATTATTAGGTACAATACGTGACTACGAACACGTATGTGGTTCGTCATTCAAATTCAAACTTTTGTTTAAAATAATGAGATAAAACCACATTCCAGTGATTTATGAACTATTTTTTGAAGTAAGGATGTTCGTAAAGTGCATTATGTCTGACGGATTGATTTAGATATCATTGTGATGTTATAGAACGATCGAACCCGATTTCAAAATTGAGGTTTTGAAGTTGGGAACTTGTCAAACTCCCATCGTCACATCGTCAACATTCCTCTGCCCGTATCCCAAAAAGTTTTTCGAATCGGTATTTTGAAATTCATGATCAGTTGTTTACTTGATTCCGAAATATTCTTTTTGGCTTTCGCATAATGAAACATGACGCCTTGCCACTGCAAAATTGTTACAATAACTAATAAGGAGTTACTTTTTAAAAGTCGTTTGTGCGACTGATACTTGCGTGACAGACACGTGCAATATATAAATTCTTACTCCTTACTTATAATATTATAAATGCGAAAGTAAGTTTGTTTGTTATCCTTTCACGCCTAAACCACCCAACCACCCAAACCATCCTGAAAAAAAAAGGAAATTATATTTGCAAATTAAATTTTGCAAATACTTTTTTTAGGTGTACAGAAAAAAACTTCTGTATCTATAGTTAACAAAAATAACGTTCTTACGATAATAGATGGCGCCACGTGTCTTTCGAATCATGATTGAATTATATTATTACAAACTGAGTACAACCCAAATTGATTGTGAAATTAGAAATTAATGCGAGTGAAGCCGCGGGCAAAAGCTAGTATAGACTTAAAATAAGATTAAGCTAAGTGAGGGAAAAAATAATGTGACTGGTGAGTCAGTGTAAAAATTTAGTAGGTCATACAAGAAAAAAAATAAGATAAATAGAATAATAAAAGAAAAGGCTAAAACCTTGTTATTTTTTATTATTTTTTTATTTAATTAAAGGGTTTTGTCGCTTAGTGACCACATCGCCTAGGAAAACAAATAACTAACGATCTATTTCACATTAACTTACGATCTACTTATTACTAGCTCATACAATTCTTTTGCTTTCTCAGACGCTGGAAGAGCAAGGATGGTATTACAAATGCCAATATTATAAGTTTTATATCGTCCAAAAACATTAATTCTACTATTTTCATTCCGGACACATTCCATCAGAATAATTATGAAAAACATCATCAATCACTCCACAGACATCACAATTTGGACACAAAACTTTCTTTATCAGGTCATAAGATTAGGCAAATACTTAGCCACAGACTCAAACTCAAACTCAAGAGCATTTATTTCAATTAGACCATTACAGGCACTTTTGAATGTCAGAAAAACAAATTAGGCAAAGCTACAGTCACAGACACAAGGCATAATAACTTGTGAAAGTACTGTAGTTGCCCATTCCAAAGCGTAGATCTCTATGGAGAAGAATGGGCAAGAAACTCCATGGACACTCTTTTCAATCAAAATATTGTTACAAAATCTTGGTTACATCATTCATAATGAGATTATACATATATGTGAGAACGATGTATAAATACGTGCACGTTAAGAGCGTCCAGAGTAAAATATTATATCAACAATTTAAAAACAAAGTAAGTAGTTAAAATAAACTGTGGCAGCTTTGAGATGACCAGTACCAACCGACAGCGCCCGTTCACGAGCATGACGCATGGATCAGCCCCATTCAGCTCAACCATATTGAAGGAAGCTAAATGACCCGACACACCCGCCACCATCAGCGAGACATTTTAGTGAGCATGACATTCACTCACCCACCAGGGTAAATTCAAGTCAATGAAAGATAACCAAATGTAAAGCTTTACAGTACATAGTACTCACACATGTGCTATGCAATTATATAATACTAAGATATTGAGTCTATACAATGCAAATATATTATCTTCTGCAGCTTCCACAATAACTTCACATGGTAATCAATTAGTTTGCCCCTATGGTTGTGGAGCAGGACCAGCATTGAGCCAAGCATTTTTATCATCAATGTAATCCCCCAACTTATAATATGCTTGCCTACATAGTGTGCGTTTTATACAAGATTTAAATTTCGTCTCATTTAGTTTTAGAATGTGGGGAGGTATTTTATTGTAACATTTTAAACAGTACCCCATAAAAGATGAGTCTACTTTAGCTAGCCTAAAACCTGGCTGTACTAGTTGGTCCCTGTTTCTAGTACTATAGTGGTGCCTGTCACCTCTTTTACTAAATAAATGCAGATTTTTCCTAACGTACATGATGTTTTCATAGATGTATTGACAAGGTACTGTCATGATGTTAATTTCTTTGAACAGTTCTCTTAGAGAATCACGCCTACGTAGATGATATAAGGCTCTGATAGCTCTTTTCTGCAGAATAAATATAGACTCGATGTCTGCAGCCCGTCCCCATAGTAAAATACCGTATGACATAATACTATGAAAATAACTAAAATAGACTAGCCTCGCGGTATCTACATCAGTAAATTGACGGATTTTTCTAACAGCATATGCTGCTGAACTCAGCCGTCCTGCAAGAGATGTTATATGCGGACCCCATTGTAGCCTTGAGTCGAGCGTGATCACCAGAAAAACAGTATCTTCGACGAATTCTAGTTTCTCTTGATTCAATACTATGTCACTAACAATACTTTTGACATTCGGTAGAGCAAATCTTATGCATTTCGTTTTTTTCCCATTTAATACTAAATTATTCGCGGTGAACCAATCATGGACCTGCAGTAGGGCGTTATTTACGTCGTCAAGATTTGTGGCACGTCTGTTTATCTTAAATATTAAAGAGGTATCGTCAGCAAACAACACCATTTGTGGTTGGTTTTTAAATAAATGGGGTAGATCATTTATATAAACTAAAAAGAGGAAAGGACCTAATATTGAACCTTGCGGTACACCCATACTTACTTTTAAACCCATTGAATTGACACCATTTATGTGTACTTGCTGATGTCTATCGTTCAAATACGATTTCACTAACCTAATCGCAAGTTTCCCTAAACCGTAATGTTCGAGTTTAAAGAGTAGGGTTTCGTGGTTTACGCAATCAAATGCTTTCGAGAGGTCACAAAAGATTCCTATGGCATCTTGTGCCTCTTCCCACGCAGTAAATATGTGTTTTAATAAGGTAACACCGGCGTCAGTCGTACAACGTCCTTTGGTGAAACCATACTGCTTCTCATGTAAGATTTTATTGGTGTTAAAGTGGTTGAGCATTTGATTAAGCATAACCTTTTCAAAGACCTTGCTGAAAACCGGCAACACGGATACGGGTCTATAGTTATTGGTGTCTTTTCTGTCCCCGGATTTGAAAAGTGGTATTACTTTACTGTATTTCATAAGGTCCGGGAAGACTCCTTGGTCCACACACAAATTAAATATTAAGGCTAAGTACGGTGCAATAGTCTCAATAATAGCTAGACAAACTTTAACCGACATTCCCCATAGATCCTCGGTTAATTTGATTTTGATTTCCTTAAAAGCTTTAATGACTGCTATGGGGTTTACATGCTTAAATTGAAACTCAACCGGACAGGCCGGAACGTTCGCTCTTAATAACTCAATAGAAAGCAAGGGTGAGGACTTTAAGGTTTCAGTAGTTTTAAGTGGGATACTAGTGAAGAAGTCTACAAATTCTTGAGCCACTTCGTTTTTAGTGCTTAGAAGACCACGAGAAGTCTCTAGTGTGATATCATTATTATATTTTTTATTTCTATTAGTCTCACTATTGATAATTTTCCAAACCGTCTTTATTTTATTATCGGCGGATTTAATCTTGTTGCTCATGAATAAGGCTTTAGCTACCTTACAAGTGATTTAAAAAAATTTTGAGTAAGTTGCAACATATTTATTAAAAGTTTCCGAGTTGATGTAAGGCTTAAGGCCGTACAGCTCAAACAATCGCTCCCTACTTTTCCTAATACCTTTAGTTGCCCAGTCACTGAAGATAAACTTGGGGCAAATAGTTTTACTTTTCGTTTTTAGTGTATTATTGAACTCTGTGTTAACTACCGAAAAGAATTCCTCATAAAATTGATTAACATTTTCAATAATATGGCCCGGAATGCCTAAATTACTAACTAGGTTATCATTAAATTTATTCAAATTGCTGGGTGTTATTTGTCTAGATTTTATCTGAATTTTTTGTAATGGTGTGTAGGACTCAAAAATAACGGTCTGACCACTGTGATCAGAAGGCAGGTAATTTACAATGGATTTATCTAAGTAGTCGCAGCAACAAAATACATTATCAATACATGTAGCAGTATTTGTAGTAACTCGAGTTGGTTCCGAAAACACGTTTAACAAATTAAATGATTTAAAAAGATGTAAGAATCTACTGCTATCTGAATTTTTGTCTAAAATATTAATATTAAAATCACCACAGATAACTAGTGATTTGTTACCAATTGCAAGTTTTGCTAAAGCATCTTCCATATAGAGTAGTTTTGATAATTTGGGGGTCTGTAAACGCACACTATTACATGCTTATCGAGCTCAACACAAGACAGCTCAATATTATGTTCAACCGATGATAGATCAACAATATCACTACGAGTCTTAAATTGAATACAATTTTTAACTAAGATTAATGAACCCCCACGAATCTTAGTTTTTCGGTTAAAGCAACTTCCCACACTATAATTTGCGTAATTAATTAACATTTCATAGTCTTTTAACCAATGTTCAGTAAAACAAACAATTTCAAACTTTGTTTTGTCTAAAAACAATTCAATCTCTAGTTGCTTTGAGGAGAAACCTTGAATATTTTGGTGAAATAACTGCATAGAATTCTGCTTAGCCCCTTTTTTACATTTAGCTATTTGAGAGCAACTAGAGCAAGAAGGTACATCGTTGTTGATAAGTTTAACTAAGTTGCCACTCGTACCTTCTATTGTCTTATTGACTAGTTTAAATCTAAGGTAATATTTGTATAATTACAATTAGTATAATTACTAATTAAAGTAGAACTATTTACAAAAAACGGTGACATACCACTTATGTCTGAGTTTATATTAAAAGCTAATAGCCGAGCTATTTGACGTCTAAAACTAATAGGCAGGTACGCATTATTCCTAGTTGACTTCAATTTCTGACGTATACATAGGAAGGTACGTGCACGGTGCGCTCGCACACAAGCGCTGCAAATTGCTGAATGTTTATATGATTGAAATATTAAACATTTTCGTTATCAGCGACCCCGAAAACCCGATATTCGGTTGGAGCGCCCTCGATTACCGTGGTCATAACACCCATGATGAAAAATTCAAAATTTTTCGTGTTCGCCATCTTTGATTTTAAACCCATTTCGTTTAGAGCGCTCTCGATTTCCACGGACCTGACACCTATGACGAAAAATTCACTAATTTTCGTAGCCGCCATCTTTGATTTCGATTCATGGTGAGGAATCTTATTTCCCACAAGTATCCGTTCGCGCTAGTGTCTTCCGCCAAACCAAACGTTACCCTTCTTTTCTTTGCGGTCGGTCAAAATAATAACATGAGCACAACGCCATGATTGTGCGAGTGAGAAATCCGAAAAACAATTAACGAAATTCTGACGTCCTTCTATCTCGACCGCTCGGCCGTCCGCGGCGCTCATGAGAGGGCTCGGCTTTGTTTTCAGGCTTGGTTGTATGGGCGTAAGCCTGGGGCTGGCCGTATTTATAATGAAATGTGTGTAGCTAGGCGTGCTTTTAAATCAAAATTAAAGTCAGAATAATCGACAACAAATCAAAATGGATATTATTGCTGAACTTCACTCAAACAAGAAGTTTGGTCAGTTCTGGAAAAACACTAATAACATGAATTATAAGCCGGGCCTTCCCGTCAGCGTGGCGGGAGTGCACGAGGCTAGTGAGATCGCCACTATGTTCTCTCACCATTTCAGGGTGAACTCGCCTCTAGGGCCAACGCGGCAGGAGCCCAATGCTGAGGAAGGTAGTGAGTGAGCGTAGTGTTCATTTTACTTCGAAGGAAGTGCATGCGGTGATCAAAGGCAAATCCCGGGGCACGATAGCCTTAGCATCGAGCACCTACCCAGAGTGCTTGCTATGTCTCCCTCCATTCCAATCAGCCCGATAATCTAATGAGACGATGCAGTGCGTCGAAACCTCGTGTGACGTCACAATCATTTCGGTACACTTTTTAGCGGCAAGTGACGTCACAAGCACCCACTCATGAACTTTGATGCGTTTTATCTTCGTTATTTGTTATTGATTTGATTAAACAAAAAATACGTATCCAATATTTTTCGATAATCTAACTGATGGACTAAATAGAATTATATTTTTTTTACTCAAGAAACGTCCCTATCGATAATACTCCGTACTACGGCTCGATTTCCCTCAGAACAATGATTTTTATTGTAACTATAAAAAAAACCGGCCAAGTGCGTGTCGGGCCACGCACAATGTAGGGTTCCGTAGTTGCCCATCAAAATATGCGGACTAACTAAACTTATTCGCTGATTTAATTTAAACTTAGTTTATGAACATTGACATGAATTAATACAATAATAGGGTAGTTGACCAAAACAATCTAATTACTCCGTTAGAAACTTACATTTGCAGATGAAAAACCTGTGTTGTATGTATGGGACATTAAGTTGAAACCCCCAATCGCAGACATTGGGGGTTTCAACTTTTTCACGAGTTTTTTTTTTAACTAAAAGTTCCCAGGTATGGTCTAGAACTAAAAAAAATACGCGTCCTTGTTACGCGTTGTTTTAAATCCATAATTAATTTATTTCTTACAACAATTACAAGAACTCTTTGATCAAGAAAAACAACCCAGATTTAGCACATAATAATGTTTTGATGTTAACATGTTTTATTAAAAGCGTTCTTTGTATTCCGGGCCTAACCTAACACTGACAACACTCTAGTCGCGCCGCGGGTAGTTGTTACCTCATGTCGCGTTTAGATTGTAAGAGTCCTCGCAGACTGCAGACTTTCTATCGCCCGATAGTTTAATAGCAGTAGGACTCTAATAAAATCATAACCACTCTACTAAACCTGGCTGAAGATGTTCATACAATATTAACAAACACACACATACACACGTCACAAGCTCACATTAGTTTACAGTAAAAAAAAAAATGCACTACTTTGGGAGAGCAATAGCGTAAATAATATCGTTGTTACTTCTACATAATTATAATGAATTGAGTATAATAATCCCATAATAAAGTGACGTCACGAACTCATTATAAGCTTTCTTTGTTTACGCGTTATTTCGAGCATAGTTTCCTACCTACTCGAAGTAACGTTACAGCTTCCAACATTGTTTAATTCAGTCTGTTTATTCATGTGGCTGACTGGTATATGTTTTAAAAATAAATTAGTAAACGTTAACAGCTATGAACTGCGTTATTATTAAATCATTAAACCAGGTGTTCACGATAACGATCGAAAAAAAAACTTACCAGGAATCTCGTATAACAGAGGAAACCGTCAAAATGTTCAGAAACAGTAAACAGTTATCGCCCACACAATTAGATTTATAGTCACCGATAAAAATACCGCATTGGTTCTTTCGAGTCGCTAACTGGCCAAATCTGTGGATAACAGTTGGAGCCATGTAAATAAATAAATAAAAGCGGAGAAACTGTATATCTGGGAACGGTATATGTGTAATACCAACATAAATACAAAACAGAGTGCAGTTGCGTAGCGAGGAACATAATTATCTTTCTTTATGAGTTGCCCGACTTCCAGTGGTCATTAAACGTTCTTGTGTGCATTTTAGCTAAGAAATATGAACTATCTTGCAACCCTGGCATTTTCAGGTGGGGTCTGGCGCACGCACGTTAGCCCATAACTCATATTTCAATTTCAAATAATTCATTATTTTGACATATCTCCATTTTGGATTTTTGTTGTTAATATGCTTGGTCTAAGGTCACATTTCTTTTGAAATTTTAAGAAAACCACATCTTTTGGCTAGAGAGAAATCATTTTGACCCATGTATAATTATTGATTTTTCTGTATATTATGCGTAGCGTTGGGCCCTCCCTACAATACCATTTACATATCTTGGCATCAGTCTCGTTCATTAGTAATTCAACACATTGTTAACAACTGCTACACCTCTAAATATCTAAATGCTTATAGCATGAAGAATAACATATGGTTCGTTGCCAGTTTGAGTTAGATTTTGCACTTTCTATTATTGTTTACTAACATAAGGACCTAGTGCTGTTACATATTTTCCCTTATGCCAATGTTTAAAATAAGTAACGATTGATTGTTTATGCTTAAGATGGTAGACTGTGATGGAAAGTGTGTTAACGCTATTGGAGTGCTGGTTTTTTATAAGGTTGACCAATGTTATCGATGTCTCGCCGTCGCATAATCGACAACGGGTTCAACAAACTCCATGTACCAATCTGTAATTAGTACCATAGCATTTAAAAACCGTTTAGAAGATTTTTCTTCGAAAATAAGCATGACTAGTCGATATTAATCTTCGGCTAATTCAGTGAGTCATTAGAGAATTGTTTATATTGCTCAGTCGATCGAAGTACCTACCTACATACTATTACTGAAATAAGATTTAAATAGCATAGTACCATCCATTTCCATTCGCTCATAAATGTCTGGCAATCCTCAAGTTCTAGTAATCTGGATAGTAGTAATTGAACACCACTTATGATATGACATACGGACTACCATTTTAGGAGACACTAAATGAATGCCCAATTAGTTGCTGGTATCCTATCTATGAACCAAGCGAGACTCTGTAAGCAAGTATTGTGATTGGCAAGCGAAGGTCGGGTTTTTATTTGATACCTAGCTATGCAGGGCTATTATGTATCTTTTTGATAGGCGGTGGCTATTAAGCTTCAGTTGTACACCGAACTTTGATGGCAACCGAGAATGTCATATTATTAGTATTGCGTATCACATTGAGTGGACATCACGTTACGGTGGCTAACAGACCGGGAACGGTGCTCTTCGTCTCAGTACTTGACGCCTCTAATTTTTATCGACTATTATGCAGCTAAATTGAGTAGCACCCTTTGAGCGTTACAATACTTGATTTAAGGGAACATTTTATATTTAGCGGTTTATATGGCATGTGAAATGTTTATTGTAAATTATTTTGTGTTGTCAGTGTTTACTTCTGAATAACTTCTTTAAATAATACCTTTATTTATCTTAGTAAACCACTTAATTTATGAAAACATAATATATTTAGTAACGTTTACAACTTAAGGTGGTTGCGTCAGGGTAGCCCGCGAAATTCAAATTTTCTTACGTTTTTTGTAATTTGCAAGTCAGTGTCAGGTTGTACGTTGACAAAAATGAGTCGCGCCAGTAACACGTATGTAGTTACAGAAGCAATCATGAAAATTATCAATGTAACCCTGTAAGTTTATTTAACCCTTCCTTAAGATGCCTGCACGAAGAAGAGGCCTAACATAGTTTAATACAGGCACCTACTGTGGGCCAAAAAGCAAACTAATTTTTATATAAACTAGTATAATATACTTATTTTAAAATAATTCAAACAATAAAATGTTCGTACAGGATTATTATTAATTGCCTTTTTTTAAACATGTTTTAAACACAAATATACTTACATTATGTAGAAAAGCGAAGTTAGGGTAAAAGTATTACGAGCTATTTATACAACTACCATCTTTAATAAATCAAACCTTTTCATTTGTAACTGTACAAGGATATTTTGGCGCGTGGCTAAAATCAGAACTAACGATACCATTCCATTACTTCCGATTTTATTCACATAAAATAATCAATAAAAAAACTAATATTATTGCAAGAAAATTAACATTTTAGAACATCACAAGCTATATATAGAATATTATAACTTATCTCTAGCATTCCATAATCACGTAGGCAGCGCGGTGTCACCAGACGACTTTTTTTTCTCTCTTCTTCAGCAAACTCTAGCACTATTGTACGTGCCATACTTCACCACGAACACACATAACAATAAAACAACAAGGGACGTAATGTTAATATTTAATACCGGTTTTGGTGTTCATTACTGAACTTGAAAATCGCTACCGATGAGTAGCGTCTTTCACGAAAGCATCTTCAACCTCAGTGAACATCAATTTGATATCCACTATGCTTACACAATCGCAATAATACAAGTATCGATACGAAAGCAACTGTCAAGATGAGTTACGGTGACCTTCAGTGACGATGAGCGCCAATGACGTCATATTTGATAGTCACTGGTCATAGCCAATACCAAACTAAGCTTTTGACAGGTAATTGATGGACACTGAGCCAAAGTGATCATCACTTGAACTGTCAACAGAGATACGTAATAGCCCTACTGGTCATTTTTACAAACAAGAGAGTTTCCATCGGCAGTGTGAACAGTTAGCGATCAATTAATACATGTCTCTTTTACGAACACGGGACCTACAGGGTGTCCACTTGCCGAATTAGAATTTAAAATTAATTTAAAAAATAACTGCAAAATATATTAAATTATTTAAAGCTGCTGTATATAGAACATAAATGCGAATTTTAGTTTTTAAAAATTATTCCGTTCAAATTTTCTACGTCGCATCGTACATCCTGAAATCAGTCCACCGTATTCCGTGCAACGCGCTGGAGAAGTGATCGCGGAATATTTTTCGATATTTTCTTTCAGTTTGCTGGATTTATTGAATAAACTTTACTATTGAGGTATCGCAATAGAAAAAAAAAAACGGGTTGCACTCGGGGAGTGCCGGCAGAAGTGAAAACTTGAAACAACGCCATCTAGCTTAAACTACACGCACACTCGCGCAAGCGCCCTGCGCCGATTCAATCTGACGATCTGACGCGAGGTTAACAGTTTTTATCCATCCCAAGAAGTGCACAACGCCGCTAAAGAAGTTTTCACTTGGTAACCAAGAAATGTCCCCGAAACGGCTGACCAGTTTGTTTGGGAAAAATCTTGCAACAAAGCCATGGTGTCTCTAGCAGTATGTGGCGTGGTGTCATGTTGCTGAAATCATGTGTGTGAAGTGAAGGAAGGATTTTCTCTCAGTATTGGAAGAAAATAATCATTGATCATGCGCCGATAAGAATTTCCATCCTCAGTAATGGTTTGCGCTCGAGAATTTTCAAAAAAAAAGTGCAATTATGCCATGGACTGATAACGCACATCAATCAGTCACTTTGGGGCTGTAAAGTAGCTGTTGATGTTTTAAACGTGGGTTCTGTCCTTTTGTCCCAAAATTTAAAACCTGACTGCCCCACCGGACGCCCTTTACATCCATTGTACATCGCTTAACATTTGTTAAGCGAGAAAATGTTCAATTGGTACGCTTTCTCGTCGACGGTGAAACCTATTAAATAAAAGGAATAATAGATGAGGTTATTAAATGAAGAACCAACTCGTAAAACGTTAATCAATACAACTGAATACGGATTGATATATATTATGCGACCATCTCAAAATACATACATAAATCACAGGAACCATAGCCGTAACTCGGTGATCTAATCTTTTGACATTTAAATTTATTACTTGTCTCGTAACCAAAAGAACTCAAACGGATAAATAGCGATCGTTTCTTGGATTTATATTACCTCGATATAGATAAAATTGAATACCAAATGTTAATGAAAAATATATCGAATGCATTTTGTTTTCATCATTTATTATTCAGTTAGCTAACTAGCTAACCCACTCTTTAAATTGTGGCACTGCACAACATGTCTTGTAAGTCGCGAAGTGTAAGCCAACGAAAATAATACAGTCGCTGTCGTGCCAGCGTCTGCTACGAAGAAGTAAACTGAACCTGAACAACACCGTTTTAAATGAAATGAAGGAAACCAAATATAAATATTATGAAAATATTAATAGATACATAAATAATAAGATAATTTAACTATTAATAATAATGAAAATACTCCTAATAATTCTATAATAATTACCAATATAATTCTTATACAATACATAAATAAAAATAACTAATATAACATATTACACATATATACACAAACTTAATAATTAATATGTACATATTCATATTTATGCACCCTAATAATTTATAATAATATTTAAATTTCTACTTAGCCCTCTTCCTCTCTCCTAATTATGCTGTGCCCGACAGGGTCCATATTGTTCTATTACACCATCTATAATAATACATTATGGAATGCAATAAAGATATGAGTATTGAGTATTGAATTTTTTTTTCAGATACTTACTTAGTAAGCACTCTTACTCCTCTCTCTCAATTGAATATACAAACTGAAAATACGCCACACAATAATCTCGAGAGTAGTACTGTTTTAACAGAAATCAATTGTGTGAAAAGATCTCGAGACAAGTGGAAATAGATAATAAATTATTTATATTCTTTACAACGATATACTATTCCAAGGTTAACAATAACAACAACAACAACATACATTTATTTTCAGGCTACTTAGGCCCACAGACTAACATAGAATGACATAGTGCGCAAGTGAAGTGTTACTAACATAGTATTAAGGTTTTATTTAAGGTTAGGTTAGGTTTTAATAAAACCTTAATACTACGTTAGTAACACTTCACTTGCGCACTATGTCACTGCGCGTTCATGTGGCACTTGCCTGTGGAAGCAAAAAGCAAAAAGCGTTAAGCGTTAAGGCAAAAAGGCTAATTCTGTCTTGAAAAGATCGCTCTGAGCGATAAGACCGCTCATTGTGTCACCCTATGAGAAATGTTTACTTTTATGAATGTTACTTGTATGGTGTTATATACACCATAAAGAAAATTATATTATATACTAGACTAATCACAGTATTTCTTGGTAATTTTTTTTTTTTATTTTGTCTCCAGTTGCTAAAATCACCTAGTTGCTCCGTGAGCTAATACTCTAGTGCAGGCCACGTATGACTGTTCGTGTGAATAAGAGTTAGTCTTTTAATAGACTCCGGACACAGGTTGGCCGCAGCAAAGAAAACCTGCTCAGGTGGAGATTCATTAATGACTCTGCCCTGGAGTGTAAATGTGGTGCTGTTCCACAAACAATGGGGCACTTAATATCGTGTCCTGCATGTCCTGTAGTTTGTTTACTACAGGAACTGATGGACGCTACCGACAGCGCCAAACTAGTAGGTCAGTTCTGGGCCGAAACAATATAGATTGCCATCGACACGCTAAGAAGAAGAAGAGTTCTTAAGTTTACCCTGCTAAATAAAGAGTTTCCCTTGAGATTCATTTCTGTTCATGAAAAAGCACACTTTGAAGGGAAAGTGCACTCTTTTGAACTCGAAGGAGTAGTTCGATATTATTAGAGGAATCCTAGAAATAAAGACAGACTCGCCTGGGTAGGTGATTTTCTTCCCCTGCTCTCGAAAAATTTTTTAAATTTTTATTGAAGTATGTAAGTAATTTCAGAGTCAAATGAATAAAAAGTTGCCCAGAAAATTCACCCTCTTATAATAATTTATAAACCTGCGCTAGGTCTTAATTTTTACATAAAAAAAAACATATAATAAGGATTTATAGATACATAAGTTAAAACACCACAAGAAGGCATCTTTTTTTGTTTCTTTTAGCGTTCTATCGTAAACGACTCACAATAGCTTTAGCAAATCGAAAATTAGTTATTACGGGACGAAAATAAATTAGATATAAAGGACCGACAAATGCAATATTTTATGCGAGTAAACATACTTTTAAAAGTAAGTAAAATAAGCTGATGTCCAAACAGCAAAACAGAATTCCACTTGTACTTCTATACAAGTGTGTGGCATTTCAGTAAATCTTTTGAACGCGGTGCTAATGTTTTGCCATGGGTTTGCTTGTAATAGATTTCGAGACGTTGAACAGATTTAAATTACTGTCATGACGCATGCGCCTTCAAGATCGCCCAACACACATTATTTTGCTGAACAAGAATATTTCCGTATGCTGAAAACCGTTATATTTTTACTCCTTTTTTTAAAACCGCTAGAGGACCATTATAGATCAAGCAAGAAAATATGTAAACTAACATTAACTCTTTAAAATTTATAGAATAACTAGCTATTGCCCAGGACCTTCGTTACTTTAAGCCTGTCTCATTCCACTGCTGGGCCTCCCCGTGACTTCCAAATCCTTCGATCCTGGGCCAATGTGGACTACTAACTGGTCGTTTGTTTTGTCCAGCTCCTACCGCTATCTCCTCCAAGGTCTACCGCGTCGCCTGCTGGCTATGTCAGGGCTCCACATCGTGGTTATTTCAGCCCACAACTCGTTGGGCATATGGTAAATATGACCAGCCCAGTCCCACTTTAGTTTAACGGGGTTTTGAGCAACGTCAGTAATTTGTATTTTAGAGTGCAGTTTTGTATTGCGTGCATGGTCGGTTAGTTTGAAGCCTAGAATACTGCGCTCCATTGCACGTTGGCAAACCTTGAGCTTGGAGTTTTGAGTGTTTGTCAAAGACCAAGTCTGGGATCCATAGGTCAAAATGGGAAGAATGCACATACCCATGATTTGTCGCTTGAGTGACAAAGAAAGATTTCCTTTTCTGAGCCCTTTCATATAAGGCTACGAAGGAGATGGCGGGACGAACTGGACAAGTTCCGTCAGAACTGGAAGGAGGACGCGCAGATTCGCGACAATTGGAGGAAGTGGAGGCCTTCGCCTAGGAATGGGACTGAGCAGGCTAGGAAAAAAAAAGCTCTTTCATGGACTAGTAGCTCTTCCAAGCATTTCTCTAGGTTCTCTCTCAACTAGAAAGAGACTAACTGGCCTAAGTAGATGTATTCATGGACCTAATGCAATTCTTCGTAATCATTCGGATCTGGTATAAGGTGGTGTTTGACATCAGTTTGGTCTTCGACATGTACATCGCGAATCCAAGGCGAGGCTTGCATCACTGAGCTGGTTTAATATAAGCTCCAAGTCTGCCGCTGTGGAAGCGCATACGACAATAACTTCAGCAAAGTGAAGGTTCATTAACCGCGCTCCATCGATTTCAAGGCCGCTTCTCTCCCAACTAGCCGTAAACTTAAGAAACACTTCTTCAAGAGCGCTATTAAAAAGCTTGTGTGAAAGCGGGTCTCCTAGCTTTACGCATTTTTCTACGGACAATGATGGTCCAACTGTCTGTAATCTAATTGCAGCAGTGTTCAGTGCTGTTTAAGTATACGTTACAAAGCAGGTTGGTGTAGGTGGAATCGATTTCTTGGTTGTTCAGAGCGTTAAATATAGCTTTATGTGTCAACCTATCGAAAGCTTATGAAGGCAAGATATATGTTGAACTCTTGGTAATTTAAAAAATGTCGTTTGATACAAGTGGGCATTAATTGTTATTGCATTCGAGGTGGAATTCACACCCGAGCCGCAGGCGAGGTTTTTATGGAGCCTGAGAGAGAACTTATATCAAAACTAGCTGACCCCGCAAATGTTGTTCTGCTATATAAATTATGGAGTGAAATATACTTTATGAGCTATTCTCATACCTACCAAATATACATCAAAAAAATCATGAAAATTGGTTAGCCGTTTCGGAGGAGTGGACCAAAAACACCGTGACTGTTTTGCTGGAAATCGTTTTCCAAAATGTTTATGCGATAAATGATAAAATATTAAAATAATGCTGTACAATAATATTCTTTGTTTATGATAAGCATTGCACGGAAACGTTGATTTTTCAAATGTCTCGTTTTTTCATACCATTTTAGACTGTGTTAATACAATATTTTTAAGTAGGTAGGCAATTTGCTTAAGAAAAACATCGTGAGGACATCAGCATGCCTGAGAGATATTTCTCGACGGTATGTAAAGCCCAGTCAGAGGCCCATGGGCGGTATAAAAAGGCTGGCACCAGTTTAGGCACTAACCTCACCATAAAGAAAGAAGAATTTGCTTAACAATTAATGTCCCTGACTTAACCTACCTCTCGAAATTAATTTGTTGCTAATGATAGTGTTATTAATTTGTTTCTGTCTTTACAGAATGCACCAATTATTTAGCGCAACCTTCGACGCGCTCACGTGACTTGGCGTATGATGTAAATATAGCTAGTAAGTATATATATATTTTTTATTGTTTTAACATTTGCTCAAAATGAATAAGGATAATTATGTACTGACATTATTAGTGATGATCTTCAGAAAGGTCAGGCGCGTAGTTCTCGAAACCGAAGTGTGTGTGACCGAGGTGGCGTCGGATCTCTAGTTTCTGCCTATGAGAAAAAGTGTGAGTTTATGTTGCACAAATCAGGATGGATCAGAAGAATCATGATGATGATGATGTACTTTGCTTAAAAACTGATGAACGCCAATTCTATAAATACGATCAATACAATAACTGAAGTCTATAAAAAAATGTGCAAGATAATGATGCAGTCGCCAGTACATCAAGTTAGCACAAACTGATAAAGGAGATGGCCAAAAATTGTATGAGCCTGTTCCCCAGAATGTACATATATAGGGTGACTGGTAATTAGTGACCGATACTTAAACACGTGATTGTACTCTCATGATAACAAACAACTTTTACTGTGGGACCTAACCTGAAATAGTGAAAAAAAATCTGCTGTTCAGTACATTTTGACCAGTTAGGCGAATATAAATTACTCAAAAGCAGATTTTTTTCGCGATAACATGAGTACAATCACGTGTTTAAGTATCGGTCACTAATTACCAGTCACCCTATATACAATCAATGTCATTTAATAGTAAAGATCTTCTGTAACAAAAATAAAAAAGGTGCATATTGCTCAGCAGTCTTGGACAAAAGTTTTTAAGGTTTAAGGAAGTTGATTTTCTCACTACGGCTAAAGTATTTTTATCTATATTGTAGTGTATATGTATCTGTCCCAAGCATTTGATAAACACAGTAAATTGATTTAAATCATTGGAAGATAGCTATTTTTCAAACTGAGCCAATCTATTAGTTTATAACAGTATGATCACCGGCGAAAAAGTGAAAACAGATTTAAGTCCTTGATTTAAGTTTAGAATTGTCTGATACAAAACAAAACATATTCCAATTTAACTTTCATAAGTACATATTTTATCAATCAAGTTGAAATTGACTATGAAATAAGGTTACCACCGTTATAAAAATCTGTACCTATATTTAAGCTTCCTTTTTATTTTAAAAACTTTTTCTGTTCAGAAAACCCTTACAAAGTTAGACTTACAGTATATTATTGAGCATACTGTCAGTCTAACTTTAAGCACTTTGGAAACTAAATTATTAATTCAATAATAAATAATTCGATGTATGGATAAGAAGAAAATAATAATGATTTATTACATTTTAAGTTCCGGTAAGTTACGAATATTTTACATTTTAGATCCGGTATGAGTGTTTTTGTACACTTGGCATTTTGTCCACCTCCATCATCATCGTCATTGTATGACGCTGTGCCCCAGAATGTACTTATTATATAACATAGATCTTCTATAACAAAATTAAAAACGGTGCATATTAATAAGTGCTCAGCAGTTATGGACAAAAGTTATTAACATTTATAGAAGTAAATTTAAGTTACGAATATTTTACATTTTAGGCCCAGTATGAGTTTAATTTTAACCAACTTCAAAAAAGGAGGAGGCTCTCATTCGACTGAATGTTTTTTTTTTTTGTATGTATGTTTCGCGATTATTCCGCCAATTTCGAATCGATTTTGATGATTTTTTTTTTGGGTTTGGTAGATCATACCTACTTCAAAGATGCAAACAATGCAGTGCATCTGCAATGTTTTTGGAGGCGCGCACAGACGGCTTTCATGCGCTTATACGCAAAAAGTCGCGTCTATTTTTAAGCGCGTGAGAGACCGGTATCTTGATTATGATTGCTTCACGTGCTGATTGCCCAATCCAACAGAGGTGGATGAATATGATGCTGGGACTTTAGATGTCGACAAACTAGCGCAAAAGTTTGGTGGTGTCTGGGAGAAGCCTGACAGAGATGATGGTGACGTGTCTGGCTCGCCGATTGTTTTTTTTTTTTTGGATTTTTAATGATTTTGCTGAATGGATTAGATTACGAAATGATTATGTAATTTATTATGATTTCAAATGTACAAAATAAATTAATATTTTTTTAAAATGTAATAATCATGTACAGTCAGCGTCAGAGAAAAGGAACCCCCCAAGTCTTTAAAGAATATCGCCCGAGCGACGGCGGGCGCGTCACGTGACTCTGGCCCCGAGCAGCTCCCTCCCCCGCCACGGCACCCATCTCTGCCCGAGCATCCGCCGAGTCGATTGAAATATTATTTGCATGTTTTTAATAATTAGTATTTTCGGATTCTGGCCAAACCAAGATAACTTACAAAAAGACACTGTACGGGGTTAAGGATACGAACCCGCATCACTAGGCGCCAGGGGATTATTTAGACCGTGCCTTATACCACTAGGTTATTGGCTAAATTAGCAATCTCAACGAAAATTCGAAAAGCATTACTCCTTTTATCGAACAAGATTGATAACGGTCTAATCTCCGTTTATTTTATTAAGGTTTAAATTTCAACTTCCACCACTTGTGATAATATTAGCACCTTACCGTCTTATTTTACAAAATGCAATACGTAACTCTTCAGTTAACTAAAAGATAAGGTTGAAATTGGTATAGATTTCTTGTTTGATTGAATAGAATGTGCTTGATTCCGATTTTGCACTACCGTAATTTTACTTCAGAAACTTAACTGCTTTATGATCTGCAAGTTAAGTTTGAATTTAAAATACTTCTTTGCCTTATTTACTAAACTGTGATTGAGGGTATTTATAATTACTTCAAATCGTTTCGTATTCGTGCCGAACCGCTTGTGTAATATCTCCGTCGTAATATTATTTTATTTATTAAGTTTTTGAATTTGATTTCTTAAATAATAATTAACGAAAATTACCCAATCATCTATTAAAGAAACTAAAAAAAAGAAAAAAGAAATCATCCTCGGATTTGATCTTGTGACCATTGCATTGCTGAGCAGTGGTCTTAACCACTAAACCAACACGCCATTTACATTATACTACCAAAACAAAAAATGGTTTGATGTCATTACCAAAGGGGGTTCCTTTTCTCTGAAGCTGACTGTAATAACATCGTTATAAGTATTATTTACTAACAATGTATGGAATGTTTTTATTCCGATAATAAATGATTAAAAATAATAAAAATGGTTTCATATAAATTTCATCAAAATCAGTTTAGAAATTTGTTTTTTTCCTCGAGTTAATTGCCACATCACGCGACATCGCGTGAGGTAGCCTATTATGCCATGGCCGTGATGGTGCCCTACAATCATGTACCAGCCATAAAAATGTAAAAATTTATTTATGACAAGAATTTGTGTGCACACTACTATTAAAAAGGGTAAAATAAAAATCTTTTGGAGAAAGGAGATGGACAAAACGTGCCACAGAGATGAACAAAAATGAAAAACTCTCTCCGAAAAAAACCGTCTTCCGTTCTTTTGGAAGTCGGTTTTTTTTCGCAGAAAGTTTCCACAGAGTCGTGAAGTTTTGAGCTCGCAGTAAGAAGGACATTGAGTGTCTGATCGCAGCGGAGTTGAGACGTCCCGGAACTGTACCCAATTCATTGTGCCCCATTATACTGTGTAAAATAATATTTTCAAGGAATTTGTTAGTTTATTAAAAACAGCGTATCGCATCCAGTGTGTTTTCAGTGTACGAAACTCATCTTCTGCCCATATGATGTACGAGCCTAACGTAATAAATACTGATATTCGACAAATAAAAATATCTTTATATTTTAATGCATTTATATGAATATTTTTCTTTGTTCAGATTACGTACGGACTATGATATCGTTCGGCATCATTAGCCTCTTCGTTATGGCGATGGGTTGTGGTTTCTCCGTGTACACTTTCCACAACCCTCGGTATATGTTCAAGCGTCTTGCCGCGGGCATACACTTCATTAGCAGTAAGTATTTTACAATATTTGTAATTAATTAATGGGGAAGGTTGGTTAAAGTTCCATAAATAGGAATAATAGCTCCATAATATGGGTTTGGAGAGGCTTGGGAGTGGGATTGGGCGGGCTATGTCTGTAAAATGCATCAGGACCGACGGTCGAGGCCTAGAAAACGCTGGCGTGACGACTTAGAGGCGCTTGTGAGAGACTGACCAAGAAAACCGCACGGAGAGAAGAGTGGAAAGTTTTACGGGGGGTCTTTGTGCAGCAGTGGGATAATATAGGTTAAGAACAAAAATGTGTTTCCGCATAAACTTGTCATGTTCTCTGTAATTTCACTTGCGTACTTGGCTAATCTCAGTTTAGATTGACCACAGTAAAAAAATATTGTTCGCGTTATAAATTATCAGATTGCTGTAGTTTTAAAAATTGTTGGTAAATATCATTATTTGTTTCTTCCACGTTTGTATAAAGGGTGTAAACAGACTCTTAACGAAGCCGAAAGACACTTGTTCTACCCGTCATTGCGATACTTTTTTTGTTCTAGACCATACTAGGAACCTTCTAGTTACGGAGATAAATTGGTGGTCAAAGTTCCATCTTTTTCACAAGTTTTTTTTTAAATACATGTTTTTAATGTAAGATTTTTACTTTAAACAACTCCACTCCTTACTATTCAATCCATCCATCAGCACAATGTTTTGAGTGCGTTACATTAAGTTCTACTGTAAAACGTCATTTTTCAGCCCAAAAAACAAGTCGTTTCCCAGCACTAATTTTTGCGTAAAATTACTTAGTTTGATGTACAGACGCCAGCACATCAAGCTACTACAATCTGTCAGATTTCTTCAATAGATTTTCGACTTTAATGTCAAAGGTTTAGGTTCAAGGTTGGTTGGGAAAATCAGACAGTTTCGGGTAGCTTGATGTGCTGGCGTCTGTACATAATGCTTGCTCGGCTTCGTGAAGAGTCTGTTTACATCCTGTATGAGAAAAGCAAATAACATCATAATTAATTATTTTTAAACCCCCGCACTAGGAATTTCTCCTATCGTGGTGTGGTGGGTTACAAACATTTAAACTCACATACGCAAACAGCCAGACCCGGAATAACTACCTGTAGGTCATACAAATATTTGTTCCGTGCGGGGATCGAACGCGCAATACGCAGCCCAGCAGCCAATCGATCCAGTCACTGCACCAAACGTGCCGTCAACATTCTCGATGATACTTATACTGTTTTGGTTTCATATTTTTTATATTATTTGTGTGACTTTTCATAGTCAGTACTATACAGGGTGTAAACAGACTCTTCACGAAGCCGTTAACCAAGCGTTATGTACATCAAAATAAGTAACTTTACGCAAAAATTATTGCTGGGAAACAACATTTTTTTTGGGGTGAAAAATCACGTTTTACGTCATGACTCTATGTAACGCATTAAAAACATTGTGCTGATGGATGGATTGAATAGTAAGGAGGTCGTGAAGGTGACTTAAGTAAAAAAAAAACATTAAAAACATGTATTTAAAAAAAAACTTGTGAAAAAGTTGGAACTTTGACCCCCAATATCTCCGTAACTAGAAGGTTCCCAGGTGTGGCCTAGAACAAAAAAATGATTGCAATGACGGGGAGAACAAGTGCCTTTCGGCTTCGTTAAGAGTCTGTTTACACACTTTATATATTCTTTGTTGCAGCCTCGTGCACATTCGTGGTAGTGCAAGTTATGATGTCTTCCGTGGATCATATGAAGAAAAACGTGAAATTTGTTTACCCCGACAAGGCCTACCATTAGTAAGTAT
Source organism: Lycophotia porphyrea (assembly GCA_950005105.1). Lineage (NCBI taxonomy): Eukaryota > Metazoa > Arthropoda > Insecta > Lepidoptera > Noctuidae > Lycophotia > Lycophotia porphyrea. The sequence goes on from OX465389.1 coordinate 12,068,746, forward strand.
TGAAACTTTAAGCCCATATTGTTTTCAACCACTAATGTTTAATATATTTTCGTCCGTGTGGTTTAGTTTCATTATATAAATATCATGTCTCTTTTTTTTTTCTCTTGCTCTTTTCCCAATTTATTTGGGTCGGCTTTCTATACCTCTCTACTACTCTTCATTTCAGCAGTCACCTACGTCCTAGCCAAATCATCCTTCACAGTCAATAGGTTCAGTTTCATAATAATTGTTTTACAGTGACTTTGTATACGTATAGGCTAAAGAACAACATTCGTGTGTTTATGGGAAAATGTATTGGCTCCTGTTTATAATGATGTGTTTTTTACGTATTATTAACTACTTTGATAGACGTTTGTATACGATCGGACCAATACATGTTAACATCCTCCATTGTTTATACGTGCATTATCATTTGACGTTGAGAGCATTCCATTGTAGAATTTTGTACACACATTTTCCCTATTTCTTACATTTATAAATCTGTAATCGGTTTGCATCAAATTAATTTCTTCTTTTTCCGCAGTTATAACATCAGTTTCTTCTTGGCCTGGTTCGTGGTTCTCGTGAATCTCTTCGCTGCTGCCTCTTTCCTCTGGTATTCCCGCAAGAGGAAAGGTGACAAAGCAGCAACAGACGAGCTGGCCATGGCTGATGAACCCACCATTATAGGCCGATGACACTTCCAGCAGACCATTGTCACGCGACATCTTCAATCCAAGGAAAGCTTCCTCAAATCTTTACTGAACTGTGCTCAAATGACCAATAGCTGTAACTATGTTCAAGTCTTCCATGTAATGTATTCTACGAAAATAAGATTAAGTGATGCGGCCCGGTCGTTTTGCCATTTGAAATTGTCCAATCCGTCGGAATGAACTTTTGTTCAAAGTAAAATTGGTGATTTACTTAAACGTACTTGCTGATTCTAATCTCCTTTAAATCTAGTTATCATAACTAAGCCATCCTGTGAACAAATTATTTAATAAATTTTGTCAAAACTAAGGAATTCAGACAAGTTGTCGACGGTAGGAAATTCTTCGCACATCGGTTTCTAAAGTTTTCTTTTGTTCAAACTCGGTGGAGTCTGTCGTTACACCCTATTGGTTTCGAAACGACGGAATTCGCCGAAGAAATCGCTTTCGATCACGAACTGCAATGAATTCTATCGATTGGCTCGAGAGAGTTGTTTGAGTCGCACCGTCAGTTTCAGCTTAGACGATTTCGACTGATTCTGTTACCTTGAATTTAATTACACCGTACACGTTTATATTATTAGTATGCCTTGTTAATCTTATAAGCGGAAAAAATAATCTTTATTGCGACATTTTTTATTACCGGCTTGCAATATTTTAATGTGAAAACCGCGTATGTAATCTTTATGTATTCGCCTTGGACTTATAGGATTAACGAAGATAACGTCAAGCATCGTGTTATATAAAATAGCGTTTTTTTTTAATTAAAATATGCGTAAGCTTTTCTTTAGTATTTAAATAAGTTGTACTATTACTATGCTGCCATGAGACTACGTGTAACTTGATTCTAGTCATATTTACGTGTATATTATACTTAATTCATATAGTTGTGTTTGTAAAGATGACTTCCGTAATTAGTTTAAATATTTTATGATGGAACCATATTCTTATAATTATTATAGTTTTGTAAACGCAGAGGGAACTTATATTTATAGTAAAGGAATTCCTCAGTCACTTAAGAAAAAAGGGAGTTGGGACCAACACGACATAAAATTACTATTGTCTAAACATCGGAGACTTATTTATAGAAATTTCAGAGCGAGGAGCGCAGTAAACGCTATCTTAGGAACGAGTTAAAATAGTTACGGAATGCGTCCTGGAGAATGGTATTGTTTATTTCATTATATTTGCATTATTGTGTGTATTGATGTTATGTATGTTTTCTTGTATATAATTCTTTTTTATTGAATATACTATTAAAACTTAATCTTGTTGTGTTTTTAATTAATCCTCAGTTACCATAATAATTTAAACATAAATAGAATGTAGAACTGTTTATTATTCTCGCTTAGGAAAAAAAAAAATGAATAAATCACCACATGGACTTGTTGCAGATTTGTATAATGTGTTGATTAAACTTAAGGTGTGTGTCAAAGTTAGTAACCAGATTGCGTACAGTAGAAATTTGTTTCAAGGGCTCCTTGTTTAAAGTGTAGATATTGAGCATGGGTTGTATGGCTTTAGAGAAGGTCATGATCGCGCATTTACTAATATTCAGGTTAAGGTTGTTTATAGTGCACCAATTGTGGATATTGTCGATGTCAAGTTGGAGTACAGCCGTATCGCTACTATTAGTTATGGGAAGTGCAACTTTGATTATATGCTCTACTATCCGTGCGAAACCAAGGTGGGTCGCTAGTTAACAATAAAACAAAATAATACAAAAAGTAAACATAAAAGAAATTAAAAATAAGACAATTTAAATTTGTACGAGCTCAAAAGCTATCTCAAATGTAATATTGTATTAATGTTTAAATTATTCAGGCCTTTTGAAGCGACTTATCATTTTTCTGCCCTTATCCCAATTTATTTGCGGTTGGTGCAAAAAGTTTTTTTATACCATAATTCTCTATTACTCGTCATCTCAGCAGTCACCTCCTTTCTAGCCATATCATCTTTCACACAGTCTATTCATCGTTTCTTTGGTCTTCCTCTACTCTTATGGCCATAAGAGTCTTTACATTCATACTCAACTTTACGCTCATACGCACTCTCATACGAACTAAACTCCTCTGAACGCGCACGCGAACTAAAGTCAAGTAACCTTCTACCATTCAGTGCCCAGAACCCAGCGTATGAGTCGAACAATAATTTGTTCGTTCGCACAATCCGTATCTGTAGCTATGGACTCGCTGGTCGGGTTCTGGGCATGAATACAATTCACCTATAGTTCATAATAACGACGACTCGGATCCGGGTTGTGGGTACGCGAACGAAATTCACGAAGTTTTCGCGAAGTACTGGGCAGTGAATGGGTTCAAGAGTGCTGTAACAGTAATGTGGCCAGTTTGGAAACCTGATTGGAATGGATAAATACGAGCATTAGTCAAATGAAAATATGACCATGAACAACGTGTTCGAGAACTTTGGAAAGGAAAGGAAGAATGGAGATGGGCCTAAAGTGGGATAAGGCAATAAATTAGCAATCCTTCTTGGATAGCTAATTTTAGGAAGTGGTAATATGTGAGCCGGTTACCAGGCTGACAGAAATATACCAGAGAATAAAGAAAAAATTACAATATGAGTACCAAACTTGAACCCTTCAAGTTTGGTTTTAAATGCGTGTTTACAGCTTTTTGGGGCTGACTTTACGCCCTAACTCAAACATTATTTCCATTTGTACTTATCATACTGCTTGGGTTTTGGAAAATATTTTATGACCGGCCGCCTGCCTGACGTAAACCCTTCTTGGGAATATTATTGTGCATATCTTTATGATTTATTGTAAATATGCTAATTATTATAGTAGTTGCCTCTTACGAGACCCACTGGACGAAACGACTCTAAACTTTAATTGAAATGTGTTTATGATGAAGTGACAAAATGTTGTGAACAAATTAAAAAATAAATCGCCCGTTTCGGTGACTGTAATTTTCTGGATTGATGTACTGCGGTCTAAGTCTTTAACATTTTACAACAAAAAAATGTCGTATAAACTTTTCGACGGTAGCTATTTCGGGATGAGCATTGTCGAAAGTCTGGCAGCGGCCCAGAGTTGAGCTGTGACACTGCCAACGTCAACAGAGGTCAGTAGCCTAAAAAAAAACCGGTGAGGGAAAAGGCCAGTACTTCTGATAGACTGCCGCTGGGTTCCGATGGCTAAAATTTTCTACTTCTTGCCTCTGATTGACCCGCTGTGAAAACTTGTGCAGTGATGTCACCGTTAAATTGAAGACCACCATGGTTTAGAGTAACGTAAAATTGTATTGTAGCCCGCCGATTACCTACCAAAAAGAATTCAAAAATAAATCTCCGGTGTGCCAGCTAAGATTAATGCACACTGGTCCGCGCCGAAAGAATCGACCGCGCTAAATGTAACATTCTATCACACGTGTAACGTTATCAATTCGTCCAATTTGGGGCGGATAAGTGTGCGAGGTATCATAAGATTTCATACAAGTAATCCTAAAATTCGATTCTTTCGGCTCCTATGCTTCCTTTGGCTCTTTTAAGTGTGAATTAAAATGCTCCATGGTTCAGTCACAGTCTATACTAGTGATGCCGCATCTTGTTTTATTTAAAAACAATATCCGCGACAATTTCACAAATGTTTACCAACAGCACATTTATGACAAAGTTACTCATGCTCCAGAAGCAATATACAACACTAATATAATTAGTAGGTACAAACTTTACACCATCTATGGAGTCCACAACTATCCTATCTCTCAAGTTGGAGCCAACAATACTCATTTATCATAGGCTTAACCTATTTCCAACTATGTTGGGGATGGCTTCCAGTCTAACCGGATGCAGCTAAATACCAGTATTTTACATGGAGCGACTGCCTAACTGACCTCCACAACCCAGTTAGACTGGGTAATACGATACCCCTTGGTAAGACTGATTGTCAGAGTTAAGGCCACTAACTACCTGTAACGTCTGTCAAAGATCTACGGATAACGGCCGATAACAATGGTTTAACGTGCTTTCCGAGGCAAAGAGGAAACTCTATATTTAATAGTGGTCACCCATCCATGAAACAACCTAGGCAAGCACAGCTTAACCTATAGATCTAGCGGTTTTATTTAGCCACGAGCTCCTCAAAAGAACGGTAAACGTATTGTATGAAAAGTTTCAAAGCAGGAGCAGGAGCCCTTCGGCGCACTGAAAGTGGGCACTTTCAGTTTTCAAAAGAGTCGCATGACGATTTTCTTGTCATCGTACGGGGTTTGAAGTTCACAAGGATTAGTAGATAAACTCCTTGGATAAGATTATTGTTTCGGATGACACGTTTGCACTTCCTATCCCTATCCCTCTCACGCACCGGCTTTAGCATTCGTACGAGCGAGAGGGAACGAACGCACAACTGGTGTAACAAAACTTCTTCTATAGTTAATTTCTTGTATGGCTCCCAAGAAAAAATCTAAATAATTAAAAATTGGAGTGTTTTTCGTCGTTTTGTGGTGTTTAACGCTCAAGGAGACTGTCAAGAGGGGAGTAAAGGTATTATGCACCCTTCTTTTTAAGCGCACTGCCTTTTTTTCAAATGTTTCGAATCAGCGCGTGTTCCATCTTTTTTACAACGGCCAGTTTTAATTTGTTCGCATTCTCAAACTCAAACTCAAAATCATTTATTTCAATTTAACCCTTACAGGCACTTTTGAGTGTCGGAAAAACAAAAAAGGCTAAGCTTTAGTCACAGACAGTTATGTAGTTGCCCACTCAAAAGCGTAGATAGATATGGGGGAGAATGGGCAAGAAACTCCATGGACACTCTTTTCAATCAAAATATTATTACAAAATCTTGGTTACATCATTCATGTTGTGATTATGCATGTATGTGAGAACGATATAAAGAGGCGTGCAAATTAAGAGCGTCCAGAGTAAAAGAATAAATAAACAATTAAAAAATAAAGTACTTTATTAAAATAAACCGTGACAGCTAAGAGATGACCAGTCCCAACTGACAGCGCCCGTTCACGAACATGATGCATGGATCAGCGCCATTCAACTCAACCATATTGAAGGGAACTAAATGGCCCGACACCATCAGCAAGGCATTTGAGTGAGCATGACATTCTCTCAACTGCTAGGAAACATTCAAGTCAATGAAAGATAGCTAAATGTAAACGGTAGCTTTTCAATACATAGTTCTCCCATATGTGCTGTACAATTATATAATACTAAAAGAAGGAATCTATACAATGCAAGGATATTTTTACAATCTTCTACAGCTTCCACAATACTTATCATGGTAATCAATTAGTTTGCCTCTATGGTTGTCGAGCAAGACCAGCATTGAGCCAAGCATTTTTATCATCAATGTAATCTCCCAACTTACACAACCCAAACTTACAATATGCTTGCACTACATAGTGTGCGTTTTATACAAGATTTAAATTTCGTCTCATTCGGTTGTAGAATGTGGGGAGGTATTTTATTGTAACATTTTAAACAGTACCCCATGAAAGATGAGTCTACTTTAGCTAGCCTGAAACCTGGCTGAACTAGTTGGTCCCTATTTAGCATTATAGCACTATAGTGGTGTCTGTCACCTCTTTTACTAAATAAATGCAGATTTTTTCCAACGAACGTGATGTTTTCATAGATGTCAATACATCTACATGGTACTGTCATGATGTTAATTTCTTTAAACAGTTCCCTTCGAGAATCGCGTCTACGTAGATCATAAATGGTTCTGATGGCTCTTTTCTGCAGAATAAATATAGACTCGATGTCTGCAGTCCATCCCCATAGTAAAATACCGTATGTCATAATACTATGAAAATAACTAAAATACACTAGCCTCGCGGTATCTACATCAGTAAATTGACGGATTTTTCTAACAGCATATGCTGCTGAACTCAGCCGTTCTGCAAGACATGTTAAATGAGGGTATACTCCCAACGGCCACCACTAAAACAGGCACCAGTGGTGGCCGTTAGATCAGTGCATTATTTTGTCCCAACGGCCACCAGTGGCGGACGTTGGAACATTCCAAATAATATTTGTCTCAACGGCCACCACTAAATTGCCACCACTGGGGGTCGTTAGGATTAATATTATTTATTGTGTCAACTGCCCCTGCCATTGGTGGCAGTTACAGTCAGACCAATCGAGCTGGAATTGCAGGTGGACAATAAATATTTTTAAATCTCCTTTATTATCATAACTTTAATCAAATAACAAACGAAACTCTTTAAGCATTTTTATCAAGCTTGTTTGAAAATAATAATTACAATAATGAAAACTCTTTTCATTAAGATCATAGCTCAAATCACGATACTAATATTGATTAACATTAAAACTATAGGTACTCTTTGCCTAAAAAATCATCTAGTATTTGTATGTACATATAGTTAGTATACTTACTCTAATAATGGTAGGTACTCACTCTGACTTTGATCACTCTGCATTTTTCTTTCTTTCTTGCAGTAAACATCCACACATTAGGCCCACTTTTGAATTTACGCTTAATCGTATACTCATGGCATGCAATAAAACTGTTCCACCGTTTCTTTGAATATAATTTAAAAATGTATTTCCCGAAGAGGTACTTGCACAAGCGAAATCTGACATGGTTACACACTAATATCAAGGAGTGCACTAACTAATGCAATAGTAGGTACCTAAAGTAAACTGCAATAACAATACCACCGAGCCCCGCCCCCTCCCAATATTGGCTTCATTTTTTATTCTTTGTTTCTCTTTACCTCGGTAAAATAAATCAAAGTGGACCGCAACAGTAAGTAGGATTGAAACAGTTTATGACACCCTTCCGACTCGTCGCCGTTTATTATCGTTCGTATCGTAGTTACTTATCTCCCTTGAATTCCGAGAACTGCTATTGTGATTCTTGTTTTTCTATGCAAATAAATAGTAAAATGAATGAAATGATATTGAATAGTAAAGCGAATAAAATGATCAGTCACAAATGATTAAATTGACATTATCTAGAAATTCACCAGACAATGTATGTATATCTGTTAGCAAACTGTTAGTTAAATTATAGGTACATTTTCTATAGTTAAATTACATTGACAAAACACTGAAAATAAATATTATTTTTAATGTCCTAACGTCCGCCACTGATGGCCCTTGGGACAATAATTAATGAGTTATTCTAACGGCCACCACTGGTGCCTGTTTTAGTGGTGGCCGCTGGGAGTATACCTAAGATAAATGAGGACCCCATTGTAGCCTTGAGCCAAGCGTGATACCCAAGAAAACAGTTTTATCGACAAATTCTAGTTTCTGTTGACTTAATATTATGTCACAATCACTACTTTTGACATTTGGTAGAGCAAATCTTATGCACTTAATTTTTTTCCCATTTAGTACTAAATTATTTGCGGTAAACCAATTATGGACCAGCAGTAGGGCGTTATTTACGTCGTCAAGATTTGTGGCACGTCTGTTTATCCTAAATATTAACGAAGTATTGTCAGCAAACAACCATTTGCGGTTGGTTGTTAAATAAATGGGTAGGTCATTAATGTATACTAAAAAGAGGAAAGGACCCAATATCGAACCTTGTGGTACACCCATTTTTACTTTTAAACCTTTTAAATTGACACCATTTACTTGTACTTGCTGCTGTCTATCATTCAAATACGATTTTACTCAGCTGAGTGCAAGTTTACCTAAACCGTAATGCTCAAGTTTCTCGAAACTTGAAACCACGAAACCCTGCTCTTGAGCAGTGTTTCGTGATTTAAGCAATCAAATGCTTTCGAAAGGTCACAGAAAATTCCAATGGCATCTTGTGCCTCTTCCCACGTAGTAAATATGTGTTTTAATAAAGTAACACCGTACCGTCAGTCGTACAACGTCCTTTTGGTGAAACCATACTGTTGCTCGTGTAAGATCTAATTGGTGTTAAAATGGTTAAGCAATCCGCTTAATCCACGTAAACAGATACTATTGTGTGATCAACGGATGGTACTGTCTCGTTGGTCTAGTGGCCGCAAGCGCGACTGCTGAACATCAGGTATTGGGTTCGATTCGCAAGTAGGGCAAAGTGTTATTGGGTTTTTCCACCAGGAATTGCTTAATAGTAGTAGTGGAGTCTGGATTTGTGTACGGTTTATGGCAATAGGGTCGCTCTCTATTACACGGGACGTAAACATAACTGGCGAAAAGCGTATGTACTATTTAGGTACAGCTTTGCCTAACCTTTTGGGGATTGCAGGCGTGATGTTATATTAAATGTGCGGTGCTGGTAAGTGGCCTACTATCTACCCTTTTGAAAAATACTGGAGTAATATTACTATTTCTTAAAGATCGTTTTCTTGCGTACGCTCGCAAAACGTATCTTACATATCTAAACAAGTATCAAGACGGGATGGTGGCTTGCGTTGTTAATTGCCTCTCTTTTTGGCATTTAACTCACGTCGAATTTTTTGTCACCACGTGGATCTATTTTTGAATACCTAACCCGTCACGCTCTGACTCACAAAGTAGTGTAGCTACTAACTGCAAGACATCACACATCTGTCCGCCAGCACAGCGAAAGCGAAACAAATGAACGTAAGCCAGAAAAGAATCAGATCTTTGAATTCAGTCCTTTCGTTTTATTTCTGATTATGTATAGCTTATCATCATCATCATCATTCTCTTGCCCTTATCCCAATTTGGAGTCGGCGCAGCATGTCTTTTTCTTCCATACTTCTCTGGTACTCACCATCTCATCAGACACCTACTAAAAAAGATTTTGATACCTAGTTAAAGGTATCAAAAACTGTTTTGCAAAAAAATAACCGACGTGAAAAAAACACTAAAGATTGTAAAATAACTTCACTTTCGGAAGCCGGTGACTGTGTATATTATATTATGACTTTTTGCCAAAAGCTTCCGAAAGTGAAGTTATTTTTCACTTTTTTAGTATATTTGTTTCGGATGTCCTTAGTTGAGACAATATATCACAAAAAATCTTGTCATATAAATATTCCATTGTAACTAGAAGTTATTGTGATATCATCATGTCAAAAAAGATAAAATAGGAATTAAACAAGCTAACCCGTAAACTGCTCAATCAAAGTCAATGGAATGAATAAGGCTCCACCGCGCGGGTTTCTTCGCGAAAAAAGAATCATGTAAGTCGGCCCAATAATCCCGGAGTAATCGATGTACATATATAAAAAAAGAGTCTGATGGAATACACAACCCTTTTATTTTTAGAAGTCGGTTAAAAATCTCAGTGATCTTTATTGTCAATAGTATAAGGTTGCTACTGGCTGTCACAGGTAAAATTACTCCGTATGTACTCCAGCTGAAGTGGCAAAGGCCCGCCCGTCATATTAGTCGTAGGACCAATGACCGTTGGGATGTAGACGTGTTCTTGAGTGGAGACCGCAAATTGGCAAACGAAAAGTGGGACGTTGTCAGACTCGATGGAGTGACGATCTTCGCAGGGTTGTTGGTAGCAACTGGATGAGACTTGCTGAGAATCGAGTTGAGTGATGTGTGATTGAAGAGGCCTATGTCTAGCACTGGACTATTGTAGGCTGATAATGATGATGATGATGGACTGTTAGTAGTAGTAGTTACGAAAACAAAACATTTGAAGTTTCATGTAGTTTTAGCTTAGGATTTGGAATCGAGGCCATTCGTAGTTTGTAAAAAATCAGTTGAATTTTGAACATTCTTCAGTCTCAAGTCGTTTAAAAATGCGATTCGCTTTGTTGTTTTAAGTTGATCTAACGGAAGCTACACCCTAAAGCCGCCGTTGGTGGCATTTCAGCAATTTTTCTTGGCGTTCAAGGACATGTCGCCGACATGTGCGGTTTTGGTGTGTAGGCTACGTCACCATAATCATCATCTGCCTAGCCTTTTCCCAACTATGTTGGGGTTGGCTTCTAGTCTGACAGGATGCAGCTGAATACCAGTATTTTACATGGAGGGACTGCCTGAGTGTCTAACCTCCACAACCCAATTAATACTGGGTAATACGATACCCCTTGGTAAAACTGGTTGTTACTTTCGACCTGTAACGACTGTCAAAGATTTACAAATGACAGCCGGGACCATCGGCTTATCCTCGTTATGTAATGGATGGTCACCCATCCACGGACTGACCTTGGCAAGTGCGGCTTAACCATGAAGATCGAAACATGTGACCGTTATTATTTCTCCATAGTGGTAAATAACAAAATGACAAGATACTGATTACAAAAATTATATATGGATGGGTGTTCTGAGGAGGGTTAGAGCTAGCTTAATCAGTGTTACATTGGATGACCTTTAAAAGCGAGAATTATCAATTTTTTACATCAAGCACTTCAACACGTAGCGTTCACTTTTAGTATATTCTAGTGTTCGAGTGCTAATGATGCTTTAAATTCTCAAGTCCAAACTTCAAGAGTTCTTGAAGTTTGGACTTGAAAGAACAAAATTTTCTTTTTCATTAGTAAATGAAAAAAAAACTTCTGTTTTTTGTTATGATCTTTTGCCTACCTTACTGTAATTTTTTTATACTAAACGTGTTGTGTCGACCTCTAGTAAAATTTGACAAGGGCACGAAAATAATGATCATGACTGTTATTTATTTTTTTAACAACTTGTTTAGTTTTAAATGTTATAAAGTAGATATAATTATTAAAAAATAAAATAATGGCTATTTCGTGTTCGAAATAAAACCTCATTTTTTATGTCCGCTTGCATCTGCAAACTGACACTAATGCTTCGAAAGCCGTTCACGTTCGATACTCGTTTATTAGTTACCATGGCAACCATTGAACAGTCTTCGCATGTTCCACTGGTAAGATAATGGAGTGAAATAATTTCGGGTTGTACCTTAAACAGATCAATAAAAGTCGAGTACTTAATTCAAACGAATCACGCGATCATGCTTGGAACTGAGGTATGCTTCGTTTTTGTCTTTTTCAATTTAATTAACGTGATAGAATTTACATGCAATCGAGTAGTTACGTCATGTCAGCTTTCATAGAACTGTGCACGAACCCTGTCCCCTGTGCCTTCATTATTAGCATTTATAATGCCCGTGGGCTTAGCCCGACGAACTGCTGTGACGTCCCTTACATTATTTATTTTACGATGTCGACGATTCGAAAATGTCGTTCCGTTACGTGAAATATTCTGGTCGAGTTTTATAGTCCTGTAATGAATTGCATGTTCGTTTTGCCTCAGTAGTTTCATTATACATTTAAACAACAACAGTGGTATTCTACCACTGTTGTTGTTTCGTAATAATTACATTTTATAAGTTACCTATTTTTGTCATATTTGGGACGTTTTATAAAATTTGGGGAATGATTTAAAGCCAATAGTTTTTTTACAAGACGGTTGTTAATACTTCTCTGATCGGTTTTAGTTTGGACTCACAGTGTGATTTAAGTTATGGCAGCTAATGACCATTTTGTTAACTACTTAAGGCCAACACAGACCGGAATGGGAGTGCAAAGGATTTAATTTTTTACCAATGGACATTCAAACGTATTGATATAGAAATACGACATCGAATGCTATGCTTTAAAATGATGCCGTGGCGTCGAAAGGGATTTCATTCTCGGCATTGAAAGACGCATTTATGTCGTATTTCTATATTACCTTTGAATATCCATTGGTAAAATCCCTTGCAATGCCGTCCCGATCTGCGTGGCCTACGCAGACCGGGACGGCATTATGTTATTTATGGCATTATTTATGCTGCACTAGCACTTCGCCCACGACTTCGTCCACAAAAATTATGATAGCTCGCCTAATTTGCATGACATAAATATTAATTATAGCCTATGATACTTCCTGATAATTCAGCCTCCTATTGTTACAAAATGATATCGTATGGTCCAGTAAACAAAAATACCGCTATGACTGCAACATTAAGTACCTTCCGGTTTCATGGTGTGTGTGTGTTTTTACACCCTTTTACATTTTTATCAGAAACTTATTTTATGTTTTAGCCCCAATTAAGGTACCTATCAAAAACAACTAATTGTTATTGGTAGTTTTCCAAAAAATAGCGATGGCGAAAATCTAGTCAGTTGATTCGCTCTCCATCTAAGTTCGATAACTCATTTCTATGGGTATTCGTTAAACTAAAAATTTTGTCCATGTATGAACAGAGTACTAATAAAATAATACATGTAGGCCTCCTTACGCCATAAATAATTAATTTAGACCTAGACATATTTAACACAGCATTAATGTATGCCACTCATTGAAATTGGCACAGACAGAACTATGTTTTAAATACCTTAAAAGCTAAACATATAACATATAACGTTTAGGACAAATTGAATGACATTCCAAAGGAAAAAAAGAAAGTAAGAACCGAGGCAGAAAGCGAAGAGGGTGATGCAAGCTCTGGTTCCAGTGTATCCACCGGTAACTCGATAAACTATTTCTATTACTTTTTTATAGTTACAGTCGATACAATAGTTACATTTGATCTCATAAATACTCTACCACCCAAAATTCTGCATCTCTTACTTGTTGGAGCAGTAGTGTCCCAGTTGTAATGGCCCCAACTTACAAGTTGTAGACCGTGGGATCGAACCCAGGCATTAATTTGTGTAATTCATTTCATCAGCACTGATCTCAAAACGGTGAATACCACAGCAATGGGAATATTAATAGATGATTCTGCTACATTTACGAGGAATTCAATTACTTTTTCAGTAAGTAACCAGGAATTAGATGACGAAGAAAGAGGACAAAGTGACCAAATTGGAGGTAATTTAGCTACGGCGGCTGCCATTCATATAGACCGGGACGAGTACTTGCAAGCTCACAGAGACCTCACAAATGAGCGCAACCACCAACAGGTGCTCAACAACATACTGCATAGACGTCTTGCTGAATATTACAAGTAGGTACCTTTAGGGGTATGAAGAACAGGGTGTAAAGTTCTTCATTTCCCATAGAAAAGGGAGGATCATCCGACCAGACGGGTGTTATGTCTGGTGGGCTCCAGCCCGGTAGTTGTCGGGTTTTTCTATGTATTCTTATAACTACACAGATCAAAACTGTCTAGGGGTCATTTTGGTATTCACGTATTTAAACAAAACTATAAAGAATTTCTTAAAGCATCCTTCCATCAAAGTGTGCAGAATTTTTTACTCTTACAGAATACATCATAAAAAATTAAACTTTTTTATTTTATGAGAGTTTTTTTAGATAAAAATGAAAAAGTTAAAATTTTGCTGAAATTAGACTTACTGTTTTTGGTGATTAAAGCAGGAAACAAAATTAAATGTAATAATAAATTTTGTATAAAATTAAAATTAATAAACTGTAAGGGCACCTCAACCTTTTATAAAACGTCTGCAAAGGTTTTTCAAGCTCAAAACATTGTTGTCAAGTTCGCCTTGTGGTGTAAGGTACCAGGTCCGACGAAAATGCACGAAAAGTGGACTCTTCAGCAGCAGATTCTCGGGAAAATTCGTAGAGACCATCGTTGCAGCATATTCCAGGCGTGCTTAACAGGATTTAAATCTGGGGATTGCGTGAGCCAGTCGAGAGCCTCTTCTTTATGTAGCTGTAGCCGCTGAGTTACCGCTGGAGTCGCAATTGGGCGGGCCTCATCATGCATACGCATTAAATCTAGTCCCATTTCTATCCGGTGTGGTTGGAATATAAGTGCCAGCACCTTGTCACGGTATTTTGCAGCCGTTAAATTGCATTTTATCTAAACACGGTCAGTTCTCCCGCCTAGACGTAGTCTCGCACATACCATGATTGTTTCACTTTCTGAGGATTTTGCAAGCTGGTCTCACGTCCAGGTGTTCGCCAAACACGTATTCTTTGTGTATCTGGAAGGATGCCGAACCGGGATCCATCTGAGAGTAACATCTAGACGATTGGCGATCATACCACACCAAATGTTCGTTTGCATATTCTAAACTTTGCCCGCGATTGCTTCGTCGTAGTGCTGGAAGCAAAAATGGTGTACTAGCAAGAAGGTTGACTGCTTTTGGTCTCTTCCTGCCAGTTTGGTAACTAACGAAGATCAGGTGTTCTGACTGTACCTTTAAAACCAAATCGTAGCGTACGGTTGTCTTCTCACCGTAATTTGTAAAAATCGGAGTTGTCTGGTGGTGGCTTACCGAATATTCCCAGTGTGCCGCTCAGCCGACTCACCAGTATCCCGATACCAAGAACACAACCTGGATATGACACTTTAATTGTTGCCAATGATATCAGCAATACTGCACAGGCGCGTGCGTGGTTCCAGCAAGCCTTTTGTTCTCAACATCACTTACCTAGTTCAATTTCGATGTTCCATGGTTTAGAGTTTACCTAAACCATGAAACATCGAAATTTAAGATAAGAGATGTTGAGAGCAGTAGGGTTGCCTGAAGCAGCCAGCCCCAGCGCCAGCACCAGTGCAATATTGCACTACCGCTGTGATATAAAGTGTCATATCCAGTTTATGTTCTCGCTATCGGGATACTGGTGAGGTGGCTGAGCACACTGGGAAAATTCGTTATGCCACAACCAGACAAGACCGATTTTTACATATTACGGCGAGAAGACAACCGTACGCTACGACTTGGCAATTGGTTTTAAAGGTACAGTCAGAACACTTGATTTTCGTAAGTAACCAAACTGGCAGGAAGAGACCACAAGCAGTTAACCTTCATGCTAGTATACCATTTCCACTTCCAGTACTAAGACGAAGCAATCGCGGGCAAAGTTTAGAATCGGCAAACGAACATTTGGCCTGGTATGATCGCCAATGGTCTAGATGTTACTCTCAGATGGATCCCGGTTCGGCATCCTTCCAGATACACGAAGAATACGTGTTTGGCGAACTCCTGGACGTGAGGCCAGCTTGCAAAACCCCAGAAAGTATATCAAAGTGAAACAATCATGGTTTGGGCGAGACTACGTCTAGGCGGGAGAACTGACCGCGTTTAGATAAAATGCAATTTAACGGCTGCAAAATACCGTAATGAGGTGCTGGCACTCATATTCCAACCGTACCAGATGGAAATGGGACTAGATTTTATGCATATGCATGATGAGGCCCGCCCATCTACGACTCCAGTGGTAACTCACAGCAACATAATGAAATGGCCCTGGACTGGTCCAAGCAATCCCCAAATTTGAATCCTGTTAAGCACGCCTGGAATATGCTGCAACAAAAGTCTCTACGAATTTTCCTGGTACCTTACACCACAAGGCGAACTTGACAGCTTTGTTTTGAGCTTGAATAATCTTTGCAGATGTGTTATAAACATTTGAGGTGTTCTTAAAGTTTATTATTTTTTATTCTATACAAAATTTATTGCTTAATTTAATTTTGTTTCCCGCATTAATCACCAAAAACAGTAGAGGAAAGTCACCAAATATGGAATAGTATTCTAATATGGAATTCCTTAGTTTCTCTAAGAATATAAGTATGAAAACGCAACACATGACCATCTTCTGTTTCATTTGGTCTATTTACTACCTCACTCAAACCATCGTGTCAGGTGCGCGAACGCTACAAGTGTGGCAGGGGTGTTTTGGTTTGTTGTCACGCAGAAAATTTTAAAGGTAAATAATAAATGAGTATTACCAGTTATAACGTATGTATACATAACTGTTATGCTATTTTAGTATATCGATATTATGTTTATTTCAACATTTTGTGATCTTCTGTCATTAAAATATTGTGACTTGAAAAAATATTTAGACGATTTTGAACTAGTATAAACTTCTAAATATGGACAGTAGTCGGTGTAATGGACCAAGTATCTCCTGACTCTGCTGATGCAGAATGTATGTTATGTTCAAACCTTTTTTCCATGGATAAAAGTGGAGAAAGCTGGATTAAATCCTTAATGTGTGAACTCTGGGCACATTATGATTGTGCTGGTCCAGAGTTTGATACTTGGATCTGTGACTTTTGCAAGTGAATTAAGTAACTTCTTTCATTTATCACAATATGTTATTTTCATTTATTTGATCTATAGATATTTATGTCTAGTTTTGTTATTGATATGATGATTTATGCTTTATTCCATATACGGGGTACCTATTCAATATTTGGTTACTCATTTGTGATTTTGTTTTTTGTGTTAGATTTTAATTTGATAACTAATATATTTGATTAAAGGCTGTTAATTACTACATATAAATGTATGACTGATTTAGTAATTACATAAAACTTTTAATTTCTATGAAGTTTTTTTTTATATCCCTGAAACAAAATGGTATTCCATATTGGGTGACTTTCCTCCAAGTCTAATTTTAGCAAAATTTTCATTTTTATCTAAAAAGACCCTCATAAAATAAAAAAGTTATATTTTATGCTATTTTCTGTAAAAGTATAAAATTTTGCATCACTTTAAGAAATTCTTTATAGTTTTGTTTAAATACGTGAATAACCTCTCATAGAGAGGTGTGTGTCCCAGCAGTGGGAACATTATAGGCTGTTAATGGTGATGACGTGAATAACTAAATATCCCTAGACACTTTTGTGTAGTTGGGGAAACCAGGCAGATGATGATGATTGTATTCATTTTTCGGGTCGGCTTTTTTGTGCAACAAATGCTGCCGAATCGAATGTGCCGATCCTAATAAGTGTGTAGCACGCCTTATTACTAAATTACTTTAGCCGATCTCTACACCACAGCATGAACTATTTTAATGTTTATGTTGTTTTTAATTATTTTTTATAACAGAATTTAACCCATTCAGTGCCCAGAACCCAGCATATGAGTCGAACAATAATTTGTTTGTTCGCACAATCCGTATCCGTAGCTATGGACTCGCTAGTCGGGTTCTGGGCATGAATACAAGTCACCTATAGTTTATTATAACGACGACTCGGATTCGGGTTGTGGGCACGGGAACGAAATTCACGAAGTATTCGCGAAGTACTGGGCAGTGAATGGGTTCAAGAGTGCTGTAACAGTAATGTGGCCAGTTAATGCACTTCTGTGTAATTTATGTGTATCCTCCTTTGCAATTCTTGTAATCAAAGTTAGGTTTGCTGTAAGAAAACCCAATTCTGGGTTAAGCTCGCCATTGTACATAAGTTATACCATTGCAATGTGTATGTATATTTTTTAATTTTTGTGCAATAAAGAATAAGAATGTTGAAACAATAATAAAAACTGGCCAAGTTTATGTTCGACCACGCATAGTGATGGGTTTTGATCCCATATTTTTATCGACCTCTCCAATTTTCATCGGCATCACTAGATAGTGTACCTATACGTATGATAAGTATAATCCCCGATAAGTCTGTGACTAGTATCAACTGTTCCATTGGTTTCGCGATTGCAAGCGCGACTGCTGGAGTCCTGGGTTCGATTCCCGGGTTGGGCAAAAATAAATATTTGGTTTTTCCATTAGGATTTTTTCAATAGCAGCCCGTTTGGAAGTTGCCGGCATGATACCTACGTACCCTTGGAAAGCACGTTAAGCTGTCCTCTGCCTAATCTCCCTCCCATCGTGTCGGATTGCCGTGCCACCAGACTAGGAGAGTGAGGGAAGTGAGAGTGCACTAGTGCCAACGCACACACTTGTGCACTATAATATCTCCTGCAGCGATGACCTCCTCTGAGATTGCCCGTCGCGACTGAAAACGGTCAGGAAGACAATTATAGTCTCCGAGTGAAATGGGTGTGTGACTTCCAGAAAGATGGATGTGATAAAATTTGTACCGTAAAATGTAGCCGTAGAAAAAAATAAAAAAAAACTACCAAACTAAATGAAAAAACAAAAAAATAAACTAAATGAATCAAATGAAAAATTTATAATAAAAAATATCAACCGCAGTAATATTATAAAATTTTGAAAGGATGCCTTAATTAATAAAATATACACTAGCAAACATGATGCTTGCAGCAATAAAATTGTTAACGAGAACAAGACAAAACATGACGTGCAAGAATAAAACTTTTCAGCCGTAAAATGAAACTGTCTGAATATTTATTTTCCTAGTCATCGTCGCGAGTTTGGCGCAAACATCTGAGTCGCTCATTTGTATTGAAAGAAAATACTAGCCCACTGAACTAACTGTATGAGAAAAACAAGAAGTTGTATAACACTTTGGCATGCAGAACGTACGTGTTGTCATGTCTATGGCAGAATGCCGATATTTTTGTAATTTATTGTATCGGTGAACAAATGGTTGAAAATTAAAACATTTATAACGTGACTAGCTTGTGCCCGCAGCTTCGCCCGCCTGAAATTCGGTAATGTCCCACAGGATCATACTACCAGGATAAAAGTATTCTGTGTGTTAATCCAGGTTATCAACTATCTGTGTGCCAAATTTCGTCTATATCCGGTCGGTAGTTTTGGCGTAAACGAGTTTCACTCACAAACTTTCGCATTTATAATATTAAGTAGGATGAAGGTAGAATTGTACAGTCGATCGAGCCTCTATGGTGTCACTTTGACCTTACTGGCCTGGAGTACGGAGTTTTAATAAATTATTAGGCCAGATTTTTCCAACTCATTTTTCGTTTCTAAAGCTAGAGGTAAAATTATTTTACTTACAGAATTGCATGATTTTGATAAAATAAGAAACTACCCACGCATGTTGTGTCGGATTTTACTAGCCATAATTTAAACGAGTTACTGTAAGTATCTATTGTCGTGTTAGTGAAAAGGGGTATTTTAAGAGTGCTAAACATTTTTTCGGGTCGTCACATTGAACTCTGCAGTAATTTTGCTGAATAACAAACTTACTCTATTATTACACTAAGCCGAATTATACCGTTGGCCTTTTACGATCAGCAAACTCCAATTGATATTTACCCTCCCTAGATCATTTTTAAATCTGCGTAGCACAATTCGAGTTAAGTAGGCAGGTTTTTCCCAAAATACGCGAGCCAGTGGCTATGCCGATTAATGCCGACACACGCAAGTGTGAAGCAGCCCTAATCTAGATTAGATAGATGTAAATCTGCTGGCTTCACTCGCGTAAAATTTAATTTTGTTAGGATATGCGTTATTCCAGGTCGTATTCTATTGGTGTGCAAAATTTCATTAAAATTCATCTAGCAATTTCAGTATAAAGAAGTAATATACACGTATATACAAACTTTCGTATTTATTTATTAATGTGATGTGATTAAATTTATTTCAAGAAACACCTACTTTTTCAGAAAACGTAAATGTGAACATGTTTTGAAACCATTAGAGGGTGCTGCAGATATGGAAGAAAAATATCAACAGAAATTGTATGCTTACGAAGAATTGAAGAAGAAGGCTGAGAGTGAAATCGCAGATGTAAGCGTTTAATCTATATACACCGTGACGTTTTAGTCGTCTGACAACGGCAGGCCACTTCATGTATTCAATGACTACTATACATTCATAACAAAAAAAAAGGGAATTTAAGAGAAAAAAAAATAATTCATTGTTATGATGTATAATATAGTTGAAACATTCTGTTGCCAGCGTAGATCTATCTACTCGACTCGTGCGATGGTTAGGTATGTTCTACTGTTTGATACGTAAACATTATTAACAGGATGTTTCATAATTCTAATGTATTGTTTATTTTTCTTTGTACCTATTATCTTAATTAATGGTAAAAAAACACGCCTAGAGGTATTATATGGCGGATACTGGACCACCTTTGTCAGACGACTAAAAAATCACAAACACATATGACGCAAACATAATATATGTGATATGTTTATGATATATACATATGATGAAAGATGACTTTTCTTGATATTTTAAAGTATTTTTAACACATAAACATAACATCACGCCTTGTAATCCCCGAAGGGTTAGGCAGAGGTGTACCTAAGAAGTACACCCACATTTCGCCAGTTATGTTTAAGTCTCGTCTAATAGGGGCCGAGCCTATTGCCATCAACCGGGCACAAACCCAGACTCCGTAGCTGCTACTGAGAAATTCCTGATGGAAAAACCCAAAAACACTAGACTAACGAGGCAGTCTCGAAACAAACCGAGTCTTAAGTCCAAGTATTTTTAACCGACTTCTATTTAATATTGTTTATGATTCTTTGTTGTAATTATCTTTAACTATACAATTGTGTGATTTACGTCTCTTAAATTGCGTTGCATAAACATGTTATCTCGACAAAAAAAAAAATAAAAAAAAAACTTACTTAAAAACATGATGAACGTAACTTTACTTAAAAAGCTTATTTTCAAACAGATCAAAAAGAAAGTTTCTGAAGTTGAGGAGAAATACGCTGGTCGATTGGATCATGCTAACACGAAATTTGATGGATTGCAACATCTTGAGCGGACCACCGGTTCAGGACTAATTTACTCAAGAAAAGGAAAACCCATCGCGGATAAGGTAAGACAGTAGCTGTTACTGATAAACAATTTTTTTTTTCTATTTTTTATTATGTTAAACTAACTATATACATTAATAGTTAAAAACTATTAAACTAAAATAAATAAACTAACTACAAACTGTAAAAGGGCATCGAAAAACTCCTCCTCAACGCTGTCAGCTGGTAATGTTCCCAAGACACTGGCGGCGTTGCCACTTTGTATGGCAACACTTAGCCAATGGCCGAGGTAAAAACCAGCCCTTGGGTCACGCACAATAGGCTATGAGCACTCGGACCCACGGCCTCAGAGTTTCAACCCCAAACGGCTCGAAAATATAGTTACCACAAAGGTTTCTATATTTACGCCGCTTGAGGTTCTCTGCAGCCGCAGCGGCAGCACCAGCACAGCACGATGAGCTTGGAAGATGGGATGGCGCAAGAGTATCGACGCATGTTGCGTCCCACACTAAAGGCCTACCCATCTTCCAAGGAAACAAAGACATGCCGTCCGGTCTCTTGCCATCGTCGCGTGCCAAGCCATTGGGTTCTAAAACAGCTGGGACGCCGACGCTGTGTCGTCGAACAATGTGCCTATGCTCGACGACGGCAGTGCGTGATGTCAAAGACCCAGCTCCCACTCACCCACAGCCAGTAGGCGCGCACGCTCAGCAGTAGTAGCAGACGTGTTCAGCAGATTACTCTGAACTACTCTGCAGAGCGGCTCGTCCCACCGTCTCTGAGAAAATGGATACATACAAATACAAATTATACAAATTCACTTAAGAACAGATTACTGTCACAGCAAAAAAAATTTTTTTTTTTATTTTTTTAACCAAAAAGTTTTTTATTTAGTTGGTGATTGGAGCCTCCTTTTAAGCAAATAATGCCAGTGTTAGGAGACTCCGCTCTTCCACATCAATATACAATTTATTTTGGGCCAAGTTCACCGACAAGATAACGGTCTGATTATCTGAAAACAGCTGTTTACCATGAATTTCCGTGTTCACGAAAGCAAATCTGAAGATTAAACGCAGTAATCACCTGTTATCGCTAATTCAATGTCGCTGAACAGGGCCCTTAATCATCAGATTTGCTTCTGTAAACACGAAAATTTATGGTAAACAGCTGTTTTCAGATAATCAGACCGTTATTCTGTCCGTAAACTTGGCCCTTAGTACCTTAGATATAAAAATTGTTTGTGTGTGTGTGTGGGTGATTGTGTGTGTTTGTTTGTTTGTGTGTGTGTGTTAGTGTGTTTGTGTGTGTGTTTGTGTGTTTGTGTGTGTGTTTGTGTGTATCATTTTGTGTGTCGCAATAGTGCCTGAGTCTGCGTAATTTAGTGTCTTAATCCAATTTGTTAGAATTTGTTTGCACTCGTGTATTTGTTGTGTACAAATATCTATTTATTTATTCTATTATAAGAAGAGTACAACCTACCCGCTAACAGAATAAGCAAGCCGTTGTAGTCTGCCAGCCAGCCAACTTAACATTTTATCTAACAGTGTTGCATTTCATTTCATTTAAAATTTATCTTTCTTACTTTTTACATACATACTTTTCACATAGGCGTCCTCCAACTTTTACCATGTGTTTCTCTCTTTTGCTTGCTTTGTCCAGTCCTTTCCAGTAATTTGTTTTATATCATCTGCCCAACGTTCTCTCGGGCGGCCTCTGGCCCTCTGCCGCTTGGGCATTGCCATAGAGAAACCAATTTTGTCCATCTTACATCTGTCATTTTCGCTACGTGTCCAGCCCACTTCCACTTGAAGCGTTTTGTATGTTGAAGAGCATCTATTATATTAGTTTTCTTGCGTATGGTTTTTGATTTTTGCTCATCTTTCGACCTTATATTCAGAATGCTTCTTTCCATTGCGCGTTGGGTTTTATGTATTTTGTCTCGTGTATAGTTGAGACCCGTAAGATAGGCAGGGTAGCAGACATGAGTCCATGACTTTCTTTTTTAATTTTAAAGGTAATTTTGACTTTCGAAATACTCCAGAACTTATTCCACGTCGAGTTGATTCTCCTATCAATCTCATCTTTGTTTCTCGAATTGCTGAAAGAAATGCGTTTTTTAAATATATGTAGTTTTCCACATACTCTAGTCTGAGTGTCATTTATGAGTATAGGATTTTGAACAGCGTTTGTCATTACTTTTGTTTTGGCTGTGTTATGTTGTAATTCGATATTGTTTCTGGTCTCGTATAATTCTACAATCATTTCTGCCAATTGGCTAGATTTTTTTAAGAAGAGTAAGTACTATGTCATCTATGAATCGAAGTTTGCTGAGGTGTTTTCTGTGAATTTATCCCTTTTTGCTCCCAGTTTGTCTTCGATTATGTGTTGTTGAACAGATATGAAGAGGGATACATACAACAGGGAGGGAGATCAGTTATCGGATCTCCCTGTTGTATGAGGTTATAAATGTCTAAGTGGGTCTTGCATGGCAAGGGTCATCTTAGGCCCAGACGGGGATGGCGGGATCAGCTGGAAGTTTTCAACAAACATTGGTCCTTGGCAGCTCGGAACATAATTATTATAGTTATTGATTGTTTATCAAAATAATTATGTAAATGGTTTAGCGTAAGACGTGTAGCGACATCTATGCCAAGCGAGAAATTTTTTTTACGTACTATCTATAACCTGTGTCTAATACATTTGTTGGGTTGACAGCGAAATTTTAAATCGTATTTTCCTTTTTGCAGACAGTGGAGCGATTCCTGCTTCTTCAAAGACGCAAAAGCGAACAATCTTCTGCACTTTGCCTGCGGTACATTCGTGCGAGAAATGCTGTCGCTGAACTTGAGGCCATAGTAAAGAAACTGGAAACCCTGGGCCCAGGACTTTACGTATGGCAATACGAACAACTTAATATTGATAATCAGAACTTTAATACTAAAATTGAAGGTAATTTAAACCTCTGTCGTTTTGATAATCATTTACAGAATTTAATGTCATTAACTATGACCCAATGGCAAAATAGGTGAGGCTAAAGAAACCAGGGCCGCCCAAAAGCGCGTTGAGTTGACTATATTTTCAAAGTCTCCAGGTGGACACCTGGAGGAGAGACGTGCAAAACCGGGACGTATGGTAAAAGAAAGGATAAGCCCATACCCATACTCATCAGGTTTTTTTGAGCTGAAATGATGATGTCATTAAAGCGAATTGACTGACGTCATTTAAAAAACAAAAAATAATTACAAAGAAAATTAAAACGACAAAACATAGTACACTTGCCAAATGATAACGTTCTAAAGATCCTCTCATGAGACTGACACCGTTTTCAATTGCGCTTATCAACATATATTACATTTCTGACAGAACGTGAAGACGAGCTTATAAAAAACCGCGCGAAATGCACAGAGCATAACCAAATCTTAGCCCACATTAGAGAGAAGATGCATCACACTGATGAGGTCATTGATTTCGCTGAATGTGATCTTGGGGACGCCGAAATTGAATTTTACAGGGCCAGGGAAGATTTGGGACAAGTTAAGGTACTTATTTTTCTTTTTAAAGTGCTAATGCCCGTAATGTAACATGACAAGATTCGATGTTGTACATTAAAAAATTGTATCGCTACAGATTACTTACGATTGGCGCAACACGTTTTTTTCCTCTATGGTCAAACGTGTTACGTATTTCGACTTACCAGAAATTGGTTCCCAGTTTTATATAACGCTTTTGTAACATTTCTTTGACGAACTCTTTTTGATGCGCAGACACATCGCAATAAACTGCGTTGGTCCGTGGAGGATGAGAGAATGAAAGCCGGCCTTCTAACTAGAAAAGATTTACTGCGCGACTTCCAAGCTTCCTTGGACGAGGTAAGCAATATTTACATTACTGCTCTAGGTTACAAGTTAAGGTGGTTGCGTCAGGGTAGCCCGCGAAATTCAAATTTTCTTACGTTTTTTATAATTTTCAGGTCAGTGTCAGGCTGTTCGTTAATGAAAAATGAGTCGCGCCAGTAACACGTATGTAGTTACAAATTAAAATCATGAAAATCATCAATACAACCCTTAAGTTCATATAACCCTATTAAATGAAAATTTATGGAAAAGTCATTCAATAGGGTTAAATGGACTTACAGGGTTCTATTGATGATTTTCATGATTGTGATTCTGTAACTACATAGGTACGTGTTACTGGCGCGACTCATTTTTCGTCAACACACAACCAGACAATGATTTGCAAATTGCAAAAAACGTAAGAAAATTTGAATTTCGCGGGCTACTCTGACGCAACCACCATAAAGAGAACAGATATTTTGTCTAGTTTTAAAATTTATTTTGTTACCATCTAAATAATTGCGAGAAAAAGAGACGAGAAACAGAAGCTCCTGTCTGGTTTATGTCTGTGGAATAGAGGAGGGTATTTTAAGAACTTTGGTAATCACCTGTTTGATGAAAAAAAATCGAAACAACAATTTTTATTTGCAAACTCTGCTAATAAATCCGATTTTCTGGGTTGTAATTCCAAAAAAAAAAAAAAACATGTTTAGGTTAATTCAATACAATTCATTTATTTGTCAGACAAATTGAAATATCCATACAGTCACACACACAATTCGACAAAACACAAAAATATTAAATAATATCTTTAAAATCTAAATACATTACATAATTATAAAAGCAATTAAAATAATAATTTAAAATAATAATTTAAGGAATTTGATTTTAAACATACTAATTTAGAATAACAAGATCAATTCGATTTTTTAAATTAACAACTGAAACTAACATAATAAATAAACATAAACAAAGCTAAGGTTAAGACAGCTTTATTTTGATTATCAGAATCTGAGTATACCTATTTTAGTCTTAGGTAGGGCTTAATAATATCCTCACAAACTGTATTTTATATAATTTATTTAGTAGATAATGGTCCTGCTGCTTCCTGCCCGCATAGCATGGCGATTCTATCTCTATTCTACACCAAGAATCGACAAAGCACTTTCTATACAACTCGACATGTTTTCTTTCCGAGCATGCGGCGACCCGTAGATTAGACAGATATAGACAGTCTTTCATAGCAACGAAAAAGTAGATAGTGATGTAGATATTCTAAGAATCCTACGATAAAATTACGTTTAGTTAACCAAAAAAATGTGTCAAATGCACAACATTTAAAACCTTTTGAACGTAACTCATAGCAACAACGAAACGTATTACTCGAATAGTTTTAATCTGTTTCGGACTCAGATGAAGTAAAGACTTTTATTAGCTGTGGAAGAAGAATTTGTTGTTGGTTCAAACATAATTTACTTCAAATTGTTTGAATAATAAAATCAAATTGAAACATTGGAAAGATGTAGTTTGTTTTATTAATTTTCACATTGTGACAATGCGAAAATAAACAAAATGTTCCTTTCGGCCCTCCTTTCGTTCTTCTCGGCATAAAAACTGAGGAGATGGCGACGGTAGGACCCCGAAATGTTTTTTAAAATCAAAGTAGCTCACAAACACAAAATATAATAGTTATAAAAATAATCTTGTCTATGTCCGATGTGCTCTACACTATTTGAAAGCGCCAAAAATAGAGAAAAATATGTCACCATGTTTTTTAAGAATAGAAATGTTTTTTTTCTACATTTTTAACATCACTATGCTCGCGACGATAGAAATCTTTCCACAATCTGTCATTTTTGTCGATTCTTTTGCCGTTTCTACGGTGGTCATGCTATGCGGGCTGGCCGCTTTTTGGTCATAACAACCAATTAAACGAAGACGCGGGAAATATTATGGTGACATTACATTCTAGACCGAGAACTCTCTCTATACTACTCCCGAGACGTCTCCGCAATCTCGACGAGCGCCTATTATTTGTAAATTGTAATGAGACTCGTTGGTAATCCAAAATAAATATTATGCATTGTATACTCTCGGAGTTTCTCAGCGGGATTGTAGAGCCACCTGTAAAAGTCCAAGTGTGTGTGCGCAGATACAGATGCACTCTCTGTTCTCTGTTCTCACTTGGTACATATTCATCATCACATCATCATCAGCCTATAATGTTCCCACTGCTGGGACACAGGCCTCCTCTCTGTATGAGAGGGAATGGGCTATAATCCACCACGCGGGCCCAGTGCGGATTGGTACATATTGCTTATCTGGAAAATATGAATAAAGCTCTATTTGAATAGGTGGTGATCTTAGAGCAAAAGAAGAAAAGCCTTGAGGCGCAAGTCCTGAAAGCCTCGCAACAGCTGAGGAACGCTCGCAAGAATGAACAGATTCAGGGTAACTTACCTCAACGTAATGATATATTCTGAAATCGCGACTATCAGCGCACATTATGAAGAAGTATCAATGAGAAGGTTGTATGCTATTATTGGATGATATTAAACATGTTTTTCTGCTACTTATTAAACCTCATGTAATTTTTAGATTTATAAATTTTGCGCTTTCCATGTAGGTAAATAAAGGTGATATAAGATAGTCAACAATGTATTATTGTTGAATAGCTCTGAAGGATTTGTGTTTTGTGATTAAAATAGCGGTTCCAGACTAGCTTATTTTGTAGCGCGTATTTAATAAGCTCGTACCGGCTTATGCACGTACTACCGCGCTCACTGATGGTTGGCCCCTTTTCATCTTAATGCCGTAAGTAATAAGGTTGAAAGGTGGTCTACCATCAGTGAGCGCTGTAGTACACGCGGACCGCATTACGCGCTTCAAAAAATAGAACGCGCTGTTTTCGCGAGGGGCGCGCGCGGGTGGTTTTCACGCGGCTCTCGCTTATACAAGCTTATAAGCACGTCAACGCTCGTACAGTCAGTCACTCATAAGGCCCGTACTCCACCAAGGCGGAGACAAGACGAGAGGAGGGGATATATGTTGTAAACCTTCAATATAATTTCGTTATTTACGCTTCTCGTCTTCACTTTGTGAAAACGGTTGAGCAGAGAGGAGAGAAGTCTCATATTTGTTTAGACGCGCTTCCGCGCTTGGCGACCAAACAGGCAGCAGTGCACACGGGAGTCCAGAAGAGACATGAGCAGCGTGCGCTGAATGGCGTGCAGCGGTACCTAAATGAACCCTGAAGAAACATCCGGCCTATTCAATACCCATATCCACACAGCTTCCTTAGATACACCTTCCTAAGCATCTCCTCTCCTCTCCGCTTCGCGCTTCTACGTTTTGGCTGAGTCCGGGACTGAGACGCGGAGTTTTCCCTTAGTCTACGTTTGCAAAATGTTTCTGGTCATAAATCACATTGTTTAAATTTCCCTCAGAATGGATATTTGAAATAATTTTAACTGTTATTCAACTGTTATTGAAATTGTATTAAAAGTTATTTTGTTTTGTTTTCAAAGTCTTTCAATTATTATTTCATACAAAAATTCTTTCATCGGTTAAACTGCTCTAGAGCTGCACTTAAGACTTCCACATGAAAGTTAATAATTGTTATAATGTTCTATCCCCGTGTTGTCTACTGTGTGTACGTACAGAAAATAAATAATCTACAGTGTTTGGTTACCGAGAGAGGAGCTCGTGGCTAAACAATAACAGCCGCTCGGGTCGATCTTTAGGTTAAGCCGTGCTTGCCTAGGTTGGTCTGTGGTTGGGTGACCACCCATTACATACAGAGTTTCCTCCGTGCCTCGGAAAGCACGTTAAGCCGTTGGTCCCGGCTGTCATTTGAAGATCTTTGACAGTCGTTAAAGTAGTCAGTGGCCCAAAAAGTCTGACAACCAGTCTTACCAAGGGGTATCGCATTTCCCAGTAGTAACTGGGTTGTGGAGGTCAGATAGGCAGTCGCTCCATGTAAAATACTGGTATTCAGCTGCTTCCGGTTAGACTGGAAGCCGACCCCAACATAGTTGGGAAAAGGCTAGGCAGATGATGAGTGTTTGGTTACCGGTTACCGATATTTATTCTTATTATTTAATATTAGATACTCATTTCTATCGACAAATACACGTTTGTAAATACTCCTAACCCAATGGCAGCCATTTTGTATTTTTAATCGGCTGATTTAGAGTTTGTTCAATGAAATGACAATATAATTGAATCTAAGAGACCAAGAGACGTACAAATGATCTTATATTGCAAGGGTAAATAACGAGGCTATTAAATTGTTAAATAAATTTTCTTGAAAAATAAGCAAAAAAGGCTAAAAAATAAGTTCGAAATATTATCCTTTTTATATTTTCTACTCTAGTGAAAAATTAGCCCCAGAATGTTGCATATGTTTTTATATTAAATGAAATCAAACTCGGTGTCGCGCTTGCCGTTCCCTACTTGCGATTCACCACGATACATTGCGTATGAGGGAATAAAACAAATCAAATTAATTGGATTTCTATAACGTTCCTGAAATAATTTCTTATACCGGTCATCTTAGTATGATAGACCGAATTCACCCCATCAATCAGTCTGCGGAGAGCTGTCCCTTACACCTTGTAATGTAAAAACACCTGTTAAAGCTTCGTTAAAGGTCTTATCGGAAGTTCCGATATCGTAACGGAACATTAATTTCCATCTTTCAATCAAAAGTTATTGGGTGAGACGACACTAATTAAGTAACCTTCTTCGAAGTTATAGACCATCGACGAGTTTAAAGTCTCCAATATGGTTGTTTGTTTACATTTCAGGAATCGTGTTAATCCTGTACTTACATTAATGTTAAAATAATCTTGAGTAGCAAAAGTTTGTTTCGTAGTAAATGAAAAATCTCACTTATTTAGGTTAAGCCACATTTGATCCTTATTTAGGATGCATTGATTACCGGGTAAAACGGGGTGAATAGGACTGAAGGGGTGAATAGAGACAAAACTTTGAAAGGGATTTTAAAGTTGAATTGATATGATATATTAAGATTAAAAGTAAATAACTATTCACGAGTAAAGTAACTATTCACGAATAATTTGATGTAATAAAAATACAAAAAAAAGGATTTTTTCGATATTTCGGAAAATTTTGTAAAACTAAAGCCGTAAGATTTTTTTGAACATTTGTTTTGGTAGGTATTGACCCAAGCTATCACCCCCTGCAGTATGTCGTGCTATTTACTGGACACCCTGTATATATGGGACTTAAACATAATATTAGCGAAATTTGAAATTTGTGTGATGTAATAGGTCCTTCGGGGAATACAAGCGTGGTGTTGTTTATTAATGAAAATTAGAATATAGAATGAAAAACATAAATCATAAAAAAATTGATTTATTATTAGAAAAAAATTGATTATAGCTCTTCTAAATCTATTATTATGTCCACAAGAACTTAAGAGTATAAGGCACTGTTATTGTACTACATTGTTTTTTCTTCACTGACTAGTTGCACTGGTGGTTGCATTGTTATTTACTCGTAAAATCATGATGATCCTGTTTTGTGGTCTGATAGTCTGACAGATTCTGGTTGTTCGACCGTGTCTCTGGTCAGAGGGCCGTGTTTCCAACCTTCGGGGTAGCCGAATTGACGGACGTCGTCCCACCACTGTTGCTTGCCGTCAGCCCAGATGCAGTAGATGACGTTTGTGCCTACCAACACTGCAAAGCATACCCAGAAAGCCACCCGCCATTGCGCCAAAGTTGACTGGAATAAAACAAGAAGAAAGAGTTAAGTTTGATGCATGTGTCTCATTCGATCTACTGTCTAAATTAGTTCAGGGACTGTACCACCACCTCTTATTACTTTAATTTTAATTCAGTGTGGGAAAGAGATAGAAATAGACGGAGAACTCTTATCTCTTTTCCACACTGTACGCACTCTCTGTCCCCTTCTTCCTCGTCGTGCCACCAACTTGTTCCACCAGTGACACGAGAAGGAATTGTCATTCCTCGTCGTACCACTGAATGCAGATACACGCAGTGATGGTAGCTCTACTTAATTTCCTTTTAGATACCATTCTATAAACAATTGTTTATTAATGGACTGTGTTCGGTATGAGTCTGAGAGAAATGACCTGTTTAGGGTCTTGAGGTTGAACAGACTTGAAGTAGGCATGTTTCATCAAATCCTGGCTCAACCAAACAGTGATGATGCGAAGAGTCTGTTCAGGTTCATGGCCCAGATATGAACAATGTGTATTTAGGTTACGATGGGACTGACATACGCATTGCGATTATAAATGTCCCTAAATAAATAAAGAAAAAAAAAAAAAAAAACAATTGTTGTCTTAGACACAATTTTCCTGTCCCCTGGTGGATAAAATACGGAAGAGGAAAAACTAGTGTGATTAACACAATTGTACACGCTCTCGAAAAATTAATATAATGCACTTGAGTATTGTAGATAAATAAACAAGAGGCTTAATTCTTTAATGTGCCTTTTTTTACATTTGTCACCTCTTTTTTTACAATTGCCAGCGTAGGTAGATCCTACGCTGACATGACGAACAAACGAAAGAAAGTAAAGTTCCCGCAAAAAATAACCAGATTACTGCACCTTACATCATTTTTCCCGTTTGTTTTACAACAACTTTCTCCTTATACCGACTGTAGTAATCAATCTTAGCCTCAGTAACGTCAACGTGAGATAAAAACGTAACCCTTCTTGTCTTTGCAGTCGGTTAAAATAATTACGTAGTAAAACCTGCATTATATAACATGAGCGCGATAGCATGATTGTGCGACTAAGAACTGAAAAACAATTGACTATAATCCGGAAAAGAATTGCCAAATTTCCGACCTCCTATCTCGATCTATAGCGGGACATACCAGTATGACTACGAGGACATGTATATTCCTCGTAATCATACTGGTATGACAAACTAGTATGACCACGAAGAAACAGCGGTAATATGGCACACGTTTCTGTATATAAACTGTAATTATATGGGTGTTTTGGAATAGGTACTAATAATCCTAATGATTCTTCTACGTTAATTTTAATTTATTTATTTATATATTTTGTCATGTCATTCAACATTGGCCCTTCCATAAAATCGAATAATAAGTCAAATCTGTAGTAATAAACTAAGTATTCGTACGAAATCAGATTAAGAAAATAAAAGATTTTTTCCTGCCAGGGCTGCGGGACTGTTCGAAAGAGATACCGCGGCCCTGGAATACAAAGGGCAAGGAAGGATCATGGATGGGTTTTAGTCAGTACAACTCTGACACTCCCTTCCGCTCTGCCCAGAGCGGGAGAAGTCATTTGATGATTTCCCATCCGTAAAAAAAAAAAAGGATATACAGGTATTTTTGGCTCGATAGATTTTGCGATTTTGCCTCTGTTGTATCGGAATGAGTGCGGAAACAGAACTCTGATTAACGTTGGGCGTGAAGAGACCTCTTTTCAACGCTTGATTTATGCAGCAAGAGCGAGTTTTATGAACTTAAAAAAATATGTAATTATTGACCATTTAACCAATATTTTACCTACCTAGGTATAGATAATTTTTCAAGGAATTGCAATTTATTTTTAGTGCAACAAAATATTGATTCTTTTCGTATCAAATGGTGTATTTGTTGAGTTTTAGTCTATAAGAAAAAAAGCTTTTAAAAGTGGTGTAAACATTTGAACGGGCTGTCAAAGTTGGTAGACTGGGCCCTAATGGTGGAATGTATTGCTATGATGAATGGTCGATATATTTTTATACAGAAAGAAGAAGTTTACCTTAAGTATTTTTTTGTATTGACCTCTATAGCTAATCAATTTTTACACAAAAGAATACAATCGGAACGCTCATTTTACTAGGAGATATGCACTCTACAAAGGATGATATTAACTTAGTCGTTTATTCGTTTGTCGCATTCAAAAGCTCGAAATTCAAATGTGGTCCCTCGATGGGAACGCACACGTTTATTCAGAGGGATACAATAAACATTCCCACTCTATAAAAACGCCTTAAAATGTTATGCGAAATCGAATCGTAAACCAGGCTAAGTGATGTTAAATTTATTCACTCGTGAGTTTTTACGAGGTAGAAAGCACTTAACCTAGATGAAGTTGTATAGACTTACATCGGGCGTCAGTAGGCCGATTAGGTACGGTGTAATGATGCCAGCGAAGGTTGATGTCGTATTTACTAGTGACGTCAGCGTTCCCGCGTAGTTGGGCGCCAAGTCCAACGCGTTTACCTGAAAAAGTGAGTATTTTAAATTAAGGCTAACTAATATTTGGGAAAGTATTTGTTTTATTACAATAGTTTTTATTGATAAAAAGTAACAGTACGATTGTCATATTCAGTGAGCCACGAATTAAGCGTGTGCATTTTATAAAATTAAAGCCTTTCAAGAAATCTTAACGGCAGATCGGATTTGAATGAGGCAAATAGATACGCTATGATCTGGCGTGAGTAGGACAAAGGGTACTTTTTATCCTAGTAGGAGGTAGGGGTTCCCATGGAATCATTTCCGACTTACACGCGGGTGAAGCCGCAGGCAAAGGATCGGTAAGCAATAGCCAGTAGAGTTAAGAATAATCCCGATTCCCTTCGAACTATGGGCTACGTATATACGTAGTCCTATATCAAGGGGTATCAATACATATCCATGGTCCGGACCGAGAGGGAATGGGATGCCGTCACCTCCTTCTGCGAAGCAGTCATGCTAGCGAAGGAGGTGGCGGAGCGTGAGAGGGAGAGAACCTCATCCCAACCGCCGCGGGAGACGCCCCGGGCGTCAGGGATCACGTGGTGGCTTTCTAGACGGTGAGTAATGGGCTAGCTAGCCGTCCGTCCATCTTTTGACGACAGGCCGTGTTCGTTCGTGTTCCACGCGCGCCTCAAAGAGATGTCAGCAGACCCGCAAGGGCCGATGCCTGCCAGGGCTGCGGGACTATTTGAAAGAGATACCACGGCCCTGGAACACAAAAGGCAAGGAAGGACCATAGATGGATTTTAGTCAGTACAAGTCTGACACTCCCTTCCGCTTTGCCCAGAGCGGGAGAAGTTATTTAATGATTTCCCATCCGTAAAAAAAAAGAAAATGGATATCAATACATATTTAATGGGATTGGCGCGCTCAAACTAAGTATTTTTATAACTTCTTTCCTTCGCTTTTTTTAGCACAAAATAGTGAAAACAATTCATTATTGTCTACACCTATCTCCAAGGTTTGGTAAAGATGAGAAATATTTTCTCCTGTATTAATCCGTTGAGAGGATTAATTAGAAGTACACGTTTGTTAAACAACAATAATCCCCCGGAAAAACCCGGGGCGACCCCGACAAAAGCCCCTTTTCCCAAACAACACTGTGCAAACAAAGGAACTTAACTTATTATCTCATTAAGCATCTTTATACTGCCGAAAGTGCAGTTATACGGGTGGAAGAAAACCACAAAACGTTTTTGAGGGTCGACTCTTGACTCTTGACATGACATGACTCTTGGGACTACACCCACCACCTCTCATAGCAGATGATCCTTTAATCGAGATGTGATTATGTAGGACGAACAGCTTCATCTCTTTCACACACTGAATTAAGATTAAAATATTATTGGTATAAGAGGTGGTGGTAAGCCCTCGGATCCTCGGGAATAACATAATACAAGCTTTCTAGATTATGAAAAATTTAGAAATACTTTCTCCAATCTTAACAAATAGCGGACGAAGCAGCGGGCTTAAGCTAGTTAATAAAATTTGAAAGTACGACTCTGTTAAAGATTGTTAAGATCGCCAGTCGTTTTACACGTGCAGCCTGTGGACCAAGTATACCCAGCGGGCATACAGCGACCTACGCGTACAGTACAGTAACTCATTCAGGGTGCTTTTGAGGTTGCTGTGGCGAGCGAAGTAGCGCGTCAGGGATATTCGCGGAAGCGTGCGGGTTCGGCGCGATTATGCGGAAGCGATGGGCTTCCATGATGGTGCGCTTGCGCTCGTCCTCCAATGGCATCCTGAATGTGTTTTTAGACCGGTGGGACTCTCTCCTCTTGCGAAGGTGGGTAGAAGTCCTTTTCCCAATAGACTGGTGTACCATCGGACGAACAGTTCAATGGTTCATTAGTTGTGTATAATTATTAGTTTAATTTAATACTAACATTAGGCTAAGTTATTGTTTTCTGAAATAAATATTATATATTATTATCTTAGCTTAAACAAAATGTGTTGGCGGGTTTTCCGTGTTCCGACGTTTTAGAATTAATTATTCACTTGACTAACAAGTGAATAATTAATTCTAAAAACGTCGCCATTACTTAGACGGTGTTATAGAGGCTCGTACCTTCATGCCGCTATAGAAACCTCCCATGAGGGCCATAGACAGAACGAAGTAGACCATCGCAGCAGTTCTATCACAACCGGCGTAGGATGCCAGTATAATACAAATGGCAGGACCGCTGGCAGCTGTAATTAAAAAATGACTGATTAGTTTTTAATTCACTTTATTTTTTTGTATTTTTTTTATGCTCTAGTCTAAGGCAGAGTTCTCTAAACGAAATTTGTAAGTGCTTTCAACTGTTTTTCTTTTCTTGTAAGCTGAAGCCTGAAAGGCCGAAATCTATGAACGTCAAATAACAGTAAAATGCACCGACTAATTTACATTTATTGAATTTTCACGCCTAAACCACTGAACCGAACATCCTGTAACTTTGCATATTCGTTGTCAAAAAAACCATCAGTAGTTCAATCATGCAATTGTAATCCAAATGTGTTATACAAAACGTTGATATAGAAGGAATCACCTTAAGGTGGAAGCGTACGGGTAGCCCGCGAAATTCAAAATTTCTTACGTTTTTGCAATTTGCAGGTCAGTGTCAGGTTGCATGTTGATGGAAAATGAGTCGCGCTAGTAACATTCATTGAATAGGGTTACGTGAACTTAGAGGATTATATTGATGACTTTCATGATTGTAATTTTGTAACTACTCACGTGTTACTAGCGCCACTCCTTTTTCATCAACGTGCAACAGGTTGCACGTTGATGAAAAATGAGTGGCGCTAGTCAGTGTCAGGACACTGACTTGCAAATTGCAAAAAACATAATTAAATTTGTATTTCGCGGGCTACTCTTACCCCCTTAGAAATTGTCCAACTCAAACTACTTAAGGTTGAGTTGGACAATTTCTCAACTTCAAATTCTCAATTTATTTAGCAACTGTGTTTAACGCTACATACCAATAGTTGTGTGAATAATTCTTCCAGTCTTGATGGTATGCCATCCTTTCTTGATACAAATATCACAGACCAAACCGAAGAGAAAGGAGGACACCCACATAGCGATATAAGGCAAAGCGGTGAGTGTGCCGGTGGTTGCGATATTGAACTTCAGAACGTCGTGAGAATATTTAGGAAGATCTGTCACCATTGTATAGTAACCCCAGTCGTGCCCAACCTGGAAGCAAAACATTAAACTTAATCACTTAGGTGAACAAATGGGACGACTAGACTTGGGCTGCTTTTTTGCGGCTGAATTACGGAATCTACTTATTTAATCAAATCGATAAGGTCAAAGGAATAGATAAAATCTCGTTAATGAAATAAAATGATATTCGAGTTAGACGTATCGTAACACAGAATAACTCTTTGTAAGCGTAAATTAGTTTTAATGAAATAAAAGGTTTGAAAAATAAAATAAATTTTTGTTTGAAGCGTGGCATAGTTCCCATCCGCCATTTTTTTTAAACGTGTCTATGAATCTACATAGTATAATTTGATTGCACTAGCACTTTTCTAACTAATTTCTTCACACTCAAGCTAAATTGAAACTTTATTCTAATATATTATTATTACTTTTTAAATACATAATACTGCTTATTAAGGTATGGTATAGTCGTAAAATAATGCAATTTGAAAAGGTGGTTAATTAGTAATGTCTTTTTAATCTAAACAATATCCAGAAACGAAGGCTTGTTCTACGTGAAAAACAATGATAGTTTTGTTCTGGTTAAACATTTCAGAAACTAAATTTGAAGGAATTTTAATCGATTTAAAAATGGTACGCCTCGTGTGTCATCGCCACACGTTAAAAAATTGATGACACGACTGTCGTGCCATTCGCAACGAATCAGATACAAGCCAGATTTTTGCTTTTGTTTTATTGTATCAGATGGCAGCATAATTTCGCATTAAGTTGCTTTACTTTAGTTAAAAAAGGGAAATTTTACGGTAGATCGTACCCTATACCTACATCTGATATGATAATAGTAATTGGAGTACGAATAATGATCCCTCAAATTACGTAGTCGTATACACGAGACGATCAATAACGCCTTGGCAACGCATTGACAGCTCAACGTAGCTCAACACGCTAACACGCTCCCAAGAAGCGTATAATATTCATCTAAATATTCCATCAAATTAAGACTCTCATCATTATTTATTCATTTGATTTTCTTCATATAAATGCTTGCTCCCATTCGCTTCTCGAAACTAGGGTACATTGTTAGAAGTATATTAACATTAGTATGGGTGAGGGAATGCCCTGGAAAAGCGAGGAATACTGATATGATGTTTGCTAGACATATATGGAATGGTTTGAAAGGCATGGTACCGCCGATCTTAAATATTATTTGGGTTGATGATAGGATCATGTAACATGATGATTGTACCTATCGCCTGTTTTGCGCTTGCTCTATGAACACGGAACTTGACCTTATAGGTACTTGAATCCTCAGTCCAAGCATACTTTTTATGGAACTTCATACTACAACACACTTTCATAAGCATAGTAACGGCATCGCCCCGGCCTAGGATTAATTACTAAACAGTCGCCGAACAAAGTAACGTTTAGTCACATTGTGAAAAATTGCATTTTCTCTACTCACTTGTTATCTAATTATACTAAGGTATACTTAAAACACGTTCTTTAACTATATTCTAATGTTCACAATACACTTTACAGGGTGGAAGGGGCACCGGCATACAAACGGTTCACAAACATGCGTCATGCTCGTAAACTGGCGCCGTCAGAAGCGACTAGTCATCACTTTGCTGCCATGGTTTATTTTATTTTTAAATTGTTGATTAAGTATATATTTTTACTATAGAATCTCTTAACTAACACGTCTTTCTACATCGTTCTCTCATACATATATATGTCGCATCCAGGTACTTAAAAACTGATTGCAATGGTTTTCTCCACAGCCACAGTCGCTGGAGTGTGTAACTTGTGGCCCAAACATTAGGGACTGAGTCCACGGTTGACCGACTCACAGCGATTGTTCAAACGCTGAGTAATCTACATGACGGAGCGGTTCGGGTGGCTAACGTTACTGACGTATCGTTAACGATTTTTGTACGCCGTCTGCGACGAATGCTATTTATCCTTCCGTTTAGAGGCCCTTTCGAATCGTCACGTGTTACTTCTCTTGTGTCGTTGCGTTGATAAACACTTTTTGACAGTCATTCGCACTGATCTTTTTTTTCAAAAATATTCGTTTATTTATTATTCCGATATGTTTTTATCTTTTGGAAACGTTACATTATTTTACATACAATTTAGATTTTTAAATTATTTTTGTAAATAAATGAATCCAACTAATGGGTCTGGTAGTGATCACAACGATACTTGCCTTTGGCTTCTTAATGAGAATAATATCTATAAAAAAATTATAGTTCTAGGTAGTAAATGGTTAGGATTAACATTAAAACTTTAATGTAGAAGAAGGCCGTCACCCAGCCCAATTCCACAGCTGCTGTGGTTTAGCTCGAGTAAATCGTGAACAGACCCGTCTTTTTCTTATTTTTTTAAGACCAGTAACGTTTTCTAAGCAGGATAACTTGCCTATACAGTGTGTTTGGCTACCAGTTACCGATACCTTAAGGGCATATTATATACTCATTTCAAATACAAATAGACGTCTAAAAATACTCTTGTATTTATAAACGTGTATTTGTCGATTGAAATTATTCTATACTTATGCTTATTTTTGTTTTCAGGAAAATTTATTTAATAACCTCGGCGTTTACCCTTGCAATAAGATCGCGCGTCGACGCGTCTCTAGTTCTGTTAGATTCAAAGACATTAGCATTTCATTGAACATAATCTAGATCCCAATTAGGTTGGGTTTGAGAAATGAGTATATAATATGCCCTTAAATTATCGGTAACCGGTAGCCAAACACACTGTATATAGCAGCATTAAGTTGTGGAGACAATATTCAGAATTTAAATTTTTTGGAGAACCCTTATAATATAAAGGGTGCAAAAAGACTCTTAATGAAGCCGAAAGGCACTTGTTCTCCCCGTCATTGCAATATTTTTTTTGTTCTCCACCATACCTGGGAACCTTCTAGTTACATAGATATGGGGGTCAAAGTTCCAACTTTCACAAGTTTTTTTTTTAATGTTTTTTTTTACTTAAGACACCTTCACAACCCCCGTACTTCTCAATCCATACATCAGCACAATATTTTGAATGCGTCACATTGAGTCCTATCGTAAAACGTGATATTTCACCCCAAAAAAAAGTCGTTTCCCAGCAATAATTTTTGCGTAAAGTTACTTAGCTTGATGTAGAGAATGCTTGGTTGATGGCTTCGTGAAGAGTCCGTTTACTCCCTGTATACCTAGTACTCGTATAAGTATGTCAATTTTGTGGTTAGTGTACCAATCAAAGTTACGTAAGTAATTACTTTTGTTGATGGTATGTTTCTAAAATGGGGACAAGCATTGTAGTTTTGTTACTAGGTCAAATCAAATCTTTCATGCCATGACAGTTTTATACTGTTGAATTTGAACATGCGATCATCACGCACACGCGAGCGTTGCACCTCAACGTGAGTCGCATTGGAGAAGGCGCTTTTCGGTTTTCCTAACAAATGAGTGATATGAACGTGACGAATACGTATTCGCGCGACCTTTCACTTTGGTTAAGACGCGGGGTGTGGGTAGGTCCAATCTCCTTTACAGGTCCAAGGGACCTTGCGCACTACGCGGCCATGACCACAAGTTTTGGCCGCAGAAGCTTCAACCAGGAAGAAAGTTTTGTCGAAAAACCGAGCGTCCGACCAATGTTGTTCAAGATAGCGGCCTGCCATGTGTCAAGTCGTAGTCGCAGACGAAAATACGTCTGCCATTGTATTTTACCCGCAACATACCCGAGAGAGGTGACAGGGGTCATAAGTTTCGCACATTTAAAGATATTTACATAACAACACAGAAATGAAATATGTAGATAAGACAGTAAACCTACTTAAGTAAGTCATCATCATCATCATTCTCCTGCCAACCAAGAACTCCCAACCCAACTTATCCAACCAACCAACTCACTACTACATATCCTCCCAACTTATTTGGAGTCGGCGCAGCATATCTTCTTCTTCCATACTTCCCTATTATTCGTCATCTCAGCAGTCACCTCCTTTCTAGCCATATACTACTAATAATGATATGGTTATGTAAACCTACTAAGTAAGTAGGTATACTATAAATTTATAACAGGGCTAAGCCAACATCCGAATCAGTATTAACATCAAAAGGCATTATTTAGTAAACAACGCTCATAGACGACCTTCAATAACCCGTGCTAAGTACAACATAAAACTCATTCAGAAGGCCAACTCAAGGTTTCCCATTACATTATCACGCCTGAAATCCTTGAAGGGTTAAGCAGAGATATATCTAATCCTCATAATGCACTCACATTTCGCGAGTTATGTTCAAGTCCTATGTAATAGGGTGCAACCTTATTGCTATCAATCGAGTACAAATCCAAATTCCATGACTGCAACTGAGAACTTCCTTATGGAACAACCAATAATAATGTTATCCGACCTGGGGATCGAATCCAGGGCCTCTGCTGGTGGGGGTACTTTTTTTTGTGTGGTGGGACGAGTTCGGACAGAGGTCTGTTTGTATTGAAGGTTTCCTAATTTTTGTGAGCATACAATTTTATGATGAGTGTGTGCATATTTGCACGGTAAAACTCTAATGAGTTTATGTTGGCACAACTTGAATAAATAAAATGAATGTGTACTACTGAATAAATAAAAAAATATATAATTTTTCCCCTCCTGGACTCCCATTACAGTCGAATCTACCGAAGCATTTGCAATAGAAACTAGTAATGACACTGCGGTATTTAATGGTGATCGCGATGCGTCGCCTTCGATATTTGAACCATTTAAACAATAATTTTCGCAAGCCTGCGCGTGTCTTTATGCATTATCTGCACAAAAAGTGAAATGGATTTTCCGTCACTAATTGCAAGTTGTAGTAATTTGACTTACTGCCATCTTTTCTGTATGTTTGCTATTCGGTGTTTCTGTTTTATAATACAGTCAAGGTCTCGCAGTTATGACGAGGCGATTAGACAATATCTCATTAAGTACCCACGTGAGCAAAGTTATGTATGTCTTTAAATTATTGTTTTGAAATTATTCTGTGCAGAGATTATTTAAACTGATATAATTTAAATAATAATATGCCTAACTGTGGTACTCATAAGCACGTTACAAAGTGATAGTTTTTCGTGATAAAGTGGTAGTTTGGCGTGATATAGTGGTGATAAATTTGTAGCA
Source organism: Lycophotia porphyrea (assembly GCA_950005105.1). Taxonomy (NCBI): domain Eukaryota; kingdom Metazoa; phylum Arthropoda; class Insecta; order Lepidoptera; family Noctuidae; genus Lycophotia; species Lycophotia porphyrea. The sequence goes on from OX465389.1 coordinate 12,110,018, forward strand.
AATTTAATTAGCTTTCATTTTTTTTTTTTTTTTACTTAATGCTAGTTAACAAAACAGGAAGGTGTTGCAACCAGCACCCTTACTAAGTTATGAAATAACTTGTATTAAGGGCAGTGGTTCAAGCCCATACATATTTCAGTTACACAAAATAATTGCAGGCAGAGCAAGTGTTTTAAAACTAAAGTTAACATAAAGCCATAATTGAAGAATTCTGAATTTATTTATTATTTTATTTATTTGACATTTGGATTATTCGTGTGTGTATGTGTTTGTGTATGTGTGTGTGTGTGCGTGTGAGAGTGTGTGTATGCAGTGGTGATGCGTGTGTGTTCTGTCGGTGCAGAATGTTTGTTATGTTCTCGATGGAGGGTCCTCTCCAATTTCAGCATTGAGGTCTTAGGAGCACCACCCCAGGCAGAAACACAATATGATAGGAGTGATTGACAGAGAGCAAAGTAGACTCTTTTGACAATCCGTGCCTCTGCCACATGACGAAGAGTTTTGAATACGAATATTAGTTTTCTAACCCTTGCTGTCAGCAGATCTATGTGGGCTGTGAAGCTCAGATTGGCATCAAGAGTCACCCCGAGGTATTTGACTGTGGGGGTACGGGCGAGTTTAGGGCAAGAGCAAGCTGCGGGGCCTGGGCAAACGGTTGAGTGAGCAATTAGGGTGTATGAGTTCGGCGGCTGTGTAGACTGGCGTAGGGTAAAGCAGATTATTTTTGTTTTATCCGTATTGAGGGTAAGTTGGCTCTCATTAAGCCAATTTAGAACTTGATCTAGTCCTCTCTGCGCCGCGGCAAAAGCTTCGTCCCAGGAATCGCCAATGAAAGTGAGTGCAGTGTCATCAGCAAAGGCCGAGATCTTTCCATTTTGGAGATTTTGCATAGAGTGATCATGTCGCTAAGACACATAGTTTCCGAGATATAAGCGGAAAACCGAAAAATGGGACATTCAAACCCCTCCCTTTCCCCTCGGTTCAAAGGGTACGGGAGGGGACTTTTGATATGTTCACCTCCTAACTAGTTCAAACAATGTTACAAAGTTAAAAATAGTGTTCCAAACATTTCCCTTTATAGCTTTTCGTTGCCTGGCGCCCAAATGGATAAAGTGAGTTTTTGTGGCGCCAGTTACAGAAAAGTTGAAAGGGAATCTGAATACTGTCTTGGCATGGACATAAGGATGGCCGAATCAAATGTGACTTAAAGAGTGATGAATATAATTTTTGATGGATGGAGAGGGAGAAGAAGATCAAGGAAACAATGGAAGGATTGTGTGAGCAAATATGCAAGAAAAAGGTTTAAATGATGGCGTGACGGTTGACAAGAGAGAATGGAAGAAACAAAACGTTTTGCGCTGACCCTAAGTAACATGGGGCAGGATCATTAAGATGAAAGGTTTTCCCCCTGGGTGGAGCACGGGGGCTTAGGGTGGTGACTTAGGGTCTAAATGCAGTAAATTTTTTCCCTTTATGATTAAATAAATCTAATCAATTATTTAACAGGAGTGATTTTAACGTCTATTTCCAGTTGTCACCGCCCGGCTTAGTCACCACTGGCGACGAACGAGAAAATAATTTCCCATTTGTTGCCACCGATATAATGCCATGAAACGACTTCTTCCAAGCAACTCTAGATTTTGGTACTCCAAGTTAACTGAAATTGTCTTGTGTAAACTTAGCCCAGCAAAACTACTAGGCTAGAAGAGGTTCAAGGTGGTATGTATTTTAATAATTCTGGGTAGGTGAGCAATGTACATATACTATGACTGAATTACCTTCTTTAATTAATGTTAGCCTAGTATTTTATCAAAGGTAATTTATCAAATTGAATAACTTTTATTGATGCTCCATTACCTACCTTCGACCAAAGATATTTCAAAGTAAATTTTAATTACTTGACTGTACTAATCCTCAGTTGCGCTCAGGTGGAGAACCTTGGTGAAGCACGGGTCCGGACCCGTGTTGGGTACGCAAGTAGGCTGGAGATTATTACCCTTTTTTTTTTACGGATGGGAAATCTTCAAATGACTTCTCCTGCTCTGGGCAGAGCGGAAGGGAGTGTCAGACTTGTACTGACTAAAACCCATCCATGTTCCTTCGTTGCCCTGTGTGTTCCAGGGCCGCGGTATCTCTTTCCAACAGCCCGCAGCCCTGGCAGGCATCGGCCCTTGCAGGCCCCTCCCTGTTTACTGACATCTCTTTGAGGCGCGCGTGGAACATGAACGCGCCCTCTACACGGCCACGGGTCTACACGGAATAATAAATGTGACTGCTACGCAATTGTGGTCTGTAATCGTTCTAACTTACGTAATTGTGACTTAGTTCGCGCATTCGTTGTTGTTTTAATTCTAATTTTATAATAGACTCAATTAATTTATGTGGAGTCAGTAGATGAAAATATGAATCAGTTCAGTTTCTTATGAAAAGTTTGGTGGTTAGAAATATCGATTTATAAAATGATACCTACAATAATAATGAGTCACACCAACACATTGAAATAATAATTTAAAGTCACATTTAATGCGCGTACTCGTGCAAACAATAACAGTTTCTATTTCATTAAAATCGGGCCAAGATTTCCAAAGTTTTAGCGTTGTGAAGTTTTACCGCTTTTTTTTTAATTTTACGCTGCGAGTGTCATGTCCGATTGCGGATGAAGCGGAGTGTTTACATTCATTTTGATTTGTAAAGTGGTTTGCACTTATTATTTCGACTAGCAGCTCGCAGAGTCGCAGTGTAACGTCACACGTTAGTCGGATTCTTCCGCGGAGGCCGTACTTTAACGTTTAAAATTTCAGTCATTTTTGAAAGAAAAAACAGATTCTTTTTTCTCGAGGTACCTATTTTTTAGACATGCTAATAACAAAAACACATTGGTGTATGTGACTCATTGTAGGTAATGTATAATATCCATTACAAATTAATCATCTTGATATTATTATGGCTTAATCGGTGCATTATTTAGTTTTGTAAAGTGATTGATAGCATCCGAATTGACGATGTAGAACTATCTACAATTATACAACATTTTAATAACTGTAAGAATCACAGAACAGAAAGAACAAAAATACCTTTGATTCAGCATAAAGCGTTAACAATGGCTATCTGACATTCGGTGATCGCGTTACACATTCTCGAATGTTATAATTTAAGTTGCTTATCCTGTGGATTCCTGTGTTATGAAAGCTAAGAGCAGTCGCCTCTACAATGTGCATCTGGATTGAGGGCTCATTTTTTAAACCTTTGAGAAACGAAACAAGACTTATAGGGAATTTACTTAAAAATTGGTAAAACTTAAAACAATGGACCATGAATTTCTTAAACGTGAATTAAAAAAGTTATGATTACTTTCAACAATCAAGCCTTGTTAAACTTTATTTAGATTAGGCTTCGAGTTCTCAATGGTTCAGCTATTCACAGTCTTAATGCAAAATGAACATTAGTTATTTTTATAACCCATCATGATCCTGTAACATATAAAGACTTTTGTTCTGTGGATTTTACAAGTCACAATAAGACATTCTTCCTAAAGTATTTAAATAAAGTCTCCTTTATTTGAAACTACTTGGCAACTGAGTTCGTTAATGGATGAGACTTGCCACGATATAAGAGATGAAGACTAAACCATAATCACATCCGGCACGCCAGAGCTCAGTTCGTCACCATAGACACCTATCCTGGAGGTACATCAGCTCGCTATATTATGGTACTATTAACTTCAAGCATGGAGTTTGTTGTCCGTTCTTCAGATCTACGTTTGGGAATGGGCAACTACAGTACTTTCACAGTTTTTATGCCTTGAGACTGGGACTGTTGCTAAATTTGATTGTTGTGTTTGTTTCGACAATTCAAAAGTCTGTAACTGGCCTACTTGAAATAAATGTTTTGTTAATAATTGATTTTGATTTTGCTCCAAACAGTCGGTAACCTTGTCTTCTGATTAGCCAGCATGACTTTTGAGTTAATTAAGAGTTAACTGAGGAGGAGCTCATAATTAAACAATAACAGTCTCACAGTCGCCAAGGCTATGCCGCGCCTACCTAGGTCGGTCCATAGATGGGCCACCACCCATCACTCACCGAGCCTCCCCCGTGCCTTGAAAAGCAGGCTAGGCCGCTAGGCCCGACTGGCACTAGCTGACCCCCAGTGAGCTTCATTTGACCTTAATTGTCTCGGTTCTTTTCTATTGGTTGCCACTGTTGATTCTAAATTTCAGGAGTTACACCGGTTTGAGAATAGTGTGGCAGGCTTTAGTTGACACCCGACAGTCGCCACCAGCAGTCAGTGGCCCGAACGTCCGACAACCAGTCCCACCAAGGGGCACCGCACCAAACCGGGCTGCGGCCAGACAGGCTGTCACCCCATATAAAACACCGCACCCGGCCGGACCGGACACACAGACTCCAACACAGTTGGGAAAAGGCTAGGCAGATGATAACTTTTGAATTAATTGTTACCCTCCGATTTTTCTACATCCGGAACAGTTTAATTTCAATTATTTGAAAACATTGACATTTACTTTAATAATAATCTTGCAGTCTCGCTCTGACGCGTCGTGTTTACATTGAGGAGTTTTTCGCTTTTACCGGAAAAGCACGTAAAACAAATTACAACAAAACAAAACAGTTGCAATGCCCAAAGGGGCATAAAATACAGTGATACTTAGCACATCCATTTTTCGCGAAAACTATCAAAACAGCGTCCTGCTACCATAATTGTCCTTAATAATATAATCGGAGTAATTCTAACGGTAAGGAGGATCTCAATTTCAGTTCAAGTATATTTCTGTTTACATTTACCGACTCGGTAGTCATGGTTAAAATGTCATTCAGTTGGGGTACTTGAACCAACATAAACCGCGTAATCATAATAATTGTTATCACTCTATGATATCAATGAATTCATATTCGACACGGGAATCGATTCCAGAACCCAACGCTCAGCAGCCGCGCCTGCGACCACGAGCCCAACGGGCGATCGGGTAGATCGTAGTTAAACATCATCATCAAAGCAATAAAATTAAGTTGCACCATGACATCACGCCTGTAAAAGCATGGGTAAGGCAGCAATACACCCAAGAGTGCCCTCCACCCAACCCGGGAATCGAACCCAGAACCATCCAGCCGTCGTGCTCGCGACCACGATAACCCAACGGGCTAACATAGACCACAACATGATCAAAACAACAAAAGTCAAGTAGCATGAACACTTGCATAACCCAAACCCACATTGCACCAAACCAAGAAATAATGTGTCATCATAGAAACATTGCTTGGTAGGTGCTTATAAAATGGTAACGACTCACCGGAAACACTTTCACTTCTGAGCACTAAGGAACTTCCAATATTTAAAAATAAACTACGTAAATTCTTAACTGAGAAAGCATACTACACGATCCAAGATTTCTTGAATCATTAATTAAATTGTTGACCATGTATTAATTTTATTGTTTATTGATATTTTGACATTTAATAACTTTTTTGACATGTAAAATAATTTTAAATGTACTTATTGCCACTACATAATTATTGTATGCCTATTAGGCAGGATATATTGAAACTTAAATTTATTGTCTACACCAGTAACTAACATATTATGCCCACAATAAAATATTTTGAATTTGAATTTGAATTTCACTCAAACACTCTTTTTCACGTCTTAGCCAGACAGGCAGCATGACGTGAAAGTCACCTCATGCTAATGAAACCCTCATCATCACAAAATTGTGCATCGTGCACGTCTGTCTATAAGGGAATCGAACCCTACAAAACGAAACAACGCAACGGCTCGGCCAGTTGTTTCATGCGTGAATAGGTATCAAAGCAACTATGTTGCAGCTCTGTTTTTCGAACAGCCCACACCATTATCTATTCGCACTGTTTTCACTTTGATTTCTCAGCCCGCTTGTACCTCACTTCTGATGACGCATTCAGGTACTTAGGACCCCGGCCAGGGCGTAGTAAGTGACATATATAAAGCCAGAAGTTGTGGGCGCAGAATGGGATACGGGTAAACTAGGGAAATATCTCCTTTAACTTGTACGCAGTTCATTGTTACAGAGTCAATTACTAACGCTAGTAGCGTTAGTAATTGACTCTGTAACAATGACTAAATACTCTGAACTTAAAAAGAAACACATAGCAGCTCCTAGACCAGTATGTGTCGCGACCACGTCCGAACGATCACTGTCGATTCTTTCTTTGGAACCATGGTCGTATGGTATCAGACACCATACCTTTCAGGGTCAGCACAACGCCTAACAAAGGCGCTTGTGTTTAATTTTAAGTAGGTACATTACTGATACGGATCCGACATACATTATGTCATCAAGATAAAAAAAATGTGTTGCCAGAAGACATCTCGAATGACAGATAAAGATGAGGAAAAATACTTTGAGCATGTAGAATCTTTCCGCTCATAACAAAAAGAGGTTTATCAGCTAGTTCCTTAAAGGAGTTGGAAGATTTATGTATGAATCGTAGCATGCCTATAACTTCCACCATTTCATTTTATTTCCAAAATAGCGGCCACGCATAAAACCCGTGTTAAAATATAGCTGGTATCAATACAAAAATGTTTTGTATGAGACAATCTTCTAAAGCGTCACATTTGCGGAAGGAAGGAACATGGATGGGTTTTAGTCAGTACAAGTCTGACACTCCCTTCCGCTCTGCCCAGAGCGGGAAAAGTCATTTGACTATTTCCCATCCGTAAAAAAAAAGGGCTACCAATGATGATCATGACTTACCGCAGCCCAAACAAGCGCCCACACCGGTGCTGACCGCAGTAACGCCTTCCAAGGCACCGGGTCTTTATTGTCAATACTCTCAGAAGTAGTTACATTGTTGTTTAAGTACGTGAGTTCCTTCTTAGATATGTACGGGTGGCTGTTCGGTGTGCTGAAGCAGAACATACTCTGAAAAAGAAAAAAAAAAGAGAATATTTATATACATTGGGAATTTATGCTGCGAGCACGAAACTACTACATGCACAAATTGCGTGCAGAGAGCTTACTGCTTGCCGTGCGTCGGTACCTTATCGAGGTTTTACAAATTGAATATAATTTTGTGAGGATCAGCTATATGTCATGTTGACTGTAGGTGACCTGGTGGACGCTACTGATGGTACCAAAGTCGTAACAAATTCTAGACTGATCCAATTTTGATTGCCATCGACACAAAGAGTATGAACTACATATTATTATGTAAGGGCAAGCCCTTTTTTAAGCTACAAGATGAAAAAATAAATAGGCGAGAAAACATAGCTTTTTCATTTTATTTAACCCTCTTGTTAGTCTAGAAACTACGGACTGGCTGGGTTTAAGTTAATCATCAAGTCATAACACAATAAAATGTAGCAAAATATTCAAATTATTTATATTAAAACATAGAAGAAATAAAAGCACTATACAGAAATCAAAACAAACGATAAACGCTGATTTCAAGTCAACACCAATCACTCAACATTAATTTATGTTACGACAAGTGGTCATAAAATGGCCGTAAAGCTGGCCATCAATTTACGCAAGTTTATTCTGTTCTAAAAGTATTTGATGAAAGTGTAAACAAACCCTGTTTAGGTTAGGTTAGGTACGACTTAAGCAACTTTACCCTAAATTAATTCTCACGTTATCATTGAAAATGATAGTACATACATTCATCAACGTTTTAATGTTTGATTTTTGATTATTTAATCGCAACTGAATAATCACCAACTAAATTAAGGTTATAAAAGTAACCTTAATAGTCAAATGAAAAACATTTTTAAAGTGATTTTTGGTTTAAGTTTTCACTTAATAAACAAAACACAAACCTCTTTTTTTCGTTTTTACATTTTCATCGAATACTACACACAATCTTGGAACAGACTTTACAAAAGTACCTACACGCCAATAATTGCGGTTATTGGTACATACAGATTACGTGCCCATTAATTTTATGCACAGCTTTTGTGCCTATTTTTTTATATAAGTATTTCTTCTTTTATTAATTGGGTTAGTCACTCCGGCGACGGTGACTAATTTGCTTTTGGACGCAGTTTCTTTAAGCTGATGTTGGCAATTGCTTGTTTTGATACCATAACCCTTCTTTGTAATAGGTTTTTTTTTTGGTATTTTGCGTTTCTAGACTGTACAGTCAATTTGAAGATGTACAGACGCCAGCACATCAAGCTGCCCGAAACTGTCAAAGTTTCCCAATCAACCTTAACTCTAATGCTTTAGCGATAAAGCTGATAATCTATTAAAGAAATTTGACAGATTGTAGTAGTTTGATGTGCTGGCGTCTGTACCTTTCTCTAACATTTACTATGGTAACTATTTACATAAGTATGATAGTCTGCTGGGAGTGCTGGGTGGATATTAATTGAAAATAGTTCTCCACATAACAACAGCGCTTTTTGAACAAAAATAAATGTAATATGTAGTAACCTAGTTCCCACTTAGGCTTTGGCTTTTACGCTCCTCTAGTTTTCTTACGAATATAAAAATTTTCTACTAAGTCAGCATACTCACTTAATTATCTTTTTTTTTTACGTTCCTTCCTCACACACACAAACATATAAATGACTTAGAGAAAATTAACTTACCCATAGCAAGAACCACAAAATACCGAATCCTCCAAAGAAGTAGAACACATATGACCAGTCTCTGCCATCAGCCAATAACACTCCTGACATGAAGGAGCCAAAGATGTTGCCTATTTGAGAACCTCCGAACACAAGTGCTCCTTGGAACGACCGCTCATGGGGAGGGACCCACCTCGCCAACATTATCATAAGCGCAGGCATCGTGGGACCCTGTGGAAGTAATATGACGTTTTAATACATATACCACCACCCTGGTCACCACACTATTTAACGTTAAGAGAGGCATATTTTAATCTCATTAGCATCAGGAGTAACACAAAGCCCTGTCAAAATACACATCGTTTTTTCATTGTATTTTATTCATATATAGCTGACAACGATTCTAAAATTCGCCGAAAATACGTATAATTTTTAGAACTTTTGTCTATTTTTACAGTAAGAATATTTCATGACTCATTATTGTTCAAGACAAAAAATAAATGTTAAAAGCTTAATTACAGTGAAAACAATAACGTCTAGAAAGTAGGTCAAGGGGTTTTTTTACGGTTGAAAACAAATTGCTGTTGTGTTTCATCTTGAATAAATAATTAGCATATTTTGTTCGCGCGCCATTCCTGATAAGTTGTAGCCGAGCATAATAAAAGTATGACCCTGACCCGTTTGTAGCTTGCGGCTAAAAGTACAGGCATACATATAACCATAAATGTAATTAGAATTGCCAGTTAAACTAATTTATTCGTTGAGTATTGATACACGACTCGATTTTACGTTCTTGTTTTCTAATGCTAGGATCACACACGTACCTTAGTTGCTGACAACTTTTTAAAAGCAAAATATCACGTTTACACAAATTTTGATATCACAATAGCGACAAATTGGCTTTTAATCACCATTCTCAGATTTAAAAAAAAAAATACAGTTAGCAAGAAAATGGGCATTTTACTCGAAAAAAAAAAGATGTTAATCGATCCTGTTACTGATATAAAGCTCACTCGAAATCATTGTAGGTTCTAAGAAAGAATTTGTGAAACTGAAAAAAAAATACAACTCAAATGGTCACGAAGACACTTTAGGTTTTTTGCGATTTCTGACTTTTTAGTACTACTCCAACGATGGTTGGTCCGCTAGAAGTTTTTGATCAGTATCAGAAACATGATCGCTTAACATCAAAAAAATATTTTTGGTTAATATTTTCAAACACAAACACACAAAACAAAAACAAACTTACCTACACAAAAAAATATTTTTGGTTAATATGTATGGAAAAAGATTTTTGTAATTTCTGACTTTTTCAGTACTTACTTGATCAGTATTAGAAACAGGATCGATTGGCATCAAAAAAATGCTTTGTGTAAAATGGTCATTTTCTTGTTAAATGTAGTTTTTTTTTTTAAATCTGTGAACGGTGACCAAAATTTCACGAAAAATTATGGATAGTCTCCTAATACCATTTAAGTGTAGCTGCAACGGTTAAGATAGTTCCCCTTACTGCCCCGGTGAATGTATCCACCGTGTAAAACTAGATTATTTCGCCTGATGTGCATGCTCTTGATCTCAATTTCCCTAGTTGGAAACCGATGAATAAGATCTACAATGGAACAAGCATGCCTAGAAAAAACATCTTTTCTCTCTAGGTAAAATATAAGACTCACCTCTCCCATTCCTTGCAGAATTCGCAATATAAACAGCCAGGTTGCCCCACCAGCCCTGATCACGACTGGCGTTAAGAAGGTAAATAGTGCCGTACTTAGCAGCCCTACGCCAAGGGTCCATTTTCCTCCGAACTTTTCAGCTAAGTACCCCCCAGGTACTTGAGTTGCTGCATATCCGTAATAAAATCCGCTTAGAATTAATCCTTGTGTTTTTTCGTCCCAATCGAATGTTGCGTACTGAAAAAAAGGTATATAATGTAGTAGAGACGACTGGGATTATAAGGGAGGATGGCGCATATCTAGTTACATCCAGCCCCGAGAGGTTACATAGTTTAAAAATGATAATACGGGGTGTAAACAGACTCTTCACGAAGCCATTAACCAAGCATTATGTACTTACTTTACAAACTTAATAAGTTTACGCAACAATTATTGGTGGGAAACGACTTTTTTTTGGGGTGAAAAACCACGTTTTACGGTAAGACTCAATGTAACGCTTACAAAACTTTGCGCTGATGGATGGATTGAATAGTATGGGGGTCGTGAAGATGTCTTAAGTAAAAAAAAATACATACATTAAAAACATGTATTTAAAAAAAAAACTTGTGAAAAAGTTGACCCCCAATATCTCCGTAACTAGAAGGTTCCCAGGTATGGTCTAGAACAAAAAAAATATCGCAATGATGGGGAGAACCAATGCGTTTCGGCTTCGTTAAAAGTCTTTTTACACCCTTTATACATGGTTAAAAAACTAAAAAACACGCTTTATAGTGACAGCATGTTATTTTTCGTATTCTTCTCAGCAAACCATAAAAAATTAGATACCCATATCATGGGAATGTATAAAAAAAAACTAGTCCGCCATCTTTGGGAGTCCGCCATATTAGATTTACAATGACCCCACTTAGCTGACCATGCGTTGTCATCTAAACTAAACATATTATATACAAAATTTCAGCTCAATCGAAAGTGTGAAGTGGGTATACACTCGCAACACAAATGACCGTTTGCGGTGCAAGCTGTGGGCGGGGCTTGGTGCCGCTTATGTGGCTTCGCGCCTTACCATATATGAGCATAAGACGCGACCAAGCTGACCTTCAAAATGGTTTAGGGCGCACGCATGCCCTCTGACATCTCGTGAAAGAGACGCCCAAACAATGTCTATACCAAGACAAACGCCTTTTTTTCTGTAACAGGTGCCACATACAAACTTCCTTTTATACTCATTTCTTATTTTATATATTCTTGTCACTTTACACATCCATCTGAACATTTTCATATTTGCTACATGCAAACGTTTTTAATCCATTTTCAACAGCCCAACATTCCGGCCCATACAGTACGACAGGACTTTTATATTTTCCCCTTTAACTTGCGGGGCATCTCCGTGGGTAGCGAATTGTTCCAGTGACCTGTCGCCATGCATTTTATCCATCCTGAGTTGATCCGAGACATTACGTCCCGTCCTACTTCGCCATCCCATTGGACGCGCGACCCAAGCTACCGGAAGTCGGAGCAGATCGGTATGAGCGTTCCGGCAAGAGTTATAGGCACAGGATTGGAGAGACAGCCGAAATCGCAAATCAAGTATTCCGTTTTGGTTCTACTCAATTTCAGGCCAACATTCTTCAGTCTATGCCACCAAAAGCGTGTTAAATACATGCAGACCCAAAAAAATAATATCACATTTTGTTTTGTTATTGGTTCGGCTGCGGAGTTTTGCTAGCTAATTGACGTTATTTAAATTAGTGCGTTTTAAATGGATCAGTTATTAGCTAAATGTAGGAACGTCTGATTCATCTGATCTAACTTCGTTTGTCATGACGAAGCGAAGGTACCTAAACCAACGTCATTCCTCGCTTAGTGCACAGGCGTCAAGCTAATCTAATTTATTTTTAATACCAGACCTGCCTAGTAATCTGTTCCGCCATTTTAACATAATTTAAGGTCGGTATGTCGGAATCGTTGAAGGTACTCGAGGTGATTATTAATTGTAGGATGACATGTAAATTATCTTTATTTATTATACTGTAAGTTATGCCACGTACTGTCGACTAAGAGCTAGTCGACTTTGAGCTGGCCTTGCGTGGTACGGAGTTTCATTAGAATCGGAGGCCAGTTTATACTGGTTTTTACCACTGACTTGGGTATTATGTGCCGCCAACGCGTCTTATATTGTTATGCATGTGTTGCGTACTTCAAGTTACACGGGTTTCTTACTAATTAAGCTTAGGTTTATGGCGACTATAATTAGAAGCGGAAGCCTGATACAAATCTAATAATATATATATATATACATATATATATATATATATATTTATACCTTTAAACGAGCAATTCTTGTATATATGTATATATATAATCTGAATCTCGGAAACGGCTCCAACGATTTTAATGAAATTTAGTATGCAGGGGGTTTCCGGGGCGATAAATCAATCTAGCTAGGTTTCATTTTTAGAAAACGTCAAACATGGATGGGTTTTAGTCAGTACAAGTCTGACACTCCCTTCCGCTCTGCCCAGAGCGGGAGAAGTCATTTGATGATTTCCCATCCGTAAAAAAAAAAAAAAAAAAAAGTGGGTTTCCGGGGCGATAAATCAATCTAGCTAGGTTTCATTTTTAGAAAACGTCGTTTTATTTGTGTTACCGAGCAAAGTTCAGTCATGAAATAAGAGGGCGAAATGAGCATTCAATGTATATAAAGGCTGAACGTTTAAAATAAACCATACCTTATTTTATACTATTTGAACAAATAATGGACAAAAAAACACTAAACAAACAAAAATAATAACAAACAAACAATGGAATTTATTAAAGGACTGATAACTGATGACTTAACCGGTGACTGTGTTTTAATTTTAAGTAATTATGTTTTTAAATTGGGATTGGATTATAACGCCTTTGTGAATCACTACATATTATAAAACAAAGTCCTCCACCGCGTCTGTCTCTCTGTTCGCAATAAACTGAAAAACTACTGCACTGATTTTTATACTGTTTTCACCAATGGATAGAGTGGTTCTCGAGGAAGGTTTTAGTATATAATTTGTCAAGATTTTGTTGCGGGAACGGGATCAAAATTTCATGATTAGGTACTTTTAGTCGCGATAACCAACATTCACGCGGGCAAACACCGAGCATCAGCTTGTAAATAACAAAATAAAATATTCACTGGAATTAGGTATATTTTTTAATAAGCTATGTTTACAATAGAAGCCAAGCCATCTGATGAATTAGTGTCAACAGTGTGTTAACTTGTATTATAAGGGAAAATAGTGTTCATGAAAATAATCAGAAATAAGCAAAAATCGCACTCTTCAATTTCTATAAAATGATTGTCTTTCATTACGCATTTTACATTCCAAGTGTAACGTCTGAACAAAGGGCGGGGGAAAAAGCAAATTAAGTCATAGTTTCATAATGAATAATGACAAAAATACTTTTTGTTTTGCTATTTAATTTCTTCGTAAGTGTACTGAAAAACTGACATTTTTCAATTTTGATACGAGTCACTGCAGTTGTCGGTCCCGAATTCCGCCTCGGGTGCAAAATATTTCCCCACTTGTGTACTTTCTCAAGTTATTATGCCTTGTGACTGACGACTGTAGCTTTGCTTTTTTTTATTTTTTGACATTCAAAAGTGCCTGTAATGGTCTAATTGAAATAAATGCTTTGAATTTGAGTCTTGTATCAAAATGTAATATTCAATACATTATCCATTAGATCTGTGTTGGGACACGGAACCGCAATTAGTCCTTACCGGAATAGGTACATAGTATTTCTAGTACCTATGTCTTAACTGAACTAAAATATCCACACAAGATAATATTTATCGAACATGACCATGTGCAAACATAAAGCGCTGGCCACACCCTCAGCGAGCGAGCGAGCGTGCTGGCGGGTAAAGCAAGGCCAGGCAACGAGGCGTCTCATGTCACTCGCTTTTTTTTTTTTGAAGGGCATCTCTCAGTTCAACCTAGGGAGGTTGTACACTGCTTAACCGGGCTTTTCTGTGCATGCCTCGAAATTAAGGCCCCCAGCCAGAGAAACTTACAAACTAAACTAAGCGACTACGCGCTAAGAGCACCCCCTGTGGGGAACGGGCTTCGGCTCAGGGCGTCGCTGGCAGAGGACAGCAAAGGGACAGGCTGGATCTGAGTGATATTAAAACTACAGGCTCAGCTGCGCGGGCTGGCTCGAGCAAAGCTCGGGGAGGGCACGGACCAGGGTTTTGCGACGGGCCTCGTCGGCGAGGACGGAATGACGGATAACGGCGTCTGTGTTTTCTGAGCGTGCTGGTTTCCCTACTGCTCTCCTGGAGGAGGGTGATGTCAACGTCGGTGTCTACGAGAACGTGCCTCGGGCGGCGGATCTGACTAATACGCGGGGGCTCGTATCGGACGGCCGATGCGATCAGGGGGCTACGATGTTTTACAGCAGAATCGAAGAAGCGCTTGGCGAGGCGCTTCATGAACTGCTGGATAGTGGGCAATCTAAGGTCAATTTGCAGACGGTCATTGCGGACATAATAAGGGGCTCCCGTGACTTTTCGTAGGAATTGGTTTTGGAGAACTTGCATCTTATAAAGGTACTTTGGACTGGTGTGAGCGAATACGACACACGCGTACGTCATAATGGGACGGATCACCGCGGTATAAAGGCGCAATTTACACCTAAGAGATAGTTTACTGGAGTCTAGCCATCGCGAAGGAAGCGCGGTTACGAGCTTCCGTGATATGGTGTCTGAAGGACAGATGTTGGTCGAGAACTACTCCTAGATACTTGGCTTGCTTTTCCCAAGGGATTGGCTTACCGTACATAGTGACCGAGCTGGGGACATGTAACGCAATATAAAGTCTCTTTGCACTCACTAAAAGACATTCGAATGAGGACAGAGTATAATAACTATGATATCATCGTATCTGTTTGTGTATGAATACTAAATCACAATGTACGAATGTATCTTGTCCCTACTAAAGTTTTCATATTATGAATAACGTAACAAAAAACTGGCCAAGTGCGAGTCGGACTTGCGCACGAAGGGTTCCGTACCATTATCTATACAACATTAGACAGAAACGGCAATCGGGCCCCCCTTAAATAATAATTTTGTTTTAATTTAATTATTTGTTTTAAAAGTGAATATACAACTAAATATTCTGTGAATATTTCAAGTGTCTACCTGTCGCCGTTATTAATATCGAGCAAAAAAACCGCAAAAATCATGTACTCGTATGTTGTATGGGAGCCCCCTTTAATATTTATTTTATTCTGATTTTATTTGTTGTTATAGCGGCAACAAAAATACATCGTCTGTGAAAATTTCAACTGTCTAGCTATCACGGTTCATGAGATACAGTCTGGTGTACAGACGGACAGATAGACAGACAGACGGACGGACGGACAGAGGAATCTCAGTAATAGGGTTCCCTCAAAACGTCGGTAAAATTTGTATAGTCTGATGATTTTTTTTTTGTCTACTTAACGTCTTACATTTTGGTTATTTATATTTTATCCATGTCACTGACCAGAATATCAAGGGCAAGTGAAAGCTAAAATTAAATGATCACAATAAACCAATGCTTCTATTAATATAGAAAAAGACTTTCATAACTTATAGCTGTTGACCTGAACAAAATTATCCGTTTACAATACTTTTCATAACTAAATGACAAAATATGACCTACCTTTTGGTATTGTTATTCATGAATGTTTCAATGGTTTAGTTACTTGCAAATACCTACCCATAGTAAACATAATAATAGTATTAACTCTGTCTCTTAAGATACAAGAAACCCTAGTTTAAGAGACAGTTTAATGTATTGTGTACAGTTCTCTGAAGCATCCAAATGTTTAATGTATGTGTTCTTTAACATTTATTCAAATTTGTAAACTTAAAGAACAATTTTATCTGTATTTTTAGGAAATAAAAATATTTATTATTTTCCTTTATTCATCTTTTCACAAACTCACTACATTTTTATATATTAATTTTCAAAACATTTAAAAATATAAAACATTGTAGCCCACCGGTATCGGGAGCAGGGTCCAAGCTACCCGTGGTTAGGGCTCTAGAGACAGGAACCTTCTCATAATGCGAGCCGTATTAATTTTATTATTAATCATACAGAAGTAGACCAAGGCCGAAGGGACCATACTATGCTAAACCGTCACAATCATTTTTAATTCTTAGAAAAGGAAGTGGTGGCAAAGATCAACTGGCCATCATCCATTAGCGTACAATGGCCACCATCAACTTATAATTAACAACAATAAACTCTACAATTGCGCAAACAACAGCTGATAATGAAAATGACACCGAAACTTGACATATTTGTTGACCCTTCAGGAGTTCCCATGCGACCTAGTTATAGAGCTCATGCGAATCAAATGGAACACTGGAAGCAGTCGCACTTAAGATAAACTGTAAACAATAATATACATTTACGACTCTTGCTTGCTTACAAATCATACTTCTATCTCATTTATTTATTTTTGTACACATTAATTACATTTTTAAATCATCATCATCATCAGCCTATAATGTTCCCACTGTTGGGACTCAGGCCTCCTCTCTATAAGAGGGAATGGGCTATAATCCACCACGCGGGCACAGTGCGGATTGGTAGATGTCACGTCTTCGAATTTTTGGTTCTAGGACATGCCGGACTCGATGTTTTCCTTCACCGTTTTTGAGAATAGAGGTGTTGAAATAAATTAAACAAAGTAATGCGCTTGCCTGGGTTCGAACCCACGACTTACTGTTCGTAAGTCAGGGTCACTACCACTGGGCCACCGCTGCTCTCAAATTTTTAAATCTCATTTTTAAATATTTCAATCTAAATACTTAAACTATTTTTATTAACCCTCAGTTTTGGCTTCGGTATCAGTCGGACACTAGTGTAAAGCTGTGTCACAAACTCAGTTCCACCTCCTATCCTTCCCTCTGAGCCAAAACATGCAGACACTATGACATCTGCCATCTGTGGCATCTGCACTGCCACCGAAGACGCCACGCCGCCGCGCCGTGACGGTGGCTAGGTGGTAAAGGTCACGTAGGTAGGTTTCACGCCTAAACCACTAAACCGATCATTCTATAGTTTTGTATATACATTGTCAGGTGTACAGAAACGGACAAAGGGCGGTACCCTTTGTCCGTTTCATCCCGAAAAAGAGTACTGTTTCCGAGGTAACAACAATAACGTTCTCATGATAATAGATGGCGCCACGTGTCTTACAAATCGATTGAATTATATTATTACTAGCACTTAGCCCGCGACTTCGTCCGCGTGGAAAATACAGCCCTTGGCAACCAAAGATAATGTTTGTCACTGGGAATTGTTAATAGTCGGGGCAAATTATGTTTTTACGGGAAACTGGAGTCGCTTAGAGACTGCCTCGTTGATCTAGTGGTCACAAGCGCGACTGCTGAGCATGAG
The DNA here is from genome assembly GCA_950005105.1 of Lycophotia porphyrea. NCBI lineage: Eukaryota > Metazoa > Arthropoda > Insecta > Lepidoptera > Noctuidae > Lycophotia > Lycophotia porphyrea. Next base: position 12,127,698 of record OX465389.1, read on the forward strand.
GTCCTGGGTTCGATTCCCAGGTCGAGCAAAGTGTTATTGGGTTTTTCCTTCAGGAATTCCCCAGTAGCAGCCACGGAATCTGGATTTGAGCCCGGTTGATGGCAATAGGCTCGCCCCCTATTACAATTAAGGGACATAATCATAACTGTTAGTACCATTAAGTATACCTCTGCCTATCCCTTCGGGGATTACAGGCGTGATGTTATTGTGTGGAGCCGCTTAAACGATATACGCAGGTACGTGGGAATCATTGGAAATCTCGGGATCTGCGCCAACTGGCCTGCTCCTGGTCCGATGAGAATGTACCATACCTACCTAGTACCTACCCTATCTACCTACCTAGTACCTACCTATCTACCTTCCTGGTAGCTACCCACCTCCCCAGTCCCTACCTACCTAGGGTAGAGGTACTAGGGATGTAGGTAGGCCTACATCTCTAGTGCCTCTACCCTACTTACATAGTACCTACCCACCCTACCTACCTTCGTAGTACCTACCTACTACCAACGTGACGTGAGCTATCAATTGCTCTAATTTATAACGCTTTTATTTATAACTAGCTGATGCCCGCGGCTTCGCCTGCGTGGATGTCGGTTATCGCGACCAAAAGTAATCATGATGGTCCCATTTCCTCAACTCATGGGAACCTAGTTTGCCCATTTTCAAAGTATTAAAATGGATATAGTATCCATCGCGGATTTTTCTGTAGACCTTTATAAGATATACAACTCTACCATTCATCATTTTGTTGTATCTTACAGGACAGCGTTTTCGTTGAAGGCTCCCCGAGACGGCTTATTTTTTTCCAACAATTCCAACAAATATCATTATATTTTAGCCAATCTGTACAAAAACTTGACAAATTATATACTAAAAAAATCTTCGAGAACTATCACACCTCGCTATACACTATCTATTTAAGAAAACAACATGAAAATCAGTGCAGTAATTTTTGAGTTTATCGCAAACAGACAGATAGACGCGGCGGAGAATATTGTGTTATAATATGTAGTGATGTTGGGTTCGGCTTCCAGTACAACCGGATGCAGCTGAATACCAGTATTTTACATGGAACGACTGTCTATCTGCCCTCCACAACCCAGTTAGTTCTGGGTAATACGATACCCCTTGTTAGAAATACAGTGAAATTAGTGATAGCTTTGATTTCCACATCAGGTGTTCCAGATCTTTAATTTTTATACGTCAACAGAGAGTGCTCATCAGGCTGAACAACTTTTGCTAAGACGTCATTCCTATATATATTATAGTGTAACTGGGCTCTTGGAGCTCCACAACAGGTATTCCACATCTTCAATTACTATACGTCAACAGAAAGTGCTTATCAGTTTGAACAACTCTTGCTAAGACGTCATTCCTATATATGTTATAGTGTGGCTGGGCTCTTCGAGTTCCACATCAGCTGTTCCAGATCTTCAAATTTATTCTCTTAGCAGAAAATGCTCATTACGTGGAACAATTTTTGCTATGGTACCATTTTTGTATCTCTATAGTTTAGCTGGTCTGTTGCGGTTCTGCATCAGGTGTTCAAGTTTCCAAGATAAATTATAGCCTATATGTTGCCCAGACTTAATACCTTTACAACAAAAAAAAAATCATTCAAATCCGTCGAGTAGTTCCGAAGATTAGCGTGTACAGACAAACAGACAGATTTTTTTTTTGGATTCGTGCTCTATTACTGTTTCTAAACCCGCCACAATTTTTTTTTTTATATACTCAATGTACAGACACAGTTTTTTTGCTGTCTTATTATATGTATATATAGATTGTGATAGCTTCTTGTACGCCACCAAGATGTCTTCGGTCATCGTCAGGCAGGAGAGAAGTGTATTGCATTGCACCAAGCTCTTATGTGAGTTCAACGTTTTTTGAATAAAATCGATGTGGTTATTTTATGGGACAATTTCGATAAAAGTCCAGTAACTATGTATCTGTATTTTTTTTCGTCTTCATTGTATTTCAAATTGATTTTCTGGTATTAAACTGCTATATCATCGTCATCATCATCATTTCAGCCAAAAGACGTCCACTGCTGGACATAGGCCTCCCCCAAGTGTCGCCACATTGACCGGTCCCGTGCGACTCGCATCCAACTGCTATATATGAAAATAAAATTCGGATCGGAAAAATATGTCTTGTCAATTTGACACTCGGGCCACAGATTTGACAGATTGTTTTTAGAATAAAATCGGATTGAATTTTGCACTAAGGAGTATTGATATCAACTTCGATACAAATCACCCGCAAAATAACTTTCTACCCCTTTTTAACCGCGTTAGACGATGAATTTTAATAAAATACGAAACACGTCTTCCATCAATTCTGTTAAAGAATGTTCATGCAAAATTTGAAGTAGATTGGACCAAGGAATCACGTTGTCCCATACAAACTTCACCCCCGTTTTTCAACCCCTTAGGAGTAGAATTTTGGAAAATCCTTTCTTATCGGATGCCTACGTCATACAAAAAACACACTCTCCAAGTTTCAGGTCTCTACGATCAGCTGTTTAGGCTGTGCGTTGATTCGTCAGTCATTCAGGACAAAGCATTTTATCTAAATAGATAAGCAGAGTACGATCCGAATTTATTGTCAAATTCTAAATTAACGCGAGCGAAGCCGCGGGCAAAAGCTAATATAGAGTTTGTGCTAGTGGCACAAGGAATAAGACTAAACATTGTTGTTTTCTCTTGTTAGCTGTAGCTGAGGTACAAAGTATGAAGCTTAAGTAATTAACGACAGCGTCGTACTTTAGTAAGAACCTGTTTTGTTCTATTTACTTTAGGAAAATTTTATTATAATTTGAATGACTTTTTAGATGACAAATTTTGATTGTATTTTACTTATCTATTACTCTCTATGTTTTATTATTTATATAATCATGACAAATTTTGAATAATTTGACATTAATTTGACTCTGTGGCATTATAAATTATTGTATTTAATATTTGCATGCCATTGTTTAAGGCAAACGTGATGATCTGTTTTTATACTTAACTCCTGTAACATCTTTTGCATGCTAACAATTTATTGTTGTATGTATGGTACTCATGTTTGTGCAAATAAATAAATGATAAATAATAAAATTTCATGTCTCTATTACCAGCGGTTTCGGCTGTGCGTTGATAAAAACAGTCAGTCAGTCAGAACTTTGAATGTTATATGTATACTAGCTGACTCGCGCAACTTCGTCTGCGTCACATAATGCAATTAAATAATATTGTGACTATAAATTGAGATGTAAGCTATCCTATCTTTCAAGTTGGATCAAACTACACACGGTGTGCAAATTTGATTAAAATCGGTTAAGTAGTTTAGGAGTCCATCGCGGACAAACAACGTGACACGTAATTTATATATATTAAGATATAGACAATATTAATACTCACAGGTTTCGCAGCAACAACAGTAGTGACGTTATTAATAAAATCGTCACTGGGGCAGGCATCAGGGTCAACGTAATCCGAGCCACCTCGAGTGCGGTTGACCATCTGTGTGATAGCGAGGTTGAGGCAGACCCGCATCGTGTACGCATTGCATACGCCTAGCAGGCCCATCACACCGAGAATGTATCGTTGGGGGATCACGCAACCTGGATGAAACAAAAGAAAGACATTATAATAACGTGGACGTCGCTATCGTGGCTATATATTATGTTTCTACGTTTCCATGTGAATCCATCATTTTATGATGTATACCATACACAATATTGTTGCAGCCAGATTCACCAAAAAAAAACAAAATCACTACCAAATAGTGGGGAATGGGATTGAACCCAAGTGTGTATGTGTAGTATATTTCTATACTTAATATTATAAAGAGGAAAGATTTATTATTTTGTATTTCTGTATGTATCGAATAAACTTAAAAACTACTGGATTGATTTGAAAAATTCTTTTAGCAGTGGATAGCTACATTATCAGCGAGTAACATAGGCTACATTTTATCTACGTACTCCCACGAAAACGGGAACTACGCGGGTGAAACCGCGTGACGTCCGCTAGTGTGTACTAAAATAGCTGTCATACATATGCATAAGTACCTGAATATCACTAGTCCACGACCGGACATATTGTAGAATATTAGTAACGATTGAACCCAAGGCACCTCTCATTTTTCTGATTCATGTGCAATACGTACCTACATAGTATAATTATCACTAGCTTCGGTGAAGGAAAACATCGTGAGGAAACCAGCACGCCTGAGAGATATATCTTGTCGTGTGACGTAAAACAAAACTTTTTGGTATAAAGTTTGGTTATTATTACGATGTTGAAATTATTAATTATTCAGTACCTACTGCCAATATCATTTTGTAACAAAATTGCTTTGCATTTTAAACTTTGGGTACTAACTTGTGATGAATTACTTAAAAAATTTTGTATAAAAGATTCTAGCAGACCGTGTTTACTTTCACACCTACATATATTATTATTTTATTTTATTTTTCAAGCAATCAAGAACAGAGGCAGACTTAGTGCCAATTTTTACAAATAACCTTTGAGTGATGTAGATACTAACAGTAAAAATAGATTCATACACAAATATACAAATTAAGTAAACATGAGTCAATCATTTTCTACCCAGATTATAAACAGTAAAAAATGAACTCCACTTTAAATCAAACATACTCTTTAAACAAGAATTTGTATGGTATACTACAAAAAAAAAACCCGACTACTGAAAAATCACGCTCTTGTTAAATTCGAGGTTTACAAGGTAAAATCGACTCCTCCTATTGTTTAAGGCGGTTAAAATATAGCCATTGTTACACGGTCCATACTAAAGAATCGATTCACACCTTATTAATCAAAATCGGATGAACAGTTAAGGGGCTACGGAGGAACATATGTCAATGCAAACATACATACATAGACTGCTTAAATCATAACCCTTCCCTTCCTTCCTTATGGCTTCGCTGACGTCGGGTAAAAATACCGTTAAAAGGAAACGCAACTAGCCTACAGTCTCAATTTCCCGCTTGCGATAGTACTTGATGAAGGAAAATGGGTTAATCTGGTGCTTACTGATCGATTCACTTAGTTGTGTGACTGTACCTACTCTGGCAATGTCACCCGATAGGATATCTACTCCGAGAGCACGGTATCATATCACAAAGTAAATATACGCAACGTTTATATTTTTACTAAAGATTTTCAGTTGCTCTTTTGATAAAGTGCACAAACGAAAATGAATGAAAATAAACTAACTTGGTCAACAAAGAAAAGTGGAAACATTTTATTTGTATGATTCTTCCAAGGAGTCAAAGTTATTTGATTTTTTTATCGACGTTTAGTGCTGCCATTTTATATTTATTCTGCTTAGTGACAGTAAGTACAGCACTATTGTATTATAACCAGATTTAATTTATTATTGTTAAATTAAACTAAATAAATGAATTAACAATACTGTTTATTTTTAAGTGGAATTATTCCTTGCAGGGAGGTAAAAATGTTGCACTGTAAAAATAAATGGATTACTTTCAATTAATGACTGGCAAAAAGACTAATATCCCAAACCTAAAAAAGATCTCATCACTCGACACTCATGTCACTCGACACTCATGTCACTCGACACTCATGTCACTCGACACTCTTTTACAAGACATTGCTTGCTGAAATAATTGAGTATGGAAAATACTAATAAAATGTTGTCCTTTTACTTCCTCGAATTGGAATTACCATAGACATACAAAAGTTCATCACTGAATTTCTATTAGTCTCGGCCTTCTCGAACAAAAATTCTACCACAAACTGATTCAGAATTTGATGCCAAGTTAAACAAGATATTTTTCATTTAAAGACGCAAGATTTTAATCTCGGCTAAATTAATGTATGGGTGGCTGCCATTCTCCTTTGGGTGTAATATTAGGCACACCTCTGCCTAACCCTTCGGAGACTACAGGCGTGATGTTAGTGTTATATCATGGCCAAACAAACACGCAATATTTAAAACAAAATTTGGTATATTGACAAAAGACAAGCATTCAAGGTTTAATGTTGACTTAAACACCATTAACCATATAAGGAACGTAGGTATATTACAAAATATAAGTTTTAACTACAAAACCGAGGACAGCGGTTTATCGCCGGCATCTGGTTTCACAATATTACACCCACTCTCTTACTTTCAACACAGAATCGATTCTAACACCGTAAGTTCAATGCTCTGTGGTGATATCAAGTTTTAATTGCAAAACAGTCTATATGGTCAATACTTGCAAAAGTTGAGAAATAATTTTCAAACATAAAATAAAATCAGGCCTGTATTACTCCAAGGGTTAGAGATAGGCAGAGAAGTAATTATAGTACGACGACAATTCAACAGTTACATTTAAGTCCAATGCATGGGAGCAAGCTTATTGCCATCAACTGGGCACGAATTCGATCGAGAAGTCTGAGCTGCTACTGAGAAACATGGAAAAACACCAATACCAGCTTGCCAGACTGGGGATTGGAACCCAGCACCACATGCACAGAAGTAGCGTTTACATCAGGGATTCCCAAACTAATTTGGGCAAGAGACCCCTTTACCAAAATGAACTGATACCTCAGGCCCCCATAGCCAAATAACTTTAAATATGCAATCTCTCTAGTTTTTTTCCTATTGATACAAAATACTTACCATTTAAAAAAACTTTGCGGTTGGTTAAATGAGTAAACTTAACATCATTATCTCATCAAAATTTAACATAATATATAGAAATAAAATTCAGTAAATATACGAACTCGTGAACGCTTATCGACTTGTTGAGTTAAAGCAAAAAATTTATACAGACCTATAACTTCTTCCTACTAAAATATTATTAATTCTTATAACAACTTGGTAAACGTAACACAACTAAACTGTGTTTTGAAAGTTTCAAGTAAGAACTTGTATCAATTAATAGAGGTCGATTTTTAGACCTCGTCGGCCCCAAGGGGTTGATATTGGTTTCCCAGGGGACATCGACCACTTTGGGAATCCCTGGTTTACATGATCACCAGGCCGACGAGAAAGGCAACCTTTTGGTACAACGTTTTCAGTTCTAGGCCACTCAGGCCATTCTCGTGAGGTTACTAAACCCGCGCTGGTCCCAGATTACGAAACCCATCACTGTCGTGTACATTTTTTTTTATCATTAACTTGACATGTTTTTTTTCGCCGTGTGGTAAGTGCCTAACCTGATGACAGAGTTTTTATGGTGCCCATGGGCGTCTGACTTGGCTATAAATGTCGTCGAGAAATATCTCTCAGGCATACTGGTTTCCTCACTATGGTTTCCTTCACCGAAGCAAGTGATAATTATAACATTTGCACATTCATCCAAAAAACAGAGGTGCGTGTCTTGAGTTTGAACTTGAGACCTATGACCACTTTTTTACCCATAGTAAGTAAGAGTTGTTCAAAATAAATGATTTTTTTCACTTTTCACTTTTGAAAGTCACAGTTGCAAAACCTGAATTCGTGTCTTAATCATTTAAATTTCAAGAAATAGTCATAATCATATTTGGACTATAAATTAATGCTAAAGATACCTTGGTATCATAATCATATTTGGACTATAAATTAATGCTAAAGATACCTTGGTATCTTTATAGGACATTCTTTAAATATTTAAGTTATCTGCACGGTGCTATCACCCGATTCAGTGATGTTAGATAATTGTTACTTATCAGTGTTCTATTTTAATAGATAATTAATTACCAACTTTATATTCGTTTGTTTTGTTATGACAGACTAGCTGTTGCCCGCGACCGTCGTTCGCGTGAAATTATTATTAAAAAATCCCCATCCCCCCAAATCCAAATCCCCCCCAATATCCAGTTTTTTTTTTTACATGGAGCCCTAATTATTTATCTAAAATAAAAGTAGCCTAAATTAATCCCTAATACATCAGCTATCTGCCAGTGTAAGTCCCGTCAAATTCGGTCCAGCTATTTCAGAGATTAGCTGGAAGAATCAGACAGACAGACAAAAATTGAACAAAATGGTGTTTTGGTATATGTACCGTGTATACATCCATATGCACTTAGTAAAAAGCGGTTATTTTAATATTACAAACAGATACTCCAATTTGATTTATCTGTATAGAGTATAGATGTATAAAGGGTGTAAACAGACTCTTAACGAAGCCGAAAGGTAATTGTTCTCCCCGTCATTGCGATCATTTTTTTGTTCTAGCCATACCTGGGAACCTTCTAGTTACGAAGATATTGGGGGTCAAAGTTCCAACTTTTTCACAAGTTTTTTTTTTAAATACATGTTACTAATGTATGATTTTTACTTTAAACACCTCCAGGACCCTCTTACTATATAATCCATCCATCAGCACAATGTTTTGAGTGCGATACATTGAGTCCTACAGCAAAACGGGATTTTTCAGCGCAAAAAAAAAGTCGTTTCCCAGCACTAATTTTTGCATAAAGTTTCTTAGTTTGATGTACATAATGCTTGGTTGACGGCTTCGTGAAGAGTTTGTTTACACCCTGTAGATTAGCAGCGGTGTCTGCAAATCATCGTTATAAGTACACCCATATTCAAATGATTATCAATAATTTTCTATCTACCATTATACAATAATTATGTTAAAAAAAACCTAGTCCAATCCATGAGGTTATTACCAGGTATCGTAATATATTAGATTCTATTTATGAAATCCTTTTTCGACAAAAAGTAAAATAAATCAACCCTGCAAAAATTTAATAAAATGAGGAAACTTTACAATAATTATTTTGATGTTAAAAATATTTAATTGATGTAAATAAATTGACAGGTGATAAGATTTTTTATGTGCATTTACAAATAAGTCTTCTAAAATGACAAATTCTGTCACTTTTTTATCTTGTTACTGTCTTGTTATTGAATACAACAAGTTTTGATTGCTATTTATTACGACTACTTTTTTAAAAATTTGTTACATAATTATGGGGTTCAACATTTTAAAATTTATGATCATGTTAACTTTCATGAATATTTTATTTTCTTTGGATGAAGTACAATTTGGATTCTTATCTATCGACTGTACCACGTTGAGTCGCCTAGGGGGAGGGAGCTTCACTCCCCCCAACTCTCTCCCCCCATAAATCAGGTGTATAATGTTAAAAAAATTACGAAAACATAACGTGAAAATGCGATTTAAAAAAAAACTATGCATTTCCTAAACTACCCTCATACACGAGGGGGATCTCCAACCCTTCCCCTCCTCAAATATACATATAAAGGGTGTAAACAGACTCTTAACGAAGCCGAAAGGCACTTGTTCTCCCCGTCATTGCGATCATTTTTTGTTCTAGACCATACCTGGGAGCCTTCTAATTACGGAGATATTGGGGGTCAAACTTTCAACTTTTTCACAAGTTTTTTTTTTTTTAAATACAGGTTTTTAATGTTAGATTTTTGCTCATAACACCTCCAGGACCCCTTTACTATTCAATCCATCCATCAGCACAATGTTTTGAGCTCGTTACATTGAGTCCTACTGTAAAACGTGACTTTTCAGCCCAAAAAACAAGTCGTTTCCCAGCAGTGATTTTTGCGTAAAGTTACTTAGTTTGATATACATAATGCTTGGTCGACCGCTTCGTGAAGAGTCTGTTTACACCCTGTATTTACATCCCTTATAGTAACGTCCTTCCACAACTGCAAATATAAACATCATCCCCGAAGGGTTAGGTGGAGATATATCTAATAGTGCATTAATGTCCCATTTAATGGTCATAGGGAAGAGCCTATTGCCATCAACCGGGAAGACTCCGTGGCGGTTACTGAAAAAATCCTTAGGAACTCATGACATGAGGTTCATGCGCTCAGGAGTCGCGCTTACGTCCACTAAACCAATGAGGCAGTCTAAAACGACTAAGTACTTCAAATAAAAGCATTATCAATATCATGTATTCAAAAGTAAAATCGAATATATAAGGTCCCATTAAAATAGATGGACAAATTTTAACACAGCGTTCAGTACGCCTAACCAAAGATTTCCAAGCAAAAAAAAACATTGATTAAAGTGATTTTATTTTGACCTAAAATAATAATAAATTGCCGGCATTTTTTTAGTGTATTTTCGTTAGCTGATTCGTTTTCTTGTAAGTTATCTAATGCGTTTTTCTCATTTATTTTTTTACCATTGTCCTTATTTTGGTGGTCTGAATGATTTCTAAAAGTTTCATTCCATCTATTTTAATGGGACCTTATGTACAAAAAGTACCTATTAAACTATGCATAGCAAACTTTTTTCTAACTAATGTGCAAACTTTCAAATTACGCGAGTAATGTTCTTGGGAAAAGTCTATTATACTCGTGTGTCTTTATACTATGTTGTAGGTAACTACCGCATTACTTTTGCAATGAACATTTATGTATGAGAAAGTTAGTAAAATGACTTGGGAAATACAAAGTACGTACAATGAAATCTATGTGAATAGAAAAGATGTATGTAGGATACGAGATAGCGATATTTTTAGTCATTGGCATTTAGTTTTTTAAATAGAATTTTAATGTTTACTAATAATTTCTATACCAGGGTGCATTCTGAAAGTTAGTTCACTGCGCCTGCCGTCACCGCAACTTACTCTTGGTATTGCACAACTCCAAGCTTGCGTCAAAAGCAGCGTAACCTGAATTGATCGAGCTACTATTAAAATGTAGTAGGTACCAATAAACATAGATTGTCATAAAACTCACATAGCTTTAAACTTTGCATCGGCGTCGTTCACATAGTAATTTTTGCTGATGCCCGTGGCTTCGCCCGCGTGCATGTCGGGTAACGCGTCCAAAAGAAAACATGCAATTTTGATCCCGTTCCCGCAACAAAAACTTGACAAATTATATACCTTTCTCGAGAACTCTATCCATTGGTGAAAACAGCATAAAAATTAGTGCAGTAGTTTTTGAGTTTATCGCGAACAGACAGACAGATGCGGCGGAGGTCTTTGTTTTATAATATTTAGTGATAGTGATAATGAAATCGGCTATCCACTAACTATCTCTTGGCTGCTGTCGAATATTCAGATACTGTGTTATCGTAAGAAAGCTCAATTTGTTTTGCAATCGCGTTAATTTTCTGCTGTCACAACAAATTACAGCAAACCATACAGTCATCCGTCCAGTGCTAAGCTGAGTATGCACGGAGAGGTTTGCAACGTTAGCTACGCTATTCATTTGTGTGCCAGATATTTAGGCGTAGCGTGGCCATGATTGTGTCGGTTTGGAAGATTCCGATTCATATAATGCCTAATCTACAAGTGCATAGCTTAGCTGTAGGCCGTTGTGGAGTTATTTTAAGGCAAGTGCAAACTTTACTAAAAAAACATTGTTTTCAAACATGAATTAATGTTTTTAAATTGTGTATTCGACAAGTATGCGAGTAATTTCTATGATGTAACTGGTGTAATACATAAGTTTTTTTTTTTCAATTTCAACGAATTTGGCTTTATTTGACTGATCATTTTACGCCATTTACGTTTGAATATGATTTTGGGCATGTGGCCACCGAGTAAGCAGTCATATGAAGCAAATTTCATAGATTTAAAAACCATTTTTCTTTGTTTTAGTTCAATTTAAAATTACCTGCCTCTAAAAACACCCTTTAGCGATGATGTCACGAACACGATATCCCTTCATCGTGGATTTTACTGATTTTTATACAGTGTTAGCAGGATTGAGTAAGTGATGCTGTTAAAGAATATAGGTAGTGACAATGATATATAAACTATATATACGTTACCCGCGGTCTGTAGTGGCAACATGAATGAAAGGTAATTACCGCACCTCCATTTAGTCGCCTACCAACCAGTGCCGCGGCTGTACGTGATATTAAAATAACTTCTTCAAAAACCACGTCACGGAGCCTGGATTTGTGCCTGGTTGATGGCAATAGGCTCGCGGATTATTACATGGGACTTAAACATAACTGGCGAAATGTGGGGGTGTACTATTAGGTACACCTCTGCCTACCTAAAATGCCTGTGCTTTTAGGAAATGTAAAAATTATACTGCAACTGTAAAAGATAAAAAAATATAATTTCACGCGTAAGTATCAAGAAAAATGTTTTTTTTTTCGATGCCTTCTACTGGCGGCTGGCGCCTGAAGTAAGTCAAGTGCCGTGCGTATAGAATGACAGCGTAACTAAAGAAATATATTTATCTCTCTCTAACAACAGGAATTCCGTAGATTACATTTAATTTTATTTCCCTTTCTTCGTGCGTCTAAGTACCACTATCTAGCTACCGATAAGTTTTAAGTACGCTGTTTTCGAGTGCCGTGATGTTCATGCATGATGCGTATATTTATAATACGTGATTGGGTAGTAACGTTTTCAAATAAAGAGTGTCGCAAGTAAATGCCTCCACGAATTTGTTTCTACATTTCTATACTGACCAAACCAATATCGCACAGTGACAGCACAAAGCTGACAAAAACAAACAAATGAAAAGTACTCAATCACAGAAAATTGACTTATCTTCACGGCTCAGTAAAGCAATACTAAACAAAAGAATATGGCCATATACTCGCAGATAACGGCCAGCAAACCCACTGCTTTAATTGCATTATTTCGATCTACTTATTATCCAATTGGCTCCGCTGTGTGGCTTCGAAGATACATAATCGCCATGCATTAGAGGACGATTGATTGAGTAGGTATGTGTAATTAATACAAGTACGTATTTATGCCTCAGTTACCTCCTTACTTAATTGATGCTGAAGTACTATCTATTATATTCATTAGAAACGTTAAGCTTTTAAAACCTGTTTCGTGGGTGTTGTGGAATAATTTTCATGTTATTTTTTTTCTTGTTTATATGCTTATGTATTGTTTGTGTGGGTTAAGGACTCTGAAGGCAACCACAACTGTAGGAATGCAACTGGTCTCTCTGCAGGGTTCGTCGATTTTCAGGTTAAACCGCGCTTGCCTAGGTTGGTCCGTGGATGGTTGACTACCAATTACATACCGAATTTCTTCCGTGGCCCGTAAATCATGTTGAGCCGTTGGTCTCGGCTGTTATTTGTAGATTATTGACAGTCGTTACAGGTAGTCAGTGGCCCAAAAGTCTGAAAACCAGTCTTACCAAAGGGTATCATATCATCTAGTCCTAACTGGGTTATGGAGGTAGTTGAGAAAGTCCTCCTTTTTTTTCATCGGTAAAAAAAATCCAAGTTGTGGGAGAGGCTTTGCCACGTAGTGCGATGATGCAACCTAACAGTCACAGAAATGTTATTTCATTCAACCCACTTAGTCCTTCCCGATATTCACTGACATAGTAAAGTAGACTCTATCCTTAAATAATGAAGCTTTACTTACATGACCGCAAAGCTCTTGTAAGGGCGGTGTCTGGTGGTCTTGGGGCCCGTGACTTCTGGCCGAGAAGCTTATGGGCCTGCACCTGAGCTTCTGTATCCTCCATGTTAGCCATAATGATTAACTACGAAGTTCTTTGATATCCTAAAATAGAATGAAGTGTATTTAGTAGGTAGATTACTTTTATGGTGTTTACTGATCAGCTTTTTTTAGGTAGCTGAAATGAAAACCGCTTTTTTGCGCTTTAATTATAAGTAGTGAGCGTTGTAATGTTTTGATTGGCCTGTTGGTCTAGTGGTTAGTGACCCTGACTGCTAGGACGGAGGTCGTGGGTTCGATTCCCACACAGGACAAATCTTTGTGCGATGAGTACGATTATTTGTTCTGTATCTGGGTGTAAATTTATCTATAATATGTATGTATTTAGAAATATATAAGTATGTTTATCAGTTGTCTGGTTGCCATAGTACAGGCTCTGCCTAGTTTGGGATCAGAAGGCGGTGTGTTGGTTGTCACAAGATTAAAAAAAAAAAAAAAAATGACGCAAGATACAAAAGCGATTTGCTCCTACAGTATTTAGTAGTAGTGTGTGTTTTTGAAATCATCAAATTATTTTAGTCAAAATTAATCGACTAAAGACTGTTATGGATGTGTAATAGAATCCCCTTGTTCCACTACGATTATCGATTGTTTTCGAGCGTATGGCACTCGTGGGCTGCAGCTGAAAATCACCGTCCGGAGTTACACTTGTGTTACCATCTGGCATTATGCTGAGCTGAGGCCCTTTTGGCATTATTATTATTTTTTGTTTATTTATTTTGTATGATTTTTAAGGTGTTGTTAATGCCAAATAAAAACAATTTTCTTTCTTTCTTTTCTTTCTTTCATTATTATTACTTATTATTTTTAATATAAGGTCAAATGTTAGGCAAAATTCAGAAAATTGCAAGATATAGTGGCTCTATTTCTGTTTTGCGACTCTTGCAGTCCTATTGTAAGCTATTATTTGAAATATTATTCACTTCTGTTGGGCTTACGCTCAAATTTCATAGAAGTTTTTGCCTAACCTACTTAAGTAAAATGAATAAGGTATTTATGCTAGAGTCTGTACATGTTAATTGTGCCGTCTTTTATGAAAATATTTTTTTTTAAACTGCTTCAAATCGTAAAACCGTATTGTGTAAGTACTCAAATTATTAGTTTATGAGATTTTCAATAAAGTATAATTCAAATCTGAAGCATACCTACATGACGGAGTGATTGAAATCAGCTGCCTTGACCTCTGGCGGAGTTCAAGAGCCGAGGTTGCGTCCGATATAATATAATGTAAAGCTGATAATTACAAGGTTTATTGTAACTAAGACGCTATTTTTTTTTTTAATTACACATTTTTTATGATTTTTTTAAGCACCTGTTTTTTTATCAACTTGAATTAAACTAAGACAAATAAGTGAGATTTAAATGAAAAATAAATAATGTGTTGTCTTCACTAAATTCAAATCTTGAAATAAATGTATTTTGATAAAATATCTTAGTCATTATGACAAAAAATAGTTGTATACCTAATAATATATTATGTAGGTTAATTTATTCATGCTTGTGAACTTCATAATACCTACATACTCGTATATCTTGTTTCGCTTAGCAAAACCCATGAGTAATTAACAGTGACATTTACAACTCTGTCAGGGACACAAGAAACTGTTCTATAGAAATTATCTATTCTATAGAAATAGTTGAATGAAATTCCGCTTTGTTTGTTCTTAAGCCGTTATTGCGAAATCGTCACCGAGATGTCAAAAGCATACGCGAAGAGGCATTCTAACATACTCTATAGAATAAACCCGGTTTAAACTAAAACTAATAACTAAAATGTGCTAAAACTCTAAAACAGACACGTCAATTACATCTAATAAATAAAAACCATAGGTACATTTCTTCAGGAAATAAATAAAAATCACGCAATTATTTGCCAGATGGTTTCGATAATAAAATAGATTTTTCCACTCTGACCCATCAAGTAAAAGATAAAATCCACTTACACAAAGTTTATTCAAGAAAAAATCCAGAAAAGCTCACTAAACACTCATGCGAAAAAAATGGCACATTACATTATTTTAATAGTAAAAAAAATAAACACAAAGCACACGCGGTATGAACAACAAACGCGAGTACAGTGACTCGAATTAGCAATGTTGATCATTAAATATATTGTACGAGTATTTATTTATCAATTGTGTTTGTGCGCAAGATTGAAACCTACGGGTCGCGTGGTAGACGCCGGCGCATAGCGAATATTGTCAACCAACTGTACAGCCGCGCAACCAACACGAGGTTGTCGGCCTTGAATGGAATAAACAATTTTATACACTCGCGATATACCTGTTGCGGGGTCAGCGATATTGAAAAGAGTAATGTATCGTTTTACACTCATCCGATCCGCTAAGTTTGAATCGCGAATCCATTACGATTTTATTCACACGATTATAAACTCTTATTCAGTCTTTATATGGGTTTCGAATTATTGAAAAACAGAAACGTTTGTCAACGAGTGTAGAGTATATAAACCCGTACCCGTAAACCGTGTACCATTAAAGTTTCGATAATCGGCAGCCAAACACTGTATATAAATATATATATATTTAATGTATGTTCACTGATTACTCGAAGACGCCTTTTAAGATTTGTAACTTTCAAGTTGGTCCCATATAATTATTGTCATAATTTGATCATGGATGGAGATATAGAACGGAACTCTTTAATAATAGACAGCAAATCTGTCGTGTTCGCTGCAGTCACTTGGATGTTTATTGTTTACACAATATCATTACATAACATCACGCCTGTATGCTCCGAGGGGGTACGAGATCTGTACAGCACACCCACACTTCGACAGTTAGGTATGTCAAGTTCCATTTTATTGGGGATAAGTAAAATGTAATTAATATTTGAACTAACAAATAAACCTTCTTTTGCTCTAATAAAATTTAGTTAATCATTCATTTCATATAATTTTCAATTTGTATAATGCTCTTTTTATATAACGTTCAGTTGACCTAATTTTCATTGGACCTAATTATTATATTTACTCATTTTCAGCCAACATTCTGTAATAAATAAGTAAGTATTAGGAAACACCTTACTGTTATTACCTCAACTAAACCTAATGGATTCATCTAGAATAGAGGTAATTTCGCGCTAATGGTCACTGTTCTAACCTAACCAAACCTAAATATTTCACCAACAACAGAGGGGATCTGGCGCTCGGCCGCCGCTACCACGGCACGCTTGCTTCGCTCGCTCGCCTTCGCGCGCCAATGGTCACTGTTCTAACCTTGCTTAACCCAGATGATTCAATTACAGTAGATGGTATCTGACGCAGGTATTTAAAAGGAGGATAACAAAACACAACAGGTTAATACGTATTTACATAACAAAGTAGTCGTTTCTAAATTATACTAAACGTTACTATAGAATTTTAATATTATAGTAATTGAATATTAGTTCAAATGTGTTCAATTATAGAAAATATTCATGACACCATATACAATTAGGTAAAATGAAATTATATCAATAATTCATTACATCATTTCATCGTGTTATTGATAGTGATTAATTAGTATTATAAAACTGAATTTACGGTGACAGCTGGAATAGAGCCCACACTTAATGGTTACGGAGTGACGGTAGCAGTGTCGGCAGATCAACAGGTAGATCAGTGGATGACATTCAGTAGATCACGGGTTGACATAATTGAGACTCACACAAACATGACACAAAAGGGAAGAAGGAGGCTTATACTCAGCAGTAAGTGGAACAATTTAAGGCTGCCAATGATTATGATAAATACCAACAGACGAATC
The DNA here is from genome assembly GCA_950005105.1 of Lycophotia porphyrea. Classification (NCBI taxonomy): domain Eukaryota; kingdom Metazoa; phylum Arthropoda; class Insecta; order Lepidoptera; family Noctuidae; genus Lycophotia; species Lycophotia porphyrea. The sequence continues at coordinate 12,144,856 of OX465389.1, forward strand.
TCTAAGCCTTGCTTGCTTTGACACGAAAAACAAGCCTGCTAATATTATAAGAGACAAACAAACAACAACCGTTCCTAAAAAAAACATTTTATCATAAAACTTTCCTAGAATTTCCGACACTTCGTGTTGATAACAACATGTTTCCGACAACATCTTCTCGTATAGATATTTTGATAAATTTATTATCAACGTTATAAATGTATGTACTTCTGTATAATTTCAGATGGTTGGCTTCATACATGACAAATGTTTTTTTTTATTTAAACTTCATGTACAATTATTATAGTGGTACATAGGCGAACTAAAAGCCACAAGGCATTCTCTACCAGTCAATCTTTGGGTTCATTATTGCAACATTGTGATAAGGTAAAAAAATATCAATAAAAATAACTTCTTGTTTTAAAAAAAATATGTAGTTATATTCATACTAATACACATAAATATACAAATAAAATTAACCAATAAATAGTCTCATGTTTAGTCAGTTTATTTCGGAATACATGTAAGAAACTCAATACCGACGGCGATGACCTGGTCTTTCCCCAAACCTTTTGGAGTCAGCTTCCATTCTAACCGGATGCAGTTGAATATCAACAATATGTATCTGACTTCCGCAACTCAGTTTCTAGGATATTCCCTTTGGTGATACTGGTTGTGCCCGAAGAATTGCCAAACTTAAGTGGCAGTGGGCAGGGCACATTGCTCGCAGAACGGATGGCCGATGGGGCCGTAGAGTTCTGGAGTGGCGACCGCGAACCGTAAGACGTTGCGTTGGAAGGCCTCCCACTAGGTGGACCGATGACCTGGTGAAGGTCGCGGGGATCCGCTGGATGCGAGTGGCACAGGACCGGTCAATGTGGCGACACTTGGGGGAGGCCTATGTCCAGCAGTGGACGTCTTTCGGCTGAAATGATGATGATGATGATGATGATGATACTGGTTGTCAGGCTTTCGGGCTTCTGTCAAAGATTTACAAATGTCAGCCGGGACCACCGATTTATTATGCGATCCGATGCACGGACGGAACTCTGTATGTAATGGATGGTCACACATCAAAGGACCGACCTTAGCAACCTTGAAAATCGACTCATGTGGCTGTTATTATTTAGCCACGAGCCCCTAAGAAGTCTTAATAGTCACCACTCTCGAACTGCAGTAAAAATCTAAGCCCAGATCGGATCGCAACAAAAGTAGCCACGTTTCGGTTCGGATTATTCGTCCTTAGCCTTAAGATTTGATTGGACTCTTTATGGCTAACGCTTTTTGCGGTTGTGTCGTCAAATAGTCGTAGGGTGAAACGACAAGTTGTTAGACGATCGTATTTAATATGCGGTTGACCTTTTGAATGCTAAGCACAATGTAAAAACCGGGCATCAACTGATTTTTTTTTTACTGTCAATGGTTTACAGTTGTATCATAAAACAGGGCAAATTGACGTAGGTGTTCATTTTGATAAACATTTTTTTTTGACTGTACAATGTTTTGACGCATATGTAGCAAGAATAACTATATAAGGTGACCACAATAATATTATGAAAGAGGTTCCTCTCTCTGGACACCTGACCACCACCTACCTGGACCTTGTTCCTGATACCGAGTCTACTACTCTTGATGTTCTTGTTTATTCTTTTTTAAAGGAATATTTAAAAATGTATAAACTTTGTGTATGTATTTCATGTAAAAAGAAATATACTTCGTCAAATCCACATTGGGTGCAAGTTAATTCCTAGCTAGCCATGACAACATTACATTTAAGCCCGTCTGCGCATAGCAGTATACTTCGGGCCTGTTATCTGCTTCAAGCAAAAGCGCTGTGTCATCGGCAAAAGTTATGATCCTTCCGCGGGGCATCTTGAGCTCGAAGAGGTCGTTGATTTACATCAACGACGTCAAAAATAATGGGGGACCGAGAATGCTACACTGTGGCATGCCATGCACCACGGGAAAGTCATTCTAGTCCATTCATCCACCCTAACCTAACTCTCTGGAATCTGTCAGAAAAAAACTCAAACTGTGTATCCCTTACGCCAGTGTTCTCCAATTTCTTCAACAACAGTGGCTCGGAGAATGAGAATGTGTCAAAGGCTTTGGCAGGGTCTATGAAGATTGCAATGACTTTTTTCCACACAATCATATTCACAATTTTTTTTTTTGTATTTATGTTCTAAATTATTATATTAACACACTTTTCTAGATATTCACGATACCGGTGGACTACATTGTTTTAATATTTTTAAATGTATTTTTTTTTTTTTATATATAGTTAATATATAAACATGTAATAAATTTGTAATAAGATGAGGAAATTACATGCATAAACACAAAATATACAAAGTAAAGAGAGCTATACAAATACGTAGATGAAGAAAAACAACAAATTAATTGTGAGACGAGACTCCAAACTTCTTATGTAAGTGTTCGCGAACTTTTACCTTAAAAGTAAACCGGCTGGTTGCCGTCGCGATATTCAGAGGGAGCATATTCCAAAGAAAACCACTTGGACAAGAAAATAAGATTTAAGAACTTATTATACTATGAAATTTAACGTAATATACTACGAATGTTTGTGATAGTATAAAAAAAATATTTTGAAGATAGATCAAGTCAAATCAGTTTATTAGTATATTATTTTGCAGACGATGTTAGGAATATACTACGACTTCGCGTTCCCATGTAATGTTCGCTGATAATGCCAAAAGAATACGCGCACAACGCGGATGACGCGTGTAGGAGTGTTTCTGAGGAGTTGCAAATGGGTGTGTGAGTAAGTTATATGGTTTGTGTGGTGATTGTCTGTATACCTCTTTTTTTACGGATGGGAAATCATCAAATGACTTCTCCCGCTTTGGGCAGAGCGGAAGGGAGTGTCAGACTACTAAAACCCATCCATGTTCCTTCCTTGCCCTTTGTGTTCCAGGGCCGCGGTATCTCTTTCGAACAGTCCCGCAGCCCTGGCAGGAATTGTCTGTATACCTTCTGTTTAATTTTATTTATTTAGTTTAGATACTCAAAATAATATTCGTCACTTGACCTTTAACAACCAAATATGTCATACTTCGATTTAGTTTAAACAATAAAGATAACAATGATTAAATAAATATTCATAAAGAAATACCGAACTTCTGCTGAGTGAATATTTTTTGATCAAGTTTAAAAAAAAATAAAAAAGTGTAAACGAGTTTTTCGAGTTTTTAGTAAAACCAGTTTTGAGAGCAAAATAATGACGTCAAAACGTCCATAACAAGAACATTCTTAGCAAGATAAGCAGGGCAGGTGTTACAAGAAGGTAACATAAAATATCTGCCAGCGCACAGATTTATATAAAGGGTGTAAAAAGACTCTTAACAAAGAAATGAAATGACTAGTCCGTCGTCATTGCGATAATTTTTTTGTTCTAGATCTGGGAACCTTCTAGTTACGGAGATAATGGGGGTCAAAGTTTCATCTTTTTCACAAGTTTTTTTTTTTTTTTTAAACTATACATAGGCTATACCTACATGTTTTTAATGTATTTATTTTACTTAAGACACCTTCACCACCCTCGTACTATTCAATCCATCCATCAGCACAATGTTTTGAATGCGTTAAATTGAGTCCTACCGTAAAAAATGATTTTTCACCCCAAAAAAAGTCGTTACCCAGCAATATTTTTTTCGTAAAGTTACCTAGTTTGATGTACATAATGCTTAGTTGACGGCTTCGTGAAGAATCCGTTTACACCCTGTATAGAATAATTGTCCTAAATATTGTCACTTCTCTGTCTTCATCAATTAAAATCTTGATGTGTGTTTTAGTTGTTACATACATACATTAACACGCGCGTTTTTCCTATGGGTTCGGCAGAAACCACAGAACGCCACCTGCTACGATCCTTACATACTCCTTTTGCCTCGTCCACATTCATACATCTGGTCATACACGCACGCCGGTTCTCGTTGTTAATAGTTGTGCATTTTATTTACACGAGAAATATACAGTCAAGGTGTGCAGAGATGATAAAGGCTAAAACTATGCCATTGGGTACAGTTGCTATGGTAATGTGAATATGGTAATGTTGATGATGATGGCATGCCCACGCTGCCGGCCACTCAGTTTTTTGAAGAAGTTCTTTTAAAATTATAATGTTATGCTCCTTAAAATAAATGTTTTATTCAACTTTGTAATTAATGTTCATGTAACCGACTTCCAAAGCTAAAGTTATATTCCACGTTTTTTTTATGTTTTTTTGAAGTCAATTTATTTTTTTTTTTTTTTTTTTTAGATTTCTCTGTTTTTTGTTGTAATATCCTATACAAATATTTGATTAGCATTTATTTTACATTTTGCTATGCAATTATTTGTTACATGTTATCAATACATTTCATGATACTTATCCCCAAAATACTTTGACGCCTAAGTGTCCTATTGTTGTCGTCGTAAATATACTTACTTATGTAGAATATACATACATACATACATACATAAACTCACGCCCTTTTCCCATGGAAGAAGAAGGAGAAGGAAGAAGAAGGTTATATGAAATATAACATTTGATGACATGAAATTATGTCATTTGTTTTTATAGCATATGAAAATTATATCATGTGAACGTTATTTCAAGTAATACTATACTATCTGTCATTATGCCATATATTACACACCCAATCACTAGTAGGTACATACAAAAACCAATCAGACAAAAATATTTTACAATTTGCTGTAAGTCTTCGTCTATGAAACCTTAAGGTGGGTACTGACCAACGTTACGAGGTGTAATGTAACATATTACACAGCGAGCATTCATGCACTCAGTACGTCGTGTTACGGGGAAACTAGCGAGCAACGAGCCGCTCGTTGCTCGCTGTGAGTGTTCCACCCGGCTGTCGGTTTTTTGGCGAATCCTTTGACAGTTACGCGGTTCAGTCAGAGTTTTGACGAGCATGTTACGCCGATTTTAGAACACAGCGTAACATGCTCGATGCGTAACACGCTCGAATGTTACAAAAAGGTGGGTACTGACCCACGTTACGAGGTGTCATGTAAAATATTACATAGCGAGCATTCGTGCAGTCAGTACGTCGTGTTACGGGGAAACCAGCGAGCAACGAGCCGCTCGTTGCTCGCTTAGAGTGCTCCACCCGGCTGTCGGTTTTTTGGCGAATCCTTTGACTGTTACGCGGTTCAGTCAGAGTTTTAAAACACAGCTTAACATGCTCGATACGTAACACGCTAGATGCGAATGTTACATTACACCTCGTAACGTTGGTCAGTACCCAGCTTTATACCTCGTAACTTTAGTCAGTACCCACCTTTAGACAGTCAACTGCGCTACTGGCCAGAGCTAAAAATCATCCATACTTCCAAATTAGTAGTATTATTAAATGCGAAAGTAAGTTTATTTGTTACCTTTTCACGCTTAAACCACTGAACCGATCATCCTGAAATTTTGCCAACATAATATACGTTATCAGGTGTACATAAGTACTGTTCCCGAGGAAAACCACAATACCGTTCTTGTGATAATAGATGTTGCCACGTGTGTTTTGAATCATGATTGAAGTATATTATTACAAGCAGAATACAACCCAAATTGATTGTCAAATTCTAAATTAACGCGAACGAAACCGCGGCCAAAAGCTAGTGTTCTCATCAACACGTGTCCAATAACCATCGGTTTCGGGACATTCATACACTAACCTTGTTGTTACTCCACTGATAGCGGCAATACTCCTATACCGTACAACCTAATCAATCAACTTTATCGCTGCTTATATAAAAATGATTGATACACAATTTCTTGTCGGATTTATAGGTCGGTGTATTGACATTATTATCTGTCTGGCTTTGAGTCTACTTATGTTCCCATTTGGGAAAAGTCTGGCCTACTTTGATAGTTGGTTTTATTTACATAACACATACATACATAAATAACATCACGCCTGTAATCCCCGTAGGGTTAGGCAGAGGTGTACCTAATAGTACACCCATATTTCGCCAGTTATTTTGAAGTCCCATTTAATAGGGGGCGAGCCTATTGCCATCAACCGGGCACTAATCTAGATTCCGTGGCTGCTACTGAGAAAACACCTGGGAATCGAACCCAGGACCTCATGCTCAGCAGTCGCACATACAACCACTCGACCAACGAGGCAGTCGAGGTTGGTTTTATTTATTTGGTTGTATTTATTTTTGAGTTCCGTATATACAAACGCCAGCACATCAAGCTACCGGAAACTGTCAAATTTTTCAAACCAACCTTGAACCTAATGCTTTAGAGTTAAAGTTGAAAATCTATTAAAGAAATTTGACTGATTGTAGTAGCTTGATGGGCTAGCGTCTATACATAAGCGGAACAGGTTTGCTAAAAGTAGCATTTGTTTATTTTTAGCTGGCACTTACGTCACCTACTCACTGCCATTATGCCCAAACTTTTTCACCAACGACTGTAGAGTTGTTACAAATCTATCATAAGAGAGACCCATGCACCTGTACTTCATCACCATCAGCCTAGCTTTTTCCCAAACTCTGTTTTCAGTTAAATCGAATGCAACTGAAATACGAATGCACATGCAGCATCACATGCAGTGTCTGTTTAATCTGATCTCCACAACTTAGGTTCTGAGTACGAATTACAGCACGATACACTTGGATAAAACTGGTTACATTTGTTAGACTTGCGGGCTTCTGATGACTGTTCTTTAGGACAGTTAAAGCCAACAGTAGCTGTGCGAAACGTGAGCTATAGCAAGGGTCACCTTAATGAAGCCCCTTAACCTTGAAGCAGGCAATGAGGATATTACCAAGTTACTTGTCCTTGGCCAACTTGGTTTAAGTTAAACAAAAAACTACATAGCCTAATATCATAGTAAACATGGTGCTATTTATAGAATTTGTTACCCACGAAATTGATTCCATTTTGAGACAAGTCGATTTTGTATTCAATTTTTTTGTGCTCACATTTTCGGCTGAAGCAGTTTTGCAATAGTCCTGTTAGTACTGGAGCAAAATTATTTTAGTTTCTTATTTTATAAGGTCAGTAGTACAGTGGCGTAGAATAGTCTATGCTCCTGCAGTCATTTTGGTGCTCCATTATTTTAAAAAGTTCATAAGGTTTATGAAAATGCCATATCGTATTTGAGCCAAAACGGATATTATAATATGAAGTAATTAAGATAAGTATATTAAGATATAGTTCTATAGCCAATATAGATATTATGTGATTTTTTTTAATATGGATTCTAAAATATAATTCGAGGTCATCTTGCGAGCCCATCTTGTGATAAAATAATAATAATAATAATAATACATCAGCATGGACACGGCTCGTATTGTTAAGAGGTTCCTCTCTCTGGAGCCCAGAACGCCGGTAGCTTAGACCCTATTCCCGATACCGGTGGGCTACTATTTTTTATATTTTTTAATGTTTTTTATGTCGTTTTATATTTAAATATTTGAAAATGTAAAAAATATGTATATAAATAAATAAAGGATAATAATACTAAAAGCCTTAGATCTTCCTTATATCCTAATTTTGGATTCGCAAAATGATACACGTGTTAACAACTACATATGTCAAAAAAAATTGTTTCCGGAGTACCCAAGAATAATTGACTACCTATGAATAATTTATTAGCTAACTTGAGGTATGTGACTTGTTCGCAGTTTATTGGCTCTGGCTAACAACATAGTTATTATTATATCCCTTCGCGAATAATAACTTGAAATGTTGATGATGTATTTCGTTGATTTGTTCGATATTTTTTTTACTTTTTGACGTTCAGTAAAAGACTTTTAAAGACGACTGCTTGTGAACCTAAGGTCTATTTTCAAATTCTTGTTGCCAATTGATAATATTTTAACTCTTAAAGAAATATCAACTTTCTGTTTTGCAAAATTAAGTCGATTATCCGTGTTTTTGACCCAAACCAAAGTCAAAACCAAAAGCCGGAAACCGTCAACCTACAATTGGACTTACGCTTACACCAACTTATACTGGCATCGCCTTCCGGCTTCATCCAGGTCTCGATCCCATGGTAGTGTCGGGTTATGATCTACCAAAGTCCCAAATTTCATTCAGATTCAGATTTGCTAAGCAATCTAGGCGTGAAAGCTTAACTTATAACCAAATAATATTAATAAATAGACACTCCTTCGTAGTTAGTGCTGAACAGGAAATTAATTAATTAGGATAATTGAACTAAGCATTGATTATTATAACTCACACCACACAACCTCACTATTCACACTCTTACCCATACTTACTCACACAACCTCACTATTCACACAGTCACACTCTCACACATACTCACTCACATACACACACACTCACTCGTGACACACATCTATCACACATACACGCGCGATTTGGCCTTTCCTTCATAACGCTCATTAACTTGCAGAACCGTTTTGTGTAATTTTAAATTACCCATTTATTTTAATCTTGCTTGTTTACTTACATTGTCTATACTCAAATTCAATTGCATAAAAATGATAATGTGGAAGTGCGGTGTCTCCTAATACAAGCAATCCCTTGCTTAAAAGGTGATCTCCAACAATATGTATCGAAATGGCCATTGTAATTGAAATAAACATTTTTATTTATTTATTTTTAACCGACTTCAAAATAAAGAGGTGAAAAAAATAGTGTTTCCAAAAATGGTTGACATTGGCTGACACGACTATCGGCACAATAACTGCTGTACTCACATCCCACATGTCGACAACCTCGCGAGCCAGATTTAGATACTTGAACTGCTTATCTTTTTCTGCTTTCACGAGGTTCTCGTCATGCGGGACTGTTATATCAACAATCATTGCGCGGCGCTCCAATCGATCTATCACCACAATGTCAGGCTTATTGGCAACAATAGTCCTGTCAGTGGTGATAGATCGATCCCAATACAACGTGATATTATCATTATCGAGAACTGGGTCGGGCACATACTCGTACCTATAGTACGGCACTTCTGATTCCACAAGGCTGTACTTCAAAGCAAGTTGCTGGTGGATAATCCTGGCAACGAGGTTGTGTCTATGCAAGTATTCTCCGTTATATAATTATTATTATTATTCAGACAGCAAAACAATTTTTTTTTTATTTGGTCATAATACTTTAAAACTTAAAAAAATATATATTATATATTATGCTTTGTTGACGATGTGATGGTTCCTTAATAACTTCTAGTTACAATGCAAAAAAATGTTTAGTAACAAGAATTTGTGAACTATAAAAAGGTAAAATAAAAAACTCGGCTCGGTTTTTTTTTAAGTTTTTGAAATCATTGGTAGTGAAAATACTTAAGATGTGTTGACGTTGTATTGTAAGGTGTTACTCGTAACTGTTTTTCTAAAAACCGTATGTGTTAACTGTTAAGGTACATTTTCAGACACTAAATTGCGAACGCAGATTATCCTATGATAGTTACTGTTTCCATATATCCAGAAGGCGCCGCAGTAGAAACTCATTTATAGCTAAACCATTAACATAAGTTACACACAGCACATTACGTACTTTGAAGTGGGTAGGCATCTATAGATTACTAAACTAGCCGTTGAACGCTTCTATTTGTACAATCATTAAACTAAATCGAGTATTAGTTACTTACCAGGGTCTGGCTGTTTGTGTATGTGAGTGTAAATGTTTGTAAACGCACCCGCAATACAGGAGAAATTCCTAGTGTGGGGCTAAGTTTTATAAAAAAAAACTTACCGGTTTTCTACACTATGTTAACAGAAGGTAATACACTGACTATTATTACCTGAAACATCTAATGAGCTGTGTTAGTTGACGTATTTAGGTGGTTAGAATACAAAAGGAATCATTAATCATTATGTAGCAAATTAACTTCATAATGGTGCTAGTTTTCTATCATGACTCAATCAGTATGGATTTATCTAGAATTCTGTCTGTAGGGCTCCATTTAACGCCATTTGGCCATTTTTTTTTTAAGCTCCATTTGATTAAGTTGACATATGGTTCGCACTATCGTCCAGTATCGTGCAGAACAGCCCTAAGAATAATATTAGCACGTATCGTTCCTAAATAAACACCACAAAATAAAGTAATCAACCCCAGTCATAAGAAAAGGAAATCATGTGAGTGTATTCCAACCCAAGTCAAACAAGCCACACCATATTTGACTTACGTTACAGGGTTTTCTTATTTCTAGTTGGTTAGTTATATTAGATTGATTGTTAGTTTTATTAATTTCTATGTAATATATATACTGGGTGAAACGGACTCTTCACAAAGCCGTCAACCAAGCATTATGTACATCAAACCAAGTAACTTTACGCAAAAAATATTTCTGGGAAACGACTTCTTTTGTTTGGGTGAAAAATCACGTTTTACGGTAGGTTTGTAACGCATTCAAAACATTGCGCTCATGGACATGGGCCGTGAAGGTGTCTTAAGTAAAAAAATAAATTAAAAACAGATATTTAAAAAAAAAATGAAAAAGTTAGAACTTTGACCCCCAATCTTTCTGTAACTAGAAGGTTCCCAGGTATGGTTTAGAACAAAAAATAATCGCAATAACGGGAAGAATAAGTGCCTTTCGGCTTCGTTAAGAGTCTTTTTACACCCTTTATACCCCAGATAGGGTGAAGACCTCCTCCAACGATGCCACTTCTCTCTATCCTGTGCAATTTGTATCCAGTTTTGGCCAGCTGTTATTTTTATCTGATCTTCACACTGTATGTATTTATTTGAGGTATCGGTGTTTGTAAGGAAACATGGTGATTTTTCTAAAGAATAACGGTCATTTGTGACCCAGATCCGACACGAAAGAGACATAATATGTTTCTTTCGTGATGAATTTCAAAGCGTAAATCGCAACCTTATTTATATATCAGTATTTTTGTTATTTTAAATATAGCTAAAATATATATTTTTTTATATTCGAAATCAATGGCTAACACCAAAATATTGCCTTATGTTTTTGGACAGGCGATATAAAATAAAAAATAGTAATGCCTATTTACCTAATAAATTCGTAATTGTATGTAACTCAATGATGATACAATAACTATGGAATTATCTAGGTAAACTGGTGATGGAGCTAGATTATGTGATAAAGTAAAAAAAAAAACAAGTTCCAATTAACAAAACTCTTTGAATCTAATAATAATTATTCGAAATTGTGTGTGCTTTTTCTGCTTGGGATCTTGGGTTTTTTTTTTTTTAATATCAATGCTTGTACGTTTTAAAAACAACCATAGAGGGCCTAGACAAAATAATCTAGATTCTAGATTCAAAGAAGAAGATTTTAAGAAGTCTAGATTTTTACAATGACTTTCAAAAGGAATAAAATAAACTTTTCAGTAGCTTATGTCAGTCCCAAACATTAGATACCGCGGCCCTGGTCACGTCTGACACAAGTCAAGTCTGACACTCCCTTCCGCTCTGCCCAGAGCGGGAGAAGTCATTTGATGATTTCCCATCCGTAAAAAAAAAAAAAAGTCCCAAACATTTCGATTTTTCTGTCATTTTTTCGCTGATACAATATCATTTTGACAAGGTAAGCTCAATACTTTCTGCCTCATCGTAGTTTTATTTGCTGAAAATTGCTATTAAAAGTGGTAGAGCAATTAACGATACTATAGTATAATATTCCCACGATCAACTAACATGCAAACCGTTTGGTTGAGCAACCCAGTAATTTTAATCATTTAGTGTTTTACCGCATGATGATGTCAGCTTGTTTGTGTTTATAATTAATGCCATCCAAGACCACTCGTATCTACTCGCAGTCTCTTATTGTGTCGCAACAGGTCAAAGTGGATTTCGTCACGGATATGTGATAAAGTATAATACGGATGGTTTTAGTATTGTGTTGGTTCGTAGAATTATTTGCTGTCGTTGTGCAAAAGTTTTGGACCGTGGCGATGAACCTGAGTTAGGTTATGAGATTGTCAATTTTGTATTATTTTAGCGTGAACAGTCGAAAATATCAATTCAATAATTGGCAACACTTGCTGGTATGGTAGATTTGTGATTATAACTAACTTATACTCGCAGTTTCGCCGAATGATGAATGAATGAATACATCGTAGGTCCTTCGTGTCTGGAAGCTCTTTTGTTGAAGGGAGATCTTTAATCAAACTGGTTAATTGATCTCTCTCTATTGATCTGCATGATGAATTTGAGAAGAGACCCTTGTCTAACAGCAAATGAATTAGTAAGTACACTATTTTATGGTGTTCCTTCACAGGAGTTCACGGTTGACGCGTGCTTACTTAGCTTGCATGCTTTGTTGCTTGTAGACACCATCATCATGTACCTACGTTCGTAATAGATAATGTGTGGCTGGCAAACAAATGAACTGCGCATCTAACGTGGCAAACCTATCCTTGTATGTATGGTTTGTACATCCTAAGCAGCAGGCGACGTTTGACTTTAGTATTTTTTATACAGGGTTCAGAATTGTCAAGATAATTATTCAATGCCGATTCATAACTTGATCTCTAATTACTTTAACTTTCAAATGTTAATTGCGTTACAAAAATATTATGTAAAGAAAGCCATTTATAATGCTAATTGTTTTATTTGCATTAAAAACTCTATTTGTTAATTAAGTAAACAAAATGTATGTGACCGTTTTTTTATGTTAATGCTTAACACTTTTGGTTACGCGCGGAAGCGGCAAATCGCGTTTGGATAAACGTGACGTTTTTTTTTAGTAGCAATTAATTATTAACATGATAGTTATCTCTTCGAACCCTGCTTTTAAATATATTTTTTGCACGTGGAATACGAAATGATACATATATTATGTTGGTAACCACATTTAGTAACAACAACTAATTTGAATCGATCACTGCAATAACCAGTGAATGACGACACAGATTGTTTTGCACTGACTTATTAAAAGCAATTGCATACAATTGACAGTTGGTAACACTGTATAAAAGGTGTTAACAGACTCTTAACGAAGCCGAAAGGCACTTGTTCTCCCCGTCATTGCGATCATTTTTTTGTTTTAGACCAAAGCTGGGAACCTTCTAGTTACGGAGATATTGGGGGTCAAAGTTCCAACTTTTTCACAAGTTTTTTTTTTAAATACATGTTTTTATTGTATTTTTTTACTTCAGACACCTCCAGGACCCCCTAACTATTCAATCCATCCATCAGTACAATGTTTTGAGTGCGTAACATTGAGTCCTACCGTAAAACGTGATTTTTCAGCCTAAAAAAAAAAGTAGTTTCCCAGCACTAAGGTTTGCGTAAAGTTACTTAGTTTGATGTACATAATGCTTCGTTGACGGCTTCATGAAGAGTCTATTTACACCCCGTAGATTTATCAAATATGCGTCTCATATAAAACACTGCACTTGATAGGAATTTACACAACTTAATAATAGAAACGTAATATTATTTAACGCACGAATCTGGTGCCCTACATGACGTCTTAAAGCAGTAGTCATTCCAGTTTGGGAAAGACATGGTGCAAGACGACCTGTATAGCTCTGTCTCTTTCTCACACTGGAATTGCAACTGCTTTAATACGTCATAGTAACCCCCCTGCTCGTTCATTCATTACAATACATGATACAAATAGGGTTACCATACGCCCAGATTTATTTGGACATATTCAGCTTTTTACTCCCTACCAGCTTTGGCAGTTGTCCGGACTATTTGACTTCGCAGGGTGGGTTGTAGCGGCAGGAACGCCATTTTGATTTGTATTACACGTGTTAGTTTTACATATCTCGGTATTATATATTATCAAGTTCTTTTAGAATTGCTGACAAAAAAAATAGACCTAAACACTTTAATGTGATGTAAAGGAACCTTAAGCTCCTATAACTCTTTACTGATATTGATTGTCTAAATTATATATTTCTAATAATATATACTGACAGTGCTACAATACTTGGGCAAATCTGCCCATTCTCCTTTATCAGAATTATTCAAAACTAGCTTATGCCCGTGGTTTCGTCCGCATGGTATTTGGTACTGTCCCACGGGATCGCAGTACCGGGATAAAAAGTATCCTATATGTTAATCCAGGTTATAAAGTATCTGTGTGCCAAATTTCATCCAAATCCTTTCAATAGTTTTGCGTGAAAGAGTAACAAATACATCCTCACAAACTTTCGCATTTGTAATAGCGATTCAAATTGGTAACCCTAAGTACAACGGCAAAGTATATTTTACATAATTTATTATTGACAAGACTAAGTGTTTATTTACTATTCACCACACGTCGTTTGACTAGACTCTCCACTCGGTACAGAATACATAATATTCTATTTAAAGTCACGATGAGGTAACTTGTAACTAAAGGGATCTACAATTAATTTGTTATTAAAGTTGTAAAACGGTTAATTTAAGTACATCTTGCAAAGGGCTACTGAATAATGACGGACAGGTATCACAAAATTATGCCTGTAACCCCCGAAGAAGTAAGCAGAGGTGTATAATAGAACACCCAGATTTCACCTAGCCTATTTGCAGGGGTGGCCCAGTGGTGGTGGCCCCGAATTACAAGCAGAAAGTGGTGGGTTCGAACCCAGACAGGCGCATTATTTTGTGTAATTCATTTCATTATCACTGCTTTCAAAACGGTGAAGGAAAACATCGTGAGGAAACCGGCATGTCCTAGAACCAACAATTCGATGACATGTGACATCTACAAACCCGCACTGGGTGTATTTGTTTGTAAAATATGAAATAACCACTAAAGTGTAGCTTTATAGCTAAAGGAGAAATAATATTTCCACATCAGTCTGCTTTTAATGTTGACTTTTAAATCTATACTAATAGGTATTCTAATGAATTGAAAGTTTGTAATTTTGGATTTATCCGAAACTCATCATGGAGAATGATGAGTTTCGGATAAATCTTATCCCAACTTACTTGGGGTCGGCGCAGCATGTCTCCTTCTTCCATACTTCTCTATTACTCGTCATCTCAGCAGTCACCTCCTTTAAAGCCATATCATCCTCTACTGTTCCAACGATTCCAAAAAAAAATGATTTCAATAAAGTTACACTATTCACCGAATGCCATAGGCCATGCTTCTTTGACATGGACTTAGTCTCGGGCAGAATTTTTTAATGAATCATTTGTCTCACACAGAATATGATTCTATACAGAGTGGAAGGGAGGAGAGAGGAAAAGAGCTCGTGGCTAAACAATAACTGCCGCTCGAATCAATCTTTAGGTTAAGCCGCGCTTGCCTAGGTTGGTCTGTAGATGGGTGACCCATTACATACGGAGTTTCGTCCGTGCCTCGGAAAGCACGTTAAGCCTTTGGTCCCGGCTGTCAATTATAGACCTTTGACAATCGATATAGGTAGTCAGTGTTCCGAAAGTCTGACTGCCAGTCTTACCAAGGAGGATCGTATTACCCAGTACTAAGTGGGTTGAGGAGGTCAGATAGGCGGTCGCTCCATGTAAAATATTCAGCTGCATCCGGTTAGACTGGAAGCCGACCCCAACATATGTAGTTGGGAAAAGGCTAGGCAGATGAGGATGACAGAGTGGAATTCCCATTACGCACTAATGATCACCACGTACTCAATACATCATTCTCCCCTCACATAGAAACTGAATTGAAATTTAAAAAAAAAACAGCTGTTCTATACATGTTGATTGTGTAGGTAGCACTTTTGTTGGATACAATAGTTTTTTTTTACCGATGATAAATTATTGCTATGGGTTCAGAATTATGTAGGTACTGAATAAGTATGAAAAAATATGAATCGTCGGTCGGTGTCCCTTCTTCTTTATTTTAATTTGTCATGGTGTACAATAAATAAACAGTATTCTAACTTTTATCTATTTTCTTTATTGTAACAGTATAATATACGAGTAGGTACATGGAGCAAGATTAAATAAATACCATTCATACGACTTAGGAATATCTAGATACATACCTACTAAAACCTTCCACGATATAAAATTAACGTAAAGCCCTTTTGGTCAGCTGTATTACTGTAGTTAAATATTTACGTCATAAAATAAAGTGCTTCAAGAATAGAAGTTATCTAAGCAAAATAATATTTAGAAGTCTGCTGGGAGTCATTAAGTCTTAGCAAAAGCTCTCTCGCAACTTTATTGCTATAATAATTTCATCAGGCGTTTTTACTAAGAATAGGTTTCTTTACTTAACTTTAAAAGAGGGTAACAAAAAAAGAAAGCATAGTTTTAACGATATTTATTTTAAACTATTTAAAAAATAAAACATTTTCTTTCATTTGTTAATTCAAGATTATCTCGTTGACTATTCAATGTACGCTAAAATATTTCAAATATCACATTCGCTGCAAATAACGTTAGGAAAATTTATTAAAATAGATAGGTAACTTGTGTATTTTATAGATCTGGATTTACATTCGTTTAAATGGCTGGTTACTCAATAATAATTGTTTTATTAATGCATTAAATGTATAATACAGGTAAACAAAATAGCTTTGATAGATTAAAGATGATGCTATAATAATTTTCCAGAAACAACTAAAATACATTTAAATCAAATTGTAGTGAAGATATAAAATTAAATAAAATTAGATTCTGAAAAGTTATTAATATAACTGAAGTGAAGCTTATTGGTAAGAATGCATATTCAAATAAATATGCAAAATGACGTATATTAATGTAGGTAACTACACTGATTTCAAGATGGCACATAAATAAGTTCATTGATTTTATATAGGTAAAGTTTATTTAGGTTATTAATCAGAAGCAATTAATCAGAAAGATCCAGAATCTTTTCTTAATTGAACTTTGCAACTTGCACTTTGAAAAAAGCAATAAAGGAAATCGTATTACTAATATATTTTCACACAAACATTCCATCATCACGACGTATAACGGAGGTAATTACAATATTGGTGTTTAAAAACCCATTTGAAAACCCAATCGTGATTCTATTCAAATTAATCATCATTTTGAACAAGTCGCAACGGATTTCAAATTCTAGGCCAAGTCCCTCAGTTATGGCCTGAAATGGTTTCGTTTCTCATCCTTCGGGTCTGATTAACCCCGCCTCCGGCGGCCTCAAATTAAATTTCCACTTTCCTCTCAATTGATATCA
This sequence comes from Lycophotia porphyrea, assembly GCA_950005105.1. NCBI lineage: Eukaryota > Metazoa > Arthropoda > Insecta > Lepidoptera > Noctuidae > Lycophotia > Lycophotia porphyrea. Next base: position 12,161,877 of record OX465389.1, read on the forward strand.
CCTACATTGCTATAATACTTAGATAATCACATTAGTTACTTATAAATAATTAAATATCTATTTTGATGACATAGGCCGCAGACTAAACAACTAATGTACGGTGGAACAAAAATATTCACAATCCAATGCCGAAGCGTATACTTTTCCAAATTTTATTTTATAAAGCTTTTTTCATTAAAAGACTGACTTTATTAGCAAAAGCTTTATAAAATAAAATTGCAAACAATATTGTCAGTGTATACGCTTCGGCATTGGATTATGAATATATCCGCGTGTATCCCAAATACCTTGTTCGACCGTACCATTATCAATAAAAGCGCAGAAGGTATCATACTTCGTCACAGAGAGAAATTAAATTTTATTTTATCTGCGCCGTTTTCAAAAATTGGTCGACAAATATGTACAATCGAATATCCTTAAGGATTGAAATTGCGGATACGACATGGACACTGTCAGAAAGTTAACTGTAGTAGGTATCTATAGTATTGGTCAGAGACCAGTGTCCGAAGCCGGCCTATAGTTTGACCGAATTGTGAATTGAAGGGCTTATCTAATAGCTTCATCTGCATACAATTTCGAATCGGAACAAGCTCTCACAAAAACAAACGGTCATGCTTTATCAGCTTAACTTTCCTAGCCTGCGGTCTTAAAATGAGTGAGTAGTATCACAACACTTGAACTTATTTCGAAGAGTTCCTCGCTTCGATTGCTTTTTTTTTCTCTTTGTTCTTCTCTTTGTCTTGATTGGCCATCTTAAGTTGTCCGTGCTTCCAATCCTCAGGGTACCCGTACTGTCGGACGTCGTCCCACCATTGCTGCTTACCATCCGCCCAGAAGATGTAGACAACGTTCGTGCCAACTAGGACTGAGAAGCATACCCAGAACGCTATTCGCCATTGGGCCAATGTTGACTGGAAAAGAGGTAAAACAGATGTTAAAAAAATTAAAAAATATTTTAAACTGCTTAACGGACGGCATGTCTTTGTTTCCTTGGAAGATGGGTAGGCCTTTAGTGTGGGACGCAACATGCGTCGATACTCTTGCGCCATCCCATCTTCCAAGCTCATCGTGCTGTGCTGGTGCTGCCGCTGCGGCTGCAGAGAACCTCAAGCGGCGTAAATATAGAAACCTGTGTGGTAACTATATTTTCGAGCCGTTTGGAGTTGAAACTCTAGGGCCGTGGGGTCCGAGTGCTCATAGCCTATTTAAGGAAATTTCGAAACGCCTAGTTGACGCTTCCCGTGACCCAAGGGCTGGCTTTTACTTTGGCCAGAGGCTAAGTGTTGCCATACAACGTGGCAACGCCGCCAGTCTCTTGGGCACATTATCATCTGACAGCGTTGAGGAGGAGTTTTTCGATGCCCTTTTATAGTTTGTTGTTAGTTTATCTATTTTAGTTTAATAGTTTTTAATTATCAATGTATATAGTTAAACTGCTTAAAAATTTAGGTGGGAAATGAGCATAAATGACTTAAAATTGTAACCCAAAACTCCCCTGGAAAATAAACGGTAAATATTATACTAATTTTATTTTTGATCCTAGGTTATTTGTGTTTGTAGGATTACCATTTGGTAATTTAAAAGCATATTTGCAACCGTACTTTGCAAATATGCTTTGAAATTACCAAATGGGAAATTTGACTTTTACAATAATTTTCTGATAAAAAAATCCTTTTTTGTTGAAAAAACCGGATCAATAGGCCAAGATCGGACAAAAACCAGACGGGGGCCAAAAAGCTAGACATCTAAGGACATCTAAGAGTCAGATGGTCATTCGAAGTGCGCTAATATAAACACAGTTTCCAACGAAATAAGAAAACAAGTCGCACGTATGCATTTTTTTGCCAATATGCCAACTGATACATGATTAAAACCTCTATCGATTCCGTCTATAAATAGAGATTGGACCGAAAGCACTGTCAACAAGATTGAGGCCACTTAAAACCATGAAGTTCGCATTAAAGCCACAAACTCGACATCTTGTCGAATCTTGACACTGAGTCGAATCGAAAATGTTTTAATAATCAAGGCCCATTTATTGTTCGAAACAAAGTTTGGGAGACAAGGCTTCTTTGAAGATGATTGTTTTTTGGTTCAGCAAAGTTTGTAAATCGGAAAGATGCCAGTTACGTTATTGGTCATTTTCATTGAAATATTTTTCACTCGTACAACGTTTTTATCTATAAGTGGACATCATAAAATTAAAAAAAAACTGTGGATCTTTAATTATTAATCTTTCTTCAATGCAAGCATCAGTATTCACTACAAACTCCCAGGAAGTTCTTTGTAATTCTGCAGACCCGGATATTTTTTCAGAATTTTTCTATTTTTCCGTAGTGGGGCAGGGTAGTGGGGCCAACGAAACGGTGGTTTTGATTTTTCCCGTTGGCCCCACCTGTGGGGTCAGCTGGAATTCGCCGCAGTGCGGAGCAAAGAGAGGTTTAGTTTTAGTTATGAGTACCTAGATGGGAACTTCACCCGAAAACGCTAGGAATTTGCCTCAATGTTGCATTTCATCGACGTAATTCTAATAATTTTGGTCATATTATTATATAGTAAGTCATAATTGTTTAGGATGCGGAAAAACCTTTGAATTCCATAAAGTTCTTAAAAAACTTGAAATGAATGTTTAATTATTAGCCTTTTATTAGTTAATAACACTTTACGTTGGTTGGCCAAATTTTGACATACGCCATGTTAGAATTAGGTCGACGATTTCACTTTTGAGTGCCCTACGATAAAAGTTTTTCATATAGGGTACGACGATACAAAAGAAAAAAAGCTAAGCCAAAAAGGGGTTCCATAACAAAATTCTAAAGGTCTACCCGGGTTACCCCAATAACTTCATCTTGAATGTTCTCAGGCTAATCCAAGTTGCTTCACAAAGGGGTTTTCAGTGCCTTTATTAAAGTACTTTAAAGGTCTCTGCACAAAGCGGGCGCGGCGCGGCGGGACGGGACCGTCACCGACAGAGCCGCTAGCCGTCCCGCTCGACGCGACGCTCTGTGTGGCGTCGTCCATAATATCTAGTACATTACAACTGCTCAGTGTCGCGTCGCCGTCCCGTCCCGCCGCGCCGCGCCCGCTTTGTGCAGAGACCTTTATACAATGTAAGTGTTTTTTTTTAAAGAAATCTATGACAAAAGGGCTGAACATGAAAGCTTGATCTTCGAATTAAAATTGTTGTTAGATCATTGGCAAATCTGCAAGTAATGATTTGGTGTATTAGCATAATAATATTTTAACCTATACTTTTATTCGTGCACGCCATATAGCCGATAGGTTTTTAACATTTGATACCTAGTAGGTACCAAGTAGATTAGAAACTATTGGACCTTCTAAGTTTTGGTAAAAACTAACTCTTTGGATACAAGAAATCTTTCTTCTAACTACTTTAAAGAATATTATTTATTTTTTACACATTTATCCTGAGCTGGCCTAGTGTAATACGAAGTTTCAATAGAATAAGAGGCCAGTTTAAATTGGAGTTGTTTCCGCTGAAGTGCAACCTACTGAACAAAGTAATAAAAATCATGTAAATACTTACATCAGGCCTCGTTGGTCCTGAGTTCGATTCCCGGGTCGGGCAAAATGCTTTTGGGTTTTTCCATCAGGAATTTCTCAATAGCAGCTACGTAGTCTGGATTTGTGCCCGGTTGATGGCAATAAGCTCGCCCCGTATTACATGGGACTTAAAAACATAACTGGCGAAATGTGGGTGTACTATTAGGTACACTTCTGCCTAACCCTTCGGGGATTACAGGCGTGATGTTATGTTATGTATGTACTTACATCAGGCGTCAATAGCCCAATCAAATATGGCGTAATAATCCCAGAGATAGTGGAAGTTCCGTTGATCATTGCAGTCAGGGAACCTGCATAGTTTGGCGCCAAATCCAATGCGTTTACCTACGGACATAAGAATTAATGTGAAGCCCAAGTCTTGCCAAATTGCCTTCGTACACAGAAATAAACGGTTTCACGTAGAAGTAAAGGTCTCGAAAGCTGTTTGGGTTGCTATTCACTGTTTTGATAGTTAACCAATAAAGTAGTTCTAAATCTGCAAAGTTCTGGACGAAAATGTCTCTGGGAAGTTTTCAGGTATTGAAGTTTATTTTATATTGTAAACTGATTACACTCAACAGTATTCTCTATGTCATTCACACGAGCCTGCTGTTGCGAAACTTGAACGGAAATTTCTCTTTTACTATTTTTTTTTTTTAAACACAGATTTTACACTTTAAACCTTTTTTTCAATGTGACAGTCTGTTGCAAAAAAATATTTAACTCTTATACTTGATATTGTCTCAGTTTTAGTAAGCTACTGTTATTTAGACGCAACATATACCAGATGTATGAACGTGGACGAGGCAAAAGGAGTATGTAAAGATTGTAGCAGGTTGCGTTCTGTGGTTTCTGCCTACCCTCATGGGAAAAGGGCGTGAGTTTATGTATGTATATACCAATGGTACCAGTAGGTACTGATGATCTTTTTCCAGGGGTTTCCCAAGTTCAAATCGATAGGTGTTTCTTGGAATCAAAGCGCTTTAGCCCCGAGTTACGAAACAGATGGGTACAGAAGATCAGCTCCATGCAACAAACGTTATCGCACGCACACATCTTAGACAAGCTTCAAGCACAGCGAGTGCAAATACATTCATGACTGTCATTTGTTTTGGAGTTGTCGAATGTACGTATGTGTCGTCTATGTACGAGAGCGTGTGCCTGTATTCTACGTTTGATAGAGTTGGACCTTCTGTTCCAATGTTGTGTGCTTTGGCCCGAGCTATGAGTCACTTGAGCGTGAAATTTCAGTGATATCCACCGCTTGACTGGGTAACGAACAATCATAGCCACATAATTATGAATGGACTCAAGTTGAACGATTGCAAAAGTTCTGTTCAAAGAGGTCCTTCAACGGTGTTGAGTTTAATTGTATTTTTCCCATCTCAAAAATGCCCAATTCGCCTAAAGAAGGTTTCACTTCAATAAATCAGCTGTGACATATTTGGCCGTGTAGGCGTTGCATTTTTGTAAGGAAACAGAATTTTTTATAACCCACGCAACTTCTTCTATATGGGGTGATCTAAAATCGAATAGGTACTGAATTAACTGTAACAGTTGGCGCATCGATGTATACAGAGTGATCATTTAAGTCAAGTAGGTATTAAAACCAAGTACGTGGCGAGAGTGCAGCTGCTTGTGTCGCGCCGCAACGTCAACTTTAAGACGTTCGTGGTGCAAATACCAACGTGCACCTCTTCTTGGAGGAGGAGTTTTGGCCGCAGGAAGGCGGGCAAGTGAACGCCACACGAACGTGCAGTGACATAGTGCACAAGTGAAGTGATACTAACATAGTTTTAAGGTTTTACTTACTAACACAATTTGTATATTATCATATGTAATATGTTAGTCTGTAAGGTACATATCTATAGGCCAAAGGAGCATGAAATAAATGGATGTTGTTGTTATCAAACTTTTGTATGGTAACGCTAATTATTTTTCAGAATTACGATGTAGGTCCCGCGGTTCAAAAGTAGTTCAGGTTCGTCATCAAAAGTTATTCACTTTCTTCACGTGGTCTGTACCACACCTTTAATATTATGATCACGCATTTCTGATATACGCTGTATTATATCAAATTCGCAAAGATAAGGGAGAATTCCAATTTCATCAGCAGTTTGCTCACAGAGATATTCTCAAACCGACGTTCCCCAACGAAAATATCAAAGGTACACAATTTTATACGTGACCCTAAAAGACGGAAGTTATCAAAATTCGGGTCACACTCCTTTTTCTGAAGCAATAAAGTAGTACCGTCATCGCGTCATCTACAAACTTATCTTGGAAAGCTTCTAAAGTTTTTGAAGCTTTAACCGGAATAATGGAATTAGAATTATTATTCCTTTATTCATTTTTCTAACCTATTGCATTTTTAAATATTTTTAAAAAACAAAAGTATAAAAAACATAAAAATAGTAGCCCACCAGTATTGGGTACAGGGTCCAAGCTACCGGCACTCAGGGCTCCAGAGAGAGGAATCTCCTAACAATACGAGCCGTGTCCAGGAGTTCCGCTTTCGGAATCAAGCCCTTGATCCAGCTGCCTAACGAGAGCCTCCTCAGGTGATAGTCGAGGCTCTTGGCAATTAAGCCATTAGAATTAGAATTATTATTAAGAAAATAAACAAATGAATGGTTCGTTGAGACTGAAGATAGGCGAAAATGTTATGTAGCAAGGTTTTTTAAGGACGCAACATGTATCTTTTTTGTGTGTGAAATCTGTAGGTGCACTAATATGTTTATGTATGTATGTAACATATTAATCGTTTTATGTTTTTTTCATCATAATGAGCGTTCTCAGAAGGGTCCTGCTGCAAATTTATTACTCAATTCCTGTGTAATGACTAAACGCTACACCCATTTAACCTGCATAATCCAATTTTATAAGCAAAAAATCTTATAAATCGTTCCCAAGCGAGCCACAAGCATCACTCCAGACGCACTAAAAGGGTAATATTCCGCAAAAAATATCGGAAAATTACTTTATTACCTTCATTCCGCTGTAGAAGCCTCCCATGAGCGCCATCGAGGCTATGAAATAAGCAACGGCAGCGAACCGATCACAGCCCGCATATGATGCCAATATGATACATATCGCTGGCCCAGTAGCAGCTGGAACAAATGTCAGGGAATTTATGAAACGTGCCGCAATAATATTAAAGAACAATCTCGAAGAAACACGTAGAAGTCATCTGTGTTAGTGTCTTGTTGTTTCGAAGTTAGTTCTGGACGTATTGTACGGACATTTGTTTTGATAGCGTAGAAATATCAACAAATAGGGATAGGAATACGTATCTTTATCTAATATAATCGGAAGAATAGGTGGTAAGATTATTTTGTTTGCAAATAAAAAAATGGTGCGTGTCGACCCCGACATGTGACTGGACCTGGAGTTTACTCCTCATTAAAATTCTATAAATTAACGTTTCATATTTTAATGTTTACTGAAAAATATAGTCAAGTTATACAGAGTTACTGGTAACTCGGCGTATTCCTTGCAGGACGCCATGGTAGGGTTGAAATGCAACAAATTAAGCCTGCAATAACCACAAATGAAAACCAAAAATACAAATCAAATCGTAGCTGCAACAGCAGATTATGGAACCTCGGGCAGTCCAGTTCAGTTCCAACTCAATAGTTGAGTAAATTATTTTCTACTCTAATTGCCATTGCAGACCGCGTTGTTGTTTAAAGGTCAAGTTTCCAGCTTTAAAATTATTGAAATATGCTTTTCTAGCCTGTATCTGTTGTCAATAATTTCGCTGTGTCTAGCTAGCCTGTATTTTTTGGTAGGGCTTGAAACGTTACTGTACATACAAGAGTATGAAAAAGTGTACCTTAACTGGAGAGCTGTGGTGGCTCAGCACAGTCTACCCTTTAACGTCTAAAGCTGGTATATTATAAAGGAAAATGTATATTACCTATTGTCGTATGAATAATTCTTCCTGTCTTAATCGTGTGCCATTTTCTTTTTACACACACGTCACACACCCAGCCAAATATAAAGGAGCTTATCCACATGGCGAGGTAAGGCATCGCCGTCAAAGTACCCGTAGCTGCGATATTGAATTTGAGGACATCTGTCATGTATTTAGGGAGATCTGTCACCATTGTGTAGTAACCCCAGTCGTGGCCAACCTGAAAATAGAAATGGATTTAATTTGTATTGATTGGTTATATAACATGTTTATTTTTATACCCCTTAATTCTAGGGTTATTGTATACTAAAAATAATACAAAAAGTCCTATTATACGTGGTCCAAAAATGAATAGTTTCGAAGATATCATCAATAATATTTATTTAAGTTTCATTGATAAATACGAGTAATTCATTTTCATTCAAACCAATCATTTATATTTAGAGCTGAGAAAAAACGTCGTTGTCATGTTTTAGATTAATAATCGTGACTTTCTCAAATTATTTTGTATGAATGAACAAAAAAAAGATATAATTAAAAACAATTCATATGCCATTAGAAATCATTTATATTATGGTCTTATTCATACCCTAGAGTCATCGGATTAAAAAAAAACACCTTGTATACAGGTATATTGATACCAAATGTTTTTGGGTTTGATTTTATCAATAACCTAATAAAAGCATTTTCAATGACCTAATAAATAATAATTGTTCCTAAAATAGAAGATCTATCACCTAAATTGAATCACTAAATAATACCAAAAGCTTACCTAAATATGAATTAAGAATTACTTGTAAATAATATCAATCATCAAATAATTGTATACAGTTTCAAAATAATAGAAGTGTCACGAAAATTTAATTAGCAAACAATGTAAAAATGTTTACCTAAAACATAATTCTGTTACCTGCGACAACTACAATATGAAGCGAGCTCGCTACGCTCGCATTTTACATTACACACCCACTTTCTGTCACAAATGTCATCGTCGATCGCATCGTCGCTTCGGTCTATGCTCCTCATACCAGCTAGCAAGACTTTCAGGACAATTTGACTTCACGCTTAATAGATATTTTTTCATAGAATTAAGGATGACTAGAAGACTAGAAGGACTGACCTATTAATTAGGTGAATGATCTATCATTTCGTTACAAATATATTATTTGTTATTGAAAATATATTATTGACTTATTTTTTTGATGACAGACCTTATATTCAGGAGATAGAAAAAATATATAATATTTACATTCATTTGATGATTCATTCTCAGAGACCGTTTGATTAATATGATAACTAATATATTTTTGGCAATAGATATTGTAATTAAGGTATTGCTAATTAGTGACAAATCTAAACTTAAGTGACAGAAAATATTGTTCTTAATGTTTTTTACAATGGTAAATTATACCATTTAGATTGCTAAAACTAGCTATAACAACATAAAAATACAATGTCTCTTACAAATTCAATTGCATACACGTAGGTATTATTATAATCATTTTATTTTTGTCAAATTTTACTATTTTATTTTGTAATGATGCTGATACCCGTTACTTGTTTATTTATTTAGATCTCCAAAAAAAGATACACAGATTCAGTAAAGGTTACAGTTATCAAAAGATTATTTTATGTGAGTTGCTTCAATTTCAGGAGACTACAGCATGCTCATAAAACTAGGTGTTAACACATAAAATAGTAAAAAAATATATAAATATTTCAAAAAACAAAATAAAACCAGAATAATAAAAAGCATTAAGATGTCAAGAAATTATTACTGCTTTTTAACAACGGGGAGTAATAAAAGCTCCGAAAAAAATGAGTATACTCAAAACAAAATTTACTGTTTTATTTAATTGATTGTAAGGGACAGCATTCAGCTTCTTATCGTGAATCATTATTCCACCGGAATTTTATCGTTTTTTCAGTTACTATTCCTTTATTTCTATGTAAAATTACATTCCCTGTACGCAGCACTCCATTTATGTAAATAATACGGCTAAAATAAAAAATCCAACAATGAATGTTGAAATACTCTAACAAACAACGCGTGAAATCAGCTGTTCAGTTCCTGCCTAGCTACAGAGTTCATTGAATTCGTCGTCGCGCTTGCCGTTTGCAACGTGCGTTATGCCACGGTATAAATCCGCATTCTATACCAAGTTACCAACGTGCGTTACGGAAAAAAAATGTACGGAAAAAAAATGTACCTGTACGAAGGAATTGCAACAAAAAAAATCATTTTTTTTGCAATTCCATCGTACAGGTAGAAAATCATTTAGCAGCATACCACACTTCTCTCTTCTAAACAATGGCTGCTCCAATTAATTTTCTCTATGAAAATGGCTAAGCAAAGGAACCTTTTTCATAAATAAACGTTCATTATTATCCAATTTGCGGGAATAAAGTGCTTTGTTCGAATGTCCTCGTGCACGAGGCTGTCGGTCGGTAGAAATGGTTCCTCACAAACAATTTCTGCTATAGATGTATTTGTATAGTAGTCCAGCAGTTATTTACTTTTACCTAGGTAGGTATCCCAATATTATTCTTTCATCTTTGCCACCAGTATTTCTCAGCATCTAATAGTACCGAAATGAACTTATAATCAACAAAGTTTTAAAAATATTAGTATTTATATTATGCGAGCAATATTTTTGTTGGAATCTTGCATAATCAGCCATGGCACACTGGTATTTGAGGCAAAGTGGGCCACAATCCACCACGGACCCAGTGGATAAATAACTTTGACTGATTTAAATCTTATGGTGAAGTATCTTGACTTTTCAATAACTACTTACAGCAGCAAACAGCAGTGCCCACACAGGCACACAGCGCACTATTGCCTTCCAAGGTACCGGGTCCCTCACACTGTGAGTATCAGCACTGGTAACCGTCTCGTTCAAATATTGCAGCTCTTCTTCAGAAATGTACGGATGCGTATTTGGTGTACTGTAGCAGAGGATACTCTGGAATAGAAATTGGAGTATCGTCAACATCTTGAAGAATACGTTATGTGTGAATTTTTCCCGAGTTTAGGAATAAATCGAGATAGATTAGTTATTGAGAAGGTCTTAACTTAGCTTAGATTACTTATGCCAATAATTTTTTATGTGTCAACTGCCTAGTAGGTATCTATCTTGTTTAAATAAAGTTGATTACAGAATTACTGGCCTACTATTGCAGAAGTCAGTTTTTAGAGTTTTAGCAGTAACTAAACGGTATGTGTAGGGTGTTAAAGGAGAAGCTCGTGGCTAAATATAACAGCCGCACTAGTCGATCTTTAGGTTAAGCCGTGCTTGCCTAGGTTGGTCTGTAGATGTGTGACCACCCATTACATACCGAGTTTCCTCCGTACCTCGGAAAGCACGTTAAGCTGTTGGTCCCGGCTGTCATTTGTAGATCTTTGACAGTCATTAGGTAGTCAGTGGCCCTAAAGTCGGACAACCAGTCTTACCAAGGGGTGCATTACTTAATACTAACTGGGCTGTGGAGGTTAGATAGGTAGTCGCTCCATGTAAAATACTGGTATTCAGCTGTATCCAGTTAGACTGGAAGCCGACCCCAACATAGGTGGAAAAAGGCTAGGCAGATTATGATGTGTAGGGTGTTAAAGTAATTTAAAAACTGTTTTATTTATTCTTTGAAAACTATACCCGCTACTAATTACTAAGCTAGCTAAGTGCGTTTACCTACGATCAAAAGACCAGTCGATCACCTTCAGTGCCGTTCTCGTCTCTTGACAATTAAGTAGATTAAAATAGTCGGGGTTAATAAACATTAATTACTAACTATCATGCGTGCTACTTACATTAAACGTAATTAACGGTTTATTATTACTGTTAATTACTCTCTGGTAATTGCAAAGTTCAACTATTAACGAAACCCATATTCTCTTTTCGTGTAAATACATTTTTGAAAGGTTTTTATTTAGTAAGTTTTTTGAGGTTTTTTGGGATAGTATTTTTAAATTTTTCATTCGTATTGCAAGACAAGCTGCAGGTAGCATTAAGCTTTTCAAAAACAACAGTATTTATAACATAAGACAACAGCACGCCTGTAATCCCCGAAGGGTTAGGCAGAAGTGTACCTAATAGTACATCCACATTTCGCCACTTATGTTTTTTTAGGTCCCATGTAATAGGGGGCGAGCATATTGCCATCAACCGGGCACAAATCCAGACTACGTAGCTGCTGTTGAGAAATTCCTGATGGAAAATCCCAGTTGCACTTTACCCGACCCGGGAATGGAACCCAGGACCTCATGCTCAGCAGTCGCGCTTGCGACTACTAGACTAACGAGGCAGTCACAGTATTTATATTTGAGAAAAAGTACGGAACCAACAAAACGCAATCATTTCACATATTATTTGAATGGGTTCCTGTGTTTTATTTAAAAGGCACTTTAAATAATGTGTAGAGTTTGGTAAATAATAATCATATAAAAAAATAACTAAACTCCTCTCTTCGTAGAACCAAAGGAAACACTATAAATTGGCCAACAGACGTAGGAACAAGCACTTTTCCTTATATTAACTCACCCACTCTAAAAGTTCACGTAGTTCTGGTGACCCATTTAAAACATCGAAGAACTCCACGCGGATGAAGCCGCGGACAAAAGCTATGTCTTCATAAAAACAGAACATGAAATAACATTTTCGACTCACCCAGGCCACAAACCACAGTATTCCGAAACATCCAAAGAAGTAGAACACATTAGCCCAGTCGCCATCACCAGCCATGAGGAAACCCGACATGAAGGAACCGAAGATGTTTCCGATTTGAGCTCCTCCGAAGACCAGAGCACCTTGTCTTGATCGCTCATGAGGTGGAACCCAGCGGGCAAGCACGATCATCAAGGCTGGCATTGTAGGACCCTGAAATAAACGAAGAACATCATTTAATATTGAATGGCTAAATAACAACAGTCGCTCGGGTCGATCTTTAGGTTAAGCCGTGCTTGCTTAGGTTGGTCTGTGGATGGGTGACCACCCATTATATACCGAGTTTTCTCCGTGCCTCGGAAAGCACGTGAAGCTGTTGGTCCCGGTTGTCATTTGTAGATCCTTGACAGTCGTTAAGAAGTCAATGGCCCAAAAAGTCTGACAACCAGTCTTACCAAGGGGTACCTTATTACCCAGTACTAACTGGGTTGTGGAGATCAGATAGGCAGTCGCTCCATGTAAAATACTGGTATTCAGCTACATCCGGTTAGACTGGAAGCCGACCCAACTTAGTTGCGAAAAGGCTAGGCAGATGATGATGACATTAAAATTTAAAACTTATCATTATATTGCAACCTCATCATTATTACTTATCTGCCAAGTCTTTTCCCAAATATATTAGGGTCGGCTTATTTTAGGACACAACTGAATGTTAGTAGGTATTTTAAATGCAGCGTCTGGCTGTCTGACACTATTCATAACATGAATAGTAGGATATTATGGTTAAATACGAAATGCTGTATGAACGTGCCGTGTGATGCCAACATTGTATAGTAAAAAAACGTGCAGTACAGCCACCATGCACCAGTCACGTTCACGAACATAGTATTTTGGAAACCATACTATGACGAAATAGGTCTTGTTTCAAAGTAGAAACCTTTATTTTACGAGAAAATCGCTTTGTGGAACAAGTGTAAATAATTTGTAAGTACAAAACAAAGCCAAGTAAGTACCTACGTGGACCACTATGTAGCTGAGCCTTTATAATTCATGAATTTATTATTCATATATGGATTTCACATAGGTTCAGTAGTGGAGCTCCACAGCCATTATAAATTACGTTTTAATGAGCGTTACAACCAAGCGTTTTGATGTGTTGGTACGCATGACGGCTGATCAAGCTGTACAAAACCAGTTTATGCGGATGTCTTTATTGTGCAGGAAATATATACAAAGCGAGGCCATGTTATATTGGAAATGTAAAGCTTGATGTGCCGCCGTGTGTACGTATTTTTCCTAAATATAACTTAAACCCACTGAATAACTTTGATGTAACCGTCCTTTGAGCGATTTGAAAGGATACCATGGCATTGCTCACTTTGAAAATTACTTTTCTGATTACAGAACTTATTGTTTTTAATTCGATACTATCGACCCGCCCGGCTTCGCACGGGTGCAGTATAGATAATAATAAACCTTTCTCTTGAATCACTCTATCTATTGCTGAAAATCCGTTGCGTAGTTTAAAAGACGTACAGACATTTAGAGTGACTATGTATTATACTATGTAAAGGTTTTCGGCGTTCAATCTTCTTGTCTCGAGGTTATATGTACCAGAAGCTGGATTTCGATCAAACTAAAAGGGCAGCAACCTTGAGTTATGTTGCATTCGTGAGAGGAGCAGAGACAAACGATACAAAACAAGGCTGTGAATACATGCACGATTTGATGGCCGAGCTGTCACTTTTCATTGAATTGAAATTGTAAGAATCTCGCAACGTAGGTAATTATTGTAATATTTTTCCATCCCCTCACAAACAGAGGCCTATGTCCCAGCAGTGGGACCAATATAACTTGATTATTATATGCTATGCTATTGTTCTAATACCAGCCTATTACTAGTAATAGGCTATTACTAGGCTGGTATTATTATAAAATAGGTCCCCGTGGGTCCGTGGGATAATTTCCGAACTGCATACCGGGTAAAGCTGGAGGTAAAAGCGAGTTTTTAACAAAGTGGAACAATAATAAATCAGTCACATTTTTGTATTGTTCTTCACAACAATGGCATACCAACCACTTATTATTTACGCTTATAGTAGTAAAATATTCTCATAAAAAATGTTTTTGCTGCTGTGTCCACAAAGTCCTAATCTTGTTGATTTGCAAACAATAAAATTACTACGGTAGTCTTCGCATGGTTGGTTTTAAATTAAAAGAACAAAAGATTATGCCTTTGTGAACTTCTTTGTGAAAAGTGGCGGGTGGGTGACCCTACCATTTTTCAACCTTGATGCAAGCGCCTACTATCAAAGAGTGTGTTAAAAATCCTGTAATTACACCTAAAATACTTTATAATTGTACGTATGCGCCAATAATAATCACATTAGCAATCCGTATTTATGTACAAGTCAGTACAAGTCTGACACTCCTTTCCACTCCGAACAGAGCGGGAGGAGTCATTTAATGATTTCCCATCCGAAAACAAATAAAAAAAATAGGGTACTCATACTCATATACAGGATGTTTGGCGCATGGACCGACACAATTTTTCCAGGGATTTGGCAGGTCATTAGCTAGGTTCTACCCATACACCCTTTGTCCCAAATGTCACGGTTGGTTACATATGATTTTTTTTTTAATGAAAGAAATGCCCAAAATATTTCCTTTAATTCGAAATAACTTTTTTGTTTGTTTCTTTTTTAACCTAGCTAATGACCTCCCAAATCACTCGAAAAATTGTGTCGGTCCATGCGCCAAACATCCTGTATACACCGTGACTTTTTAGTCGTCTTACAAAGGTGGTCCACTCAATGTATCCGAAATAAAATAGGTACCACTAGGCGTGATTTTTTTTACAATTACTTAAGATAATCATTTTTCATTTCAAAATGAAGTTACAAAGAAAAATAAATAATCCATTTGAATTATGAAACATCCTGTTAATAATGTTTACGTATCAAACCGTAGATGACACCTACCCAGAGCACAAGACAAGTAGATTATCGCTCGCAATAGGGTGTTTCAACTACGTCATGCATCAAAATAATTAATAATATTTTTATATATAAAGTATTCAAATCTCACAAATACCTATTTTTTTGTTATGAATGTATAGTAGTCATTGGATACAGGAAGTAGGCTGCCGTTGTAAGACGACTAAAAAGTCACGGTGTATAAATTGCGCACTTGTTACTAAATTGGTTCAGAATTATAAAAGATCTTATATAATAAATGAGGAGAGGAGGATCAATAGGTAAGTGAAGATAAAGAATTGGTAGCAGTCATTCTCGCTACTAACCTACTGACTAGTTATAGCTATGAATTAGTACAGGTACAGCACAAGCTCTCGTACCAAAACTACAAAAAATAAAATGACTGGAGTTCAGCTGCATCTGGTTAGACTGGAAGCCGACCCCAAAATAGTTGGTATAAAACTAGGCAGATACTGTTCTCGACTAGCAATTTATCTATCAAGACATAAACAGGCTTCTCATAAATCACTATCACCACATATTATAAAACAAATTCCTCTGCCGCGTCTGTCTGTCTGTTAGCGATAAACTCAAAAACTACTACACCGATTTTCATGCTGTTTTCACCAATGGATATAGTGGTTCTCGAGGAAGGTTTAAGTATATAATTTGTCAAGTTTTTGTATACATTGGCTAAAATATTATTATTTCCTAATTCCTAAATATATTATATATATTTTTTTGTTATATATTATTTCCTAATTATATTATAATTTCCTATTTTTATAATTATATTTATTTTTTTAAATATTATTATTTCTCATGGGTTACGGGAACGGGATAAAAAATTCATGATTACTTTTGGTCGCGATAACCGACATCCACGTAGGCGAAGTCGCGGGCATCAGCCAGTAGATTATAACACACAACGTAATAAAGTTAACTCTATTCCCTTATGCTCCACTTACAAGATCATAAATAAGTCACATCATAATTCACTTACCTCCCCCATACCTTGAAGTACTCGCAAAATAAACAGCCAGGTGGCGCCCCCCGCCTTCACAACCACAGGTGTAAGCATGGTAAATATGGCCGTACTCAACAGGCCAATGCCCAGAGTCCATTTACCTCCATATCTTTCTGCTAAGTAACCCCCAGGGACGTGGGTAATGGCGTACCCATAATAAAACCCGCTGAGGATCAACCCTTGAGTGGACTCTGACCAGTCGAATATTGCGTACTGAAATCAAAGAAATGTCATTAGTACCTATTACGTAGAAAGCTGCGGTTACGAGTAAAATATATATATATTTTTTTAAGAATATATATATATATTAAGAATTATTTTAACGTTGATACAGGGTGCAAACAGACTCTTCACGAAGCCGTCAACCAAGCATTATGTACATCCAAATAAGTAACTTTACGCAAAAATTAGTGCTGGGAAAAGACTTTTTTTTAGGCTGAAAAATCACGTTTTACGGTAGGACTCAATATAACGCACTCAAAACATTGTGCTGATGGATGGATTGAATAGTATGTGGGTCCTGGAGGTGTCATAAGTAAAAATTACATTAAAACATGTATTTAAAAAAAAACTTGTGAAAAAGTTGGAACTTTGACCCCCAATATTCCGGAACTAGAAGGTTCCCAGGTATGGTCTAGAACAAAGGAGAACAAGTGCCTTTCGGCTTCGTTAAGAGTCTGTTTACACCCTTTATGTAAGACAGAAATAATGTAAAAAACACAGTACATTACATAAAGTGTAATTTCAAACATTTAAATAACACTATATATTTTCATTTGGCATGATTTTGGCGTGTCTGTCAGTCTATCAAAGTGATTGGTTTTATTTTGTTATTACAGTATACTTCGTCAGTGTTGATAATAAAGTCCCATGTAATAGAGGGCGAGCCTATTGCGATGAATCGGGCACTAATGCAAACTTCGGATTGCTACTGAGAAATTCCATGATGGGAAAACCCAATAATCCAAGAAGTAAGCCAGAAACGCTTGCAACCACTAAACCGATGAGGCAGTGGTATAGGTACACCTCTACCTAACGTTACAGGCTTCGTGTTATGTTACATCGTGTACCTCCTTGAGGGAAAAGTATAACACCACTGTTAATAAACAAAAACGTAAGTAGTAAGATATTATAGGTAAAATCGAGGACACTCCCGCCTTATCACCACTAAGCTCATTTTTGCTTGCACTCACAACATGAAGCGCTCTCCGAATGATTCAAGCAAAAAAAAATAATTGATCAGGTGGGAAAGGCCGCGACTGTACCTATTGTGAGTGCCTTTACTATGAGTTTTTGATCGACTGTTCTTTTTTTTAAAATACTATACAGGGTCGAAGGGACACCGACGCCGACTTTCATTGATTATTAAAAAAAAATCTGCTGTTCCATATATTTTGACCATGTAGGTATTTCACTTTTTTAGGAAACAGTAGATTTTTGTTTTCAAGTGAAAACTTCTTTAGCGGTGTTGTGCACTTTTTGGGATGGATAAAAACTGTTAAACTCGCGTCAGATCGTCAGAACAAATTGGCGGCGCAAGGCGCTTGCGCGAGTATGCGTGTAGTTTAAGCTAGATGGCGTTGGTTCAATTTTTTTCTACGGGAGTGACATCTTTTGATCTTGCAGAAAGCTATTGAAAATTCTGATATTTAAGCTAGATGGCGTTCTTTTAAGTTTTGACTTCTGCCGGCAGTCCCGGAGTGCAACCCGTTGTTTTTGTGTCAATTTTTGCCCTTCCGCTCTGTATATGCTAAAACTCGCTCGGGTGCATGGAGCGCGTTGTTGCTCCGGTCTTCCTGTTAAATTATCCTTAGAAAACTGCTACTAATACTAATACCATTTTACAATACACCCGCACGTGATGAGCGTACGCTCTAAATAGTTTACGACCGGAAACGGTAAGTACCCGAAAACGATTACAAATTAAATATGTGGGTATTTGCACATACTCATAGATGTTCAAATTGAAAGAAAAACATCACGACTTATCGTCGATAGTGTGAACTAGGATTTTTTGTATGTACACACGGCTACACATCAAGCTATAAATACCCAGTAGAATTTGTGTACTTTAACTTTTTTTTAGAAGGATTTATGGCCGATGATTTCAGTGTAGGGAAAACCTATTACTATTGCACTACTTACTAGCAAACGTCACGCTCAACCGCTAAAAACCCGTGCCCTAAGCAAAGCGAGCGGTCAGTAAGAACCATGTATCAGATCGATTGATTGCTTTGTTTACGGCAAAACTACGGATTTAGTCGCCATTTGCGGAAAACAAAAGGTAAGCTTTTGTTTGGGAATACTCAATAGCAGATCGAAGTTCCGATGGGTACCCAATAGATTATTAAATATTTCCTCACAAAGCACATAATTAAAGCACAACTGGTGAGTACGAAGCTGCACAAACAAAATGTTACTATCCCCAAAATGTTATTCCCTTGCCTATCCCTTCCATATCCGTAAATTGGATACGATGACCAATAAAAACATACTCAGGACAAAAATAATCATCGAAACCAAAGTTCGAATTATGATTGACGTCATGAATAATGCAATCAACTTTACGACTAACACGTGTCTGTAAAACTGTTTTTTGTCATTTGTTTACAGAGAAATATATATATATTACTTTTATCCTCTATAAGTGTTTCAACAACAGAGATAAAATAAGTAGCGGCCTTTAAGGCCGCTACTTATTTTATACATTGAGCCCTTCACATCAACCTATATCTGGTGGAAACCAGTATATTGCGCAATAGTTGTGAACAACTAATAGATAAATAGTAACAAAGAGAAAAGTTGGTTTTGCTACTAAATCATGGAACTTGCAAACTAAACCTATTTTAGTTCTGTTAGATTTAGACCTGCAGTTGCTGCGCACTAGAGGCATACTATAATAATTTCGTGTTGACTAAAGTTATTTTAGGATAGCAAGAAACTTGCCGCAATATCTCGTGAAAAGATACTTTTCTGGTTGTATATCAATGAGCACCCAATTCCACAAATGATAACATGAAGCGTTGTGATGGGGGACCCAGCCAAATTGCAATCAATCATTCATAAACCCCTGAATTCGGGTTTGTTGTTTACAAATCCTTGATGAAAAAATTCAACATCATTTTCCCTAACCTGGAGGTCAAACCTCAGCAGTAGCACTTACGATCAACGAGGTTTTGTTTAATCCTGAAATATTTTTCGTAGATTTAAAAAGAAACCACTCACCGGTCGCGAGCTAACAGTCCCATTTGTTAAGATCTCGCTATCATCTGGACATGCATAAGGGTCATAATGTTGTTCCTCGTTCTTCGTATTGTTGACCATCTGTGTGACGGCCAAGTTGAGGCAGACGCGCATAGTGTACGCGTTGCACACCGCCAGTAGACCCATGATACCCAGGACATACCGCTGAGGAATTAGGAACACTGAGCGGACAAAACGAACTCATGTAGTTAATATTTGCTGTGGAATAAGTAGGTGGTGAAAATGGAGGATGATAATTGTTTTTTCAAAGATTTTTATTGAAATGAAAATGCAAATACTACTCGATGGAGCTAATGAGAAAAATCTTCGGATGATCTTCTTACTCGGCTGGTTGGGTTAAATTTTTCAGTAGTAATACTTAGCTGCATTGTACAGTTAAACCAGAAAAGTTATACGCTTGCATAAAATTAAAATATGAAAATATTTTGGCAGTTCTATGGTTGTGAAAATCTATATAAGATCACGCGATCGTATTTCATAAATTGACGACGATTCCCGAAGCGTGCACATATTTATTGTTTTCCTTTTTATTACTTTTATATTCCTATAGGTATGATGCCCTGAGTAATTGAGTTCTTGCAGACAAAACGAGGGAATCTATCAGATAAAATAATATTGCACATTGTTCGTGGAACCAATAAATTCCGCATGCTTGGAACGAACTACTCGGTTCTATTACCGTTGTGCCCCCCACTCTGCACGTAAGTATATACCGAGACTTACTTAATAATTAGCTATTATGTTGAGAACTACGATCAAAACTTTTGAGAAAACGTTATTTATGTTTAAAACTGAAAATGGGCAATTCGGTAACAAGTTCAACCATGTGCTTGTGACAGCCGAAAAATATGTCACCGTTATCAAAATGAGTACTCTCTTTTTAATATTTTTTTTAAAGGTATCTTAATATATCATAATCAGCACATAGTGTTCCCACTTCTGGGACACGGGCCTGTGTTCTGTGAAAGGGAATGGACTTATAATTTCTGAAAGCGGACCCAAAGCCCTTAGGTGTCACGTAATGTCTTCGATTTTTTGGTTCTAGGACGTGCCGGTTTCCTAACGATATTTTCCATCACCGGTTTGAGAGCAATCATGGTATAAAATGTAGGTGATAAAGTTGATCCTTTTAACTTACGTCTCGAAATCGCTTGGCGCCATCGTGGTTTCATTATGAAGTAGTTCCTTCCTGTCCAACTCTATTTTACTACCTGAAAATAAAATAAAAAGATTGAGCAAACTGTACAAAGATAGAGCGTTTATTTCTTAGTAGTTTAGTTATATATTATCTTTCTGAATATAGTATCAATAAGATAAAATCGATCTTGATGACTATTATCTTTTCAGATAAGTACGCATACTGTGAGATAAAGTTCTTAGTAACGGTACATTATACATGTAGACCCCACATGTATGATGTACCAGTTATGTGTTGATACTGATGTCTCTCATGTACGTAGGTACTGTTAGGTACCTATTGACTTATTGTTAAGTAAAGATATAATGGTACGTGTAAAGGTAGCAAAACTGGTACCTATGTACCTATCAGTTTCGTGATATTTTACGGTATTACGATGTTAGAACATAACTATTTACTAACATCGCGATTTTAAAAGCGCGCGTTTACTGGTGTTCCGTCAGTAAAGATTGCCATAAACCAGCCTTTAACCATTTAACATGAGCATAGTATAATATAATCGCGAATCCACACGATTTTTGAAGTTATACTTCTTTTGGCGCGTTAGGGAAAACTGATGAGAGTAAAATTTTACGATGCGCGCGCACACCGTCACGAAAAACCGACACCCTGAAGTTAGCTAGTCAACATACACCCTGAAGTTAGCTAGTAAACATTTTAGTTTTATACTCCATTTTTTTTTTTTGTTCTTGGATTTGCTGGTTTCCTCACAATGTTTTCCTTCACCGTTTTGAGAGCAGTGGTGATGTAAGAAATTACACAAAGTAATGCGCCTGCGTGGGTTGGAAGTCGAAACACTACTGATGTTTGTCAGTATGAACGCGTAGACATTTATTTATTCTCCCGATTACTACTCACAGGCCCCACTTTTCTGTCCTCAGTGGTGGCAGTTGCATCTGTTTTCCCATCTGCAACCACCGGGGTGCTGAATGCAACTAATTCAGTCACACTCATATTCATGCAAAGATTGCACATTTTTACTACAATTATCTACTGCCGGAACTAAATAAACAACTCTACACTTCCCAGTACTTAATGAATAAGATATTATTATAATGGTAGATTACACAATAGTTCTCGTAAGAAAAAATGTCTATTGCGTCACCTTCAGGTATACGATCCAATAGATATTCAGGTCATTTTTTTTATATACTTATCGACTTACTTACTTTTGAATAGGTGTAGTATAATTTCTGTGATCGACATTATTTCGTATTTTTTTTACTATTAGATGTAGTTTTGTGTTTTTTTTTCTATACTTAGGTTGTTATAAATTAATAGGTTACAAGTTTTAACATAATATTTACAAATGTAATGACTGTGTATTATAACTTAATTGGACGTTTACTACGATTTTTTTCTTTTATTTTTAGTCATTCGTACGCACGGCGGCACATCAACCTTTACATTTCCAAAATAACGTGACCTCCCTTGTATATATTTTCTGTACAATGAGAGATTCGCAAGAATTGGTTTTGTATAGCTTGATCAGCCGTCGTGCGTACCTCCAACTCACACTGGGCCCGAGACAGATGACAAAGACAGGCACAGAAAGGAGACCTGAGCCCTAACCATTCCTGCCAGGGCTGCGGGACTGTTCGAAACCAAGGCCAAGGAAGGGACATGGATGGGTTTTCAGTTTTTAGTCAGCACAAGTCTGACACTCCGTTCCGCTCCACCCAGAGCGTGAGAAGTCATTTGATGATTTCCCATCCGAAAAAAAGACCCTAACCGTTGGAACGTTATTGGCTCTTAATACTTCTTACTAATTATAATCTGTCACGATTATCATATACAGTGTGTCCGGACATGGACTAGCGATATTCAAAATACTTAAATATAAACTTACAAGTACAAATACACTCAAAGGTTGGGTCCAATACACTTCCCCGGTTTTAATGATTTTCTGTTTAGGGTTCCCACAATGGCCTTATGTGCTTGCGCATACGCTATGTTCAAACAACAATAACTCTAAAAATATTAGACATACAGTTGTACATTTTGTGTTGTAATGTAGCTTAGCTCAAAATCTGTCGATTTGGTAAAAAAATAAAAAAAGTTGTCGGGTGTGTTTTTGCAGTAATTAACAATTTCTTTGCAAATAATTTTGGTTCCTTTTTTGACTTTTTTTTTTTTACAAACGTTATGGAAATGTGAACACATTGATTTGTAATGTAAACGGTAGACAATATTGTTGCCTTTCGAATAAGCCTACTTTTATCTCATTATGACCAAAACTATGAGAGTAATGATTTTTTTTGTACATTCATAGAGAATATTTCAACAAAAAAACAAAATGGCTGCCACATAGCGGGGAAGTAGATCGGACCCAAGCTTTGAGTGTATTTGTACTTGAAAATAGTTTATATTGAAGTATTTAGAATATCGCTAGTCCTTGACCGGACACATTGTATATAATCTATCATGATTTTCGCAATTCCGAGTATAACTTGTTTCTAAATACTGCTGATACAATCGTTATACGAGTATATAGTGTAATTAATTAAGTGCGTAATTGACATAGCATGTATCTACATGTTTCAGCAGACCTTTCATTTATTTTGTTCTTATTTTAAAAATAATATAGTTTAAGTAAATTAGGTATATTATCATAATAAAGTAACTAGTTATTTTACTACTTAATATAATAAACTTATGGTAAATATTGTTTAGAAACCTGTTGTTCAAATAGCTATTAATTATTAGAAAGCATATCGCTTGTGATACAGGTTTACCCTGGTACAGACATCGAACTCTATTATACCTATATTATTTCTAAGATTTATGTTGTATTGTACCAATTATTAATTTTGAATAAAATTTATTATCATTATTA
This sequence comes from Lycophotia porphyrea, assembly GCA_950005105.1. NCBI lineage: Eukaryota > Metazoa > Arthropoda > Insecta > Lepidoptera > Noctuidae > Lycophotia > Lycophotia porphyrea. The sequence goes on from OX465389.1 coordinate 12,185,318, forward strand.
TAAATGTATTATAAAACATAGGGTGACTGGTAATTAGTGACCGATATATATACACGTGATTGTACTCATGATAACAGACAACTTTCCCAAAGAAACATTTTTAAAATATTTATTACAATAACACAGCAGCCATATGAAATTCGCGCGTGCGCGCCTGTGACCTATTATTCCTATCGTACCGAGATACAGTAAGTAGTTAGAGAACCCGTGCAGCTAGTTAGTTAGCTAGTTATTGGTGTACGTAAGCAGTGTAAGTACCTATGTACATGTTTAGATTGTTGCTAAATTATAAGTATATAAAAAATGTTTCTTTGGGAAAGTTGATTGTTATCATGAGTACAATCACGTGTATAAGTATCAGTCACTAATTACCAGTCACCCTATATAATATAATATAATAATATTATAAATGTGAATGTTTCTGAGGATGGATGAATGTATGTTTGTTACTCTTTAACGCAAAAATTGTTGAACGAATTTGAATGAAATTTGGCACACAGATAGTTTATAACCTGTATATAACACAAAGAATTCGTTCGTCCCGATTGATCGTTTTGTCCCGGTAATATGATCCCGTAGGACAATTATGGAACTCCAAGCGGACGAAGACGCGGGTATAAGCTAGTGCGTTGATGAGTTCCCTCCGTGCCTCGGAAAGCACGTCCCGGTTGTCCTCTGTATATTTTTGACAGTGACAACCAGTCTTACCAAAGGGGTATGGCATTACCCAGTTAGTACTGGGTTTGGAGGTCCGAGGTCCGATAGGCAGTCGCTCCATGTAAAACACCCGGGTTAGACTGAAGGCCAACCCCAACATAGTTGGGAAATAAAATGTGAGGTATATCGATCATTTTCTTGAATTGCATTTATTTTGCTTGCTTATTTATGTACTAAGGAAATCAAGTCACTAAATTACTTCTATGGCCAATATTAACTAACAAACCTGTTACTTGAAGTATACAATTTTGGTCAAGAAATTTGCCAATACTGGTCTGCATAGTATGCCAAGGCTAAGTCAAGTCGTAAGTAAACTAGTGAATTACTCTTTTACTCACAAAATTATATGAACCAATCAAATAGCACACTGTCACCAGTTTTTATTTTCTTTTATTTTTACGATGTTTTATACCCTCCCCCCCCGCACCACGCGTAATTTCGACATCACGTCAAAGTTAGCAACCTAATTAATGTCTCAATATCAGAATCAACATGTGCAGCAAACATGTTATCAAAACATGTAAGTTGCCAGAATTGCGCAAATAAATCAATGTACATACCTACGGTCAGCAACAAGATTTACTTACTTGAAATGTTTATATATTTTTTTTTAAATGTAGCAGCAGAGAGTACACTGTACACATCATAGTATCACACAGTATTTTTTTTTTTAGTTGCCCTGACCTGTCAAACTCCTGGGCAAAGGCCTCCCCCCATTCTACTAATCCCGATGTTGCGCCTCTTCTTGCCAATTACCAAGAAAGCCATCCAAGGCGTCCCGCCATCTTTTCCGCGGTCTGCCACGACCCTGTCTAACTGTCTCAGGGCTCCAGTTTTGTGATATGCGGGCCCACAGCTTGGCATCTGGCAGATATGACCTGCCCAGTCTCACTTGAGTTTGGCAGCATCATGAGCTACGTCAGCAATTTGAGTTATTCGATCGGTAAGTCTAGTTACAGAGATATCGGGGGTCAAAGTTCCAACTTTTTCACAAGTTTTTTTTAAATATTTAACGTTGAGTATGCTACGCTTCATTACCCGTTGGCAAACCTTGAGTTTGAACTTCTGGATGTAAGTAATCTCATCTCACAGTAATAAATAATATTTTATCATTAGCCTATATTGACCCGCTGTTTGGCAAAGGCCCCTCCCATTGCCTTCCACCCTTCTCTCCGTGCTGTTTTCTACAGCCAATCTCGTACAAATTTTTCTAATAGTTTCCTAGACCTACCTCGGTTCACACATTTTGGAAAAGTTAAAAAAAGTATCTCTACAACATTTTGACGTGTGGGTATTGCACTTTTGTAGGAGACAGCAGATTTTTGCTCAAATACCGATGAAAAATTTCTATGTGGCGGGGGGTTCAGAATGATGTGCTTAATACGTGGTAATCATTTGTGGCCCTTGTGCCCTGTATTTATTAGAAAAAAAGTACTAATAATTTCATTTTTATGACTAAGGTCGAAGGAGTGTTATAAAATAGGTATCTGCTCATGAAAATATTATGTTTGTTTGTTACGTCAGTTGATGTAGGTAATAAAATTGGATATTGCTGCAATAAAACGAAATAAGGTAATACATTCTAATAAGACCGTAAAAGAGTTTTCAAAGTGTAAAAATAATAAATTGCCTAAGGTGGTTTGCCGAGGATGGTTGGATATCATACCTAGTAACTTCTAGAGAAAGATATATTCATTTGAAATGAATTCAAACTCAGTGTCGCTAGGTGATCCAGACGTGAAAACTCCCAACTAGCCATTATAACAAAAAGAGTATGCACGTTTTAACCGCCTTCCAAAAGGAGGAGGTTGTGTGTATGTTCAGCGATATTTTTGCCAATTTTTAACCGATTTGAATAAATTTTCGTTTGGAAGAGTATACTCCCTAATTGGCCCCGTAAAAATATTGTCATGATCTGATAATGAACTTCGGAGGTATTGAACGAAACTCTTCAATAATAGACAGAACATCGGTCGTGATTGCTGCAATCGCTTTGATATATATGGTTTACACAATATCATGGCATAAAATCACGCCTGTATGCTCTTAGGGGACAATTACCAAGTATTGTTAACAATGTAAAATAAATGAATGGCAAATATTTTTATAGGATATTACAACTAAAAATGGAAAAATAAAAAAAAACTGTTTTGCATAAAATAAAAACGAAGTTTTTATAATTATATCAATGATGCTAAGAGACATTTCTTATATTATGTCAGAAATTTGTCAACAATTTGATTATAATTGACAGATTGAGTTAGACTAGAATATAAACCATTGCACCTCGGGTATTTTTATTTATACGTTCAATTTCGTGAGCTATGTTGAAGCTGAAGATGAATTAACTATACTCAGTATAATCACAGCTCCATTCAACATACTAGAACTTTCGTACGTATGTAAGTACTCGTAGCGTAGTGTAGGAATCGGCTCAACAAGATGAACTGATGACAGATGGCCTTAAAATGATGGCTTTCTGACACAAACTGAAACACTAAAAAAGACTGAATAATAAAGACGGAGAATTGGATCTAAAACAACCAGCCCACCCCAATAAAACTTGTATGAAAATGAGAGTGGGTTATCTGTTTTTTTTTTATCGTTCGCCTGAAAAAACCCTGAACTTTAAGAAGAGTATCTGACGGAGCACAGTTGATAAGCTGTCAAGATAGTTAGGGTACAAGTTCCAATAACCATACATGAACATGGTTGACATAAAACATGGATGATTTATCTGTAGCGTCAGTCATCGTGACAATAGTCGAAGCATTAGTTCAGCTAATTTGTTACACATAGAAACCTTCTGTATTTATACCTATTTGTATGCTAATTTTTATATAAATATTGTTAACATTTCAGAAAAACATTTTGACGTGAAGTTCTCGAAACATCTGAATAAACAGATAACTTTGAGTGTTTTATATAGTAGGTACCGAATATTACAAGGAAATTTCCTTGTAATATTAGGTACATTACTACGTTCTAGTCTGTTATTTTACTATACAACATTTTTACTGTTTGAGGAAGTCTACTCAATAAGTATTCATAAGATGTCTAGTAGATATCTACAGGTATTAATTTCCACGAGATTAAAAACATTTTTTTTTTTCAAATGTTAATACACATTTATGATCCCATTAAAATAGATAGACAAATTTTAACACAGCGTTCAGTACGTCTAACCAAAATATATCCAAGCAAAAAAACACTGATTAAAGTGATTTTGTTAACGACCTACAATAATAAATGGCAACTAGCCAACTAACCTAGGTATAATTTTTATTTTATAAGGATTTCACGTTGGCGGTCAGTCCGAGGCATAGTAATAGTATTTTTTCGTTAGCTGATTTTTTTTCTTGTAAGTTATCTAATGTGTTTTTCTTATTATTATTTTTTACCATTTTCCTTATTTTTGTTGGTCTGAAGGATTTCTAAAAGTTTGTTCATCTATTTTAATGGGACCTTATAGTATAAGCAGTAGTATTATTTTTCGTTCTTTTTCCTTCCTCAAACTATAAATACTTCAAAAACTAAACATTTTGCATTTTAAATTAATAGATAAAATTGGTAACGCCAATGTCCGTGGCCAAGTTTCATGAAGGTAGAAATGTCTTTTAATTTGTCTAGCAAAATACAAAAAACTCATGAATTTTCAATGTAAAAACGGATACAAAATTGAGAATCGAGGTCATCTTGCAATTTTTACAGAATAAAAAAAAAGAAAATTCATTGTATAACACACCGTAAGTAGGTGTGCACGCACCCTATGATGCACATAGTAAAAAAATGTATCTACCTAAGTAGTTTTATTCTTAAGCTGAACTTAAACGTTGTATTGTCCTGTAATGGTGATTGGGCAAAGTGGATACCATATCCTAAACTCAATGTCAAAAGCGAATGTACGGCCAAGCAACCGAGAAAACGTACACACGCTAAATAGTTTTACAACGGAGCGATTGGAAGACGAGTACGATATCAAGAATAAAGAAGGAACAGATACGGGAACAAAACCGTTCCCGCTTTTCCGTCGCCGTATACAAAAGAGCGCATCTGCGAGAAATGTAAAGGAAAATAAACCAAATCAACATAAAAGAAGCATCTAGTAAGGCTCATTTCTCTTTACATTTGTTCCATAGATTGTCCCTTTTACTTACGCCAGCTGTTGTATAAAGATCCGGAATCATTCGAATGTTCTTAATCTTGTATACTGAGCAAATGCGGATGTGCACAAATCTAACTCACTCAATAACTCAATAAGGTCACCCCTTTTCGGGTAATATTTCGTACGTACTAGCTTTGACTGCGACTTCACCCGCGTAAAGGTCGGAAATGTAGAGATATTTTTTGTTTCTGTCCTTAATCTAACCTACTTAGATACCCACGAAATAGTTTATCCTATGTCCTTACCTAGTTCTTGGTCTACCTATGTGTTAAAGGACATTGGCAAAAATCGGCTCATTAGCGAACTAAAATGAAATATTTTTATTTTATTATATAAAAAAAAACGCAGAAATTTTGGTCTATTTATCGTTGTTTGTAAAAACCGAAAGCCATGCTATAGTGCGTTTTTTGTCGTCCATATTTTAATTTTATTATTAAACGTTTTCATGTGTCGGACCAAAAGGCTGGATGGCAAATAAAATCAAATGTCGAAAATTCTTTTATTCGCTTTTGCACTCGTGCGTTGTGGCTACCGACTACCCCAATTGTTTGTGTCTGTATAAATTAAATAAAGTATTTTCAATCATTGTAGGCCCGGCTATAATTTTTAATAAAAAAAAAAAAATAATAATATTTTCTTATAATTTTTTTATTTCCATTATGAATTCTAATTCTTATTCTTTATTGCACCCAAAAAAAAGAGAAATACATACAAAATTACAACATATAGCTTATGTATAAAGGCGAGCTTTTTGGCATCAAATACCGGACACAAAGCACGCAACTACTTCCACTCTGTTTAAAAGATTGGCGATGTTAGCGATTATTCGCTTGAATAACAATTTCTGTTTTGGTTTTTACTTGTTACGTGTTTTGCATAACAATAAATTTATGTCAGTGTTACTGCTGCGTGTGTGTTAGTGTGTGTGTGTGTGTGTGTGTGTATTTATAGTACCGTGTGTGTTACCATCTCGGGCTGATGATGGATTCGTGACGGTGTTGAGGAGGAAGCGCCGTCAACGTACCAATAAGAACCACTGCGGTACGGCTCCATCGGAGCCCAACGTGCCTAGTCGTGCCGCGAAGCCGAACACTCCGGTGTACATCTCCCACCTACACTACACCACTAAGGCGGTGGAGGACATCGTGGAGTACATGCGTCAGAAGACCAAGTACTTGGCGAGAGTGCAGTTGCTTGACTCGCAGCAACGTCAACTTTAAGGCGTTCGTGGTGCGAATACCAACGTGCTATCTGCAACTCGTCTTGGAGGAGGACTTTTGGCCGCAGGAACGCGCAGTGACATAGTGCGCAAGTAAAGCGTTACTAACATAGTATTAGGGTTTATATTATACCCAATTTGTATTATATTATATGTATGTTCGTCTGTAAGGTATAAATGTATGGGCCTAAGTAGCCTGAAATAAAAAGTATGTTGTTGTTGTTACTCAGATCACAAGCATTTAATTTAATTTAAAAGTTAGGTGTTATTGTGAGAACAACCATTAGTTCTATCATAGTAATGTACCACATTGATTAAATGAGTTATCTGGTGCCCCCCGATTTCAAGCTTTCTTTAGATATAGACAAGGTTCATTAAGTATTGTGGTTGTGCATAACACTTTATCATAAATTTTATCGGTCAGTACTGCAAGAACAATGTTTGCGGATTTATTATCTAAGTTGTCATTGGAATGATCGAATAAAATTCAATCTCTTTTAAAAGACTATGGAGGAATTATTTTCTATAGATAGTTTATCTCTGTAGTTTTATTTCATTTGGTTAAAGAATGTTGTCATTTAATTTTCGAAATGACGTGAAATAAATTAAATTATTAAGCAATTGATTGCTATATGTAATTTTGTGTGTATATCTTTTAATTTTGTGTGCAATAAAGAATAAGCATTTTTAAAATGACTATTCTGGCATTATATTTAAACTTTCCACTTAACTCAAAGTGTGTGTAATTCAAACCGAAATTCCAATAACTAATGGGCAACGATCGTCACTCACTGAGGCATGGGGCCCCCATCCGGAGAAAATCACCGTCGAGGTAGACAAGGCACAGACTGAAGACAGAATAGAGAGGTTTGGAAGAAGAAAAGGGGGCCTTTGCCCAGGAGTGGGACACTTAACAGGCTATAAAAAAAACACGTAAAGACACAATTCACGTATTTTTCTTTAAGATACTATTTCGAAGGCAGCAGTAACAACCGCACAACGTAGTAGCAAAGCCGAACGCCATCACAGACGGTAGCAATATGACTGTTTTCCATGTTATTCATTGAAAACGGTTCCTTAAATGCCAAATTTGCGCCGATGACAATGTTACGAATTAACACAAAAACCAATCGAGCCAATAGTGATTGAAACACCTTGGGAATTACATCTTAAGGAAAAATACTCTGCACGAGTACCTATTGTTGCTGTTGTTCCTGTTAATGACAACTTGGGAAATATCCTTTTGTTAGTTGGTACAGCTTTTTACCGGAAAGGTAAATGGAAAAAACATTGTATATACTATGTACATATGTCAGAGACAGGTACTAACTTACCTTTTACCCACGGTAGCAAGATCATGAGGAAAATGGTGTTATCCTCGTGTCTGTTATTACAATTTTATTTATCGTGATGTCTCGAAAAGTTTTTATCGTAAAACCTGAATCCTTGCTACAAGTAGGTACTATTAGTCTATGATCCGAGCTAAGAATGACCTTGTCTGATCTGTTTAATGTATGAAAACTATTTTATATCAAATTTTGAATGTTGAAAAAGGAATCGCGAGTGGTTTGTCTAAAAAATTCCTGGCCAAGCTATTATTAACTCGACAACCCTCATTCAAACCAGATGTTTTGCAGACAAGCTTAAGCTATATCATTTGTTCTCAATGAAACAGTGCTTATTTTTATGTAAGATTTGTTTATTAAACAAATGGGTGAAAATAACTAGAATCGACGTACCTGTTTATACCTGCCAACCAACTACTGGTTGGCAGGTACACCAGGAAAAAGCTAGACAAACCAACGCTTGCATATTATTATTTTGCACTTTCGGTTGGTATTCAATTTATTCCTTAAACTCACGAGTGCACTGTTCAATAAAAAGTTTCATTTTCCATTTTTAGTTATTATTAGCTTGGCCAGGATTTTTTTTAGCCAACCCACTCGCGATTTCTTTTTAACATACTAATCGTGATATAAAATAATTTTCATCCATTCAACAGATCAGTGGACAGCAATGGGCTAAAATGATGATGATGATGAAACAGATTAGTGAAGGTTTTTCCTAGCTGGGATCCTGTACTATACAGGGTGTAAACAGATTCTTCACGAAAAGAAGCCGTCAACCAAGCATTATGTACATCAAACTAAGTAGCTTTACGCAAAAATTAGTGCTGGGAAACAACTTTTTTTTTCGGGCTGAAATATCACGTTTAGCGGTAGGACTCAATGTAACGCACTCAAAGCATTGTGCTGATGGATGGTTTGATTAGTAAAAGGGTTCTGGAGGTGTTTCAAGTAAAAACCTTACATGTATTTAAAAAAAAACTTGTGAAAATGTTGGATCTTTGACCCCCAATATCTCCGTAACTAGAAGGTTCCCAGGTATGGGCTAGAACAAAAAAAAATGATCGCAATGACGGGGAGAACAAGTGCCTTTCGGCTTCGTTAAGAGTCTATTTACACCCTTTATAGGTATATAGGCTTGGCCTCTAGGTATATTACAGTATTGAAATTGATAAATTTGACGATAACTTTTTATAGTGCCGCTACAAGCTATGAAAATGTTCATGATTTGAATTAAAAAAGGGGTTCTCTGCTATTAATAAGTAGAAGAAGAAAGACATAATTATGTTTTTATTTTGAAATAAAATAATTAACAGTAACAAAAATATGGTTGACATCCCAGTAAATTTTCTGCATAATCAAAAATTCACCCCGAAAACTGAGCTATCAGAAGCATCGAATCGAAAATACAATTATTCTACAGCATTTTAGCTAAATTGTTTGCAACAAACACAATCAGTAACATCCATTAATATAAATATATTCTTAATATTATGAAAATATTATACGAAAAACGGGTATACTTAATTTTAAATTCGTCATATTTACGTTACATTTACACCGCGTGCTCATCCTAGGGCCATAGGTTGTTTTTCTAACTTTATATCAAATGATGATACCTAATGATGTTCAGTGTTCAACTTCCAGTTTGTTATTTTGCTGAGGGTTCACCCATTTTCTCTCCTTGCAACAGAAAGTGCTAGCGCAAACGACGTTCGTCATTTGGGTTCATAGCCCACTCGAAAATCGATGACACTCAAAAAATCGGAATGGATGAGTCCTTTTAGGGTTCCGTACCCGAAGGGTAGGTAACCATCGGGACCCTATTACTAAGCCTCCGCTGTCTGTCCGTCTGGCCGTCTGTCTACCAACGGGCTTTATCTCATGATCCGTAATAGGTAGGCAGTTGAAATTTTGAATATGTATTTCTGTTGCCGCTATAAAAACAAATAATAAATTAAAGGACGCTCCCCTACTACGACGGTACAGAACCCTTCATGCGCGAGTCCAACTCGCACTTAACCGGTTTTTAAGTCCTAATAATTCTAATCTGTTTGCCCAGTTTTGGGCGTTTATTTTATTAGTAGTTAATCTTTTAAATCAGCGAAATATGTCGACTCTCACCATATTGAAAGTTCCCGTTTTCACCATCATATTAAATACCATGACATCCTCGTTTGTCTAGTGGTCGCAAGCGCAACTTCTGAGCATTAGTCCTAGGTTCGATTCCCAGGTCGGACAAAGTGTTATTGGGGTTTTCCATCAGGAATTTCTCAGTAACAGCCACGGAGTCTGGATTTGTGCCCGGTTGATGGCAATAGGCTTGCACCCTATTACATGAGACTTAAACCTTACTGGCGAAATGCGGGTGTTCCTATGACTGGAGAACTAATGCCTTTCGGCTTCGTTAGGTATTTTTACACCCATTATTGTTTGTTAGTCTATAAATCAACTGATGTACTCATTACAGGTATTCTTATGTTAATAAATAAAAGAAACAATACATACATAATAATAAACAGCAAATAAAAGAACCTGAAATCGGTCACCTACACAGTCAGTCAGTCAGTTTGTATCTTTTTTTTTACATATTTTTTATATTGTGTGTACTTGTAGCATGTGCCAATAAACGATTTTTCTTTCTTTCTTTCTTTACACGGAACAGAAAATTCTGGTCTGTTTACGTATTGTAGTCTGTACACACACAATAGTATTTATGTACAATATATATAAACCTAATTATGTAGGTAATATCGCTGACACTATGTAATATGTAGAGGTATTCATAAATAAGATGTCGTCACTTATAAATAGCCAGTACATTGTACATTCGAGACGAGTAATGAAATTTAAACATTTAGCAAAATTTATTTGTAAGCGATTTTCTCGTGAAATAAGTTTACTTTTACGTACTTTGGAGGTATGACACCCTAGAAAGATCTATGAAATAGGGATATTTTGAAGGCTGAATAGTATAGCGGTACCCTCGGTTACCTTTGATGGCACAGTCATTCCGTTTAGCTCCGACGTCAAGGATCGGGGTTTGTACGATGACACTTGCCTGGACTGGCGTAAACAAGTGGCGAGTGTGAGCAAAAAAGTCACCGGGGAGTTGCGGTCGCTTTATAGATTGAAAAATATTCTTCCATCACACATAAAGGCAATTCTGGTTCATTCCCTTATTTTCCCCTTACTTGACTATGGTGATGTGTATTACTATGACCTGAATGCAGATCTCCGTATTCCGATTCGTATTTAATCTCCGTAAATATGATCATGTGTCCGCACATCGGTCACTTTTAAAATGGTTATCCATCAGGCAACGCAGAGCGCTAAGGGCTTTAACAACCTTTTTTTCAAACCCAGTTCTCCTTCCTATCTGACTTCTCACTTTAAATTTTTCTGCTCTGCGCACAGCAAGAATCTTCGTTTCCCTAATAATCGTCTTCTAAGATGTCCTTCTCACCGCTCTGGTTTTCTTAAATCCTCCTTTCTTGTCCAGGCGGTTTTCCTTTGGAATGCGGCCACCAGTCGGTTCACATTTAAGGTAAACTCTCGCGGACACTTACGTAAGAAGTTGGCAGACTCGTCCCACAATTAATTTGTTGTATTACTCCATCTATGTATTTTATCTCTCCTTACTTTGTATATTTTGTTTGTATGTATGTATATATTATTACGTATATAGTATAAGTACGCCTTTGTACAGTGTTTTTTACTTAATGTGCATAAAGTTTAATAAATATTTGCACTATTTTCAGCATTAGCACGCTTTGTTAAATTATCTCAATGTATGGAATTTATAAACAGTATTTCTTTACGGAGCAAAAAATAATTAAAAACGATTATCTAGGACTGAAATTTAAAAGACTACAGCATTTGAGCGGTTCATATTATCGCTAAATAGTTTTTTTTTTTAATGATAAGCAAAATACCTAAAATACATGACTTCTCGACCTAATTTAAGTGCTCCAAAATGATGTACCCACACCTTAACCAGGTTGCAAACGTTCCCCAGGAGAACAACCCCATTACAGGAGCAACTTGGTAGTAAATTGGCCCTAATAACTTCACCGGCCGTCCATAAGGGCCCATGCACACGGCGATTTTAAAACGTGGCGTCGACGCGCCTTTGCACGCAGCAAACCCAACTTTATATGTTAAGAGGAAATGCAGGTGGTCTTTTCTCCATACAAACGCCAGTTTTGGTTCTGGTCTATAACTTTTAAGCTATGATTTTTTACAATTCAATAAATATCAACCTCTTCTATGTCCCTATGTTTTCACTTTGATGATACATAATCTGTATAAGCACTAGAACCTTTACAAAATGCTCAAAATTACCTATTTAGACCTCTGTCAACAGAGGCCTACAAAGGTGTACAAATGTGACAACTATGATTGAAAAACAAAGGGACACAGTATATAATCCTTCATATTCAGTTTATGAAACGTTTTTTAAATTGGTCGAATATTGGAGGAAGAAATAGTCGAGAGGCAAACCTCGAATTACGACTTTTTGGTTGTCAGATCTGTAGCTGTCCTTATCGCACCAATGTCGAAATCGCGCTCGCAGAGCGACAGCGATCGTTTCCTCAGATACCTACCGCATTTCCTCTTAAGCAAGATAGAAAAAGCGTCATTGACGAACGTAATAAATGTGTGTATTTAAACAAAATCGTCAGTGTACATACATCAGCTACTAGGCTACTAATAGCTACTAACGAAAAGGTTTAAAGGGAAATGTTTGGACACAATTTTCGACTTCATATTTCTGTTTGGACTACTTAGGAGGTGAACATATCAAAAGTCCGCCCGTGCCGGGGGGAAGGGGAGGGATTGAAGTCACATTTTTCGGGTTTTCGCTTATATCTCGAAAACTATATTCTTTTTTTATTATATTTTCAATTTCATTTTTTTTATCACAACTAATTCCACAGAAAAATCAAACCCCCGTTTCACTCTCTTAGGGGTAGAATATCAAAAGACCCTTTCTTAGTGGATACTTTCTCTTTACAAAGAATACACTCTCCAATTTTCATGTCTCTAGGACCAGTGGTTTGATCTGTGCGTTGATATCAGTCAGTAAGTCAGGACTTTGAATTTTATATGTATAAAAGATAGATGTCAACAGACTTGCTGTGTCAATAGCGACTTTGATGCTCTGCTTCTTTCGTGCTTGAGGTTGATGAGGAATAGCCGTCAAAGACATCATATCACAGTACATCTCCTTCCGTTGTAGTTTTTCGTAATAAAGTGGTAATTTGTGGTGATAATCTTGGCTTTAATTTTAGTATAGAATAGTCATGTCGCTAGGACGCATAGTTACCGAGATATAAGCGAAAAACCGAAAAATGGAAACTTCAAACCCCTCCTGGCTCAAGAGCTACGTACGAAGACTTTTGATATGTTCACCTTCCAACTAGTCCAAATAAAGTAACGAAGTCTGAAATAGTGTTTCAAGCATTTACCTCTATCCCTTTTTTAGCAATCGTTGCCTGGCCTATGGTATGGAAAATAATGTAGTAGGTTATACGGTTTAACGAAAGACACCGCAGTCTACCTAGCCAGTAGCGCGCCAGTTAAACCTTGTTTGAACTGTCAAGTGTCACAAATGTCACTTATATGTCATTGTCAATAATGTCAATTTGGCGGTTAAGCGTTTTTTTTGCTGGGTACCGTAGCACCCGTTGGCGTTTGAGTGATTATTTAAAAAAAAAAACAAAATACTTTAGATAACATATTTAACAGAAAGATAATTATGACATTTCGTGTCATACAAAAAACGTTAAAAGAACTTTAATAAAACATTTAATTTTCCTGGTCCTCTACATCCTTAAAAAACTGGTCACAGTATACAATTATTTTCCCAGCTCAATTAGGTTTAATAGAACCGCATATGTTATTAAACTGGTTGTAAATTTAACAAGCAAAGTGATTGTCCTTACCAAATTCGGTTCAGCTGTCAAGAACTGGTTTTTTTTTAATGTTACTTTCCAATTCATAATAACACAACATCAGGCCTGTAATTCCCAAAGGGTTAGGCAGAGGTGTACCCACACTCCGCCATTTATGTTTTAATCGCATGTGTTAGGGGGCGAGCCTATTTCTTTTCAAGCGGTCACAAGACCAGACTTTGTGGGAACAACTGATAAATTCTTGATATAAAAAGCCTATAAGCACATCATTCACCCGACTTTAGAATCGTTCCCACGACCTCATTCTTTTTTTTTCGGATGGGAAATCATCAAATGACTTCTCCCGCTCAGGCAGAGCGGAAGGGAGTGTCAGACTTGTGTCCCAGGGCCGCGGTATCTCTTTCGAACAGTCCCGCAGCCCTGGCAGGCATCGGCCCATGCGGGCCCCTCCCTGACGACCTCATACTCTGCAGTAGCACCTGCGACCACTAAACCAACGAGACACTTTCCATTTCATTATACATTATATGATTGTAGCAACAAAGCGATTACGTGACGCATAAAAAAACATAAATATGCGGAATGTGTTGAGACCTTTAGTTTGGTGAATGTCTCCGTGTTTCATTAATAAATGTGGCAACGATATTAAGTATGTTGGTGGTTGTTCTATAAATATAAATAACTGGACTTTACCATGAATAATTATAAACCTATAGCATTCTCACTGCTGGGACACAGACCTCCCTTCAGTGGGAGGAAGTAAGTCATACTCATACAATAATCCATCCATCATCCATCCAAAATAACTTATAATAGCTAGTACTAATTAATATGTCAGTCGTGTTATAAAATTTTACCTATACTTAAATAGTAAAAGTTAAGTAAAAAAATATTACTATTACTTCGGCTTTACGTACCTACTCGTTTTTGGCCATCATTACATTTGCAAAAATATTTTTTTTGATTCGATTAGGCATAAGTTCGATTCTGACATACTTATAATTTCATTTTCATATTATTGTTGTTTATTTAATGAGAAAGATTAACCACATAATGTGTGCAAGGAAAGCCTGCTCCCAGCCGCCAGCTTTGCCCACAAGAATAAATATATGCATACTCATCATCTGCCTAGCCTTTTCCCAAATGTGTTGGGGCCGGCTTCCAGTCTAACCGGATGTAGCTGAATATCAGTATTTTACATGGAGCGACTGCCTATCTGACCTCCACAACCCAGTTAGTACTGGGTAATACGATACCCCTTGGTAAGAATTGTTGTCAAACTTTTTGGGCCACTGACTACTTGTAACGACTGTCAAAGATCTACAAATGACAGCCGGGACCAACGGCCTAACGTGCTTTCCGAGGCACGGAGGAAACTCAGTATGAAATGGGTGGTCACCCACCAAACAAACAAACAAACAAAAACTATGCAAACTATACATACTCAGCACGAATACTTAATACGAATAAAATACTATCCATAGCGCAAAATACCTTCGCAAACTTTGACTGTTGTCACTATTTAATACGTAACAGGAAAACTAAACATATCCTAAAAGGTTTAAAAGAAAAACTATGAATGGTTTTGTGTGCTTAATTCTTTTATGTGATGAAGACTTCAAATAAAAATACTAATAATTATTTTGGAATTATATTCGGTATAAGATAAATTATTCAAAACATTGGTCGCGAACGTGATCATCTGTTTACCGACGTTTAGAAATGGATACTATGATAATTTATTTAACAGTAGAGTTGAAAATTTTAACAACTTCTTTTAACTAGATGTATTGACATAAATCTGTTAGACAGTAATTAAAATTTATCTTTTGACTACAAAATGTATACCTAACAAACGAACTGGCTTATTATGTAACTATGGAATGTTTATAATATTCAAGGACATAATTATATAGTTAGGTGGCGCCAAATCGTAGAACTAGTGGGACCAAAAATATGATAAGACCATTAATAATAATTTGACAAAAAAGGACACTTTTTTTTCTTGACTAAATATTTATGTAAAAAAATGTGTATGTTTGTGTATTTATGTTATATTATGTTTAATGTTTGTGTGTTTTTATGTTTATGTACAGACGCCAGCAGGTCAACCTACCCGAAACTGTCAGATTTTCCCAACCAACCTTGAACCTAATGCTCTGAAGATAAAGTTGAAAATCTATTAAAGAAATTTAACAGATTGTAGTAGCTTGACGTGCTGGCGTCTGTACATCAGAACATTGCCGGTCTCGTTAGTAAATCTGACGCTCTCTGTCTGTTTATGTGAACTTTCAGAACGAGGTGTTGATGTAGATGCATTATGCGTTTCAGAGCATTTTATGATGGCTGGCTGTGAGAATCAGCTAAACCTACATAATTATAGTTTAGCTACTTGTTATAGTAGACCGACAAGTTAGCGAGGCGGTGCATGTATACCTGTTAAGCATGGTATTAAATGGAAGGGATTGGCCAATGTAGCAAACATGTCCTCGCAAAGTATATTCGAATGCTGTGCAGTTAAATTGACGGACTATCAAATTATAATTATATGTAATTAAAGAGTATCTAACTCAAATAATATCAATGAGTTTTTTGCTAAACTGGAAACCCTCATACAGTTAGTAGTTATCCAAACAACGAAGTAAGAATAATTATTGCTTTAGCTGGTGATTACAACATTAACATTTTGAAGAGAAGTAAACTGTCAGCTGCATTCGATTGTATTCTTTTAAATTTTAATTCGGCGGCACGGTTGGCGCAGTGGCTGAGCGATTGACTGCTGCGCTGCGTGTCGCGGGTTCGATCCCCGCACGGAACAAATATTTGTTTGACCTACAGATAGTTGTTCCGGGTCTGGCTGTTTGTGTATGTGCGTTTAAATGTTTGTGAACGCACCCACGATACAGGAGAAATTACTAGTGTGGGGCAACAATTAAAAAAAAAAAAATCTAACTAATAAATAAAACGAATAATTACTAACTTCCTTTGAGACAACCTACTCGGTCTGCGAGCCAAACATTCTTAGATTAATTTTGCGCATAATTTTAACAAACGTCGTAGTAGATCAGAAGTATTGGAGTTCGCACTATCTGATCACACACCACAACTGCCAAAGTGCCCCGTTAAAAAGAAACGATGTTATTAAGTATATATATATATTGTTAGGAAGAAATGAGGTTTTACGTAGCACAAGTTAGTTCTATGGCAAAGATTGACAACTTGGAATTGTCACTGGTCGCGAGGGACTTTTGTTGGGAATATGGCTCAAAGGGCTGTAATATTCATAATTCCATATTTTGTGTACTTACTCGCTATTTTCGTAAACAATTACGTGTTAATTGAATTCGTTATGATTTGGGATAGTTTCTGTGATTGATATTTTGTTCCAAGTTAGAATAAACGGTTGTATTCACTATTTTGTGTACCTCGTTGTCTTTCTTTAAGCATCTTCGCTTCTGTTTGCTAAATTCAGAAGTGGGATAAAGAACTTAGATTGCCCACTAAAGTATAAAACATCCAAGGAACAAAATAACAATTTCCCTTCAACCGATAGTCAAAATGGTGGTTTTGACTTTTTCGTTTTTTATGCTTGTCATTACTGTTATTTCACGTGTGTGTGATTGAATATCAAAAGTTGTGATAAATATGCAAGTACAAGTAAGTAGAAAGTGTGACAACCGTCGTAACGAGATTGACCTAAGGTAGTTCGCGAAGCAGGTATGCAAGTAGTGAAGAATTAACCCTGAGAACCGGGTTTGTGCACTTACTTCGTGTTGGCTTAGCCGTAAACTTGAGCGATGTTCCGCAACGAGTCCATACAAACGATCCAATCGTAAGCGATTGAACTGTAAGCAGTTCCAAAGCCTTGTCCTTTGTTACTATGCTCTTAGAAGCTTTAAGGTCTTTACAGCCCGTGAGGTCCCGTAATTACACGACCTCACGGACACGTGTTACGCGAAACGTAAAGTACGCGTAGCGGAATTACGCGATACGTAGTAATTATTACGAATCCAATTTCGATCCAAACATACACGACATTGACGAGTTGTGTGACGAGGTGACCGACTACGAGTGCCTGTCGCGAGTGGCTTCCTGTCTCAAGGGTGACGCTGGAGTTTGGCTAAGTGAATGGGTCACCTATGACTGAACTATTCAAAATTTAGGCCTGAATTAAACCACTATGTCCTCGGTAGTTGGATTGCGTCAATATTTTATTCCAAACAATGAGCGTGATATCCGACAACTTTCCAATGTATGCCGAGTATGCCCGGCGTTGCTTGTTACGTTTAATTGGGAATTGGGTAAGTGTCTTACCGATAAATTGTGAAACCCTGATCGTTTGCCAACGAATCCTTAATCAAACTCTTCGCCAAGTCAAATATTAAGGTATAATAGTGAGCTTTGGTCAGGTGCGGCCGAGCTCACGGAAAAAAGGAGCATTAAGGGACTCCCAAGTTCCTGGAAATGTCAGGCATGTGCCCAGAAGTGGGTGCAATTTCTTAACTATTTATGGTTTCAGAGATGGCTGTGGGTGTGTTCCCAAAGGCGTGAGTTGCCAAGCATCCGGGGTAGTCCCAAGGCAGTCGCCAAGCGCGCAGGTTAGTCCTACGGCGTGTGTCGCCTAACGTGTGGGTGTGTTCCCAAAGGCGTGTGTCGCCCAGCGAGTGGGTGTGTTCCCATGGCGTGTGTCGCTGAACACGCGGGTGTGTTCCCATGGCATGTGTTGCCAAACGCGCGGGTGTGTTCCCATGGCGTGTGTCGCTGAACACGCGGGTGTGTTCCCATGGCGTGTGTCGCCAAACGAGCGGGTGTGTTCCCACGGCGTATGTCGCCAAACGCGCGGGTTTATTCCCACGGCGTGTGTCGCCAAACACGCGGGTTTGTTCCCATGGCGTGTGTCGCCAAACGAGCGGGTGTGTTCCCACGGCGTATGACGCCAAACACGCGGGTGTGTTCCCACGGCTTGCATCGCTGAACGCGCTGCTGAGTTCCCGAGGCGTGCATCGCGGAACGCGCTGCTGTGTTCCCGAAGCGTGCATCGCCGAACGCGCTACTGTGTTCCCGAGGCGTGTGTCGCCGAACACGCTGCTGCGTTCCCGAGGCGTGTGTCGCCGAACACGCTGCTGTGTTCCCGAGGCGCGTGTCACCGAACACGCTGCTGTGTTCCCGAGTCGCGTGTCACCGAACACGCTGCTGTGTTCCCGAGGCGCGTGTCACCGAACACGCTGCTGTGTTCCCGAGGCGCGTGTCACCGAACACGCTGCTGTGTTCCCGAGGCGCGTGTCACCGAACACGCTGCTGTGTTCCCGAGGCGCGTGTCACCGAACACGCTGCTGTGTTCCCGAGGCGCGTGTCGCCGAACACGCTGCTGTGTTCCCGAGGCGTGTGTCGCCGAACACGCTGCTGAGTTCCTGAGGCGCGTGTCACCGAACAAGCTGCTGTGTTCCCGAGGCGCGTGTCGCCGAACACGCTGCTGTGTTCCCGAGGCGCGTGTCACCGAACACGCTGCTGTGGTCCAGAGGCGCGTGTCGCCGAACACGCTGCTGTGTTCCCGAGGCGTGTCGTCTAACGCGCTGATGTGTCCCCAAGCCGTGTGTCGCCGAACGTGCGGGTGCGTTCCCACGGCGTGTGTCGCCGACCGCGCGATGGTGTTCGCAAAAGCTTGTGTCACCGGACGTTGGTTTGTAACCCGGATAGCGTGAGTCGCTGTGGTAAAGAATTTGGCAGTAAGATAGGACGGTTGGGACGCTGACCATCTTATGTTTCTGTCATTAATCGTAGTAAAGTTTTCGGCAGGGATATAGGGCGGTTAGGACGCTGACCATCTTATATTTTTGCCATTCTGAACTTTCAACTTCTACGTGATTATCGTGTTGCATACACAAATAATCATCGTAAACTCTTCCAGATCACGAAACCGATGATGTTGAGCATCGTGTTGCTTATACAAATAATCATCGTAGACTCTTTCAGATCACGAAACCGGTTATGTTGAGCATAACCCGGACCGTTCTGAAAGTAACGAGCCTGTTCCCGTGACGGTAGGGCTGTCCATACCTGATCTCGATGCTGGAATAGGAGCAGTGCGCTACGAAGATCATCGCATTGCAGGCACAACCTACAACTTTCAAGTCGAGGGCGACTTGGCGTCAGGAGAAGCCGTGTTAGGAAGAAATGAGGTTTTACGTAGCACAAGTTAGTTCTATGGCAAAGATTGACAACTTGGAATTGTCACTGGTCGCGAGGGACTTTTGTTGGGAATATGGCTCAAAGGGCTGTAATATTCATAATTCCATATTTTGTGTACTTACTCGCTATTTTCGTAAACAATTACGTGTTAATTGAATTCGTTATGATTTGGGATAGTTTCTGTGATTGATATTTTGTTCCAAGTTAGAATAAACGGTTGTATTCACTATTTTGTGTACCTCGTTGTCTTTCTTTAAGCATCTTCGCTTCTGTTTGCTAAATATATAATATAGAAAAAATCCAAAATTGTCTAAGTAGTATATCCTTCTTAGACGTGTACGAGATGGACGATCCTTATGCAGCCTACAACTGTTTTATTGAAACGTTCCTATTATTATACGAATTATTTTTCCCCAGTAAAATGATTACCTACCTTTAAGACTTCTAAAAAAACATCTTAGGTATTCAGCTGTGTAGTAAAAACAAACGGAAGCTTCTTCGGCAATATAGGTTAAAACCAAGACAAGCTAATATATATTCAAAAAATATTAAAAATTAAAAAGAATCTAACTCAACGCAAATACAAAACAAATTACAATATTGAAACATCTAATAGCATGTTTAAGACTACGTGGCAAATAATTATAAGAATAAATACAATGAAAAAACTACATTACACTTATGATAAAAAAAACTAATTTTATTGCATCAAATTTGAAAGTAAAGACATCACACACCCAAAGGACGCTGCCAATACATTCAACAAATATTTTATTCATAAAATACATACAAACAAAAATTTACGCGGGAACAAAATCAACGTCATTAATTATTGGCAGAGCACAGTCAATGTTTATGGCTCCGTCTACGCCCTATGTCATACTAAATATTATAATGAAGCTAAAAACATGAACAGCGTTGGCCACGATGGTATTGCCACGAAAATATTGAAAGCAGTTGCATTTGAAATATGTACTCATTTGTGTTTCATTATTAATCTTTGCTAAGTCATACTTCGTTAACATTGGCGAGTGGCTTGCAAATAATATTCACACTAGTACTAAGCATCCATTGACTGTCACTCAACCCACTCCTGATATCTCATCAACTTCATCGTTCGTCCTTGACCCTACTGACCTAAACGAAATTACAGCAGTTATCTATTCATTGCGCTCTGATGCTGCTACTGGCTGGGATGGCATATCACCCTATATCCTCAAGATATATTAACCTCCCTGTCTGTCCTGTCCCATACTATACCATATTTTTAACCTCTGTTTCAAGACTGCCGTCTTTTCCTCTTCTTTTAAAAAGGCAATCATTCACCCAGTCTTCAACGGAGGCGACGGGAACTTGCTGAATAATAACCGTCCTATAGCAGTTCTGATTGCCTTATTTAAGGTACTAGAACGTCTTATCAATAAAAGACTTGTATACTACAGAACATTACAAACAAATATCACCACAACAATTTGGATTTCGTAAAAATAAGTCAACCTGTGACGCAGTTCAGTAATTAATTTAGAATATCGTACAAAACCTGAACACAAATAAAAAGGTCCTAACAATATTCTTAGATCTTGCGAAGGCTTTTGACACCGTCCCCGTCCGTTCTCTCTTACTCAAACTTGAAAAGATGGGTGTCAGAGGATTGCACACTACCTCACTAATCGCTCCAGATGAAATCAAATACCTAGGTATAATCATAGATAAGAATGTTATATTTAAATCTCACATTAACGTCCTTACTGGCAGAGTTCGCAAACTTACCCTAAATGAAATAGCATATTACAGTATAGCAGAGTTTATGAAAGAGGACAATTTTTCTTCGGTTTTGAGATGAAACTGTTGTATTTTTAACATGTCATGTGTATTGTATTTTTTGGAATAATTGTAATTTGGAATTTAAATTTTAATGATAGTATTTAATATTTTTATTGACTAATTTATTTATTGACTACTTTGACATTTAATTTTACGAAGCGTCTAGTGATTCGGTAATCGGATTAATAAAAATTCTTTAGTCGTCCGGTAATAGATCAGTTCCTTAATTTTATGAAAAAATACCTATTAGAGGCGGAGTCAAATTGTCCTAAAAGTTTGCTAGCTGGCATGGGGAGCGTAGACTGAAGACCGAACGACGCGACGATGACATTTATGACAGAAAGTGGGTGTGTAATATAAAATGCGAGCGTAGCGAGCTCGAGTCATGCAGGCGTCGCAGCCGACAGAATTATTTTTAAGTAATGGTTGTTGTTGTGTTATTTTAGTATTGTTGTGTGTTGTTTTTTTTTCTTGTTGTTGTGTTGTTGTTTATAAAACTTGTGACGAGTTTACAGTATGTTTAGCGCAGTTGTCGCGTTTTCATGTGAACTGCGTATATCACTAAAGGGAAACGTTCAAAAAAAGTCGAGTAATTGATACAGATTTTTTTTTAAACACTTCCTGCAAAAATTTTAACTATAGAATCTTTCATGGAAAGTTAAATAATTTTTTTCGATATTATTTTTAACGGAAGAATATTAATTTTATTCATTCGCTAAACGGACGAACAATTACGTTTATTCATCCGCTTAGCGGACGATTAGTAACAGCCTTTAATTTTATCTAAAAAATAGGCTTGCTGAATTCTAATGATACCCAATCTTTAATGAATAATGATGATTTAAGTGCCTACATAATTTGTATAATATAACTTCGATGAATATTTTCATTGTTAATGCACCATCTTTTTCTATCCAATTTGTACACCACGATATGCGGCTGCACATATTAGAACTTTCTTGTATCTGTTACTATCTTGCATGCAATGTATCATGTACACCAGGTTTAAACAAATAAATATTTAATTACTTTATCAATAGCATTTTTTCGAGGTAACTTGTCTTTGTTTATAAATATTGATCGGTCCAACAAGGTCTTATAATAAAAATGCATTATTCATGAATAGATGAACATTTCTAAAACAAGGGATAGCGAAACTAGATCAATCCTGTAGTTCTGGACACAGATTTCGATTTAACACTTGAGTGCTCTCTGCTGGCTAGCTGATAAAGCGAAACCATTTTTGACATATCTCATACAATATCAAACTCAAATAAAAAATAAACCACTACATCCCCTATAACAGAAAACTTTGGGGCGTTTCTTTTAAAACAGATATTTATTATTCAAGTATTTCGAAATTCCTATTTAAAACACACGTTTAGTTTAAAACGGACAGTTTTTCTAAAATTTCTAGTAATCACCATAAACACGAGTTTTTTTTTCTCTAACTGACACAGCTTATCTGACATTTGTGACCACACAAACACAACAGCTACAGTATATTGTTAATTTATGCATCAAAATTGCCGCGTTGCGGCTGCATCGAAGGTCGTGGCCTAAATGCACCTTAATTTATTTTTAACGTCATCAAACACACAACCTGTATACTAAGCTAGACAGCCTTGTTTCTAGTTGCCGATGTGTTAATTACTAATTAAGTGATAGTGACGTACGGTTAAATAATGAAGTAGTAGAAATAAGTTGGTTAAATATGTATTTACAACACATTTTCTGCAGTAATTTAACTTTAAAAATGAGTCAGAACTAAGTAAATCTGGTTTCACGTGACTTTTATGAATGTTAAATTATTAAACCTTTGTTGATTTTTTTATGATGCACATCAACATTCCCAATGTTTAAGTGTTAAGGTTATGCTGGTTGCAACTTAACACCGCGTTGATTAGTAAGGGGTAACCGTTTGGTACCAAAACGTTCGTTCGTTCCTTCAGGCTGGGATAGAGGTGACATTCCAGTTCGAGGGGAGTGAGCCATAATTAGATTTCCTATTTTTCTTTTTGGCATCTCGTCCGGACTTTTTCCAGACTCGTCATTAATCTGTACAGACTTTTCGATAAGAGGATATTTTTAAGAATATAAAAATACCTATAAATATTAAACTATGAGAAAATAAAAAGTAAAATGTTCGCAACTGTTTGCAAATGGGTTATTGTCAAGCCATTCCGAATGACAAATGATAAGTCTAGTCATAGTTCACCACGTGGGCCACAGTCAGCCACCTGTTACAACATTATTTGTAACCTAAACGTAATAGGTATAATAAGTTAGAGAGTTTATCAGTCCAAGGTCAATTCCGTCGTAGACTACAAGGTCGAATGTTCACGTTGCTCAATCATAGCATTCATGGTCCGGCACTTATAATAACAATAATTACGAGAAATGTAGGCATGAATTCCAAACAATGATTATGATTATTTGATCAAGGAGACCTACCATCTAATTAAAAACTTAGCAGGTTTTTACTATAAATAAACTAGCAAGTATTTAACTTCATACATTTTTTTACGACTTTTAAAAACATAAGAACTTTGTAAGTTATATATATTAATGTACTATTAAGCATTATGGTCATACATGTGGTTATATTTAAGAGTGTGATTCAGATTTAAAAAAAAAACAGTTACATTTGGACCGATTAGTTTTTATTGGGTGATCCCATGGAGATAGTTGTTTGATTTCATGGTCTTACAACCCTCTTGAATTTGATCGCACTTTTCTAGTACACGCTGTATAAGAGTCCTAAAAATAGAAATTTTGATAAAAACATTTTATTTAAGGAAGAGTATTCATTTTAAAAGGGCCCACTTTCTTAAGACGCGTTTCCATCAGGTATATTCCATCAGGTAACTCTTGCATGCAAGTATGACGTCACATTTCCATATTAGTTGCTTGCATTGGAAACATGTTTTCAAGAGTGTGCAAATTGCATGCAAGTTTTAATGTATGCTGTAATTCACGCCGCACGTTAGCCAGAGGTGACATCCACATTTCGTCAGTTCTGTTTAAGTCCCTTGTAATAGGGGGCGAGCCTTTTGCCATCAATCGGGCACAAATCCAAACTCCGGGGCTGCTACTGAAAAATTCGTGGCAAAAAAACCCAATAACACTTTTCCCGACCTGGGAATCGAACCCTTGACCTCGTGCTCAATAGTCGCTTGCGATCACTAGACCAATGAGGCAGTCAGGGATATTATAGATAGGTATTATCCACAACTCCACACTTTACTTACTTCTTTAAAGTTTAGACAAAAGAATTTAACCTATTCCGATCTCTGGTGATAACAAAACCACAACAAGCTGGCCTTTTGTTCTATTCAAACTCCGTGCAGTACTAGGCCAGCTGAAAATCAAAGTTACAACTAGCGTGCAGCTCTTTGTATCTACCTTTTAGCAATCTGTTAGCATTCCTGATTGCCCTAGTGAAGGGCATATTGTGTAAGTAATGAAGCATTCATTGTTGCTAAATGTTGACTAATTTTTAGATAATGCGAAGATATCGATCGCTATTGAAACTGAAAGAACCTAAAACTCATTGAATATTGCCCAATATTCAATGTACATCACGGAAAACGAATATGATTGCGTCAAAACTCAAATCTGAGATGAGTAAAAAATTAACACTTACTAGTTAAGTACCTAGCATTGCAATTGCTTTACCTCTATAAAAAGCAAATCCAAGTAGTTAGATCTCACTATTTTTTATTTGAATATGATATGAGTGTGTGTTCGTCCAACGGTCGAGATAGACGTGCACAATATTTAATTTTAATTACTAGTCAGGTAAACAATTAAGAATCCGATGTAGGGATGCATCCAGATGTGGTCTCAGTGGCTCATCCCGCTCCCCCTGGTTAACCAGAACTAGCGTAAGCCTAGAGTATGAGACACTAATGACCGCAAGGAGGTATGGCAGGGCAATGAGCTGCACGGACGTTTTTACCGGGCCCTATATACATGGGCCCGATGTAGACTTCTTAGCGTCCGTATCCTGGCTGCGCTTCGATGTTTTTTCTGGACGAATGTAAGTCGGGGTCGCTACCACTGGGCCACCGCTGCTCTCCGAACATGACGAATAACTATCGGAAATAGATTGTGAAGGATGGCACGGTTGACATACGTCGGGCGTGCCACCGTCCGGGAGAGTCGATCCGACACATTAATTCTGGGTGTTCTCGTCTGGCTAACGGAGAGTACTTACATAGACACAACCTCGTTGCCAGGTTTATCCACCAGCAACTTGCTTTGAAGTACAACCTTGTGCGATCAGAAATACCATAAGTATTCGCCCGACCCAGTTATTTTTGATGGTAATGTCACGTTGTATTGGGATCGACGTATAACCTCTGAAAGGACTATTGTTGCCAATAGGCCTGACATTGTGGTTATAGATCGGTTGGAGCGTCGCGCATTATTGTTAATATAACGGTCCCGCATGACGAGAACCTCGTGAAAGCAGAAAAAGATAAACAATTCGAATATCTCGATTTGGCTCGCGAGGTTGTCGACATGTGGGACCTGAGTACAGTCATTGTGCCGTTAGTTGAATCGCCCAGGCTCTTACTTGGCAGCTGTATCAAGGGCTTGATTCAGAAAACAGTACTTCTAGACACAGCCCGTAATGTTAGTAAGTTCCGCTCTCAAGAACCCTGACCACCGGTAGTTCTGACCCTGCTCTCGATGCCCGTGGGCCACTATTTTCTACATTTTTAAATGTTCATTTTATATAGATAGTTTTTGTTTTTTTTTTTTTTTTTTTTTTTAAATAATAATATGTAAAGAAAATAAATAAGGAGAAAATATGTACAATTATCAAAAGATAACTCTTTTGATAATTGTCTTTTGATAATCGATGTTTTTTTTTTTTTAATTTTAAATAATAATATGTAAAGAAAATAAATAAGGAGAAAATATGTACAATTATCAAAAGATAACTCTTTTGTTAATTGTCTTTTGATAATCGATGTGGTCGAATTTTTTGACGTTCTGTAACCAGAACGTCAAAAAATCGACCACATCGCTGTTAATAGGCAAAGTGGTTGGCAGCCTTGCCACGTAAGGTGGCAATGCTGATACTTTGGCCAAAAAATAGGCCCACCTTCTGGTCACATGAAGAGTCGACCAACCGCTTGGCGATTTCCCGAAATAATAGGAGATCTCACTTAGGTTAAAAATAACAAATTATCACATTCATCATAATCATCATCCACAGCCCGACTTCACCCACTGCACGTATTTGGCCTGTCTTTGCTTGTGCCACACCCACATTCTTATGCCAGCTTCATACAGAATATGGCAACAATGTTGTCTACCCAATTGTCACAGTAACAAAAAAACCTTGCAAACCTGAAGCGCTTGTAACATTTAACTTGAGGGCAGTAAAAAGGTAAGTTAAGAAGTTAAAAAGGTAAGTTAAGAGGTCTTCTCTTTACTTACCGTAAAGAGAAGACCTCTTAACTTACCTTTTACTGTCTTGCCTAACATAAACATGGCTTTATAAGTACTTAAGGTAAGACCATAAGAAAACGATGGATGTATTTGTCTGACCGATTTGACAAGAAATAGGGTACCTATTTAGGATAAAGGCAAAATGACAACGGCTTATACCAAGTGTTTAGCAAATTATCTGGTGCTAGCACTTCAACCGCGACTTTGTCCGAAAAAATTGTGGTAGCTCGGCTAATATGCATGATATAAATATAATTTATAGCCTAAAGCATCCACAAATAATGTGTCTTTCTGCCACGGACCGTTTTTTTATAATTAGATTATTAGTTCCGGAGATTACCCTCTACATTCAAACAAATTTTACCTCCTTTCCTCTTTGGAATAGATGAAACCTAATGTCATATTATAATTATTAAATGATAATCTTTCTTACATAAGATTAAGTATGGTACGTCTGCTACCGTCACGAACATAATCATTCATTAAAACATTGATTTTCTTTGTTATTAAAACACACATTTTTTGCATAATTCCAAGTAACAATTAATTAAAATCTTCATGCTGTATGGACCAACGAGTAATAATTACCTAGACCATGAGAAACTGACATTATGAAGCCGAATCGTGTGAACGCAGTATTATGAAAGGACCGATAAAATCTTAGATTCGCTAAGTCTAGCCTGTGATTAACTACAAGATAAATGACTAACCACAGACAATACCACTCAGGTTTTGTCTGTGGTTATTCATTTATCTATTTTTTGGTTACCTATGCATAAATAAGATATGCACGTAACTTCATCAGCTATAACATTGTGTCATGCTCTACAGCAGAGCCACCATTTTAGAAACCGATCAATTATATCTTAAAATGATGTACGTCAAACGTACATAATGTACGTATACCGTTACCATTATCGCTGTACGTGCATTAGGTAATGATAAAATAAACATTGATCGGAGCTACACAGAACGTGTACTCAGGAAAGAAAAATGCAACTTTTTTTTTTGAAAACTGTTGTACGAATAGTGTTTATTGCGTATTTTTAACTTTACTAAAATGTTCATAGAAAGCGCCTTGTTATTTTGTGTATTGTCACCGACACCGCTGGCTGAGACTAGTGTATAGTTCCGGGGAAACCCGGAACCAAAGTACCGGGAAATTCCGGGCGTCGTCGTTTTAAGGACCAAGATTTTCATAAACCCAATTTTGGTTCTTTTGGTATTTTCGGGAAAAGATTACTCGCGTTTAGAATATTTCTAAGTTTATTGCCTAAAGCTCGACAGCTTACAGCGTGGAATACACATGCTAGCTAGTAGAACAATAGCATGCTACTTTTGAGCACATGCTTCTAAGTAGCATTTAACAAACATGTGTATACGAAAATACCATGAGGATTTAACAGGCACAGAACTCAAAGTCTCCACTGTCCGTCTGTCTGGCTGTCTGTCACCAAACTGTATCTCATGAACCGTGATAGCTAGACAGTTGAAAATTTCACAGATGATGTATTTCTGTTGCCGGTATAACAACAAATAATAAAAATGATTTAATCATGAAATGGGGTTCCCATACAAGAAACGTGTTCTTTTCGGTTTATGGTATGGAACTCTCCGCGTGCGCAGGTCCGAATTGCACTTGGCCAGGTTTTTGGATGAAATCGTACTACTATTGTAGATGATGAATAAAAGAAATAAATATTTTTTGAGGTATATAGTGTATTTTCTTTTTCCCATACACGGCCAGCTTAGAACATCTTGCTTGCCTAATATTTATCAGTGTACAATATTATACTAAAATAAATATATTTTTTAATCATCTAGTCATTGTGGCTTTAATGGTGTTTGGTACTTATGCCTATGTTTACTTATCTATCAATAAATATTAAAATAAATAAGGTTCCACACCCTAGTCTGTCTGTCAGTTCGAGATTTTCCGCTGAAGTTCTTACTGGAAGTATTTTGTTTACATATTTTTATTTATTTATTTAGGATTATATTTTGCAATTGTCGTGCAACGTTTCAATGTAATGACTAGGCGATGCCGTGCTCTTTCTAAATTAATAATAATTATAAATCTTTTCTCGTCAATCAGTCTATCAAATCGTATCAAAATCTTTCAAGTACACGGATGAGTGACTATTTTTGTTACTGAGCAGTGCACTGCGTTAACTTAAAATATCGGTTAAACCTATTCAATTAGAATAATTTAAAAGATATTTATAAAATAATAATTTTCAATCAAATAATATTGCTCGTTTTGAGGTTATTGTTAGATTCACGTTTTCATTTTCGAATTTCTCAATATTCCCGTTAGATAAAGCTTAGCCAATATTACCACTGCAATCTTGAGTTTCTAAGAAATAAATCAATATACGTTTCATTATTATACGCTATATTTATGTGGTGGGTCTATACTCCAAGAAAAGTCTCCTTTAACCTTACCAGAGTTTGCTTACACTTCCAATAAATACTTTGAAACAATTTAAATATCTATGACAACAGTATACTGAAGGTCAAGAGTATTGACCGACCTAAAAAACTTACAGCTTGCATACGACCATGACATCATGTCGGAATGTTGTTATACTAGTACTACTGTTGTACGTCTAGTATCTTTTGCGTACGCGGAACGTTTATATATAATAAATAGACTTTTTATATTTATGTACATGATTCTCTCACGAATTCCAATGAGTTTCACACATTTGACTTGATTGGCAGTTATTATGAGAGCTCTTACTCACGTTGTAGTAGGACGAAGACTATTGAACGTAGGATTATACAGAATATTCTTATTAATTACAGAAAAAAGAAAATGATAAACCTAATCAGACTGTGTCATAAAATGTACCTGTGTCATTTTCTCTCATAAATGGTGCAACGACGCGTTCAGGTTTGATTAACAAAAATGAATGCGACGATCACATACATTAGGACAAACCCTCAGACACAATATTATGATAGCGACACAACGTAAGATAACATCACACCTGTAATCCCTAACGGATCTGGTAGCGGTGTAGGTACCTAAAAATAAACCCACATTTCGTTAGTTATGTTATAAATCCCATCCCCAGGGGGTCTATTGCCATCAACTAGGCACAAATCCAGACCCCGGGGCGGCTTCTGAGTAATTCCTGATGGAAAAACACTTTGCCCGTCCCGGAAATCAAACTCAGAACCTCATGCTCAGCAGTGTTACACACATTTGTTGCACATACATATTTATACATTTAATATATGAAAAGAATTGGGCTAAAATAGACAAAGATACATGGAAAGAGGGAAGAGAGGCCTTTGCCCTGCAGTGGGCAGGCTCATAATAAATAAATAAATATTAAATTAAATGTGTAGGGTACACGGATCATGTGCACTCTTGAATTTGCCCGACCCGTTGAAGTTGGACAATGTTGCGCTTATTCAATCTGTAACGACAATAGGGATGTTTCCTAAATAAAAAGTCCGTCACTTAGATTATCGAAAAACATTGGATACATATTTTTTTTTTATATATATTTTTTTAATAAAGACGATAATAAAGTGCATCAAAGATTATGAGTAGGGCCTTGTAACGTCACTTCACCGGTAAGAGTGTGCTGCCATAGTGACGTCACACGAATTTTCGACTAACTAATTAGATTTTTTTTGGTAAAATCCTATTTGTTCAACCATGTACCACCAAAAAAAGATCAACGAGTTTGGCCGCTGAGAGAATGCGTTCCTGACAGGTCGTGAGCGAAAAGACGATGTAACTATGAAATGGTGAGGAATTTACGATAACATATATAAGTATCGTTTTTTTGCCCCATAAACTGATACTGATACTGATACTGTTAGCCTGCGTCATCCCACTGCTGGGCAAATGCCTCTCCCCATGACTTCCAGTTGTTTCGATCCATGGCTAATGTGGGCCACTGGTCGTTGGTTTTATCCAGCTCGTCCCGCCATCTTCTACGAGGTCTGCCGCGACGCCTTCTGTCTGTGTCAGGGCTCCAGAAAGTGGTTATTTTGGCCCACATCTCATTGGGCATGCGGCAGACGTGGCCAGTCCAGTCCCACTTCAGCTTGGTGGCTTTTTGAGCAACGTCAGTAATTTGTGTTTTGGAGCGCAGTGTGGTGTTGCGTACATGGTCGGTTAGTTTGACGCCTAGAATGCTGCGCTCCATTGCACGTTGGCAGACCTTGAGTTTGGACTTTTGAATGTTTGTCAAAGACCAAGTCTGGGATCCATAGGTCAAAATGGGTCAAATGCC
Organism: Lycophotia porphyrea; assembly: GCA_950005105.1. NCBI lineage: Eukaryota > Metazoa > Arthropoda > Insecta > Lepidoptera > Noctuidae > Lycophotia > Lycophotia porphyrea. The sequence goes on from OX465389.1 coordinate 12,216,418, forward strand.
CCATAAACAAATAATATTATTAAAAACGATATCATTGAAGCAAGTAAAAATAAATGTTATAATTTCGCGCTAAATGGATGTTTAATAAATAAGAAAACAATATATTTTTTTAATTCATCCTGCGTTGTTACAAGATGATGTTCTGATGTTCCAAAAATAACTAGGCAGTTGAAACGTTACCTGTCGTTGAACTATATAATTATAAGTTTTTGATGTGACAACGTCTAATTAATCGATGAACGCCGGCTGCAGCATGAAAAAGTGTCCCGTTACGCTCATTGTACACATGCGCCGCATCTATCTCTCTTCCACTCGACTTTATGACGTTGTCACGTTACTATCGTCAATAAACTAATTTTACAGACAACCTAATTTTTTTTAATAATTATAGAATGCATGAATAGTAAAGTAAATTATATTATAACGCTTTGGTCGTCGAAAAAACGAAAAATTTGATTTTCGAAAACTTTGACCGAGATATCAGAATTGATACTTTGATTTAAAATCATATGATAAAACACGTTGGCGAAGCTGATGAAGACAGCAAAACCAACTTTAATCTGACTCCGATTCGCTTGAGGAGGTCAAGCGAATCGGCGTCAGATTAAATTTGTTTTTGAACCCAGTCGCAGCTACTCAAAATATTATTGTATTATTTTATGTTAAATATTTCAGAATATTAATGTTGAGTTTTATTTTCTTTACGGTAGTTAAATTTAGAAATTAGAAACCAGACAAACAAGTATAAAAGCTAATGTTATTGTTGTTATGGGTCGATTGAAAAGCATATCTATTAATAGTGTTACTTATCCATACGCATCACTAGTCATGACCAACTGACGTGTAACCGTTCATGACAGACGTCAGGAACGCATTTTCTCAGCGCCAAACTGTTAGTACTTAATAAAATAAAATAAATCAACATCAAAAAGGTTCACTACCAAATATGGACCTTACAAATGACCCATTGAATTTGACAAAGATGGTTGATGACGATGATAAATTGTGATTATTCGCAGACAGGAAAACAGGCTACTGCTGAATACTGCACATGCTGCTTTTAAACGATAACTTAAAGTAAGACAAAGGTGACCTGAGACTGTTCGAAAGAGATACCGTGGCCCTGGAACACAAAGGGAAGGAACATGAATGGGTTTTAGTCAGTACAAGTCTGACACTCCCTTCCGCTCTGGGCAGAGCGGGAGAAGTCATTTTTTGATTTCCCATCCGAAAAAAAAAGACAAAGGTGACCAATTCTTGGCAGTCACAGAAAATACAAACAAGACACTAATATCTGTTCTAGTGACGATAATTAAAGGTGTCATCACAACCTATTGTGGACAAACTAAGCGACACTATCACCAGAAGTTAACCAGAAAAGATAAGCTTGCAGGACTGCCACAGTCCAATAGTTTTTGACAGAACGAAGCCTGTCGGGTCAGCTAGTTACTACATTAATGATTAGGGTTGTTTCATCGTCGGGATTCGTGCCTGGTTAATGGCAAAAGGTTGGCCATCACATGGGACTTAAACATGACTATGGGACGAAATATATGGGTGTAATATTATAGTATTCTGCTATAAAGCAGATACGATAAAAAATAAATATACGTACAATTTACAGACCATGTGTCCTTCTGTGGTAGCAAAAAGTAGGTATAAATCACGGCATCCATTATCCATTCAATTTCATCCATTTATTTCCAGTTTTACATTGTAATTTGAGCACTTTTATAAACTTTTAATAATATTTTTCACTAATGACAAGCAACGTCAATCTGTCAAGCTTACTATTCTTTCTTAATATTTTTCTATAAAGGCCTGTTAAATGAAGGTTGTATTAGAATTTATTACTAAAAATTATTTATACTGATTTGGCTAGTTTAAATCTAGTTTTGATATTGTATTACGTTTGTATACTGACTAATAGAATACTAAATGTTAATTTTAAAATTCATAACGCACTCTTGGATTGTGAGGTTTTATACGTCTTGGCCAACTATACCTGGCTGGTCAGACGAATTGTGGCTACAACAAATATAATCGTAAAGCGAGGCAAATAGTTCTGGAACACTAAAATAGTTCCTTATAAAAGACGCCGCTTACGAACGAAAACTAGTTTACGACGAGATTTCAGTAGCGACCAGTACAGTGCAGTCCACCCCACTAAAAGTGGACTAGTGAAAGTGTCAAGTGGTAGGGCGCCGACGCTCTGACGTGTCCCTCCACCACGCGGAAGTCGCAACTCCATCCCGGGGCTCCCCTAAACGGAGTTTGGCCCGGGACTCCTGTTCTCTTCAAGCTTCCCGGGGCTCCGCTAAACGGACTCGCCCGGGAACTCCACTCCTAGTTCTGCGATCACCTGCCACCGAAACAGCCAGGACTGACCTGACGCCTGTTCGGTGGAGCCGCAGGACCAGGTGCTCCAAGGGTCTACCCCCTTCGGGAAAACAGCAAGTACTTTCTCCACCTATTACCCCAGTTCTTGAGTGCGTGTAGATAGGTGTGTGTTTTTTAGCAGACTTGTATTTTTGTAACTTACGTCCCTCTTAATCTTATTAAATTTAATTGTACTGTCTACCTCCTATTTTTATTTATTAGGAACAGTAGACATGACAATATGTACCTACCTTCAAAGTTACAGGCATTATGTTATGTGTATTTTGCCATTACCTCTCTCGTTGGTCGAGTGGTCGTAATCGTGACTGCTGAGCATATCAGTCCTAGGTTCGATCCCCGGGTTGGGCAAAGTGTTTTTGGATTTTTCCAAGAGGAATTTATCAACAGCAGCCACGGAGTCTGGATTTGTGCCCGGTTGATGGCAATAGGCTTTACCCTCTTTTACATGGGACTTAAACATAACTGCCGAAATGTGGATGTACTAAATTGTATTAGGTACACGTTTGCGTTACCTTTCGGGGATTCCAGGCGTGATGTTATGTTATGTTATTTTACCATTCTACAAAAGTCAAAGTCAGACAGATCAAGAACAAAACCCTTGATTGACAGCAATCAAATCGTGTTTGATAAAATAATTAAAAAAAACCATTAAATAATCTTTCGATATTGACATGGCCTTTTATCGATATGCGAACTATAGTTAAATGAATTATTTTGCATTTTTAAATATATTTTGTAAGATCCGGTTTGATTCGGATTTTATGAATGTGTTCATAACTTGAATATGTTTTTAACGAACTGGAAAAAACCAGTTTGTCCGTAACCTTTTGCGCATTGCAACTTTTTTGCCTTTTGCTTTTTATTATTTTGGTAAGTGGCAGGTTATTTACCTGCAGCAAAACGTCGGAAGAAAAAGATTTCTTTGCGCCTTAATTTTAAACCCCGTTATAGGAGCGAAATTTTTCAATTTACTTGTCACTTGGATGTTACCGAATCATCTCCGAACCCAAATAAGAAGATACGAGCCCAAGTTCTTAAAGTGGAACTTCAAAGACGGAATATCAATAGGCTGTGTGGTGGTACTCTCATACAAGCCTAAAAGTTTGGTTTGCCTATAAAGGGTGTAAAAAGACTCTTAACGAAGCCGAAAGGCACTTGTTTTCTCCGTCATTGCGATATTTTTTTTGTTCTAGACCATACCTGGGAACCTTCTAGTTTCGGAGATATTGGTGGTCAAAGTTTCAACATTTTCACAAGTTTTTTTTTAAATGTTTTTAATTATTTTTTTTACTTAAGACACCTTCACGAGCCCCGTACTATTCAATTCATCCATGAGCACAATGTTTTGAATGCGTAACATTGAGTCCTACCGTAAACGTGATGTTTCACCCCAAAAAAAGATTCGTTTCCCAGAAATTATTTTTGCATGAAGTTACTTAGTTTGATGTACAGACGCCAGCACATCAACCTACTACAATCTGTCAGATTTATTTAATAGATTTTCAACTTTATCGCTAAAAGATTAGGTTCAAGGTTGATTGGGAAAATCTGACAGTTTCGGGTAGCTTGACCTGCTGGCGTCTGTACATAATGCTTTGTTTCGTGAAGAGTCTGTTTACACCCTGTATAACCCACTACTCTTCATGATGTCAGGGTTTCAGAACAATCTGCTTGCCTTATGAACATGTCATATTTTTGCCCTTTGGCACAACCACTAGTGTGGAGCTGTGTTGCAAATTATGTTCCACCTCCCATCTTCGAAAGATCCTATCAAAGATCTCTGAGATCGAGGTTTCTGAGAGTTTCAATGTTTAAAATCTTGAGTTTAAAATCTTATCTTACTAGCGACACAAAGAAGAGGATTTAACCAGTTTCCATGTAATCTTGGAATATTCATGTGTAATCTACACATGAATATTACACGTGTTTAAGCATCTAAAACTTTTAACGGGAACCATTTCTTAATCAGATGACAAATCGATAAGATTAATTTAAACGATACATATCGTTTGACAGGAATCTAGATAAACATGATCTTGAATCAAAATATTGTATTTATTTGTTTATTAAAATATTATATTTATTACCTTTTAAAAGAAAGAAAAGGAAAAGTATTTATTAAACACGCACAGGATAAAAAAAAGATTCAATTAACAATAAAAAAAAAAATTATATAAAAAGAAAAAATAAAAAAAGAATTGAAGATGAAATAAATGTCTTACCTGATATAATTTCGTAAATTATTCATCTAAAGAATACTGATGAGATAGATTATAAGTATATGCCTAGATTAGGTAGGTAGTAGGATTCTTTAGGTAGTCAAGACTTGTATATTATATTTGCATCTTCATTATTAAACAGCTTTTTTTTAAACCTGCTGAAATTATAGGTACTTCATTCAACCACTAAAATAACTATATACATTAGTAATTAAAAACTATTAAACTAAAATAAATAAACTAACAACAAACTATAAAAGGGCTTCGAAAAACTCCTCCTCAACGCTGTCAGCTGGTAATGTGCCCAAGAGACTGGCGGCGTTGCCACGTTGTATGGCAACATTTAGCCTCTGGCCAAGGTAAAAGCCAGCCCTTGGGTCACGGGAAGCGCCAACTAGGCGTTTCGAAATTTCCTTAAATAGGCTATGAGCACTCGGACCCCTACGGTCCCAGAGTTTCAACCCCAAACGGCTCGAAAATATAGTTACCACAAAGGTTTCTATATTTACGCCGCTTGAGGTTCTCTGCAGCCGCAGCGGCAGCACCAGCACAGCATGATGAGCTTGGAAGATTAGATGGCGCAAGAGTATCGACGCATGTTGCGTCCCACACTAAAGGCCTATCTTCCAAGGTAACAAAGACATGCCGTCCGGTCTCTTGCCATCGTCGCTTGCCAAGCCATTGGGTTCTAATTATCCTAATTAATTAATTTAAGTTCTTATGAGAAATAAAAACTACTAAAAGATATTATATCTTTGAAACGTATTTGATCCCAAAATACAATTTCTATGAATACTCTTAAATATACTTTTGTATACCAAAGCAAAGCATTGAGTAAGTCTTAGTATATTGAACATCCTAACGTGTCTAAGTTGGATAAGACAAATAGACCTCCTTTTCCTATTCAGGTGCTCCAAACAATAAAACACCTTTATATTTTATAACAATTGAAAAACAAGATTGTTTGAAATTTTTTCTTTATTGTTTGTCAATAATGTTGATATTAAATATATAGTATAAACAAAAAATAATAGAAATATTCGAAACGGTTCATAAATGCAAATTTCTAATCGAAGATTATTAAAATTTTATTCAATGGAATTCATTCGAAATGTTAGTTGCTTATGAATAATAAAATAATTAATGCCATCATTGATATGTGTATTTGTAGAAATCACCCATTCCCTTACCCATTACATGTTAATGCGACCGTTTCTGGCTGAAAAACCCTTTTTTTAAAACAAGGCAACGTGTTATCATAGTCTGATTCATAATCACAATTAAAAATCATAACACATATCATTCATAATCACAAACAAAAATCATGACTGTGATTATCCGTGATGATTAAACAAAACTAAGCGAGAAAACGAAATCATCTGTTTTTTTTTAAATTATTTTACTTTAGTAAGGTGTATTCTTACTCGTGCCCTGTAGAGTCTTATTGCTGATTGATAACTTTGTAACCAGATTGTTTATATATAGGCGTCTATTCTGTTCATTTTTATCACCCTGGTACTTTTCAAAACAACCGTCATAATTCAATTTAATGAAACTGTATGTATTTTTAACATTATTGACCAAATGTTACTTAAACACTTCGTTCCAGTTAATTTCTGTTTGCCTGGTAGTCCGTTTTAATAAATAAACAGTTAGGACAGTCGATTTAAAACTGTCTATCGATTTCATTAACTAGCGGACGTTACGCGGTTTCATCCCCGTAGTTTCCGTTCCCGTGGGAGTACGGGGATAAAATATAGCCTATGTTACTTGGTGATAATGTAGCTATCCATTGCTGAAAGAATTTTTCAAATCGGTCCAGTAGTTTTTAAGTTTATTCGTTACATACCTACATAAATTAATTTTTTTCCTCTTTTATGATTAAAGTAGATGAATCTACCCCTCTCTATTTTACATCATGGTTGCGCTTTTAGGAATAAACATATCATATTTTTAATTTGAATTTGTGAGCTTAACTAATGGTTGCGCTTCGAGGATTAATTTAGTTGCTCTTAGTTGTAATTCAGTATTATTTAAATCCACGTTCAATATCGTAGGTATACTGGCAAAATAAGTACCTAAGTACGACATATTGTGTAAAATTACCTACTTTCTACATTGTGGAATGAAAACTAACAACTTTGGAAAGACCAAATGCTTGCAATAATTTTATTGTGCTGTGTATTGTCAAAAAAAATGATAGCGCTTTAAACATAAGCGAAGGGTCCCACAATATATGTGAAATATTTCAACCATACACTTAGTTCTTTATCAACACCCCAAAAATGAATGTTAAACCGTCCAATAGTGAAGCAAGATATCGGCCATGTTGTTCGACATTTAAATGTTGCTAAACACGCCATTTAATTAACCGCACTGGGTTTTACGCTTTACGGTTACCTACCGTACGACTACCAGGCCTTGGAAAGATAGCCTCTATCTTTACTGCCAGTGATTACTGAGTAATCGACTCTTAAAGTGGGTACTAAGCACTCATTCATAGTGCAAAATATAACAGTGTTTTGTAAATGTTGGCAATTTTAATCTACTCGCTAGATTGGTACTTGCTTAAATACAGTTTGGATTCGATCGGAATTTAATTGGGATTGGCTGGCTACTTTATGAACTGTTTTTAAATAGTAACAAAAATAAGAAAATAACATAATATATTTTTGGGAGAGTTAGAGGGAAGACAAAATTGTTATAGATTATTGATACGTTAGGTAGTTCGGGTTGGCTGGTAGCAACTGGATGAGAGTTGCTGAGAATCGAGTTGAGTGGCATGCGATTGAGGAGGCCTATGTCCAGCAGTGGACTGCCATAGGCTGATGATGATGATGAAGTAGTTCGGGTATGCTGATTTGCAAAAATACGACATAATCGAATAACGAACTGATACTGTTAGCCTGTGTCATCCTATGGAGAGGCCTTTGCCCAGCAGTGGGATGACGCAGGCTATTAAAATTTAATATTTTTTTTATTAAATATATTTGAATATAGCTCTTATCATCCGCCCTTGATCAAATTAGATAGAAGTGTATACTTGATATTTTTCAACGGGGATGAGTGCTGTCTGCAGAATAATTGATGTATTAACACTACATAGCCAAAGCAAATCAATTACCCGGCTCTGCTTATACTGAGATAAAAGGGTTATATAATTCTTTCAAATTTTTATACATAGAAATAGTTTTGTTGTTAGTAAAGCCGTAGTTCTCACTGCATGGCAAAGACCTCTCCTCATACACAAAATAAATTTATCTATGTTCATCATTTCTTTCCAAATATTTTCAAATTCTTAGTAAAGCTGAACTAGAAGCTGTTACTTAAGAAGGATAAACATTTTAGACATACACTCGATTATCAAATCGAAAATATTAAATCCATTCGAATGCTACTATAACATTTAACACATCAAAAAGCAGAATGTTCATGATCAAGATAAAAACAAGATCTTTTTATAGCGTTACCGTTTCGTTATCTAAAAAGTCTTAACGAAAACCTTGATATTTGGAATAAGATCAGGTATTCTTGCTTTCAATCTTTCTTTATCAGTATTCATATAAATTATAAATTTTATAAAACTAAATGTCGAAAGTGCATGATGATCAGCTTACAATACTGCCACTCAATGGCGAAGGTTCCATACAACTCGATTCCAACTGGCTTCTCTTTGAAAAATGGCACAGTCAGTATTCTATAGACAAATAATATAATCACATGAAAGACATGTACTCCGGCTTACCTCTTACAAAAAATTGTCTCTTCGCTACTGATGCCACTGCTAATAAGGAAAAATAAAAATGTACCTTATCCGCCTAGCTGTCCCAGTGCGGATTGATGCGGATTTTGAATTCTTGGTTCTAGGACATGCCGGTTTCCGATTACGTGGACGATTTCCTTCACCGTTTTGAGATCAGTGGCATATTTTCCCATAAACTATGAATCCCCAAGAGAAAATACAAGGCCGGACTAAATCCATACTGACGGTTAAAAGTCGGGGCTGCGGGACTGTTCGAAAGAGATACTGCGGCCCTGGAACACAAAGGGCAAGGAAGGAACATGGACGGGTTTTAGTCAGTACAAGTCTGACACTCCCTTCCGCTCTGCCCGGAGCGGGAGAAGTCATTTGATGATTTCCCATCCGAAAAACGAAAAATAAAAAACATTGTGTTAAACGTCGGACCTGTCCGGACAAAGACCTGCCCGCAATCATCAAACAAACTTGAATTTTCATCATGGAATAATGTTTTTCCTCACTGTGTTTTCCTCTAATAATAATGTCTGTTTGCCATGACTGTAGTTACTTCCTGTCTGCAGTTTATGTAAACAGTGACGAGAAACTTAATGAGTTTCTAAATGAGGCGTTAAATGTTGATTTTTATTATTAATTCTGCGTTGGTTCGTAAATCTTGTGTTATAATTTTGTGGGTTACATCGGAGTTGTAATAATTTTACCGATTCAACACAACATCACGGCTGTAATCCTCCAAGAGTAGTAACACAGATTTGACCATTCTTTAATTTCCCATAGAGTAGGGGGCGAGCCCATTGTGGGAGCAAACACTTGATTCCGGGCAGCCAATGAGAAATTATTGATGGTAAACCCCAATTAAACTTTGCCCTATCTGGAATCCGAACACAAGATCACATGCTTAGCAGTAACAAGTGCAGTGACCACTAGACTTACGATCTTATTACATATTTACTTCAAACCTCCTATGTTTGCAAGATCTCAAGAATCCTTTACCCAAACTTTATTCAAAGTTTTTATTAAAGACTGCCGTGAATCCTAGCTTATAGAAGTCAAAGGCAGTGAAAAGCGGGTTAAGCCTGTAACCCTCCTTGGCCTACAACTGGATTAACGACTCGGGCCGAATTAGAACTCACGACACTAACATCTCCGTGATTGTAGTGACGTAAGTAACTTAACTTGGGGATTTACCCTTTCTTCACCTTTTCAAGAGCTTTGACCTCAGACCCTTCTGATTTATGTGCCAATAATATGGTATGGTATACTAATTATATGGTATAATAATGGTAGTATAACAATTCTAAAACCAGAAATACACAAATGCTCACAAGAATGCAAGTAACTTGCATGCTATTTAATTGTGACACTCATCGATTAGAAGTTATTTAGTTACAGAATGATTTGGTGCAAGTTTCTAGGTTAATGTATTTTTGGCTTTGCAGATTAGGATTTTCATGAAGTAGAGATGTCTCATAGAAGAGAACGCCTATATCCCAGCAGTGGGAACGTTATAGTCTGATCATGCTAAAGGAATGTTAATAATGTACGCGTAAAAGTACAAATGAGATGAGAAATTAGCTAAAAGAACCATTAAGCGGACCCAGTTAAACTCTAGAAGACCTTCCGGCAGGCTTAGGCCAAGATGGCATAGCATGCTAATTATTGCTTTCCCTGCATGTGCATATTTTTGAGAGCGGGAAAGTGATGTTGTATTCGTTATCCAAGCCTGGATAATGGCAGAAACCTGGCAGAATGAACACTAAATATTTTGCATAACATATAGTACTCATCCAATGCAAAGAAAACTTGTTGCTTTTTTTTAACTTTTGTGTTCGTCTTCTTCTTTCGTGTCGTTGGTAAATTAATTTAATTTCTTCATTTTAATCGCATCGTCACTCAGGGACACTTTGGACACTCCAGCAAGTGGGCCATTGTCTATCACGATCATGGTCATGAAAGGAGCCTCCCCGAGCGGCGTTAGCATAATTCGTTCCTCAGCTAGCACTTGATACCGCAGAGTCTAGCTGATTAAGTGGCCAATCCTTTCACCACGATGGTACACTCAAACTTGTATGTATTTTCGAATAGTACAAGCAAGAAGCATAATTATTATTTTTTCACCAAAACCAAAGGCTAAAAGATGAGAAGAAGTGATGAGTTACTCACAATATCATGTATATATAAATCTGATATCTCTAAATGAGACGAACAAAATGCAAAGATGTTTTGAGTTAGTAGTTATAGGAATTAAGAAGATAAGAACATAAATTGTTTCTTTTTGGCTTCATGAGGATTTCAACGACTATAAAAAATGTACAGGACATGAAGCTTGATTGATCTTTCCTGATATTAAGAACGCTTTGAATTCTAATAAGAATAATACAGAAAAGAAGTTTACAAACATTTATTGAAATAACGAATTAATCAAGCAAAAGATCTGTAACTAAGATAAACCTTATAATAGTTGAGTTAGGGCAATGCGTCCTTTAATGCAACCAGTGTTGGTTAAGTCCTATGTTATAGACGAGCACAGAAAATAAAATGTAATCCTCATGGTTAGAAATAAGAAATACCGATAACCATGAATATTTATTAAACGTAATAATGACAATCTACTTTTAAATTAAAAAGGCCTCGTAAGTATTCTAGTTAATCTTGCTTACATGGCGGAAACACGTTGAAACAAAACGTAATCAGGTCAACCTCAAATATAAAGGCCTCTACTGGCTCCTGGGTAGAAACTCTAAACTGTCACTGGACAACAAGCTCTTAATTTACAAGGCTGTCATAAAACCGGTTTGGACCTATGGGATTCAGTTATGGGGAGCCTGCTGTGATTCCAAAGTAAATATAATACAAAGAGCTCAGAACCACATCCTTAAGCAAATAAGCAACACACCCTGGTTCATTAGAAACAGTGAAGTACATGAATACCTGAGTATGCCAACAGTGAAGGATGAAATAAAATCATTCGCAGGCAAATACAAAACAAGACTGGACAACTATCCTAACCAGCTCGCTGTCCAGCTCGTATTGCCTGACTGTCTAAATATATAATAAATCGCGTGAAACGGCGCAGAACCCTGGATCTCGGCGGCGCTGACTAAGCCAATATATCAATATGGAGGATGTTGCTATTGGAGAATATGTCCTCACAAATATAAGTCGCTCAACACATCTGCTCATAGTCAGAAGGACTGATTACATGATATGATAAGACAATAAAAAAAAAATCTTGCTTACATCCATTAAATAATTGAACAAATAGAAGTAGTTAATGTCTTTACCTTTACATTCTGGTATTTATTTATTTAACACTTGTCTCATTATCTTTCAAGTCATAAAGCTTTCCGAGGTTTATACAGCAGCGTCATAAAACAATATTCATCATCAACTTTGTGGTTCTTCACATCACATAACATCACGCCTGTAATCCCCGAAAGGTTAGGCAGAGTTGCTGCTGAGCTGATCAAGCTCTACAAAACCAGTTTATGCGGATCTCTAATTGTACAGAAAATATATACAAAGCGAGGCCATGTTATATTGGAAATGTAAAGCTTGATGTGCCGCCGCGTGTATATAATAGTACACCCACATTTCGCCAGTAATCTATAAGTCCCGTGTAATAAGGGGCGAGCCTATTGCCATCAACCGGGCACAAATTCAGACTCCGTGGCTGCTACTGAGAAATTCCTGATAGAAATACCTAATAACGCATATTCACCAACAGAAAGCTAAATTATCAGGAAGTAACATAGGCTATTATTATATTTATACCACGAGCTATCACATTTTTTGCGGAGGAAGTCGCGGGCGAAGTGTTAGTTATTAATAAAATGTCGACGCTCTAAGGCTCTAGTTTGCAAACCCCCATCTCACAAGGTTGAAACATAATTCTATTCATTTATTATTATAACATCTTTCGTCATATGAATAAGTAAGTACATTTAAATTTTTTAAATCATATTCAATGTAAAACAATAAATAATAACGTTACAAAAGCAGGCTATTCGCATTTGATTATCGTTAATGACGTACAGACGCCAGCACATCAAGCTACTGCAACCTGTCGAATTTCTTTAATAGATTTTCAACTTTATCTCTGAAGTATTAGGTTAAAGGTTGGTTAGGAATCTGACAGTTTCGGGTAGGTTGACCTGCTGGTGTCTGTACATAATCAACAGTCTGAAATAATTATAATTAAAATATAAATTATACTAACGAAGTCATTGCGGAAGTATGCGTCTAGAAATGTTATTAAATAAATATTTATGTGATAGTATCGCACATTCTTATTCCAAAATTATAATTATATTTTTATTATTCTAACAAAAAATAAATTTGAAAGAAAATTATGTGAAAGTATTAACTAAATATTTATTTATCTAAGTATCATGTACAAGAGTGCACATCGGCTGAATAAAGGCCACAAGGTATTATGATAAAGTACTAAAAACTCAATATTTTATAGTTAAAACTTTTAAATTGTTTCATCGAATTTTTTACAACTTCCAAGACAAGTAATGTAATAAGTTTTAAGTTGCTTTAAAAAATCGTACCGTTAACAACGAAAAAAATAAACTCTAAGCACATCTATGATTACTGTTGAAATATTGATACGATACCTACTCGTATTTCCACTCTCACTAATAAATATCAATAAAAAAACACTCACAGAATTCAGCCAAAAAATCCCGTTTTCCAATTTCCTTTTCAATATTTATTCCGTTTCCCATTCAATCGTTGTGTTTACTTTACACGCGAACGTAAAGCAAGTAAAGTAACAGACAGGTACGCGACTGTGCGCTTGCTACTCGACTAGCGCGAGGATCGTCGCGTACGCAATGCAGCCTCAACGCCCGCTCACACAGATCATGACGATTGCATGCAGATGTCGTGTAGATTGAAAGGTGAGTTGTTGTGTTGGGATGCGCTTTGATTTATTTAATTCATTTAGGGGGAAATATGACCAAACAAGAACAAATTTTACTCTAGACCTAAATCGCTACTTATTCAAGTATAACTCAATTTCACGTTTAACCAACGGGTTAGGGGTAACTTGACCCACATCGAAACTGGGACCAGGGACCAATTCTACCTTTACTAATGTGTTAGGGGTCAACTCGTCCCACTTCGAAACTGGGACCAGGCACCAATTCCACCTTTTCTAATTTGATAATAGGTAACTGGGCCCACGTTAGTTTAGGTAGTGGGACGATTGCACTACTGAATATTCTCTAGGGGTCTTTTGGTCCCAATAAAGTGATACTGCCTGATTATGATGCAGTGATACAGATTTAGTTTTTGCTGGATTCTTAGATAAACCTGCTTTCTTGCTTTCATTATCTAATTGCTCTCACATAGTTTGTAGTACATCTGGTCTCTCTGCGAATATATTCAGCAAATTTTAGGTGATTCCGGTTTGTTCCATTATTGTTTATTTCAAAATCTTCCCAGTCTATACAACTGAATATATTTTCTAACACTGCCGTGAAAAGTTTTAAGGAAAGTGGATCACCTTGCCTGACACCCCTCTGGATACTAAATTATTCTCCTTGCCGTTCAAGTTGAATCTTTGCTGTGGAATTTTCGTATATTTCTTTTATCATTTGAATGTGCTTGCTTTCTACGTCGTTGTTCTTTAGCTTCTTCCAGATATAGTTATGACTCAGAGAATCGAAAGCCTTATTGTAATCGACGAATGCCATGTAGTAGTGCTGACCTTATTCATTGATGTTTTCGATGATCAGTTTCACCACGTGTTTATAGGGTGTAAAAAGACTCTTAACGAAGTCGAAAGGCACTTGTTTTCCCCGTCATTGCGATCATTTTTTTGTTTTAGAACATACCAATAAAAATCTGTATGGACGTGTCTTCTTATTTTCACTGCTCGTATTCAATAAAGTAGAAGGTTCTCCTATCACCATATCATGTTTATGATCAGTCATTGTTGTAATACCGTGATCACGGTATTGGGGCGTCAATACCGGTATTGAAAAAGGCCGATATTAAATCACTGATCACGGTATTATGGGATCCCGGAGTACCCGTATTGAAAGCCCTAATTACGAATATCAGCAAAAAAATCCAAGCATCGAACAGAAAACAGAGAGACTGAAAGTATTAACAAAACAAATAGAAAAAAACAGGTGGAATTAAAAAAAGGTCTAAAGCAACTGAAATAGTACACACAATAGGTACCTAACATGAAAACCAAAATCAAAAGGAAGAATTGGAAACAAAACGATTATTAATAGCTATAGTAGCGACACGATTCTATAAGAGAGTATACACGGACACAGACAAAACCATATCTTCACAGAAACAGACAAATATACCTAAGAAGAAAAAATGTCTTGCATACTAGAAATTGAAGTCATCAGAATTATAAAAACACAAAAAACCGGCAAAGCACCTGGAGACGACACACGATAACATTTCGAACAAGCTACTGAGATATCCAAATCTGTGACGCATCTATGTAACGAAATTTTGGCAACTGAACAAATACCAACTCAATGAAAAACCAGACCTATAATATGTCTAATGTCCAATTTATACAAAGCGTTTTACAAATTAATACTTGGCCGAATAACGAAACACCTAGAAGAAAACCAACCATGAGAACAAGCGGGGTTTCGCGCCGACTACCCTACCATCGATCATACAGGGTATAAACAGACTCATCACAAAGCCGCCAACCAAGCATTCTATACGTCAAACTAAGTAACTTTACGCAAAAATTATTGCTAGGGAACAACTTTTTTTTTTGGGGTGAAAAATCATGTTTTACGGTAGGACTCAATGTAACGTACTCAAAACATTTTGCTGATGGATGGATTGAATAGTACGGGGGTCGTAAAAGTGCCCTAGGTAAAAAAATACATTAAAAACATGTAATTAAAAAAAAACTTGGGAAAACGTTGGAACTTTGACCCTTGATATCTCCGTAACTAGAAGGTTCCCAGGTATGGTCTAGAGCAAAATGATCACAATGACGTGACGGGGAGAACTAGTGCCTTCCGGCTTCGCTAAGAGTCTTTTTACAAGATATTGTAAGATACACCATTCCACCATTACTTATATCCATTCCAAATTTTGTAATATCGCAAAGGGTTTTTAGGCAGCGTTTTCGTTAAAAGCTCCCAGATGGCTTATTTTTTTCCGACACCTCCAACAAATATCATTATATTTTAGCCAATGTATACAAAAACTTGAAAAATTATATACCCAAACCTTCCTCGAGAACCACTCTATCCTTTGCTGAAAACAGTATGAAAATCGGTGCAGTTATTTTTGTGTTTATCGCGAACAGACAGACAGAAAGACGCGGCGGAGGACTTTGTTTTATAATATGTAGTGATAAAAACAATAAAGACTAATTTGAAAATAAAAACACGTATTTTTATGGTATGAATACCGTGCTAACGGTATTGATACAGGTATTGAAAATATCCGGTTTTTGAAAGCCCTAGTTCTGAGGTTTAGGCTGCTCGCCCACGTCAGACTTTTTGTTGGACAGATAATCGGGCCGATTTTTCCTCCGATTCTTAGGACCGATTTTGTTGACTCAACGACAACTTCCGTCCTTCCATGAATATACGCTACATTTCCGAACGTTCCAATTCTCACCGATAATCGGATCGGACGGGATGCGCCGATTTTATTTCTGACCATCTTTTTGTAGGACGTGTGCGTTGCACTATTGCTATCAGTGTGTTCTATTTTTCTCCTACAAAAAATCGGTCACCGATTATCGGACATGGTCGGGCAGCCTTAACGTTGCTAGGTATATTTTATTTATTCTTTTTCTTTTAAGGATTTATTTCTAGAGAGTGGTATTCTGGCAACCCCGGCAAAAATAAGGAAAAGAATAAAAGTAAGCTTTGCCTTACTCAAAAAAAAAAAAACAAAAACTGAAACGGAACTGGACTGGTCACATTATAAGAACGGACTGAGAAAAATGGCGAGGAACTTAATGGAATGGTATCCTAGAGATAGAAAGAGACAAAAGGGTCGCCAAACCAAGAGATGGGAAGATGACTTACCAAAAGGATGGATAATTATGATTGGCTCGTGACAGAGATGAGTGGAAGAAACTAAGGGAGGCTTATGTCGAAGGACCACCTGAACAACAAGTGGTGCTGCGACATAGTACAGTGGTTGCTGAATTATAATATTACTTACCTAATAGAATTAAATTATTTTGTTTCCCTTTATTTCTTTATCAACTAGGTTTTTTTATTAGTTAGAGATTACATTTACATATTATATCTAAATGTATTTTGGTCAGCAATTATAGGCTTTTTTATTTATTTATTATTAGGTTCAAAGTTGATTGGGACAGTTTCGGGTAGCTTGATGTGCTGGCGTCTGTACGTTGTCAGTGGTAAAATTTTGACCTTGAGGACCTTGACGTACGGAGTTTCATTATAATTCGAGGCCAGCTTATTCTGGTTTTAAATTGTATTATAGATACCGCACCAAATTGAATTAAAAATAACGGATTCTTTTACAAAAAGAAACTGACAGCAACATATTTTCTGTTCGCGGCATATAAATCTCCATTACCTTATAATCATAAATTACCAGTAGACGTGACTCCTGTACAAAATGCATTAACAGGTGACTTGCATTATTTTACGAGACTTTCAACTTTATACTTCCTTGTCCGACCACGGCGAAAGAGCCATTGTTTTTATTAATATCCCAGTTTTTCCTGAATGTAACTTAAGATTTGACGATAATAGACTATAATAGTCAACTGAACATGAGTGATACCTTGATAAGATAACATTTACTCTACGAAAATCGCCCCTCAGTTACTACTTATTCATATACTATTCATACTATTCACTCCGAAAGCTGCCTCTTAGCGCACTACGATTAGGTTCAACATACAATGTATTTCACACTTGTGCATTTTTTTCACATTTACCTATCTCAACTTATACGGAAATGAAAATTTCCACAGATACTTACTTATACTTAGCCCAATTCCTATAGTCGCCGATGATTGTTTATTTTTTTAATTTTGGCTAAATTAATGCGTCTTTACGGCGTACATATTTTTTGAGTATTACAACAAACAAGATTTACTTTCTTAAACAAATCAACATTTATTTGTGTTCTAAATTCAAACATAATTGAATTTTAATAATATAAACTACTTCCACTTTCAGGAGTTTTCGTTTTAACTAACACCAAGTGGCAACTACACTCAGCGGCACAGAAAGTGGCCCAAGCGTGTTATATTTTATAACACATTTGCTTGTAAAGGGTCTCTTATTTTACCAATTTCAATATCGTATTGTATGTCATTACGTACTTGTGCGATAATGTAATGTAAAACGCACGGTTTATCAAGATGCTCCGTTAAAAACGAACGGTACTTTTTTAAATCTTAGCAAAGAGTTTTTATGTCAGAAAAGTGGTCAACATTTTATGAATAAAATTAACTTTGGGAGATAAAATATAATAAATATATATTTAATTCTTTAATTTAATTAATTTTGACAATAAATTACAACCACTTTTTTATCTACAGATACAACAGTAAATTCTACAGTAAATTAATATTTTTGTGTTTTTGTTACAACAATAACACAAAATATTAATTTACTGTATTAGTAATACTGGCTGTTTTTTGTACCTTTGCCTTAAATAAAAGCGCTGATGCGCGCGCTTTGCTAATTTGTAAACAAGTAAAAATTATTCCGCGCGCTTTTTCTTTTCACGGTATTGTTTTTATTTGAAAATGTCGTCAAGTAATGATGAATTTATTAATTCGACACCGCCTGAAGTCTCAAAGGCAACAAAAAAGGCTACTCTTAGCCATTTGCCCGAAAAATCGACCGATAGATACTTACAAGCGTATCAAAATTTCGTTTAAGAAAGTCCGAGCTTTATTAAATTTCCTCGCAAATATGTTATAAAACGTCGTATGACATACGTGCGCTTTGATAATTACAGCCTCTGCTTTCTTGTAGCCTTCGCCGCGAATGATTAATTAAAAAAAAAGGGAGTTACATTTTATAAAATTACAAAAAAGAATTAAGCTCCAAGTTTCAATGTAACGTTATATCGTTACTTTGGTTTACATATCTTATTTCAACATTATTATGTCAAAAAAATAAACCACAGACGTAATAAATATTAGGGTGGGTCATCCTAAGTTACTACACACACATAGACATAGATTAACTGTTTCTCTAGTGTTGTGCGCACGTTTCGTGTGTCCGAACGAATTAGTGAGGACTTGTCTATACGTTACGTCCGCACAGCGCGTCGTATGTCATTCATCTTCAATGACTGGCACATTTGAATTTCTGCTCCCGACGTAGACGTACGTTCACTTGATTCTCATCACCTATGACTTTATACGTGGTCTCCGCCATTATTCGGGCCTAAAGCAGGCAGTTTTTTATTTGCTCGTTTAGTAGTAGTAAACCTCACTAAATTGTGTTTTCTTAACCCCTACACTGGGTAAGTGTTGAGCAGCCTAATCACGTTTTTATTTGGTGTACCTAACTAGCTAGGTTGATTTAAAATGTGTGCCTACGCTCTCTCATCTTTTTGCTAAGCTCATTATAAATATTATTAAATCTTGTTGCCTTCAGCATCTTGACATTCTGTTGATATTCATGACGCTCAAAATATGCAAGTCTTGCCGTGCTTCTCACTACCATTTGTAAACTCCGCACTGATTGTGACTACCACACATCACCTTCATTGGCGCACTGCTATTTCTCGCTTTGCTTATGCCTCGGTGTCACAATCAGCGGAGATGACTATTGGCCATCCTGTGACACGCTTTACGTTATCTTCCAGGGTCCAAAGTTCCAGCTGAGATTACCGTCAAAGGTGCTGGCTGACGTTACCGTCCGGCAATCCCGGCTATCCGTGGGCTCCACGACGGGTACCCTTTTTACCGGCGTGGCCATGCCGAGAATCTGCGGGTCGGTGCGAATATCTGCCGACCGTCACCCCTCCTGGCATCTGCAGCGTGGCACACCGGGTTGAGCCAGGAGAGTACCGTGCGACTAGCGTGTGAACTTAAAGGATGGAATTTGTGACCAACTGACTGATAGTCTCTGGAGGGGTGGGACTGGATCTTATACGTCTTTTATGCATCTCCCAGACATATGATAATTATAGGATTCATGTCTGGGCTTCATGCTGGCCACATATATTTTGTAATAATCAACTCCGGCAGGTCGAGTATTATCTTGCATTAAGATGAAATCTTCGCAACCAATGAATCACACGAATGATAAAATGTGTTCTTGGAGGATCTCTTCAATGTATCGCACTACCGATAGACGACCTGCAATAAGTAACTCTGTGCATACGTCTGAAAAGATCCCTTCCCAAGTCGTACCTATCATGAAATCTCTATGAGATCTGCCATGAAAACCAATGGTTTGCCTGTTACTGATTGGCAGAAACCTCTCTCCATGCCTTTTCCACATACGTTCGGGGCCATCCGTATCTCGGTCAGTCAGCCAGTTTACTTTACTCCAATTTCTCAACATTAGCAGAACGATAAATCGGAAATTTAGTGCTTGTAGCGCCATCTCCTGGTCTCTTTGTGTAGAGACTGGTCAGATCGCACCTTATTAAGGTGTACCGGAGAGTTGTACGCGGTACATTCAAAGTTTCAGCAATCTCTAACTGCGTTCGCTACTGACTCAGAAGCAATACAGTTTGAGCAACTTGAGCTGAAGTTATGGGCATTGTGTTCTAATTTTGGAAGCATAAATGTCTTCAGATTAATTAATAAATAAAACAATAAAGATTAAATGCAAGACCATTTTAATATTGCCATTTTAACTGACCCGTGTTTTGTGTGTTCCAGTAACGAACTAACGATAAGTGTCAAAGAAATTTAAAAAAAGATATTTTATTTGTGCTTTCCCTCTCAAATAAACCAAAACAAATGTCCTGACAAACTGCCACTTGACATACGCGATTCGTCTGATTGATACTGATACCCGGTTTGTTTGTGTTTGGGCCACATTCTGTGCCGCTGAGTGTAATTGAATGCTGAAATATTATTGCGCTGTTGGATTTTTTTAATTTTTTTATTGACATGATTATTTTTTTCTTTGCTAATGTACCGAATTTTAATTGTATAGTTGAATGGAACCGTAAACCTTTTATGCCGTGTTATGTTAGTTTTTAATGAATGAGTTTCAATACAACGTAAAAGTTGTTTAAATAAATGATTATGATTATTATTTCAAATTTTGCCACTGAGTCGAGAATTCAACAGTACACACTGTTGGTTTAAGTTTAAGTTAAACCTCCAACTAATTGCTTGCTAATGTTAGCTAAAAGGAGCTACAGGATTAGTCGGTAGGAATTCAATATACCTCTGCTCCTTCCAAAGGCCAAGAGGAAAATTAAATAATTATACAGTTTTGCCTTGACGATTTTGGTAAACAACATCAGTTTTTTTTTTATTATTTGCGTTTTACCTTTTTTCGGCTGACATCCACCCCTATATTTACCCAAGCAGGCACAACCTGAAATATTATATTTGAACAAAATAATGTAAATGTTCGGTCGGATCATATTTCCCGGAGGGGTTGGGATACTGCTATAACCCGAAGGGAAAAGATAAATGTGTGTAGAAGATTGTCAATGCAACTTTTGGAAGGAAACTGGTTTTTGCTATTTGGTTTTATATTGGTAACAAAAATAGAATAAAAGTTCATTCAAACGAAGGCGTTTTAAACTCGTTTTTGTCCAGGCGCTTAATCACTTATGCCTTGATTAGATGTGCCGAGTACAATGATGAATCAGTGCCAAGGTATAGAACTCGGCCTAAACACCTATAACTAATATCAATTCTAACTCAAAAGAAAAAAAAAACCGGGAAGGACAAATGGCAAACGTGTCGCATACAAGGCATACATAATTGGGATTGACCGATCGTCACTGACAGGACTGTTGTTGCCATAATAAACCTGAGATTGTGGTGATAGATCGATTGGAGCGTCGCGCAATGATTGTTGCTGTAACGGTCCCGTATGACGAGGACCTCGTTAAAACAGAGAAAGATAAACAATTCAAATATCTCGATCTGGCTCGTGTGGTTGTCGACATGTAGGACGTGAGTACAGCAGTCATTATGGCGATAGTCGTGTCGGTCAATGGCTTAATAGCGAATATATATCATCCAACATCTGAGGAGGCTCTCGCTTGGCAGCTGGATCTGAGCTTGATTCTGAAAGCAGTACTTCAGGACATGGCTTGTATCTTTTGTATGGGGGCATCAATCATTTATTTCAGGCATCTTGCCTGAAATAATGTATAATTTCTTTTAAATTCATTTTATTATTTAAAAAATGTAAATAATATGTAAGAAAAATGAATAAAGGAAAGAGAACAAGAGTTTTGCTGTGAGAATCGTTTAAAGATAAAATAGAATAGTATAGTTTCTTCGTTTTCTATAAAAAATACCGAATAAAATATCGACATCATAGCAATACATCCCATCACTAAACATATTATATTGATGTCTAATGTCACCAATTGTCACCTAAATTTTTCTACAGCGAAAACAGTGTAATGGAAGTAAATTGAGTAAATTTCCCGTATTTTTGTATAATAAGAAACCACTGTAGTTTAGTTCTTAAATTCCATATTAAACTATTTTATTAAAAGTTACTATATAGGTATTGATGCCGATTCCCTTGTTCACAAACTAAACTAAATTTAATTTGAGTGCATCTTATTCTTTCTATTTCATTATGAAAAGGACAGAAGATAAGTATTAGTTTAGTCCTGTCAAATTAGTCAGCACCAGACGTAATTTGTTGTAATTTTAGTAGTCAACTTCTTAATCACGTCTAAACTTGTCAGGCGCTGGTTAATTTGACGGGACTAAACTAAAATTACACAAGAAATCTCTATGAAGACTAGCAGTGTATTCCGGCCACAACTATTTGCTAATAAAATTGGACAGGCTCTAAATGAGGAGAGTCCTTATTTTTACTCCCTAAAATAAATAAACTGACTAAGTTCACTAAGGGCCTATTTCACGATAACCGAGTAACCACTACCTACCGAATAAATTCAAACTCAAACTCAGCGATGGCGCTGCCATCACGCACAATTTGAACTTATTGGAAAAAGTCTATGTAGCCTGCAATGATATTTCTGTGTTACGATGAACAATAAAGTATAAACATTAAGTGAAAGTGTTATCAAAACCTAATTTACGAATTTAACAAAGTTATAATGTGTTAAAAATTAAATAATAACTAATCTCAAACTGTACTAAAACTATGTTCAATAAGTGTTAAATCTCCAAAAACTCAAAAACTACATACAATAAAAATACGTTAATATTACATTCATCAGCATCTAATACAGTAAATATTATCATATTGTAAACATAAGCCGCTGCACTATTGCCATCTGGTGCCGAACTGCCGAGTGCCGACTTATTAAGAAACGTTCCGTTTATGGCCTATTAATATCTGAAGCATTAATATAATTTATCTATTTTGGTCATAATATTTATGCATTGCTTAGAGATTGAATCTGCAGATAACGCAATGCGCAGACTGACAGCAAAAAATCTTAACTAGACAATACCTAACTTGCTCAACCTAATGTTCAAACGTTTCAAAGGAACAACATGCACACATGAACAGCAAGTGAAGGTTGACCTGGGAATGCAAAGAATGTCGGTGCAAAAAACCCAAGAATAATAATATAAAAACACCCGCAAAATCGCAACAAAAAGATGCCAATTTAACAACACCAGAGCCTAACGTTATTCAGCGTCAAAAAGCAACTCAAAACCACTTCAATGAGACCGTTTGTTCGAAAGATATAAGAATACTCGGTGAGACATTATATCATAAAATAAGTTTAGAGAGTGAAAAGCAACCTGAAGTAAGGCTACATAATTTGAGCGAAATGATATCGATGAGATTTGATTCAATCGAGACTTGGGCTGTACTGCAGTTTCTCCAACGGTGCCAAATCGACTATCGGTACATCGAGGTGTTGAAGTGCTTGTACAAAAATGCCACCATGTCAGTCCGACTTCAGGACCAGACCTCGGAACCTATCCTTCTGCAGCGAGGTGTGAGACAGAGAGACGTCATATCTCCGAAACTGTTCACCGCTGCTCTGGAGGATGTCTTCAAGGTTCTGGACTGGAGAGGGTTAGGCATTAACGTCAATTGCGAGTACATTTCTCACTTTCGGTTTGCCGATGATATAGTGGTCATGGCTGAGACCATATGAGACCAGACCTCAGTAGAATGCTCGATGATCTCAGTAGAGTTTCCGAAAAAGTGGTTTTTAAAAATGAACATGGACAAAACCAAGGTCAATGTAACACCCACTCCTATCAACATCGGAGACTCTACAATCGAAGTTGTAGATGATTATGTCTACCTAGGACAAACGCTCCAGTTAGTTAGGTCTAACTTCGAGAAAGACGTCAATCGTGGAATCCGACTCAGCTGGGCAGCGTTCGGGAAGTTGCGTTGTACAACCGCAGTGTCTCAAGACGAAAGTGTATGACCAGTGTGTGTTGCCAGTGATTATATACGAGACCGAAACGAAATCAGAAGGTTTAAAGTCACCCAAAGGGCAATGGAGCGGGCTATGCTCAGGGTTTCCTTGCGTGATCGAATCAGAAATGAGGACATCCGCAAAAGAACCAAGGTTACAGACGTAACCCGAAAAAAATTCCAAACTTGAGTGGCAGTGGGTAGGGCACATTGCTCGCAGAACGGATGACCGATGGGGCCCTAAAGTTCTGAAGTGGCGACCGTGAACCAAAAGACGTTGCGTTGGAAGGCCTCCTATTAGGTAGACCGATGACCTGGTGAAGGTTGCTGCCAATAAAATGCCACGTAGTTCCATAAAATGCCACGTAGTTCCATCGGTTGCTGTTTGGAAATTTCTTTAGAAATGCTGTTGTTACCTTCTTTGAAAAGGTCTTTGAGCTCTTTTGCAGCACCAACGAAATTGGTGCCATTTTCGCTGAACAGATGAAGACATCGACCTCGACGTGCGACGAATCTCCGAAATGCAGCCAAGAATGCTTGATACGTTAAGTCTGTTACTGCTGCTAAGTGTATTGCACGTGTACATACATACAAATAAACAGACCTCCAGCATGATGGCGTCGCCCTTCCGATGTTCTTATTAAAACTCAGTCTAACACTGCATACTCAACTCCACTATTTAAAAAGGCCCGCTGTGGACGTGACCTTACAGCTGGCAATAAACTGGTTGTTTATCTTCCCTTTATTCACAATGTAAACTTGCAACTTCTAATGCATTTTCTTACAGCTGATTTTAAGTGATTATCCAATAATTACTTCTTATGTATGTCATCATAACTTGTATACCACCATGTAAAGTTTGTTTGTGTGCTTCGTTAATCAACAATGTAGTGATATTATGTTGATTACTCGGTATTATTTTTGGATGTTTGGTTGTAGCTGGCAAATTAGCGTTTCGTCTAAACGTCGTCGCTACATTGAACGGTCTAGCTAGTGTTTCTCGCATTCAGCCACGTTCGCCAGGTCACCAGTTTTAGAACATGGGTATTATGTATTGGTAATTAATTTTTTGTCTGATTTTAGATGGCAATGGTACGCGAAAGTGGTGTCACTTGAGTATTGATGTAATGTTATGCAAATTTTACTATCGCTATTGACTACCCATAACTTGTATTGCTGGAGAATCAATAAACTTTTACCATTACCATACCTGTGTTATTGTGTGCTTGTTCACGACGGTGCTGAATATGGTTTACCATTTAGGGCATCCGCTAAAACTCGCGCGAGTTCTCGCTGTCAAAATATCCTTAGAAAACCGGCCGCACGCGACCACCACCCACGCCTTTTTACGCTGCACATAATATTTTTCCATACTGACATGGGAGCATGCACCCAAACCCGTACCCGCGCGTCTTTTAGCGGACACCCTTACATGGTTTGAACATTATTTGTCATACTCAAATCACCCTTCTTACATACAGTGATCCATTCTACTATACCTATAAGCACCTACTTAGAATAAATAAAACTATTATTGCTAATATTGGTTTAAAATCAGAATTCTTTACTATACAGTTTGAAACTACACAATGAACAACTCGAAGGCCAGTCCATAATTGAACTTCCTGGGATTATTTCATCAAGCTCCATACTTCCTCAATAGAGTGGTTTCTAAAATGCTTCGATGCAGCTTTAACGATATGGATAATGGTTGCTTTTTCCCTCTCATGAGTACATAAACGTTCGTAGTAATCAACGTTCACGTTAAGGTTTTTATTTCAAGCCAACTCAACAAGGAATTAAAGATTGAACCAATATAAATTTTAGATTAGACCGCATCTTCATGTGGAATGGTAAGTAGTAGCATATTGAAGTCCATCATATAAAAAAACTCACGACTAAAGATTGTTTTAGACCGCCCTATAACCAACAAACATTTCACGTGTACGTTAATTTTAATTATAATTTAATATACTTTTCAAAAAGAATAAATTCAAGCGAACACTGTTAGATTAGGATAGATTTTTAAAAGTAACCACATTGATTTTATTACCAACCAAACCCGCCATCTTTCATGGAATTGTCAATGTGAATGTCACAAAAGATTTGATAGTGCTGCTCATATTACATAAATAATTATCGATATCGACGACGATGTCCATATTATCTAGTGAAAAATAATGGATCTTCGATATTTATCACTTCCAAAACCTTGCAAAAATGTGCAACATAAAAGTTTTTCATGCATATTTTTTTCATGGAATCAGTTCCGTGAACATTTTAATGGAACTTATGATGAAAATGGCCGAGCACGAATATGATGAAAATATAATGAACAAAACAAACACAAAATGTACATACTTACTAGTCGGATGAGGGATTTTCTGACAAGTGAGAAAAAATTAGTTCAAAAGAGGCGTTGGTAAAAAATACATCACTGTCTCTGGTTTTTGACATCAAATAAGTTTTCTTATTAAAGGGACTTATTTTCGTTATCAGTAGCCAGTAAAACAAAGACGTATTTTTTACCCACGCCATCTATTGAACTATGTTTTTTCACTTGTCAGAAAATCTCTCATTGAAGATTGACATGTCATTTACGACGCAACTCTAGTGAATTTTTATAATATCGATTCCACGACTTCAATAGCCATATTTTTACTTTCCAAGTACTTAAACTCTATTTTTAAATGTCGCAAACTAAAACGTTTCACATTGTTCGTTGGGAACAAAATATTTTATTTTAGCATTAATTTAATGTGAAGTAGAATCATAGCAACGTGTTTGTTTGAAACGGAACCAATTAATTTACATTTGACATATTGATCTGTCATTTTGATCTACTAAATTAAAACCACAGATTAAATAGGTGGTCATTAATAATCGATATACAATGATCGATCTTCGAGAGAGCATCTCTACGTCACTACGTCAGCGGTCAGACTGACGTCATCAGTCGGTTCGTTCGTCTCACGCGCTGGCTGTGGTTGTGTTGTTGTGACTACCTATTTGGCGATTTCTGTACCTAAAAGGCATAATAAAACTTTAATTACAGTAATATTTTACTGTATTTGAAGTTTAATGCTTCGTAGAAACCAGAAATAGCGATTTTAGAAGGAATTACTTAAAGTTTTCTTTTATTAAAATAACCTCAAAATCTGTTCCTTTTTTTAAAAATAAATCTGTTCTCTAAAGTGGCCGTCAAGAAACTTTGTTCTTATGGGCTACTAAGGGCAATTTACAAATAGAAAATGATTTGTTCTACATATGCTGTTGGCTCCAGGGCGAACAATGTTTGGGCGTAGAACAATCTCCTTTTCGAAAAAGGTTCTTTCTCACAATCACAGAACACAAGAAAAGTAAACACTATTATTTAATTCACGATTTAAATATAAACAGATAATTTATTGTTGTTGATAACCACTGACAAGTATAGATGACATAAATTGACTTTTTACACTGACATGAATGCCACTTTACATAGGAAAAAGACAATGATACCAGCGAGTTATAAAAACTCTGTTCCGATTCCTATTATGTTATAATATTAAGAAAACATAGGTAGTTTCTGAAGAAAATTCCTCAAAAATATTGATGGGTTTTATGATTTTTATGAAAACTACCCTTACAAATTTTGATACGAAATGTTTTTAATGTTAATAAAAAGTTATATTTTGCTTTAAGACTGTGAGTTCATAATAAGATTCAGATTGCTTATTTTTGAAAGAGACAGCGCTGTACAGTTTGTATTGCTAGTTGTTTCTTCCAAGTTATAGCAGGGAAGACAAATCGTAAAAATCGTTCGTTCTTTATCCACACTAAGCAGGAGTAAAACAATATTGGTTTGTGGGGGTCATGGTACCAAACAAAATAAGCCTGAAAGTAAACGTTCCTGCAATAAGATTGTTTTGTCAAAGGTCGGCCCCTGTGCTGTAACTCTTGCCGGAACGCCCATACCGATCTGCTCCGACTTCCAGAACCTCGGGTCGCTTGTCCAAGGGGACGGCGAGTAGGCCGGGACGTAACGCAAAGGATCAACTCAGGATGGATGAAATGGCGGCAGGACACTGGAACAACTTGCGACCCACGGATGATGATATACAAGTCCGTAATGAGACCTGTCGTACTGTATGGATGAGAATGTTGGGCTGTGAAAAAGATGGATGAAAAACGATTGCATGTAGCGGAGATGAGAACGTTGAGATAGATTTGTGGAGTGACAAGAATGGGTAAATGAAATGAGTATATTAGAGGAAGTGTGAAAGTGGCACCTGTTACAGAAAAACTGAAAGAAAGTCGTTTGTCTTGGTATGGACATTTAATGAGGAGAGATGAAACGCATGTAACTAAAAGAGTGATGGACATGAATGTTGATGGATGGAGAGGGAGAGGAAGGCCAAATAAAAGATGCATGGAATGTGTGAGGAATAATATGCAAGAGAAAGGAGTAAATGAAGCCGTGACGTTTGACAGGGGAGCATGGAAAAAGAAAATGTGTTGCGCCGACCCCAAATAGAATGGGACAAAGGCAGGAAGATGGTGAAATCCTTTAAATTTAGACATATGTAGCAACGTAGGTTGTCGTCATACCCATCATTCTGACGCACGTATACTCATTAGTGTGCGTCAGAATGACGGTATAAAAGACGTTGACAGCGGCAGCGTCTATGTATTGGTAAAGAGGCGCTTGATCGTACGTAACACTTTAATTGATTAGATATAGTATCTTCCCCTGAAACTTGTGGAAACAACTCGGCATCTACCACGCTAAGTAGTTTACCGTTACACTACTAGATGGCGCTTTGTCCAGTTACTCGGAGCGTCTTGTGGTATAGTTGCCGCCAAATTAAAATAATATTTAGATACAGAACACGGGATAGTTTTTTTTACACGGGATAGTTTTTATTTCCTCGCGTACCCCATTGTGTAGGATTTCGATGAATAGGTGTTTAAATATTACGAGTTTGTATAAATAATTTTTCGATTTAAGTTAGACTCAAGTGTCCACCCCCCTCTATCAGCTAAACGGTTGTTTGGGTGTGTGAAATAATTCACGGTGGTAGAATACAGGGTGTATACAGACTCTTCACGAAGCTGTCAACCAAGCACTATATACATCAAACTAAGTAACTTTACGCAAAAATTTGTGCTGGGAAATGACTTTTTTTTTTGGACTGAAAAATCACGTTTTACATTAGGACTTAATGTACCGCTCTCAAAACATTGTGCTGATGTATGGATTGAATAGTAAGGGGGTCGTGGAGTTGATTAAAGTAAAAATCCTACATTCAAAACATGTATTTAAAAATAAACTTGTGAAAAAGTTGGAACTTTGACCCCCAATATCTCCGTAACTAGAAGGTTCCCAGGCATGGTCTAGAACAAAAAAATGATCGCAATGACACATGACGGTAGAACAAGTGCCTTTGGGCTTCGTTAAGAGTTTTTTTGCACCCTTTATAACGAAATTAAAAGAAAAAGTCACAGCTAAGTAGGCTTTACAAGTTTACAAACAATATTCGATCAACTTCGGAAATCTTAATATATATAAATTACGCGTCACGTTGTTTATCCGCGATGGACTCCTAAACTACTTAACCGAATTTAATCAAATTTGCGCACCGTGTGTAGTTTGATCCAACTTGAAAGATAGGATAGCTTACATCTCAATTTATAGTCGCAATATTATTTAATTGCATTATGTGACGCAGACGAAGTTGCGCGGGTAAGCTAGTATGTTATAAAATGTACTTGGATAACATATACATATTCCTAAACGTAATGTATGGGACCACAGGTTTTTCAACTGCAAAAATTTTGTTTTTTTATTACTATGGGCAATTACGAAACCTTACATTGCGCGTGGCCAGACACGCACCTGGCAGGTTTTTTTTTTGTTGTGTTCGTAATCAGGAAAAGGTTTGAATTAAACATTATTTTTAATTTTGCTAACGGCAATTCTCATTTTCTTCAAAAGTACACCCGTGCTTAGCCGGGATTGATCGCTAGTATTTGATAATAATAAATAACAAATAATAAAAAATACAAAATATTTTATAAAAATCAATCAATTAAGACAGGCGCATGGTTCTTTTTTTTGCAGGATAAATGCTTTTCGATTTTTTAACTTCTTCTCGTTTGGGCAAAGGTCCATGTTTCCAGTCAGCGGGATAGCCATACTTCTCAACGTCATCCCACCATTGCGGCTCACCGGAAGCCCAGACAATATATACCAAATTGGTTCCTACTAATACTACAAATACTGTCCAAAATGCTACACGCCATTCAGTGATTGTTTGCTGAAAAAAAAAAATGGTAATTCAAAATAACAACATGCAAATTAGTTTTGACGATTCTCATGTTTAAGTAAAAGGAATAAGGCAGGTATTATGTTAATATCATCAAAAGATTTATTAATTCTGACCTAAACGTTTTCTGATTATAACAAAAATATTATAAAGGGTAACTGGTAATAAAGGGTGTAAACAGACTCTTAACGAAGCCGAAAGGCACTTGTTCTCCCCGTCATTGCGATTATTTTTTTGTTCTAGACCATACCTGGGAACCTTCTAGTTACGGAGATATTGGGGGACAAAGTTCCAACTTTTTCACAAGTTTTTTTTTAAATACATGTTTTTAATGTAGACTTTAAACAAGTCCAGGACCCCCTTACTATTCAATCCATCCATCAGCACAATGTTTTGAGTGTGTTACATTGAGTCCTACTGTAAAACGTGATTTTTCGGCCAAAAAAAAAAGTCGTTTCCCAGCACTAATTTTTGCGTTAAGTTACTTATTTTGATGTACATAATACTTGGTTGACGGCTTCGTGAAGAGTCTGTCTTTACACCCTGTATATTTAGTGACCGATAGTTAAAACACGTGATTGTACTCATGATATCAAACAACTTTTCCAAAGAAACATTTTTTTTTCATACTTATTCAGTTTTATTACAATAACACAGCAGCCGTATGAAAATGTTTAGAATGTTGCTAAATTCAAAGTAGAAAAAATAATGTTATTTGTTATCATGAGTAAAACCACGTGTATAAATATCGGTCACTAATTACCAGTCACCCTATTTTTGCCCCACACTAGGAATTTCTCCTGTATTGTGGATGATTCACACACATTTGAACTCACATACACAAACAGCCAGACCCGGAACAACTATCTGTAGGTCATACAAATATTTGTTCCTTGCGGGGATCGAACCTGCGACACGCAGCGCAGCAGTCGATCGCTCAGCCACTGTGCCAATCGTGTCGTCAAATCAGGAAAATCATCAGAAAATTAGGCCGTATATTTGAAATTATTAAATGTACACTCTGTTTAATTTTTCTTTTGCTAGCTTTATCCGTGTCCCACGTGTTCTTTACCAAAGGGCTTACTTACTAAAAACTTAACATTTGTGTTTTTACTTAAAAACGATTCACTGATCCACTTTGATTACGTTAACCATCTGATTGAGGAAGACACATATCTCCTGAAAAAAATAACGCCCAAAAGATTTGACAATTCTTCGCCTCAATAAATTTATTCCGACACTTACAAGTTCGGTCGAGCGTAACGCCCTTCTCTGAACTCTTCATGAAAAAAAGATCTAGTTTTTTTTCGTACCCCGGTACCATTATGTGACTGGTTATGATTTTTGTAATTTATTTTGATATTTTAACGGGAAACTATTTATTTGATAATTTTGATCTGTTTTTATCCAAGTAACCTAATATCTCACAGTTGGTCTGAGAAAAGTATAATTATTTTATAAGATTAAGATTCTGAATCCTATTTTGGTCTATTCTTTTTTTAAAAAAAAAAAAAAAAAAAACGTTGCCCCACACTAGGAATTTCTCCTGTATTGTGGGTGGGTTTATAAACTCACTATCAGCCAGACCCGGAACAACTATCTGTAGGCCATACAAATATTTGTTCCGTGCGGGTATCGAACCCGCGGCACGCAGCGCAGCAGTCAATAGCTCAGCTACCGCTGCGCCAACCGTGCCGTCATTTCCTTTTCACATTTTAACGGCTAAACACATATCATTTTTATTCCGGTACTAAAGTCCCGTCGGATAATTTCCAACGTCTACATGGGCGAAGCAGAAGGCAGAAGTTATTTCAATACAATCATACTTACATTCGGGGTCAACAATCCAATCATATACGGAGTAATAATGCCAGTTACGGCAGCAATTCCATTGACGAACGCGGAACAAGTGCCGGCGTAGTTAGGCGCGATATCCATGGCATTGATCTTGACACTGCTGTAGAAACCTCCCATGAACGCCATACAGAGTACAAAGAGGATGACGGCCTCAATTCGGTCGCAGCCGGAGTAGGACGCCATAATTATAAAGACAGCCGGTATGGTCGAAGCTGTGATAGAAAAAACGGCATTATTGATGCATGAATTGGTGCTGATGTTTGAGCTAGTTGTTTGCGTCGTTGTTATGAGCTATTTACACATGTAAACATTGTTGGAAGGAGGTAAAAAGAATTTCACAAACTATTTATTTTTGACATACAGAATTTACAGACCTCAAAGAACCCTTCACACATGGCGGTTATTTTGTGATCACGTAGCAGTATCATATTGCATTGTTTTTAATCTTATGAGCATTGTGTTATTGATAATTATGTGATCCTCATAAAATATCATACGGTTTAACGCCGTGTGAACAAGACCTTATGCAATAATGTCAATTTTGCCTTTAAATCATTCAGTAGTAGTCGATCTGTCGATAATTTTAAACGGCCTCAAGGAAATTAAAAAGTCGTGAATCAAAATGATAACTCAGCCTTGCCATTGCAATAACTCGGAAGATTAAAATCTAATAACCGTCTCCATTGTTTTTCAATAAATAGTTGCATAATGACTTGACGCTAAAACAATTGAAGCTATTGCTGCAAAGATACTTACAAACAGTGGTATAGATTTTCCTCCCCATACCAATACTGTGCCATTTCTTCCTGACACAGAAATCACATAAACCGGCGCAAATGAAGGAACACACGTACATGGCAACGTATGGCAATGCTGACACAATTCCCGTCTCTTTGATATTAAACTTCAAGACATCAGTGAAATACTTAGGAAGATCTGTAATCATTGTAAAGTATCCCCAATCGTGGCCAATCTGTGAATAATAAAAAAGAAATGCTTAACGAAAGTATTATGATGAAAAATGTTGATCCACTATTGAAAAACGAAGTGAATTGTTTTGCTTCTGGCATGGCACTTACATATTTTTCAATAAACAGGGTAGTATACCTATACTGGGATTTTATTTACAATGGTGGAAATCAGCATTGAGATTTCTCAGAAGTTTGTGAGATTTATCAATTTCAAAACTAAATATAGCTTTTAAAAATGATACGCTATAATACGAGGTGTAAACGGACCCTTCACGAAGCCGTCAACCAAGCATTTTTTTTTTTGCAAGGCTTTGCCCCACACTAGGAATTTCTCCTGTATCGTGAGTGCGTTCACGGACATTTAAACTCACATACACAAACAGCTAGACACGGAACAACTATTTGTAGGCCATACAAATAATTGATCCGTGCGGGGACCGCACCCGCGACACGTAGAGCAGCAGTCATTCGCTTAGCCACTGCGCCAACCGTGTCGTCTATTCTATGCATCAAACTAAATAATTCTACGCAAACATTATTGCTGGGAAACGACTTTTCTTTTGGGGTGAAAGATTACGTTCTACGGTAAGACTCAATGTAATGCACCCAAAATATTGTGTTGATGTATACATTGAATAATACGGGGTTCATGGAGGCATTTAAAGTAAATTTATAACATTAAAAACTTGTACCTATTAAAAAAAACTTGTGAAAAAGTGGGAACTTTGACCCCCAATATCTCCGTATATAAAAAGTTCTCAGATATGGTCCATAGCAAAAAAATGGTCGCAATGACGGAAAGAACAACTGCCTTTTGGTTTCTTTAAGGGTACTCTTATACCCATTATACATCGATGCCATTTTGAAAACACATCAGTGCTAAGCGGACTGCCAAATGACAGTCATGCTACAAGCGAACCAATGTTTTCACTATTACAACCATAAGCGGCCTAAGTTTGGGCTACGGTACTTGCTACAAAAAACGTAGTTTCCTGTACGGCTTTGGCCTAAAAAGAGATACTTACGGCAGCTATTATAAGGACCCACAAAGGAGCCGATCGTAGGAGAGCCTTGTATGGCACTGGATCCAGCCGCTTATGTAAACCAGATGCTATTATGTGGGTGTTTAAGAAATCCCTCTCTTCATCTGATATGAATGGGTGCGTGTTCGGTGTGCTATAGCATAGGCACACCTGAAAAAAAGTAATAATAATATAGATATAATTTCAATATTACATCCTCACAATTTACTGTATGGTCTCGGACGTAAATAGCACCATCCCGTGGGTGTCGTAAGAGGCGACTAAGGGACTTACCAGAGAATGGGCAGCAGCGTTCTTTGTGCCTTTGTAACAACCATACTGCGATCGCCAACCCGCCTGCCAAGCGTGGCGATTATGGCAAAACCCCTCAAAATGAATAGCGCAACACAACAATGGCCCCTAGTACCCGGCAGCCCGTCTACCCTCGACTATGGTAGCGGTCGAGGTTACAGCGTGGCAAGGAGTGCTAAGAATCTCCGGACGAGATCCAGCTGCCTATACCGACGACTTGACCTGGCAATATATAACACGCGTACACTCCGGACCGACGAGAAGATAACGGAACTCGAAGAGGAATTGAGCAGGCTGCGATGGAGTATTGTGAGATTATCTGAAGTCCGAAGAGAGGGGGAGGACACGATAATCCTGAAATCCGGCAATACTCTATTTCCGAGAGGGTGACCGGCAGTCCCAGGGTGGTGTTGGGTTTATCGTCCACAAGTCCCTCGTGAACAACGTGGTGAAGCTCGAGAGTGTGTCAACCAGGGTGGCGTACCTTATACTCAGAATGTCTACAAGATATTCGTTGAAGGTCATACAGGTCTACGCCACGACCTCGGCACACTCCGACGACGAAGTGGAGACAATGTATGAGGATATCCCTAAAGCCATACATGGTTTCAAAACTCACTTCACCGTTGTCACCAACTGGCTAGTTTTTTGGAAACGGAGGGCCTCTATATGATAAACTCTTTCTTCAGAAAGCGTTAGCACAGGAAGAGGACCTGTCAGAGCCCCGCTGGTGCAACTAAAAATAAGATTGACTTTATCATGTCAACCAAGAAGCAAATGTTCAATGATGTCTCTGTGACCAATTCGGTGAAAACCGGGAGCGATCACCGCATGGTAAGAGGCACATTGAACATCAATATCAAGCTTGAAAGGTCTCGACTGATAAAGTCTACGCTTCGTCCAGCACAGATCCAGATCCAAAATGGACGAATACAACGACGAGTTCGTGGAAACTGTCCATACGACTGGTTCTAAGTTCTTCAAGACACGTCGTACAGACAAGAACAAAAATCCCTCTGAGCGCTTGAGAGCATCTCAAGCTCATGAAGGGGCGGCGTGAGATGATCCTGCAGTCTTTAGACGAGGCGTGGAAATGCCGGCAGCTCAATAGACGGATCTCCAAATCCTTGAAGAGCGACCTCCGCAGCTTTAATACCGAGCGTATTAAAGACGCAATTGAGTGGAATAAAGGCTCCAAGGTATTTGCAAGAGATCTGGCTATTGGGCACAGCTAGTTCACGAAACTGAACACCGACGATGGCAGGATCGTATCCGATAAAACTTGAGCTTCTGAGGGAGATCGAGAGATTCTATGGGCAGTTATACACGTCAACCAGTAAACCCGTTGTGGATCTAGCAAATGACCCAAGAGCTAGACTAACCCGACACTATACCGAAGACATCCCGGACGTCAGCCTGTACGAGATTAGGATGGCTCTGAAACAGATTAAAAACAACAAGGCACCGGGTGATGACGGAATTACGGCCAAACTCCTGAAGGCGGCTGTTTGATTCCGTCATACTCGAGGGGAAAGCGCCACAGGCATGGTGCAGCGGTGTGGTGGTACTCTTCTTCAAAAAGGGTGACAATGCCCGGTTGAAGAACTACAGGCCTATCTCATTTCTGAGTCATGTCTACAAGTTGTTTTTAAGAGTCATCACGAATCGTCTGACGCGCAGGTTTAACGATTTCCAGCCTCCCGAACAAGACATACTGGTTATAGCTGAGACCATGCAGGACCTCAGTACAATGCCCGAAGTTGTAGACGATTATGTCTACCTGGGACAAACGGTCCAGTTAGATAGGTCTAACTTCGAGAAAGAGGTCAATCGTCGAATCCGACTCGGCTGGGCAGCGTTCGGGAAGTTTCGTGGTATCTTCTCGTCCAACTTACCGCAGTGTCTCAAGAGGAAAGTCTATGACCAGTGTGTGTTGCCAGTGATTACATACGGGACCGAAACGTGGTCGCTCACAATGGGCTTCATCAGAAGGCTTAAGGTCACCCAAAAGGCAATGGAGAGGGCTATGCTCGAAGTTTCCTTGCGAGATCGAATCAGAAATGAGGACATCCGCAAGAGAACCAAGGTACCGTTGTAGCCCGAAGAATTGCATAACTTAAGTGGCAGTGGGCAGAGCACATTGCTCGCAGAACGGATGGCCGATGAGGCCGTAAAGTTCTGAAGTGGCGACCACGAACCGGAAGACTTTGCGTTGGAAGGCCTCCCACTAGGTGGACCGATAACCTGGTGAAGGTTGCGGGGATCCGCTGGATCCGAGTCGCACGGGACCAGTCAATGTGGTGACACTTGGGGGAGGCCTATGTCCAGCAGTGGACGTGTGTGTCCGAATTTACAATAGCATATTACTTTTAAGATGGCAGAATTTTATTTGGTATAATTACCTTTCGCAAAGTTACAATTTCGCATAATTTCGTTTAGCATAACGTTTACTTAGAGCGACTATTATTTGGTACAATTTTACTTGGCATACTATGAAGACGGGAGAATTTGACTTGGAATAAATGTATTAGGCATATTGACATTAACCTTATATTCAAATTTAAATATTGTCTTAAAAATTTAATATGCTGTGCTATAAAAGCTAGTGACAGAAACGAATCGCTGCAAAACCGGCTCCACGTAGTCTTGTCTGCCCTACCTGAGTGTAATTTAAGTCCGCGTAGGTGCGGAGGGGCGAGGCGGCCCGCGAGCTGAGGAGCAGGTAGTTTTAACGCCCGCCGTCGCGGCTGAGGCTTGCCAGCGTAGCCGACCAGCAAGCCGAAGCTGCGGTGGTGAGCGTCAAACCATCTGCGACGATAAGCTCGCGTGGGATCGCCGGAGCCGTGACAGAAACTATGCCTGCTGCATGTTGCATGCTCGCTTGCATGCTGCCTTGCCTGCATGCATGATGTATATTCGTTTGCATCGCCCCTCCTAAAGAAATTATATCAACAAGTAGGTATAACTCACCTTTATTATATCTTGTGAACGTTATTGAAATATACCTTATATGAAATGATATAATAACTTTATATGAAATGAGACGCACCCGCTATAAAGGGTAGGCCCGTTCGCCGAACTTTTATCTCACATTTTACAACGTCCATAAATTTTGTCATAATTATGAAATATGTTCAAAAACTTTACCCAGAAACAGAACCATATAATTCCGAATATTCCAAAACAATAAAATACGTTTGCCCAGTCTCCGGCATCTGCCATCAAGATTCCTGAAATGTAGGGTCCAAAAATATTCCCAATTTGAGCTCCTCCGAATATCATTGCCCCGAATGTTGATCTTTCTGGCGGAGGTACCCATCTTGCGAGTAACAAGATAAACGCCGGTGTCACAGGACCCTGTAAAAAAAATTAGTATTTATAAATAATTATAAATTAAGTTCTCAAATGACCTTGAGCATTTTTTATGAATTCTGGGCGTAAGACCAACAGAATTGAAATATGTAGCGTTTTATAAACCACACCACTTAATTTTAAAGGCACTGATTTAAAGCAGCAGTTGTTTAAAGTAGTTTTGATAAGTTAAAAATTACAAAATGCATATTTATTAACAAGTTCGGCAGTTAAAATATTGTAGTAAAGTAAACAAAAATGAGCCGTAAAAAAATTATAAAATGAATCATTTAATAAATACTGAGCAGTAAAATAACTAAATGGGCAGTTACGAGTTGACAAATCGGAATTGGTAAGAAATCTCATTCTAAGTAGTTCTATAAACAATGAGATGGTAAAATGTATTCCACGTACATATATTCAGCGTGTAACGACTAACGACGTTGCCAATACGCGCGCTCGCTGCGCTCACAATAATAATATAACACCCACTTTCTGTCACAAATGTCGTCGTCGCTCCGCAGGCCTTTTGCCTACGCTCCTCACGCCAGCTGGCAAGGCTTTTAGGATATTTTTTTGATTAATTGCTGATTACCCATGCGTTGCAGTAAGCGTCGCCTATGCGGGGGTAGAAATAAAACAACTAAATCAAATTAGATTGAAAAGTTATCAGCGTTTAATGTACTAAAAGTCCTATTCACCTTATAAGAAATATTATAACGAAATGCATACTCATAATATACAATATGTCCGGGTTCGGACTGTACAAACTTTAGGAGGTGATAGTTTGCACTATTTTAACACTAAAATTATTCTACATGTGGGGTCTAACCCCAAACCCCTCTCAGAGGCAGCCATTTTTGTATTTTTTTTTTTTCGTAGCGTCCATACTAAAAGTTATGTAACTTTGGAATTGAATGCCCGATTATCGTAAAAAATTAAGGCTGATCCGAGCCAGTTAAGACGGTCAACACAACAAGTAGCGATCCGGGCTACTGCGTGCCTTCAAAATAGTGGGGGGCATTTTGAACAATTATTGTAAATTTTCTACTTTTGTAAATAAATAATTAATACTTATTTTGTTTATCTTTGCTCATCACTGTAAATATCTAAAGAAAAACCAAATCGTTATGAATTCACTACCTGCGCAAGCTTATGTTCCAACAACAATATCTGATAAACTAATTGTCAAGGAATCGAGTTTTTGGTATCTTTATTTAGGTAAACATACCATCTGTGAGACACGTACACAAAAAGAGGTACTTCTCGGGGTGATTTTTGTAATAACCTTGAAAAACTTTGATTAAAATGATTTGAGTTATTTAACAAAAAAAAAAAAAACAACAGAAAGGTATTAACAATCGTTAATACCTTTCTGTTGTTTTTTTTTTTTTTACGATAATCGGGCATTCAATTCCAAAGTTAGACAACTTTTAGTATGGACGCTGCGAAAAAAAAAACAAAATACAAAAATGGCTGCCTCCGAGAGGGGTTTGGGTTAAGACCCCACATGTAGAATAATTTTAGTGTTAAAATAGAGCAAACTATCACCCCTTAAAGTTTGTACAGTCCGAACCCGGACATATTGTATATATATATATTTTTATTGTATTATCATATCATGCAATCAGTCCTTCTGACTATGAGCAGATGTATAGAGCGACTTTTATTTGTGAGGAGATATTCCCCAATAGCAACATCCTCCATATTGATATATTGGCTTAGTCAGCGGCGCCGAGATCTAGGGTTCTGCGCCGTTTCAGGCGATTTAGACAGTCGGGCAATGCGAGCTGGACAGCGAGCTGGTTAGGATAGTTGTCCAGTCTTGTTTTGTATTTGCCTGCGAATGATTTTATTTCATCCTTTACTGTTGGCATACTCAGGTATTCATGTACTTCACTGTTTCTAATGAACCAGGGTGTGTTATTTGCTTAAGGATGTGGTTCTGAGCTCTTTGGATTATATTTACGTTGGAATCACAGCAGGCTCCCCATAGCTGAATCCCAACCGGTTTTATGACAGCCTTGTAAATTAATAGCTTGTTGTGTCCAATGACAGTTTAGAGTTTCTACCCAGGAGCCAGTAGAGGCTTTTATATTTGAGGTTGACCTGATTACGTTTTGTTTCAACGTGTTTTCGCCATGTCAACCTGCGGTCCAAGTGTAATCCGAGGTATTTGGCTGTATCACTCTGAGTCAACTCCCTTCTACCAAGGTTAACAGGGGGACAAGTTTCTCTTCGCAGAGTGAAGGTCACCTGCTATGATTTACTAGCACTCACTTTTGTACGCCATTTGTCAAACCAGTTGCTTATTTCATCAAGGCTTTGTTGAAGTTTCGCAGTGGCATCTTCAGGGTCTTTACTAGAAGCTAATATTGCCCTATCATCTGCATAAGTAGCAATAGTAGGTGGCCAGGTGTTAGTGGCAGATCTGATGTGAATATGGTGTACAAAACGGGGCCGAGAACGGAGCTTTGTGGCACACCAACAAGTATCTCATGAAAACATGATGAGGAGTCATCTTCTTTGACTTGGAATATTCTATTGTTGAGATATGATTCTAGTATTTCATAGAAACTGTGAGGCAGCAGTAACTTAATTTTATAGAGTAATCCCTTATGCCATACCCGGTCAAAGGCCTGTTGAACATCAAGGAAAGCCGAAGAGCAATATTCTTTCTTCTCAAGACTGTCACTAATACGTCTGCACACTCTGTGTTCGACGGTGCTGTGCTTAGGTCTGAACCCAAATTAGTGATCTGGAGTTACGGAATTTTCATACATAGCACATGAGAGTAGTATCTTTTCTAGAACCTTGGATATTATATGCAATAAACTAATTGGCCTGTAGGATGATAATTCATGTGCTGGCTTTCCAGGTTTATGGACCATGATCACTTGTGATACCTTCCATAGTGCAGGAACGTAAGATGTTCTAATAATACAATTGACTAGCGTTGTCAGATATACTATTCCTTTTCGTGGCAATTCTGACAGGATCTTTTTGTCTATGAGGTTGAATCCTGGGGCTTTTTTGTTGTCTAGTTGCTGGATGGTTCTTGTCACTTCTCCTGGTGACACTACTTTTAGAGGCAAATCAAGTTGGAAGTCTTGTTGGAGAACGTCATCTATGTCAGCTTATTTGGAACCAGGACTGGCTTCGTTAGGGACAAATACTTTAGCAAGGTGATCAGCGAAATCATTACACTTTTCCTGTTTCGTTCTGGCCCACTCGTTACTTTCCAATCTTAGAGGTGGCTTTGGGTTTATTGGTTGGTTCATACTTTTACATGCCTTCTAGAGAGAGTAGTCAGTGTTTGCAGTAGCAGTAAGCGATGGTAGGTTTGCCTCAATTGCAGCATTTTCTAGTTCTTTAATTGTTTGTTTCAGAATTTTACTGTAACTGTTTAGCACCCTTTTATCCTGAGGATGTGCCACACTCTGCGTAGTCTTCTTTTCTCCAGAAACATTTATTTAATTTCTTGTGGTACATACGCCTGCCTAACATTCCCACGATTTACCTCTTCTGTGCTAATCCAGCCCGCCTTTTGGACCGCGACTGTGAACGCTAAGACTTCATCATCAATTTTGTCCTCGTTCTTTAAGGAAACTTGTAGCTGTAAGGAATCCTCAAAAAGGCATTGAAAAACTTTCAGTTAGTCTGATTATTATACAGTCTAGGTTTTCTCTGGTTCTTCAAGTCATTGGCACTGATTGTTAGTATAACAGGGATGTGGTTTGAAGTTCCATCAAGGTAATAGTCAATTTGGTAAAAGAGTCTGGATAGTCTCTTTATTAAGAAGAAGTCCAAGACATCAGGCAATTTATTTGGGTCAGTCGGCCAGTGGGTCGGCTCAGGTGTAACTATTGTTGTGAGGTGGTTTTTATCAACACACTTTTTAAGATTCCTACCTCGCGTGGTAATTAGTCTCGACCCCAGTGCAGATGCTTAGAATTCCAGTCTCCTCCGGCTATGAAACGAGGTCCCAGGCTTTTGATGTATGCAGTAAAATGTTCCTCTGTTATTCTGTGCTTTGGGGGGCAATATGCTGGTGAGATATTAAAGTGGCCATTTCTATCTCGGATATTTACCGTGGTAGCTTGGATATGGTCTGTTTGGAACTGAGCAAGCACATGGTGCTCAATTGATGATCTAATTAAGATACCTGCTCCTCCATGCGCAGTTCCGTCAGGATGGTTCGTTGTGTAAATATTATAATTTATTATCTTTATTTGACTATTGTTAGTGAAATGGGTTTCAGATATTCTACTTATATCTAGGTTATGCGTTTTTAGCAACATTTCAACCTCAATTTTGTTGGGAGTTAGACCATTTGCGTTCTAAGTGGCTATTTTTAGTTTGTTTAGCTCAGGGATAGTTTGTTGACCAGTGTTGTCAAGAGCCCCATCATGTTGCTCATTTGCTGTAAGATAATATCTATTTTTTGAGATTGCTTGATGAATATTTCCTCTATTCTTGTGTATGATAATTGTTGATAAGCTTCATTTTGAGGGTTGGAAGATTGATCTGGATGTTTGTTTTTAAGGGCTTCGCTATACATTTTTGATGTTTGAGTATTGTTGTGGCTGTGGTTTGTGTTCAGGTCTGTTTCTTTGTCGTGTACAATGGTGGGATATTGAGGTGGATTTCTTTCCCTTCTTAGGTAGGTTCGCTTCTGTGTTTTTCTGGCTAGTACCTATCTCTTTGTAGACCTCACAGTCTTTATAATTTGAAGGATGAGGACCATGGCAGAGAGCACATGTAGGTGGTGTAGAGCGATCCACTTTTGGACAGTTTTTGGTCAGATGTGATTCTGCACATTTAAGACAACGAGCCGGCCTCATACAGTAATTTTTGGTGTGTCCGTACTGTTGGCACCTTTGACATTGGACAATGGTGTTCCTTTTTTTGGGTCTTCCACGGTAATAGCTTGGTGACATATATCTTATTTGCTTGGCAGCTTTATGTTATTAGGTCCTGATTGGAGATTTAAAAAGAATGTTGAAGTAGGCTTTTTATCCGGACCAAATCTAGCATTAATAATTTCCGCAAATACAACATTTCCGGTTTCTTCAAATGCATCTTTTATAGCTTGATGTGGGGTTGTATAGTGTAGATTCTTAACTACCAGCCTGTAGTTTCTTATACCAATAAGTCCTTTCTCTC
This sequence comes from Lycophotia porphyrea, assembly GCA_950005105.1. NCBI lineage: Eukaryota > Metazoa > Arthropoda > Insecta > Lepidoptera > Noctuidae > Lycophotia > Lycophotia porphyrea. The sequence continues at coordinate 12,259,317 of OX465389.1, forward strand.
TAATAGCTGATATAAGCTTTTTGTAGACATCTGTATCTTCACTTATAATTCTCATTTGGTTTTTGTTTACAATCTTATATTTAAATGCTTCCCTTGCGGCTACTGTCGCTAAGAATTCAGTAAGTTTGTTTACATCCTCAATGCCATACAAGATAATCGGTGGAGGTTTGTTAGGCTTTTTTTTATTAGGCTTTTCTGATTCTTGTGTATCAGCCAAACCTATTTGACACATGAACATTTTCGGGAGAATGTGAGTTTGAGAACTTTTTTTATTACGGTTTCTACTGACTGGTACTCTCTGCCAATCGGGTAAGTCTACAGGTCTTATATTATTTTCTTGTTGAGGGTCTTGGGGAGCTTTTTCCTTGTTGGTTGAGAGCTGAACACTTCCAGTAGAGGGACTCCTTGGTCTATTAAAAAGACCTGGGTGAAAGGCTTGCTGCACATATTTCTTACTTTGACCAGTAACATACACTGTCACGGGGGCCTGGGTATCCACCCTCGTGGAGTCTTCGGTAGTCAATTTAACTGGAAGGCACCGGGGGTTAGCCAAGCCGCACGACATATCACATGCATTATTTTTCGTCATTTTCATACTAAAGAGGTGGGAGAAGTCCAAATAGTACTTTCCCAAGGTACTATTGGCACAATTTTTGAGGGGATTTAGTTCCTCATGGCCTGTGGTTGCCATGTGTGTGACAGGTTACTTAACCGCCGCCTGATTTTCGGCGTTGTTGCTCGATTAGCACCACCCGGGGGGCACGTGTAGGGTGCGGCTTGGAAAAGGTGGTAAATCCTACGGACGCGAGCAACTTCACCCCCCAATAAATAATAATAATCACTCATTATTATTATTATTATAGCTAGCCCATATTGTCCCACTGCTGGGCAAAGGCCTCCCTCCATTCCTTCCAACGGTCGCGATTCTGTGCTACTTCTTTCCAATTCTCAATAATAAATAATAATAATCTTACTGCCCATTCCATCATTTTTACTCGCCATTATTTGTCTACTTACGAATTTTTAGTACTGACATAGTAAGACGAAATAACCGGCCAATTGTTTTTTATTGCTGTCTATGTTTTACTGTCGCACAAATTTACTAACTCCGATAAAACAAGTGCGAGTTAGACTCGCGCACTGAGGGTTCCGTATAAAGTTGTAGGTATTTTGTTATTAAACTAGATATTTGCAGTTTTCAGATTTTTTCCATGTGCTGTAAGACATTGCTTCTTACCAAATTTCGTGATTCTAAGTCAACAGGAACAACCATATAGGTTTTCGACCCAAAACCTATAGGGTACTCTCGGTTGACCTAGAATGGTAAATTTTGGTTAAAATCAAGGTTCTTACAGTGCAAGTAAATAAAAGGGAAATGTCCAAAAAAATAAAAAAGTTGAAAATTAAGGTGAATTTTGGCACTTACAAGTTTTCGCGAAAATCTAAATTTGTCCATATCTTTTTATCGTGTTGACTCAGGTATAGACCTCAGTATCTGGTATAAATTTCTACTTGCTAGGTCCACCCTGAGAAAATTGGTGGTGACACACGGACAGACAGACAGACGAACAAGAGAGTGATCCTTTTTTACCTTTTGATGCAAAAAATAAATAAAATAATTGCCCATTATTTTCTTCAGTTGATCAAAATAACCTCTCGAATGTTTAAACAACAGTTCAAAAAATTAGTTCCCAATTTCGGACCAAAAAATTGTGACATGACATTGTATGAAAACGAATTTACCTCTCCAAAACCTTCGACGACTCTAATCAAGAACAGCCCGTACGCTCCACCCATAGTGACAGCCCACGGAGTAAGCACCGTCGCCACAGAGGTCGCCAGAAGCCCGAAGCCAACAGTGTATTTACCTCCAAAAGTCTCCGCCAACCGACCTCCAGGTAAATGGGTTACAACATAACCATAATAAAAGGCACTGAGGAGAAATCCTTGCGTGGGTTCGTCCCAGTCATATCGCTCTCGACCCTGATGAAATAATTTTATACATTACTGAGAATGTTCTGAGTTCGTATCTAGTGCACAAATCCACATTTATCTTACTACTATTATAAATACGAAAGTTTGTGAGGTTGGATGTATGTTGATGTTTTTTTTTATTATTTCACGCAAATACTATGAACGGATTTGGATGAAATTTGGCACATAGTTTATAACCTGGATTAACACAAGTTTTTTTTTTATTTCGGTAATAGATTGAAATGATTGATTGATTGGCCTGTTGGTCTAGTGGTTAGTGACCCTGACTGCTAGGACGGAGGTCGTGGGTTCGATTCCCACACAGGACAAATCTTTGTGCGATGAGTACGATTATTTGTTCTGTATCTGGGTGTATAATTTATCTATAATATGTATGTATTTAGAAATATATAAGTATGTTTATCAGTTGTCTGGTTGCCATAGTACAGGCTCTGCCTAGTTTGGGATCGGATGGCGGTGTGTTGGTTGTCCCAAGATATAAAAAAAAAAATGGTACTATTACTGAACTCCACGCGGTAAAAACCGCGGGCCTATGTTAGTAAAATATAATCCCTCCCGCTCATTTCAGATAGTCATTTCTTGTCCTAACAGTAAAGTGCACATTTATGTCTCAGATGGTCTTTTAAGGGGAGAAACATAGGGCCTATCCAGTCAGTGCAAATGCTATGAAAGTCGTTTCTCTTACCTCGAATACAGCTCTTTTAGTGGTTCCATTTTTATCAGTCTCAGCTGCAGGGTCAGGACAAGTTTCTCCAGTGATGTGCTCTCCGGACGGTGTGTATCTAACCATCTGTGTGATCGTCATGCTGAGACAGACTCTCATAGTGAACGAGTTGGCCAAAGCGAACAGCCCCATGATACCCAGGGCATACCGCTGGGGGATGATCATCGCTGTAACAAGGAGGAAAGAAATAGACTTATTTAGATCACTTTTATTTATTAACAAGATACACTAGGTTACAAAGTATGTCACTATGTTCATATTTTATTATATAAACGCGAAAGTTTGTATGCATGGATGTATGGATATTTATTACTCTTTCACGCAAAAACTGCTAAACGGATTTCGATGAAATTTAGAACACAGATAGTTTGTAACCTGGATTAGCACATAGGATACTTTTTATCTCGATAGTATGTTCCCGTGGGACAATTATCGAACTCCACGCGGGCGATGCCACAGGTATTAAACTAGTATAATTATATCTGGTTTGTCCGCGCTATATTCCTTATCGCGCGACAAAAAATCCGACGTTATTCATGTATAGCTAAAATAAGTCTTTGTGCTCAGTTATGAACGTCGAAGGATCTGTTCTGGGCGTGGCAAAGTCAATCAATAGTACTACTTATTAGGAGTACAGCAGCTGCATAATCAGTCCCAAACATTTCCATTACAGAGACACAGACCTCCTCTCTATGAAAAGGATTGGTCTGTAATCTACCATGCGGGCCAGTTTGAGTTGGTCCCAGTTGTTTGAGTATAGCTTCATTCATTGATTTTTTTGTAAAAGTGTTAGTGAACGAACACAATCAATGCACGTGTCTGCATACATATCCAACCATTCATATTCTACCTATTAAATTGATACATAAATATTATTTTTTTAAACGGTTAGAAGCTTAAGTCATAATTATATTGCCTACACTGCCTCGTTGGTCGAGTGGTCGCAAGCACGACTGCTGAGCATGAGGTCCTGGGTTCGATTCCCAGGCCGGGCAAAGTGCTATTGGATTTTTCCATCAGGAATTTCTCAGTAGCAGCCACGGAGTCTGGATTTTTGCCCGGTTGAGGGCAATAGGCTTGCCCCCTATTACATGGGACTTAAAACATAACTGGCAAAATGTGGGTGTACTATAAGGTACACCTCTGCCTAACCCTACGGGGATTACAGGCGTGATGTTATGTTATGCCTACACCATCCACCGGTTTTTAGGTTCACTTCCGAATGCGAGCACAGCTGGTTAAATCTATGAAAGTGTTTCTGTAGATGACGGCATTGTCGCCTCTTATCGTTTACATACAGGGTGTAAACAGACTCTTCACGAAGCCGTCAACGAAGTATGATGTACAGCAAACTAAGTAACTTTACGAAAATTCGAAAGTTTCAAAAATTAAAACTGACAAACGACTTTTTTTTTTGGGGTGAAAAATCACGTTTAACTATAGGACTCAATGTACCGCACTCAAAACATTGTGCTGATGGATGGATTGAATAGTAAGGCGGTCATGGATGTGAATATTTAAAATTAAAATCTTACATTAAAAACATGTATTTAAAAAAAAACTTGTGAAAAAGTTGGAACTTTGACCTCCAATATCTCCGAAACTAGAAGGTTCCCTAGAAGGTATGCTTTAGAGCAAAAAAATGATAGCAATGACGGAAAACAAGTGCTTGTCGGCTTCGTTAAGAGTCTGTTTACACCCTTTAGACACTAGTTAATTAAAAACAAGTCATAGTTAACTGTGGTCTATCACAGCGAATTTCCTGCTACAGTTTGCGGTTGAATTGTATCTTTAATTTATAGGTTTCACAATGACGTAGAAAAGGAATGGGAATTACCAGAACAACGCTGACTGACTGTTTATGAGGTAATAATGTACTTTCCATTAGGATTGATGTAAACAACACTATTCCATTAGGTACCTAGAATTTCCTTAAAAAATTCCGCCAAGGAAAACGTGCAAAATATTTTTATGAGGAAATTGTGTTATGATGTGATTTCTTTGGTTTACCTACACTTCTTGTGGTCTAGTTAAATACCCCTATTTCATTAACCGACTTATTATACAAACTGTAAAAGTTCGGTCAACCACGATTGAAAACGCGACTCCAAACCTTGGACCCTGACGAACTAAAAAATAAATGTTATGGAGCTCCGTAACCGTAACCGAAACTATCGGATATCCAAAATAAAGATATATCCGTAACCGTAACCGTATCCGTTTCACAAGTTTCAAATAGTTTTGTATAAGGGCGGAGTCTAAATAAAACGACATGTTTCGACAGGTTTATGTTTCACCGGTCGCGCGCCACGTGAATCTTGCAGTTTGTTTGTTATTTCTAGTCATAACATAACCTCTTTCATAACTAGTTAGTTTTTATTATATCCGTAACCGAAATTAACCGAAACTAACGGATAATCCGAAATAATTACATATCCGTAACCGTATCCAAAACCGATATAATTTCATTCCTGAATCCATATCCGTATCCAGATTCGAAATATCATAACCATAACATCTCTGGTAAATAGACCCTTAAGGTAGCCGAAAGGCACTTGTCCTACCCGTCATCGCGATATTTTTGTTGTTCAGGTCCATACCTGTAAACCTTCCAGTCACGGAGATATTGGAGGTCAAAGTTCCAACTTTATCAGTTTTTTTTAAATACTTGTTTTTAAGGTTACAGCATTACTTTAAATAACCTCCAGGACCCCTTTACTATACATCCATTAATACAATGTTTTGAGTCAGTTACATTGAGTTCTCCCGACGTGACGTGATTCTAAAAACGTGATTTTTACCCCAAAAATAAAGTAGCAATAATTTCTTTTACTATAGATCCTGTATCAATCTCCATAGGTAGTTGGGTTTTTTTTACAAAAACAGTTAAGCTCATCGGTTTAGAGCTATTCAAACTAAGTTTATATAAATCTTTTACCAGCTCCCAGTCCTCCTCGTCTGACAAAGGAGGCTCATCCTCCCCTGACCCCGAAGTTTGACGGATTGGCTGCCCCGGTTGCCCCACCTGCTACTTGCACCTGTGCCATCATGTTGTTGGCGTAAAATCGGTCCTGCGGCTGACACCTGGAAGCATAGGACATACCAGACGGAGGTATCCCTTCTGTCTACACCTACCGCAGATAAACTATGCGTATCTGCGTCCTTCACTCTGGTGATCCGAAGCTCCACAAGCCGAACAACAGTTTAGTTAGAATCGTTGGTTTCCCTCCCATGCGCGTACCACCGGTAACCCGCGTGGTCCACCACGCCCTCGGCGGCCCAGACTGCCCGTTAGCGCTAACGTATGCAACGCTCCAGCCGCGGTGTAACCCCCACCACCAGAGACTCTGCTCCACCCAACCGTCTCTTCAACTGCCGCCGCATCTCTTCCCGCCGCTTCCATAGCGCATACAATCTTGACGGCGTTTGCATAATGCAGATTTTCTTCCGGAAACAATGGTTATCTGACCGACTAGTTTCGCAACCCGCATACTAGCTGGTCCCGTAAATTATCCTCCAAAACGAACTTAAATTCGCTGAATTTTGTCAATTTTTTAAGTTCAGATATTTTTTGCGGAATCGATTCCCTCCGATTCTGTCTTCTTTGGTGGAAACGATATCTCTCCGGCCATGAACGACGGCTTGGGTTGTAAATGATCCTAGCCGCAATCAAGGTAGGTAACCAAAATTCTTCCTTCACCCGATTGACCATCAGGAACATCTCTATACGTTCCACATACATGGTCCATTCACCCGATCTTGTATTGAATTCGATAAATTTTCCGATCGACATTTTGTACAGAATTTTTGCAAGGTTCCCTTTTTTGTTAATCCTCGTCGCCAGTGAGATATATGAATGAAACTACGGATTCCAGTATAATCATATAGGTTTAAAAAAAATATATATATATTGATTTGTACATTATTTACACACTACAAGTCTATAATAGTAATCAAAATATGTTCAAGTATCAAAAGGGTTACAGGGCGTCAAAAAATTCGTCCACATCGCCAGTAACTGACTATACTTACAATTTCCTATGAACCAACGTGGGGATGCATCGAGATGTGGTCGCGGTGGATAAGGGCCTCACCCCGTTCTCCTTGGCTAAAGAGAACTGGCACAAACCTGTTGTGCTTGACACTAACGACCGCAGGGAGGTATAGTAGAGTGAAGAGCTTCTCGTTCGCTTTTCCGGGCCCTGCATGGGCCTGATGTAGACCTATCAGCGTCCGTAACCTGGCTACTTTCCGGGGACCTCTTCGGAGAAACCGGAGGTTTTGTCTGTGCATTTATGATGACTGGAGATTGATTGTAAAGGACGGCGTGGTTGACATAATATGTCGGGCATGGCACCGTCCAAGCGAATCAATCCATCAATTATCTCAGGTTGTTCTCATCTGGCTAACGGAGAGTACTTGCATACACAACTTTATAGCCAAGATTATCCATCAGCAATTTTTATTTTTTTATTTTATTTATTAGGGAAAACAAACAATTACACATTAAGACTTACATAGAAACATAGGATACAGAAATAATACAAATGTGAAATCAACCACGTTTTCCACAGCTATACGTAATGAGACAATTTGGTAAATTTAACACTAGCGTTGTAAACAATAAAAAGAGGAACATAACATAAAAATAAACCACATATCATATCAACAAAGCATAAAGCTGCATCAGTGCCGCAGAAGTGTTAATACTGTGTCACGTTAATTTTTCAAAATGTTAAGTAAACTTAGTCGAAAATCAATTTGCTCTATAATACAGCCTTGTAGAATCGGAAGTGCCGTACTATAGGTATGTGCCCGACCCAGTTTTCGATAATGGTTATATCACACTGTACTGGGATCAATCCATCATCACTGACAGGATTATTGTAGCCAATAAGCATGATAATTATAGTGGTGGTGGATCGATCAGAGCGGAAGATGATGATGATGATACGTTTTTCAATGACCTTAACAATAATTTCCAACAACATTTTACCAAAACAAAAAATAAAACACCGACCTTTGTTCAAACTGTACCGCCATCCCGTCAGAGGCATTTTGTCACTCTTAACCACATCCAAAAAACTTCTATAGTAAAAATAATTATGAAAAGCTACTATTCAAATTCTAGTATATCACGAAAAAAACAATAACTCGAATGACAGAATTGACAACGTTAACCTCGCATGAACTGACACATCTGTGATAACTGATGAAAAGAGTATTCAAGACCTCTTGAAGTCTAGCTCTTGAGATAGTTTTGACTATTTTTGACTCCAGCCTCCAACGAAGAGTCCAAAGAAAAATTGTCTGTACGAACTCACGGACGAAACCTAGGTAATGGTAAACAAACTACTTTAAAATTGAAAATACGTGTTTCGCACTATGCAATATTACCTAGTTTTAATACTTATTAAGTTGTTAATTTCTATAGGGTTTGATACTTATTTAAATACTTAAGTTATTAATATCTAAATAAGCTATTTTTTCCGATTCAAAAATCGTTCAAACACGTTACGTTAATGTCGCTCGTTTGTGCTAGGTTGTCCGTTCATTTCTATTTTCCCTAGAATTGTGTATTAATTTACCAAGCTATTAGGAAAGGTCTTTTGCGTGGATATTTATCTTTCCTTTCTTAATTTTTTATACCAAAATATTCTTCAGTACATACATGATACAATATTGGTCTAGGTATAACATGACAAAGTATTTCGATAAACAATTAAAAAATAATAATATATAGATAGCAATTGTCTGTCTCTCAGAATGGATGTAGGAATGGGTCCCGCTATACTAAAGAGCAGCTCCTTATCGACATGGCTATAAGCCAACAGGTTCGTCCATTCTGGAGGGATCTGTCGACGTGTTGGATAGATTATAAGAAGGCCTATGACTCGGTGCCACATACATGGCTCATGAGGGTGCTGATGATATACAAAATAGAAGTAACTCTTTGCACCCTCTTGTTGATCAGGATTGAGCGAGAAATATTTCAGGGTGACAGTTTGAGTCCGCTTTGGTTTTTCTTGGCCTTGAATCCTCTGAGCACACTACTGGTGGTTTCAGGACTAGGCTACCGGTTGAGGAGCCATGTTCAGATTATAACTCACCTCCTTTACATGGATGATTTGAAAATATGTGCTCCCAACAATTTGCAACTGATGAAGTGACTAACCATACTTTTTGTAACGCCATCAGGATGGAATTTGATGTGGACAAATGTGCGGTCATGTACATGACTGTATATCCCGCGGAAGTGTGGAGGTCGTGGCTTCTTAAATGCTAAGACCCTGCACAACGGCGAGGTATGCAGTCTCAGAGAAAATACTTTCTCGAAACCAACGTGGGGATGCATCGAGGTGTGGTTTCAGTGGACAAGGGCCCCACATGGGCCTGATGTAGACCTCTTCGCGTCCGTATCTTGGCTACAATTCGGTGACCTCTTTGGGGAAACCGAAGGTTTCGTCTGTGCGGACACACCTTAGAAGGCTCTCATTGCGTGGCTGGGTCAAGGGCTTGATTTAGAAGGCAGTACTCCTTGACACTGGAAGAGATTCCTCTCTCTGGAGCCCTGACCACCGGTAGCCTCGACCTTGTTCCTGATGCCGATGAGCCATCTTTTTTTGACATTTTTAAATGTTTATTTTTTTAAGAAATATTTAAAAAAATGTAAAATGAGTATGTACAATGAATAAAGGAAATAATAATAATAAGCTGGCAACACTAAAGTCAACACAATATCGTTGAAAGGAGACAATTTTCTTAGGCCCACTTGTATGTTACGTATAATATTCATATTACACCAAAAAAAATCAACCAATTTACTATAGTAATAGAAATGTAACCGGAATCTTGAAATCACAATAAATAAGTTGAGTTTTGATATTTTTTTGCGAGTACATTTATTTCTGGTATGCTCAATGTCATTTGACAGAAAATACTTACGTGAATAGGGGCGTTTTTTACGTTTACCAAAAATAAGTACAGTACCCGGTGGTACCAATATCTGCTTGAATTATAATAGACATAGTATAAAGGGTGTAAACAGACTCTTAACGAAGCCGAAAGGCACGTGTTCTCCCCGTCATTGCGATCATTTTTTTGCTCTAGACCATACCTAGGAACCTTCTAGTTACGGAGATATTGGGGGTCAAAGTTCCAACTTTTTCACAAGTATTTTTTTAAATACATGTTTTTAATGTAAGATTTTTACTTTAATCATCTCCAGGGCCCTCTTACTATTCAATCCATCCATCAGCACAATTTTTTGAGTGAGTAACATTGAGTCCTACTGTAAAACTTTATTTTTAAGCCCAAAAAATAAAGTCGTTTCCCAGCACTCATTTTTGCGTAAAGTTACTTAGTTTGATGTACATAATACTTGGTTGACGGCTTCGTGAAGAGTCTGTTTACACCCTGTAGAATATAGAATGAAATATCATTAAACTGTGAATTTTTTTGAATGCTATTTTTAAGGTTTTCGTTAAAATCGCGTAGATGTGGTTTAAACAATCATCATGGCACGAACGTTGTAAATCCGCCTTGTTGGTGGCTGACAAGTAACTGTCTTCATTTGACGTTTAGGTACTCTTTCTGTTTATTTTGATTTTCGTGAAAATGTTTCTGGAGATTTTGGCATTTATTAAAAACATATTTCGTGAAAATGGCATCTACAAGTACAGCGCATACTCCACAAAGCCGTTGTTTCCATTGTGCATTGTAAGATACTACAGACGTGCGGCAACAGATTTCTCACGAGGTGTGCGATGATAAAACTTTGATTATGTGAACTTGATTATATTATTTACGTCGCATCCCTGTGTTGTAACTAACATGATACCATGAAAAACCTTAAGAATAGTTTTAGTAGGTATAGTGCGTGTTACCTTCTATTCCTTATCGAGTAATAATAATACAGGTATATTCCTTAGATTATACTCGTGGTTCGAGAGATTAATGTGATTAAATAATTATCTTCTATCCAGCTACACTAGAAGGATGGTGGAAAGGTGGGAAAAAATGGAGTGATATAATATATGTTTCTTGGCTTATTTTATTTCTTTCTTAACCTACAGAAACACCGACAGAAACTACCTGATTTATGGACAAGATGGGTAATTCCTGTCGTAAAGAACAGGGGCAGCGACCCTGACTCTAAGGCTGATTGAAACTGAGACGCCAAGCAAGCGTGTGATCTTCACTCAATGTTGTATTGTGGAGCTGTAGCGGCATGTCGTGTAGCTCACGACCAAAATTAGCTGTTCCAGCTTGGCAGTGCAGGATTGAGTGGCGTATCGGTTAGGCTAGAGCACTCATCAGCAAGGTGATTTGCTTCAGGGAGGGCAATACTCGTCCTCGAGTAATGCGCTTTGTGAGGCGGGCGTTCTCGGGAACTGTTTTTTTATTTGGCCCACGTCACTGAGCGCATCGACTTCCTAAAGCAGAAAATCTTTGCACGGGCAAGCCGTATTCATCGGTGCATGCGGCGACAGGAGTGGTACACACAGAATCGCACATTCCAAAGCGATGGAAAGTGGGTGTATAGGGCTTGGGTTCGACCGGACCCAGGTGTGACTGACACGCCTCTGCCGGAGGATGACGCCATGTGTTAATTCTGGCGCAGCATCGGGTCGGTGCCTGTTAGTCACACCGAGGGTGATTGGAGCCGGGAGGTTGAACAAGCGTGTGATCCAATAACAGAAATGGGGGCAATCATCATCAGCCCCCAAGACGTAGCTCGTGCAGTCCGTCCGTTGTCAGTTGGAAATCTCCAGGGCCGGTCGGACTGCACAACTTCTGGATCAAATGGGAGCTTTCTTTAGTTTTATTTTCGGTGGAAACGGGAATACGTTTGTATGGGCGGTGCACCCCTAGCCTGTCCTATGAACAGTAACAACCTTGAGGAATTATACCAAAAGTAGATTCAGCAATTAAGCTTCATTTGTTGCGCATATCACTTTCTGCAACACTATACAATATTGTTCTGCAACGTTGTCTATCCATTGTCGAGAACCTTTTTTTTTCGCGTCATGTTGCAAGTTGTGTATTGATTAGTAACGTTACTAAACAGATGGCCGATGGGGCCGAAAAGTTCTGGAGTGGCGACTGCGAATCGGAAGACGTTGCGTTGGAAGGCCTCCCACTAGGTGGACCGATGACTTGGTGAAGTTTGCGGGGATCCGCTGGATGTGAGTTGCACGGGACCGGTCAATGTGGCGACACTTGAGGGAGACCTATGTCCAGCAGTGGACGTCTTTCGGCTGAAATGTTGATGATGGTTATGTTACTAAACAGCGTCTATTGTTCACGTCATGTGTGCCTTTGCTTCGTGATAAAAGGTAAAATATTTATAGGTAATATACTTGCTTATTCCAGCGGCTTCGCTCGCGTTAATTTAGAATTTCACATAAAATTCGGGTTGTACTCTGCTTGTGATAATATAATTCAATCATGATTTGAAGACACGTGGCGCCATCTATGATCACGTACAAACAAACAAACTTACTTTTGCATTTATAATATTATTAAGGATTACGATTAGGATAGGATTAAGAAATTAGGATATCATTTCTATCCTACTAATATTATAAACGCGAAAGTTTGTAAGAATGTTAAAGATATTTTTGTATTTATCTTTGTTATGAATTATGATGGAAAAGGATTCAAGGAAAGTTTGTCTGTGTTTGTGATATGTATGAATATCTTATTATCTTATTATTATAAAAATCCTATCTATTACAATAAAAATAATTGTTCGGAGACAAAACGGACCGTAGGAAGTGGCCCTATATATTAATGGGCAACGACGGAACCCTACATTGTGCGTGGCCCTACACGCACTTAGCCGGTTTTAGTTATATCAATGTGTTTAGTCAGTTTCTGCAGATAAAAACGAATTTCGTTGATAAGCCTCTGGTTCCATCATAGATTGCTTTTTTTGCAGTATGGCGGAGGACGAGGTGTTAAAGCGCAGATTGTGAGAGGCCCACGTCCTGCAGTGGATTAGGATAGGCTAAGTTTATTGATTGATTAGCTTAACCAGAATCAAAATCATCATCATCTGCCTAGCCTTTTCTCAACTATGTTGGGGTCGGCTTCCAGTCTAACCGGATGCAGCTGAATACCAGTATTTTACATGGAGCGACTGCCTATCTGTACCCACAACCCAGTTAGAACTGGGTAATACGATACCCCACTGACTACCTAACGACTGTCAAAGATCATCAAATGAAAGCCGGGACCAACGGCTTAACGTGCTTTCCGAGGCATGGAGGAAACTTGGTATGTAATGGGTAGTCACCCATCCAAAGACCAACCTAGGCAAGCACGGCTTAATGTGAAGATCAACCCGAGTGGCTGTTATTATTTAGCAACGAGCTCCTCAATCAGAATCAAAATAAAACAACAAAAATAAATCAAATTAAATAATCTTATTCAGAAATAACAAAATTAGCCTAAATAAATATTAACAGAGTTTTACGTATATATTAACAGTCGGGTTTACTTTTTCGCTTTTTCACTTTTCTCTTTTTTCTCGCCTTCCGTGTCCACGGGTCTGACGGGTAGGTCGCCGTGGGCCCAGCCTTCGGGGTACCCATGGGCTTTAACATCGTCCCACCATAGCTGTTCTCCTCTCGCAAAGATAATGTAGATTACGTTTGTGAAGGCGAGAACTCCTAAGCAGACCCAGAACGCAACTCGCCATTGTTTCAGTGTTGACTGTAAAGAAAAGAAAACAAAAATGTTAAAAAAATAAAAGTAAATAAATATAAAAAATTAAATATGATAAATATTAAATATTGTTCGTTAGGAACTTTTTAGAATAAATGGACAACAGCTTTTTCTGTATCCTCGCCTTTTCTTATCTAGCTCAATACTATTAGGCCATTTCAGAATTCCAGTTACAGTTAAGTTTCGATTCAAACAAACTGTAAGACGCGACTATTATTCTGCCGTGCTAAGCTAAAAAACGGTATCTAAAAAAAATATTGGCATCGAATAGCTTAAATAAATACACACCTAATGAACTAAGCCAAATAGCAGTTTCCATGTTTTTTAAAACATAAAAAATCCTAATAAGCAAAATAACAATCCGTAATGTGTATACCAAACTATATTAACAACACTTCAATTTTCTCGTAACTGGCTTTCCTTGATACCGCTTTTGCGTTTAGCACGGCAGTATTGAACTACGCATATGATAGCAGCAGACCACTTCGTATCGTTTAAAATCTACAATAAAACGGTATACCTAGAACAGGAGCATAGTACAACTAAATAGGGAAAAAATACGTAAAATTTTCAACATCATGAAATGGAGATTCTATTTACATATATTATCTTGGGATTAGTTGCACTTTAAAGTGGACATCTCATGATAAACCTATCTTTAAAAAATACCCGTGACGCATTTTTTCAGACTAATGACTTATTCAGCCAATTTCTTGTGTTTATGGTTCCTTACCTAAAAAGTAAAAACGGGACCCTATTACTAAGACTCCGGTGTCCGTCTGTCTGTCTGTCTTATGAACCGTGATAGCTAAACAGCTGAAATTTTCACAGATGATATATCTGTTAGATACAGCCTGGTGACAGACGTGAAACGTGTTTTTTTTTTGGTTTATGGTACGGAACCCTTCGTGCGCGAGTCCGACTCGCACTTGGCCAGTTTTTTCTGCCTAAGGTGATGTATAGGTGTCAAAAATTGACAGGTCGAAGAATGGATTACCGATAAACTGAAGTGTTAGTTAAAGAAATGATAAGAATACTACGCAATGATGTATCGTATCTGTGAAATCTATCTTGTGTAATAGATAGAAATGTACTTGAAGCGATTATTTATTTAAATTTCACAGTAGCCTAATTATTTTATCGAAAAGCTTGTTATCATAATGCATTATTGCATAGTTTCGTTAATCTACTTTGATAAAATAAGTAACGTGTTGTAATGATATCTAGAATATAAGGCTAGTGCAGCCATTTATGTTGTCTATGTGTCAAATATGTTTTATGAAATAAAATTAGTCTTTGGTCATCTTTGCAAAGTGATGTTGTTTTATTTCATAACGCTCTATACTACAGGGTGTAAACAGACTCTTCACGAAGCCGACAACCAAGCATCATGTGCATCAATAACTTTACGCAAAAATTAGTGCTGGGAAACGACTTTTTTTTGGGCTTTAAAATCACGTTTTACGGTAGGACTCAATGTTACGCACTCAAAACATTGTTGATGGATTGGATAGTAAGGGGGTCCTGGAGGTATTTAAAGTAAAAATCTTACATTTAAAACATGTATTTTTAAAAAAAACTTGTAAAACTTGGAACTTTGACGCTTAATATCTCCGTAACTAGAAGCTTCCAGGGTATGGTCTAGAACAAAAAAAATGATCGCAATGATGGGGAGAACAAGTGCCTTTCGGCTTCGTTTAGAGTCTGTTTACACCCTTTATATTGATGAATTCATTGCTTAAACGTTTTTATTTGCAGGATGGGTTCTTCCGCGTTTTCACAACGATATAAAACATGTATTCGACATGTTGTGTATTCTGTTTTCATATCGTCAAAATAGTATTCAAGACAAAGAACACAAGGCATCAAAACATGAAAAATACCACCAAAACAAGACATCCAAATAGAGCGTGAGAGTGCTTTTGCATTTATGTAAATACTAGCTGACCCGCACAACTTCGTCTGCGTCACATAATGCAATTAATTAATATTGCGACTATAAATTGAGATGTAAGCTATCCTATCTTTCAAGTTGGATGAAACTACACACGGTAATGCAAATTTGATTAAAATCGGTTAAGTAGTTTAGGAGTCCATCGCGGACAAACAACGTGACGCGTAATTTATATATAAGATATATATTTTTTTTTTCAGTGGCCTACTCTATCCTATAGCTAGGCAAAGCCCTCCTTCATTCCTTTCTAGCTCTCCCGGTGTTTTGCCTCCTCTAGCCAATCTGACAGGAACGTGTCCATATCGTCACTGCCTGATTTTCATTATCAACTCTTAGACACTGAACAAATTATATTTAAGTAAGTTAGCTGCAGGAAAATATCAGTGGAAAGTAAATGAACATATTCCAAACTAAATAGGTAGATATACTTTTTCAGAAACGTATAACATGTACGTCTTCAATAAAAACACCACATTATTAGTAGCTATTAAATAGTTTTGTAAACTCAGTGGGTACCAATGAGTAGCGTAGCAAATTATTGAATATAGTCATAGACATTTTGGATATATAACATCGATGACAAAAATGTTCAGAAGAAATAACCATTACTGTTACCATTTGTATACATTTTTTTAGTTGTAACTTATTTACCTCCCATAGATTAATTTCGCAAAGGGCGATGAAACCCGATAAAACACGGAAAACGAGTACCCTTAGCAGATAGACAAAGGTACTACGTATCGAACAAAATTTCTTATGAAATATTTTATAAACGTGACCTTTACACTCAATCATTTCAACCTTGCAAACTTCACACCTAAAATAGTAGGTAGATAATAGGTGAAATTTAGATAGTAAGTAAATAAAAGTGAATAGATGGTCGGTATATCTTAATTTATATAAATTACGTGTCACGTTGTTTGTCCGCGATGGACTCCTAATCTACTTAACCGATTTTAATCATATTTGTACACCGTGTGTAGTTTGATCCAACTTGAAAGATAGGATGGGTTTCATCTCAATGTATAGTCGTAATATTATTTAATTGCATTATGTGACACAGACGAAGTTGCGCGGGTCAGCTAGTATTACATAGATTAAAGGTAAGTCGGTTGTCAGTGAGAAGAAAGATGGTAGATGATGGATAGTAAGTACATAGTAGTAAGTACAGACAATCAATCGCGCATCAAGTTACCACAAATTGTCAAATTCTCTCATTCTATTTTGAACTTAACCATCAACATTTTGTGGTTTAAAATCATTTGTAGAAATTTGACATTTTGTGGACAGACTGTACACAGCATACAGGAGGTAGATAGCAAAAAGTTTAAACTTACATCAGGCGTCAAAAGCCCTATGATATACGGTGAAATAATTCCCGAAACTGCGGCAATTCCGTTGACCATGGCTGTGGTCGTTCCCGCGTAGTTCGGAGTGATATCCAGTGGGTTGATCTTCATACCGCTGTAGTAGGCCCCCATCAGGGTCATGGCGAAGATGAACCAGAAGACGGCGAGGGTCGTGTTGCAGCCGGAGTAGGATGCCATGATGATACATATGCCAGGGCCAGTGGCCGCTGTGGGCAGAAGGAAGTAATGAACGGGGTGTTCTAGCCTGCTCTCATTATTGAAAACACTGTAACTTCAATGTCATAATTATTAATTTAATGAAAGAAAGAAAAATAAAACATATGTGCAATTCACACGTGGTAGAAGTGAAACCTTAAAAAATTTTGGCTTCAAGATAAACACTGTATAATGCTTCCTATCTCATTTTCTCCTACGTTAAATCTTATGAATTTATGTGTCTGTCTCTTTTTACTCTCGCTTTATCGTTTCATCGACTTTTAAATCACAACGATGCTAAAGAAGTTTTCACTTCAAAAGTATTAGCCCACTTATGACAAAACACACAAAAAAATGAATGGAAATTACTGAATTTTCAGCTACGAGATCAGGTCTCTCCGTTGTTGCACGTGTAACTGTTGAACGAGGGTTTCTTTTTAGTAAATTCTCTGTAAAGTGTAAGTGTTACGTTGAAGCCGTTAACTTTGAGTGAATAACCTTTCTTTTTGGTTCTGGGGTGAAAAATCCCCATGGATGTCCTCTGGGGTCGGGTCTGTTAGACTCTAACTAACTTAAAACCTACGCGGTGTTCCTTCCTACAAGTGGATCTAGTATCCCTTCCAGGATGCTCGGCTAGTGCCGGCGCGTCGGGCTGGCCGGCCGCACGGGTGTAAAATCCCCCCCGTAACGGGAAGTAGGGTGTAAGACTCCCCCACGACTTCTAATAGGGGCGCGCGTGGAACACTACGTTCCATCGCCTCGGGTCCAGTTATCCCCAAGTCTTTCTGGACCCGTTTAGGAAGGCTGGAAGAGGGCGTTGTCCGCCCTCCGCTGACGCCCAGTACGTCTGTTGCGGGTCGGGAGAGTGGTCTCGACCTCCTCGCAGCCTCTTTCTCTGAAATGACGGTCTCACTGAAGGAGATCACCGCACCCCACTTTCTGACCATCGAACGAGCGACGGCCGACAGTAACAGGTCGGTTCCGACTTCTGTTACGAGGGCACGACGCGGCTTCTCCCATGTGGTACACTCTTCCAGCATATGCCACGCTGTGTCCTCCAGACAGTGGACCCAGTGATGACACCGAGCGTCCGGTTCCCTGTTTATGCGACACAGGAACTTCCCGAAGCAACCATGCCCCGAGAACACCTGCATTGCCCTGAGTGTATAAACTAGCCTAAGCCTTTAAGCTGTAGAGGCTTGCTGCAAATTCATGGTGGATTGCATTGTGATTTCAACATGGGTTCCATACAAAACTTGAAATTATTTTCTCCCAACCACTTTTCATTACTTACCAATAGTAGTGTAAAACTTCCTGGCAAATGTAATACTGTGTATTCCTCTCTTCACACAGAAATCGCACACAAGACCGAAGAAGAACGAAGCGATCCACATAGCAACATACGGCAAGGCAGACAGAATGCCAGTAGACTTGATGTTGAACTTCAGAACATCTGTCATGTACTTAGGAAGGTCCGTGACCATTGTGAAATAGCCCCAATCGTGTCCAATCTGTTGATAGAAATCACATTTTAAAGGATGGAAATTTGAAATGCCATAAGCCCAAAAGGGATTCGTTTTGCAACGTTCTGGTCACCGTCGAAAGCTGAAAATCAAACTGCGCGCTCATTAGACTTACGACATTCCTCTGTCAATGTATTGACAGAGGAATGTCGTAAGTTAATTCGCTGGATTTTTAACATTTCCCAACATAGTAAGTACATATCTGGTTCATGGTAAATAAATATTTTATCGTGGAACTCTTTTATGTAAGTTATCTATAAATGATAATAAAATCTGTACACATCAAACAAAACAGACATATAGATAAAAGTTTAATAAAAATAAGACAGTAGCTAGTTTACCGGTTTTTATGTTGGTTCATGCAATTCATCAAACATAACATAACATCACGACTCCTAGAAGGGTTAGGCAGAGGTGTATCTAATAGAACACCCACATTTTGCCAGTTATGTTCCATGTAATAAAGGGCGAGCCTACTGCCATCAACCGGGCGCAAATTCAGACTCCGTGGCTGTTACTGAGAAATTCCTGATGGAACCAGTAGACCAAAGAGGTAGTCGAGTTATTCCTTATTGCACACAAAATTAAAAGATATACACATAAAATTGCAATACATAGCTACACTGTACACGCTGCTGTACGCTGTTATACACGGTGCTGTGTTGATGGATGGCGTTTTTGTTATAAATGGCTTATGGTTTAAACCACAGTGCTCCACACAGTAGCCAAAAAAATAGATCAGCATTGAAATTGAACTGCTTATCACATTAAAAAGTACATGACCGCTTAGAGAATATTCCAGCCATAATAACAACAAAAATGTCTTAAGTATCGAGTAAAACCTAATATGAGTGTTTTATTAAACACACAATAGAGTCAATCCTATTACATTCTAATTTATTCTTTCAGGAAAAATACTGACACTCATGGCGTTTTCACTGACTCTAGGCTGTAGGTAGGTTCTTAACTAATTGCCTGCAGCGCTCTTTCGGGTAAAAACTCGGGTCAGCGCCGCAGAGAGTTTAATTCAAATAATGCAATAATATACATGCATTTAATTAGGTTATTTTTCACACACAGTACACCAGACACGGTACAGTTCAGATTCACTTATTTGCTGTACAAAAACTAATCTTGTATTGTTACGTTACAGGAGAATGATGTGAGGGAACGCCCTTTAGATGTGGCTTTGTGCTTTGAGTAAAAACGGGCAAAAAATCGGGCGATTTAATATTCAATAGCAATAATGAAGAGAAAATAATAATAACGTTACTTACACCGGCGATAATCAGGGCCCACAGTGGCACAGATCTGAGCAGCGCCTTCCACGGGATAGGGTCCAATTTCTTTGAGTAGGTGTGGATCAAAGCGTCCACGTTCTGGTTTAAGAATTTCTTCTCTTTATCTGAGATGAAGGGATGTGTGTTCGGAGTACTGAAGCATAGGATCGACTAGAAGAGAAAAATATAACTTTAGTATTAATACAGGGTGTAAACGGACTCTTCAAGAAGCCGTCAACCAAGCATTATGTACATCAAACTAAGTAACTTCACGCAAAAATTAGTGCTGGGAAACGACTTTTTTTTGGGCTGTATAATCAGGTTTTATCGTAGGACTCAATGTAACGCACTCAAAACATTGTGCTGATGGATGGATTGAATAGTAAGGGGGTCCTGGAGGTGTTGAAAGTAAAAATCTTACATAAAAAATATGTACTTATTTTAAAAAAAGCTTTTGAAAATGTTGGGACTTTGACCCCCAATATCTCCGTAACTAGAAGGTTCCCAGGTATGGTTTGGAACAAAAAAAATATCGCAATGACGGGGAAAACAAGTGCCTTTTGGCTTCGTTAAGAGTCTGTTTACACCCTTTATAGACCTTCACCATCTGCCTAGCCTTTTCGGCTTCCAGTCTAACCGGATGCAGCTGAATATCAGTATTTTACATGCAACGTCTGCAGCTGCTCAACCCAGTCAGTACTGGCTAATCGATACCTCTTGGTAAGCCTGGTTGTCACACTTTCGGCCACTGACTACTTGTGACGACTGACAAAGATCTACAAATGACAGCCGAGACCAACAGCTTAACATGCTTTCCGAAGCACGGAGGAAACTCGGTATGTAATGGGTGGTCACACTTCCCCGGACCAACTTAGGCAAGCACTGCTAAACCTAAAGATCGACCCAAGCGGCTGTTATTATTTAGCCACGAGCACCTCGTTAATGAACACCTCGTTTCAAATATTAAGGGTCCCTATCAGTGGGCTGCGGGCTGTTCGAAAGAGATACCGCGGCCCTGGAACACAAAGGGCAAGGAAGGAACATGGATGGGTTTTAGTCAGTACAAGTCTGACACTCCCTTCCGCTCTGCCCAGAGCGGGAGAAGTCATTTGATGATTTCCAATCCGTAAAAAAAAAAGGGTTCAGACCTCGAAACTGATACGGAATCAGTTTCGAGGTCTGAAAACATCAAACACTACTTTTTTCAGCTCAAATTTCTCAATAACCATAAGGTACCTGGTATGTTTTATAATGTACAGTTATAAGTCACTTATATTTTATGTCTAATAAGCGTACCCTCCGGAGAAACTAAAAGCAACGAGCAAGCGCACCAGCTTATTAGGCATTATTTAAATATTTTATTACAATTAAGTAAGTAGTCAAAAAAATATAAAAAAAATTGAATTGGATAGATAAATAACTTAAGTTTTTTAATATTTCTTATTTATTGATATTTTCAACATAGTCTCAGAGTAGACGACGATTTTACGCATCATTTTATCGGGTTTTTTCAGTATGAATCACATGTGCCAGAAACCGATAAAATAAAACGCCACTAGATTCGAAACAAATTGGAAACTAAACCGATAAAAAAGATCAAAGCAACACTGCAATTCGACAGATATTGTTCATGTATAGGATGGATATTGAATCAATCACGATGGAAAAAAATATTTAACAAGTTTTTTTTTCGGTATATGGTAGTTTTCGACATTATGTATTGTTTAGTGGCCAATTTAACTACAGATGTATTTTAAATATGATAGTGATTCTATTTTTTTTTAATAGCCTTTACTGTCCCACTGCTGGGCAAAGGCCTCACCCAATTGTTTCCATGTGTTCTTTTACCGTACCTCCTACATTCCAAATTACAAGTTATATTATTTCAGGACATTTTTCTTTTATTATGTTGTATAACGGGCTGGTGACTGCCAGTCCACAACATCTGAAGCGCGTATTTTACGTACTTAGAATTATGTTATTGTACAAGTGCGTAGTTAGGTATAAGATTTGGGCCTAGAAAGGGTTGGCTATAAATTTTGATTGTGATTGTTATCATGAACAATAAATAAACCCTATGTTTGTACAGATCCATATAATAATATACCTAACATTCGCAAACAGTTAAATTGTATGTAAACATTAAGTTTTTTCATTACATATTTAATATTAGTTGTACACTTATATAAGCAAAACTAATGTGTATCTGCAGAAAATATTGTTTTTATACTTCACATTACTGTATGGTACACCAACATCTGAGGTCTGTGACCTTTGCATGTGATTAAAAATTCTGCAAGGCTTCTTTCTTTTTCGTGTGGTTAGTGTGCCTAACCTGAGTTTCTAAGCCACCCATGGGCCTCTGGCTTGACTGCAATGCTGTGATGATTTTTTAAATCGAGGGGATATTTTTTAGATATTTTTTTTAATAAAGTTACATTTGCTTAAATGCATAATCGTGATAACTAAGATAAAACACTTGACTTATCGATAATAGTAAGACGTAACTAAGATAAATTCATACTCAAACTGTAAGTCTTGATAAGACACATCTAAGGAAAACATGCGATGAAGGTTTATGGTACTTATACCAGTTTGGTCCCCCAAAAAAATACCCCCAAAGATGCCACGGGATAGACAATTTCCTATTACTTCCGGTTTGCCTTGGTTTGGTGTGCCTTCGGTTTGGTTGTCTTGCAAATGTAAGTCCTATTTATTATGACGGTTCGCTAGTCAATGTTAGTTGACCTTGTGTAAGTATCAATAGCTGGAAGTAAATGAAAGAGGCCTTTACCGAGCCGTGGAATGACGGCGGCATACAGTAGCAGTAACGGTATAAGTATCAGAGAATATTAAACTTACCCATAGCGCGAACCACAACAGGCCGAGTCCTCCAAACATGTAGAAGACGTTCTCCCAGCTTCCGTTATGCATGATGAGACCGGAGAAGTAGGATCCAGCAATGTTTCCTATCTGTGCTCCTCCGAAGACAATGGCTCCCATACGAGCTCGCTCAGCTTTGGGGGCCCATTTCGACAGCATGGCCATTAGAGCTGGCATAGTAGGTCCCTGGGGGAAATGTACATAGTTCGTTATAGTGAAGTTTTGATTCGTCTAAAGTTGGCTCTTTATTCTCTGATGGGGTTTGTAAAAGCCCGTGAAATTTTTGCCCTGATAGGATGGTGTCTTACCAAACAATGTAGTCATCATTGACAGAAGAATTACTATGTACTCCTAAATTAAAACTCTCGTTCACATGTAGTTGGCGATGTATGGTACGGGATCCTATTGTTATAATGATATTATTATTTTGAATGGTAACCAAAATGTTATGAAAATATCATCTAGATAATATATATAATATTTCAGGATTGCAATCTCTAGATTGCAATCCTGAAATATTAAGAGGAAACAGGTCCTGCGAGGAATTTTAAAAACAGGTATTTACAGAAGCTATTGGCGTCGCGCTTCGTCAAGCCCGCCCCCGTAGAGTTCGATAGCTGCAGCTCAGACCGATATATCACAAAAATTGTGACGAGATCGACGTTTCGTATTCTGATGTTTTCTTCTCGAAAACTAAACCGATTCAATTATTTTTGACATTAAAATTTTAAGAAAGAGTATGTCTAGATTCCTATCAATTTATTTTGTGTTAAAAACATTTAGAATTTGTCTGGTAGTCCTCTAATCACGGTTTTTTGTCAATTTTGGAGGGTCATACTTTTTTTACTTATTAGTTGCTGGAAAAAAATAAAATGACAGGAATGTGTCTACAGTAGACCTTCATTTTATGAGAAAAAAAGGATAGCTCTAGAGGCATCATTCAGGAAGAAAAAAGGGGAATATGAAACGTCGATTTTGTCAACATTTATATGGAGAATCGCAGACCATGTCCCCTTAAATCCTTCACAGAGCGCCAATGTAAAATAACTTATAAAAAACATAAAAAGTTTTGACTATACAGATGACTTGCCATATTTGTACAACCAAAGACTATTCCGACGCACCTATCACAACTTTCAATGTAGATTTAAACACCAGTTTCTATAATACGTTTTTTGTCTCATATTGTACTTAACAAAGGTTATCTCATAAATCATTATATCAAAGAGAGTATTAAATTCCACTCACCTCACCAAAGCCTTCAATAACTCTCAAAACGAACAGTGCAGTGGCTCCTCCCATTTTGACAGTGATAGGGGTGATAAAAGTACAGATAGCAGTAGACAGAAGTCCAAAACCAAGCACCCATTTACCACCAAATCTTTCAGCCAACATTCCCCCCGGAATATGGGTCAAAACATAGCCATAGTAGAAAGATCCCAGGATCAAACCCTGGGTTGCTTCACTCCATTCAAACAGCAATTTGTCCTGTTGAAATAATAGTACATTGTAGGTTTGTTATCATAATAGTTTTGAAAGATTATTAAATAACAGGTGTTTCATAATTATCAGTCGATATTTATATAATTGTCCACTTGAGAGCTTAGATCATTGAGACAGACTATCTTTGTTATTGCACGTGTGGCATACGCATTTGGGCCACCATGCTAACCATTTAAGTATAGAACGTGTAACGGAAAGGGATAGGCAGAAAGGGGGTCACACAACTCTTCATTCTGAACAACTTTTGTACTACGACTTTTGGAAATTCGTGAAAAATAAATTCTACTCCCCATACCAACAAAGTTTCTATGGAGAAGCAAATTTTTTTTTTGCGTATTTTCCAAAGTCGTAGAACAAAGTTCAGAATGAAGAGTGTTGTGACCCCCTTTCGGCTTACGTTGATGTTCTTACTTTTGTGCTTTCATGTTCAACTCATGAATGACGAATTAGCGCAAAAATACTAATCGAAATTGGGTAATTTTATTATCTTCCCGATCATTTCGATCACGGCGGCCAATAGCCAAGTAAGAAATATTATACCTAGAGAATTTCCTTCATCATCATCATCATCAGCCTATAATGCTCCCACTGCTGGCACACAGGCCTCCTCTCTATGAGAGGGAATGGCCTATGTCCACCACGCGGATCTAGAGCGGATTGGTAGATGTCACATGTCTTCGAATTTTGAGTTCTAGGACATGCCGGTTTCCTCACGATGTTTTCCTTCACCGTTTTTGAGAGCAGTGGTGATGAAATAAATTACACAAAGTAATGCGCTTGCCTGGGTTCGAACCCACGACTTACTGTTCGTAAGTCGGGGTCGCTACCATTGGGCCACCGCTGCTCTCCTTAAGAATTCTTCTTGAGGATTTCCGTATACGGCAACAACTAGCCAAGAACGCAGGAGATATTAATATAATAGTTTAACGCTCATAATTGTGTGCACAGACAGACACAGGTGAACTATATGAATGGAATACCTATACCCGATACAACTGGGAAGTGATCAGTTACTGGGCAAACAGCTGTCTGTGCTTTCTGGGGCGTAGGCTGTAACTCCACCAACCTTCTGTGCTTTCTGGGGCGTGGGGTTTAACACCACTAACTTTCCGATTCCGGGTTACCACTGTGGGGTTCCTACCAGAAAAACTCAATAGCACTTTGCACGACTTGAGAATCGAACAAAGGGCTCCACAATCAGCAGTCACTGTACGACCACTAGTCCAAGACTTGAGTATAAGTTGCAATAAAATTATAATTTAATTGATACTTTTTAATAGTTCTTAATCGTACGTGCAATGGTTAATAAAATCGATCAATGAACTCATAACTGACCTCAAAGAAATACATGATATGAATTCTTTATCAATTTATTTTGACAAACGTTCTTCGGAAACTCTTTAGCAATTCATTTCCTTGTCGAACCAATAAAAATCAATAGGTAAGCGGTTGAAATCAAATAAATGGTTCACGTGGCATACATAATGTACTAGCCACCATGTTCTTCCTATTTACAAGTATGTTTGGAATCCCAGATAATTTATTTTGCGTTTGTTTATCCTTCTCAATACTTTAAGAACGTTTGCACTTGTGTTTTTTTTTTGTTGCTACGATTTTAGCTCATTGGTAGTATTTCTGTTGGGTTAACCGGATTCATTGTCGATATTATGGACAATTGTCGGTTTTGACCTTAGGAAAAGTCACTGCTGAGAGTTGAGGGCTTCAAATGTTTCGCCTTTTTTATAAAACGAACGAATCATAAGACCCTCACATAGGAGCTGGACTTATAGTGGCCCTCATAAATTATTTACCATCCTAAGGTAGAATGAAACTTTCACGTCGTAACGTTTTATAGTGACAAATAGACTTTATGAAAATTTTTGCTTTTAGGCCAACGTGTCACTGGAATAATTTCAATCTCAGTGAAGTCTCGCTCTCTGTCGGTTATAGTCAAAAGTTGAAATTGACTATACGTCCACCCATGGCTTATTCCCAGGAGCTCAAATCTATTGTTCTCCAAACAATTTCTCTCCATACATTGATTCCCAACAGCTCCAAAATTTTATTAGTTAAATAATAAAATAGTATATTTTTTTTTTTATTTGGAGCTGCCCGGAATAAAATTATGGAGCGTCTGGGAATAAGCCCCACCCATATAAAAGCAAAAGATGACGGTACCTATTCATAATGGCAATACGAAACCTGCTAAAAATTACGCTAAATTCAAAATGTTTCAAGGAATGCGAGTCGCAAAAAAACATAATTACGCATAAGACAAAAATCTCATGATGATAATGTTAATATCATTTATCTAACACTTCTAACTCTTAAGGATACAGTTACAGATATCAGCAGAGTTTACCTAGTATTAAGATAAATATCATTGTCATAATAATGAAATGTACGAGTATCTCAGAATGGAACTTTAAATGTTGCAGAATATTATATGCCGCAGACTAAATCTTTTGTTTGCAGATGAGGACATTCAAATATTTAAGGCGCGATTGACGGGACAAGACGAAGAAAATTGTAATATTGTTCATCATCTGCCTAGCCTTTTCCCAACTATGTTGGGGTCGGCTTCCAGTCTAACCAGATGCAGCTGAATACCAGTATTTTACATGGAGCGACTGCCTATCTGACCTCCACAACCCAGTTACTACAGGGAAATACGATACCCCTTGGTAAGACTGGTTGTCAGACTTTTTGGGCCACTGACTACTTTAATGACTGTCAAAGATCTTCAAATGACAGCCGGGACCAACAGCTTAACGTGCTTTCTGAGGCACGGAGGAAACTCGGTATGTAATAAGTGGTCACCCATCCACAGACCAACCTAGGCAAGCACGGCTTAACCTAAAGATCGACCCGAGCGGCTGTTATTGTTTAGCCACGAGCTCCTCTACTTGTACTTAAATTGTTATTATTAATAGTAATAAATCAAAGGTCTGTCTAATGCCATACACCCGCTTGCCAGGTAGCATTCGTGTATCAAAGACGTTCCGAATCAAAATTTTTGTTTGAAAATATTCCCAATGTCCGCTCAATGAGTCTTTTATTTTTTTTGAGATAGATACAGTATAATCCCCTGAGGATGTTGTCCGCAAGGTGGGACCGGACAATGATTCAGAGGTGGATGCAGGTTTTAGGAGACCATCTACGTTGTGGAAGGGACACCGACGCAAAAATGGTTACCACGTATTCAGTAAATCATTTGGAGAAATTTTAGAAATTTTTCATCGGTAATAAAAAAAAAACCGCTGTTCCATACATTTGACCGTGTAGGTATTGCAATTTTGTAGTAAACTTTTAATGTGTGTCTAATTTTATCTTATGATCATCATCTGCCTAGCCTTTTCCCAACTATGTTGGGGTCGGCTTCCAGTCTAACCGGATGCAGCTGAATACCAGTATTTTATCTTTTGATAATTATCTTAATTTACGTGTGTTTTAGGATTTTAATTTTTAAATATGGTCTACGTCTGAAATAAAGGAATTAGTAAGTTATAGGCTGATTAATAAATCAGCCTATAACTAGATTGTTTAAGCCTAACTTCTGGGACCAAGATTCCCTTCTCTATGAAAGAGTAGCTATAAACTCAAATCATTACCTGCCTAGCCTTTTCCCAACTATGTTGGGGTTGGCTTCCACTCTAACCGGTGGCAGCTGAATTTTAATTTTACATAAAGCCACTGCCTATCTAACCTCCAGAACCCAGGAAATGGGTAATACGGTACCTTTTGGTAAGACAGGTTGTCATACTTTCGGGCTTATGGTTATGCGTAACGACTGTCAAAGACCTACTAACGATATCCGGGACCAACGGCTAAGCCTGTTTTCCGAAGCACGGAGCGAACTCGTACGGAGTTATTAGTATTTAATGGAATGGATGGTCACCCATCCACAGGCAGACCTCGATAAAACTGCTTAACCTTTAAGATGAATCCGGATGAATCGGATGAGTGCGGCTGTACTTATTTATCTACCAGTCTATTCCTATAAACCCAACTAAAGGCCGTCGCAAGGACAAAGTTTTACCAACGCCGCAACGCGACGCGACGCGACATGCGGTAGTCTGTAATTAATATATGCACTATGCTAAAACCCGACCATAACCTACTTGAAGTCTTTATGGTTTAGACGGTGATAAAATCTGCGGATTACATTGACGTTTCCTCATTGTCTGCGACAAATCGCAAAAACGAATGTACTTTCGTGAACTGGACGAAAAAGTTGATTGAACAAAAAATAAACAAAAAATTGTAACCAAACCATTTTGAACAATGAAAAAGTGCTGTTAACTTGAAGTTTTTCAGTCTGAATTACGTATTCAACAAGTTTTTCATTACAGTTTTCACAACAATAAGGATTTTAATATGAAAGAGTTTGGATCAGCACGAGGACAATTGGCCGCGCACTTAAAGTTATACCACGACGACTGCTTCGTTGGTCTAGTGGTCGCAAGCAAGACTGCTGAGCATGACGTCCTGGGTTCGATTCCCAGGTCGGGCAGTGTCATTGGGTTTTTCATCAGGAATTTCTCAGTAGCAACCACGGAGTCTGTATATGCGTCCGGTCGATGGCAATAGGCTCGCCCCTATAACATGGGAACAAAACTGGCAAAATGTAGGTGTATTATTCGGTACAACTCTGCCCAACCCTTCGGGGATTACAGGCGGGATGTAATGTTATGTTAAAAATATAGTGTTATTAGCATTCTTATTAAACGGCAAACACTTTTCTGGGTCCACTTTTCCCAGTCGACAGTGACTACTTTACCGACATGAGTCAAAATCATCCCGTGATCCCCATTTAGACCCGCCGTGTTTTTTGCTTAGTGTAGAGTAGCGATTTTTGCCCACTGCTCCCCCGAAATACAAATACAGTCTGACAATTTGACCAACTTTGTTCTATTTATTTGTTTTGGAACAAAGTATTCAGTTTTGTATGAAGCACCCAATATACCTACTTTTTCATTTTAATAATTATAATAAGATAATTGCGTATGACAAAAGTTGGCTTCAGGAATTATCGCTCAAGTATTCCCCACGTATCATATTAAAAACGCCATTTCGTTAGACTAAATAAAAACAAAAAAAAAAATAAACATGAAATGAAAACAAACAGTTGCTGTTGACTTTTCCTCAATAAAAATTGATGACTTATAATGATTTGCGGGTTGTCAAAGACCACTCTAGCAAGTTTAATAAACTTTGGCATTAGGTATTTACTTGTGTATCATAATTATGAGCACTACTGAATACTGATTCCTATTTTTCCGGTTCATGGATGTGTTTCGTGCCTATACTGTCTTCTATCTTGTGGATCGTATCGCCCCAACTAGTTTCGACTTGGTTAGATCGCAAAACTACACGAAACATGCGCGTGATGCAAGTTTTATAGGTACTGGATACACAAACATAAATGTGAGATAGGGTAGCTCGTTGCAACAGGGAATGCAACAACATTTTCAGAACCGTTTTCCGAAACACTATCTTGTAAATTCCGCGTTTTTTTTTCTTCTATAACAAACAGTAGCTCAAATAAACATTTTTACACGAGGTTTTTAGTTTCCATAAATTTTTGGAAAAGACTTCGTAATAGTTTGAAAAACCTTTATGCCAACCACCGAAGTACACTTTGTGGAATGCAATAAAGATATTAAGTATTGAATGAACGCATTTTCTTGTAACAGCATAAGTTGAGTGTTGATAATGTTATGTTTCACAAAAATGCATATTTATCGTACTCACATCATCGGCTTTAGCAGAATAGAAGTTTTTAATATCAGAAGTGTTCCCTCCGTCTCCGTACCGGTCTTTACATATGAGAGGGTCGTAGTTATCCCCAGTAGATACTGTATGTGTCTTCTTCACCATCTGAGTGATGGCCAGGTTCAGGCAGACACGCATAGTATACGCATTGGCCACGGCTAAAAGGGCCATGATCGCCAAGACATATCTCTGAGGTATTATGAATACTGTAAAGAAATAATGAGTCAGTTAGAATCAGTATTGGGTATGCAACCTAACCTTGAATTGAATTCAATAGCGTAAATAAGGCTAGGCTGTCATGGAATTTTAAGAATTAACCACGAGGATCAAAAACAAGTACAAGGATCTAGGGTTGCTGGGATACTGCTTATTAAAAGTAACTGAACTGTACAGGTACTGTGTTTTCGGTTATGAGAGCAGGGAGGAACTTTTTGCTCTAAGTGAAGGAAATTAACATCATGCACACTGGACAATACTGTATTATTTCCCATAGGTTTTATCAGACGTGCTTGCACTTAGTGTTTAGTTAATATGGCAAATATTGCTTTGTTATAACAAAGTAAGTAAGTTGTAAGAATAATGTAGAAAGCTAATAGAACTCAATTAAGCCATGGGGAGGATTTTGCCAAGTGGGACAAAATATGCTGATTAAAAAAAAGCAATTGTGTTAAACTGCGCACAAGTATAGTAATATTTACCTCTAAAATACTTGATAGTACTACTCTAAAATACTATGGTCAATTAAATTTTATTATAAATAGGCATAACATTTTTAATACAAATGATATAATTAAATCCTTACACTCACATAAACACTTATTTGAAATAAATACACAATATCAAATAGTTAACTTGACATAACTGAATACTAAAATAAAAGGCCTCAATTAAAAAAAATATTATTAAGAAACTAATTAAATACTTACATTTTGACAAAACTAATCGCCATCCCGTCAACATTTTGAAGCTTTACCTTAAACAAAAATAAAACTTAAATGGACAACAACACACATTAGCACAGCACTGTTCGACTTAGCTCATTTGATGAACTCTTGCGCACGGCCCGGGCGCGACTATTTGGCTCAAAGGCTAATCAGGAAAAAGTATGGCGGCGTCTGGGTACGATGTTTTCATTGGGTGACGCTACCGGATTACGGTAGCAAGGTCACTTGTACAGCATCTTCGTTTGGTAAGTGCGGACGGGACTTCACTGACCACTGTTCCGTAGGTACCTAACAGAGGAAGGAAAATCTTTAATGGTGCTGAATAGGCTGCTCGGATCTTTCGCGATTTTTCCGTTTTTGTACATTGTAAAGAAAACCTGCTTAAAAAATATTTTTTTCCTCAAGAAGGACCCTGGGTTTTTTAACTATAAGCGGTAAGTTTTGTGTAGCCGACTAGAATTAAAGGATAATCAAAAGCTATATTTTGGTACGAACTTTATAGAAACCTACAAAAAAAATATATTTTAAGTATATTACTAAATTTCTACTTTAGCTCAATGTAAATAAGAATTTTCTTCTTTTTTTAAGACATTTTCTGACACAGGTCACGTAAGAAAGACCGTAAAAAATCAACCGCGTAATCTTAAAATCGTTTTCAACGGTTTCAAGTTCAATGTTTCATAGTATCTGCTACTTACAACAAATTATCTATTCACAATGAAAATCATTGCCTTACATAGTTGACTCAAGTTATTTTGCTGAACATTTTGTATTTAACAGCAAATCATAAAACCCATCCGGTTTCATTTGAGGCCATGGCCCTCATTACTAAGGAAAAAGTAATTCTAGGAAGTGTTGCAGTCACGCAACGATATAACTCAACCAATGAACACTGACAGTGTCAAAAAAAAAAATTGAGTGAGCCTTTTAATCGCCACGTCAATAACGAAAATCTGTGTTTTCTACGCCAGGCAACTGAAAAAGTGTTATTTTCGACGTGCCATACTGTCCGTGCCGTCGTGAGCACTTTTTGATTTGTCATCCATACACGTCCGTGGTGGGCAAAAGGTTAAAGAAATTACCAGTGGTCTGATAGGTGAACTAATTAGGAAGTGAGGACGGTTTTCGCTTAGGGAGCGGCCCGCAAGGGCCGATACCTGCCAGGGCTGCGGGACTGTTCCAAAAAGATACCGCGGCCCTGGAACACAAAGGGCAAGGAAGAAACATGGATGGCTTTTAGTCAGTACAAATCTGATACTCCCTTCCGCTCTGCCCAGAGCGGGAGAAGTCATTTGATGATTTCCCATCCAAAAAAAGGAAAGTTTTCACCGGCACTAGGCGACAACTAGCAATTTATGTACCATGGAGCATTAAGGAGCATGGTGGTTGGGCTGCGGGCTGTTCGAAAGAGATACCGCGGCCCTGAAACACAAAAGGCAAGGAAGGAACATGGATGGGTTTTAGTCAGTACAAGTCTGACACTCCCTTCCGCTCTGCCCAGAGCGGGAGAAGTCATCTGATGAATTCCCATCCGTAAAAAAAAGGAGCATGGTGGATTTTGAAGTTTAAACTATTCTGTGAGAAATATGTACAAACAACGGCTAACCTCAGAAGATCGAAAAAGGTTGGGGTATTAAGAAAAAAAAAACAAAATCATTATCACTATCAGCAAAGATGGCGGCGCCATATTAACCGGTCCTGTGCTTCTCGCATCCAGAGGATTCCTTTACACAACACAACATCACAGCTGTTATTCCCGCAGGGTTAGAGGCAGGGGCAGAGGTGAACCTAGTAAACCCACATTTCGCCGGTTATGTTTAAGTCCCATGTAGTAGGGGACGAGCCTATTGCCATTAACCGGGCAGAAATCCAGAATCCGTGGCTGCTACTGAGAAGGCTGGGAAATACGCAATAACACTTTCCCTGACCTGGGAATCGAACCCAGAACCTCATGCTCAGCAGTCTTGGTTGCGACCACTAGACCAACAAGATAGTCGAGGTAGTCAGTATTCTTTCAATTTCCCCCTATTACTAAGACTAGGCAAAGTTGTTAGGCGCCCGCGCCCCAATTAGTCCAAGAGTTTTTCTGTATTTAAATAATTGTAATATCTTAAGCCAACTACAGGTTTGATCCTTGATTAATATAAAAAAATCAAACTGAACGGAATTTACCTTTTAAAAAAGGAAAAGTTATATTATAATTATTTTTTGCGACGCAAAAACATGACGATAAGTGACCTTGGGTTTTATGGATTTATTCAGTAGTATACATACATTTTATTTATTCGAGTTGGCGCCAATATAACTCATTAAAGTTTTACCGTGCACCAAAATCATTGACTATATAATTTAGAGAATTAGATCCACAAGTTAAAAAAAAAAACAACAACTAAAATTACAGCCGGTATTAGGCGAAATAATATCGAATACTCGTACAACAAGCGAACCACGGTGACCAATCCGACCGTCCGCTCATAAAACAGAATTGGTGGAGGAAGTTTTTTTATTGATACAGGTTGTTCCTAAAGTATGTTTTTGGTAATATTTTTTTTTTGTGTTATTTTATTATTGTTAGGTATTGACTGCCTCGTTGGTCGAGTGGACGCAAGCGCGACTGCTGAGCATGAGGTCCTGGGTTCGATTCCCAGGTCGGGCAAAGTGCTATTGGGTTTTTCCATCAGGCATTTCTCAGTAGTAGCCGCGGAGTCTGGATTTGTGCCCGGTTGATGGCAATAGGCTCGCCCCCTATTGCAAAGGACATAAACATAACTGGCGAAATGTGGGTGTACTATTAAGTACACCCACATTTCGCCAGTTCGGGATTCGGGGATTATTTGTGTTAGGTATTACTTTTACTTCATTTTGTTTGCCATTAAACGATTTATCTATAATGAATTAAAAATATATAAAATATATTTGTAAATACATCCTAGGAGTTTAAATGTTGTAAAAAATGTTGCTTTAATTTGTATTTTATGTTTTTCTGAGTTAGATTTAGGTAGTTGATTAATAAGGTATACTTGGTTGGATATACTTTAGTGATCTCTTGCCGTGCAAATTCGTGTACTTTGGAAGTAACAGCTTAGCATTGAGGACGCGACGAGTCCTAATTTCATTAATATTTATGGTTTTGGTTTTTTTTTTAATTTTCATTAAAAAACTGTTCTTTTAACAGTACAAATTTAGGTTTTTCATGTATAGGTAATATCTTACAGAATTCAAATAATTTATGATACTCATTTTTGTATTTCTTCTTAATATTATGCGGGACAATTGCTTTTAATATACGTAGTTGAAGTGATTCGGTCTCACGGTTGATTTTTAAATGCAAAATTCCAAAAAAAAAAAAATGCAAAACTTTCTGTTAATGCTTTACAAAGTCCTGGGCGAATCAACGATATCCTATGGTCTGTCGAGCTATGGCAGGACATATTATTATAAGTCTCACCTTAATAAAATATGGAATTTTGCATTTTATAATAGAGAATTTTCCTAACAAACATTTGAGTTTATCACAAACGCCGTTAATGTACTCCTTCCAATTAAGTCGGCTATCAATGGTAAGTCCTAGGTATGTTTGGCTATCGCCGAGATCAATGGAGTCACAGCTGCAAGGCTTAGCTACTTTATTTGTGCAGTTATCATGCAAACACTAATGGCAATGACTTGTTAGTTTAGGCAAGGAAGAGCTTCTATTTTGACTGGTACTGATATACATTAGCTTGGTCTTACTAGCGTTTAATGCTAGATCAGCGTCATGAGACCATTTAGCCAACAAATCAAAGTCTTCCTGTAGTTGCCTTTGGGCATCACTAACATTCTGTCCAGCGGCTAAAAGCCAGGTGTCGTCGGCAAATTGGTAGATCTCGTACTTTTTATGAGATTAACAAGGCTATTTAAATAAGTGAGATAGTTCAGTGGTCCAGGGCTGCGGGACTATTCGAAAGAGATATCGCGGCCCTGGAACACAAAGGGCAGGGAAAAAGAACATGGATGGGTTTTAGCCAGTACAAGTCTGACACTCCCTTCCGCTCTGCCCAGAGCGGGAGAAGTCATTTGATGATTCCCCATCCGAAAAAAAAAGGTAGTGCAGTGGCAACAGGACCGAGCCTTGCGCCGTTCCCTGCGTTACGATAACTGGTTCACTAGTCACGTCACTGACTTTGACCATGTACTTTCTGTCATCAAGATTGTTTTTGCACCAATCTAGTAGCTATACCGGTGTCATTAAGATACATTAGTAACCGGTCATGTCTGAGCGTGTCGAATGCTTTGCTGTAGTCTATAAATACTACTAAAACGTGTTTTTTTCTTGACGCACCTCCTAAAAGCCAGGTTCCTCACCTGGCTTTTAAGTATCCTCGATTAAACACAAACTCGTCCTGTGCAACGTTGATAGCGTAGCTTACTGCCTAGGTTTACCTAATAGCAATAAAGGGTCTTTCTTCACTGTCAGTTGGATGTAAGCCACTACCAGGAAAGGTACTATTACGTTCCAGCCTGACTATATGGTATGTCAGAAGAGAAGCTTGGATATATGAGCGCGTAGTACTTTTTACCCAACTGCGCGTAACTGTACTTTGGGGTCTAGAGGAAACTAAAACTTGGTTAGAAAATAAAATCCACTCTTGACCCTCAAGGGTCGAGTATGAACTATAATTAGGTCCAGTGGACACATTAATTTATGGGGGTCGAGTGGCCGAGAGTGGACTAAACGAATTGAACCAACTGCCTAATCCACCCTATCCTGATTATTACTATTATTTTAAAGTATTAGAAAAGTAATAATTATTGAGTCTCCCTTTTATAAAGATGCCTACTGGTATTCAGGTACTTGCTGTTAAACTTAGACCCAGACTCCAGGTGTCCAGAAAAGCGAGGACGAGCGTATAATGGAGAGGTGATGTGCAAGATTTGCTAAACCACAGGAGACGAGAGACGCGATGTAGATTGCAACCAATGTCACGTCTCCTTTCTACTCTACTTGTGTGACCAAAGACCAGGTCAATGATCGTCACTAACCCGCATTACTATTGTGTACTGGTGCAAAACTGCTTTAAATTACCTACTTGTCGTAGCTGACTCCTGATTGTAAAGAAACTCTTATAGTTGTATTGCCAACATTACAGTAAACTATTATATATTTACTTGTAAACTCGGATAAAATTACTGGAATAATCTTAACGGTAATATTCAAGTTCGTAATCGTCTTCACAAGGCTAACTACTTATAAATTAAATAAATCACATTCCTATTAAGTAAGTACCACAGCTTTTATATAAGGCTAACTATTTATAAATTAAATAAATCACATTCCTATTAAGTAAGCTTTTATGCAAAAAAATGGATCCTGGATTATATAAAAATAAAAAATAAACTCGTTCTGTTTCCGTTTACGTAAAGTGATATTAAAGTAATTTACGAGAATTCGAATCAATTAATAGGCTAATGAACCATATAAAACAAACAACAATCTACAAAAAATAAAATCTAAAACAAAATGCGATCGCTTATTTACTTATCAATACGACATTCTAAAAAATGCCACTATCTAAAAATTCAAGAAAATTATTTTATTAAAATACTCGTTTTTAACAATATTACACTTTCTTGACAATGTATTGTATTGTTTTTATTTTTATTATAAATACAATAGGGATGTTTCCTGAGTAAAAAAATATGCCTCTATTTAGTCCGCCAGTTCGATTAACGAAAAATATTGGATATATATTTTTGTTTTATCAAATGAATAAAAACTAACGATGATAAAAAGCATCAAAGATCATGAGTGGCTTGTGACGTCACTTCGCCAGTAAAAGTGTACTGACATTGTGACGCCACACGACTTTTCAACGTACTGTATCGTCTTCATTTGTTTTTTACGTGAAAGAAGAAAATATATGTCTCCAATATTTTTTGGAAATCTATCTGACGGACTAATTAGATTTTTGGTTCAACTACTCTATTCATATCAGAAAACGGGCCGAAGATCAATTTTGTCTTTCAAACCGGTATTCCTATAAAACACTGAAGTTAAATAACCATTTGAATCGCAAAATTTTCTCAACCCACTTAACTTCAAATACATCTTTAGCCCACTAAACTGGGGGTTACCATGATTGTCTTAAAGCAGTATGATGAGAAAGGAGGAAGGAAAGAGATGGGGCTAGACATCCTGGGGGCCTAAAGTGGCCGCTTTAGTAGAATCATGATATGACAATAAAATAATATAAATTACGTTTAAGTTCTTAAAATGGTCACAGACACAGTTCATCATCATCATCATCATCATTTCAGCCGAAAGACGTCCACTGCTGGTCATAGGCCTCCCCCAAGTGTCGCTGACCGGTGCCGTGCGACTCGCATCCAGCGGATCCCCGCAACCTTCACCAGGTCATCGCTCCACCTAATGGGAGGCCTTCCAACGCAACGTCTTCTGGTTCGCGGTTGCCACTCCAGAACTTTTCGGCCACATCGGCCATTTGTTCTGCGAGCAATGCCCTACCCTGCCCACTGCCACTTAAGTTTGGCAATTCTTCGGGATACGTCGGTAACTTTGGTTCTCTTGCGGATGTCCTAATTTCTGATTTGATCACGCAAGGTAACTCCGAGCATAGCCCTCTCCATTGCCCTTTGGGTGACTTTAAGCCTTCTGATGAGACCCATTGTGAGCGACCACGTTTCGGTCCCGAATGTAATCACAGACACAGTTAATATTATGAATTTTACGAATTGTAACGATTTTGCTAAAGTGGCCTTTTTAGACCCCCTGTATGGCTCCATCTCTTTCCCACTGTGGGATAAAAATAAAACAATACTGCTTTAACAATTCATGGTAAGCCGTATGTAATAGCTACATTACGTACTGCCACAATTCTGTAAAACTAACTACTGTACGACCTATTTGAACTTGCGTCCGTTTCAATGTTTTGTGTATTCTGTGGCAAAATAAAGTGATTGATACCCGTATCAATCAATTGTGAGTGCAATGCTTTGTTTTGTTATTTAAAAGAACATTAATTCAGAATGAAATACTTAACGATACAATGCAAGAACCCATTCTTGTAAAATAAACTGTTTTACAACAATATTAGTATATCGAATAGCTTAGGTATACGCTACTGTTGAAATGTAAACTGTTCTGGAACTGTGAAGGATAATGCAATTTCTGATCATGTCTTGTAGTAGTTTCCCCATTTTCACTAATACCTAAATGAATGCGTTAATAAAAGGGCTCTGGTGGGATTCCGACGCTTAGTTATATATATACCGATATAATATTACATTCACCGAATAAAATGTTCTAGTACCGACAGTTGACACGTTTCTAGTAAAAAACCAGTATAAGATGGCCCCGTATCTGTAAAAAATCCGTTTTACGGTAGGCCAGCTTAAAGTGTTGTGTAATCAACGTTTAGTCGATTGTATCCGCCTAGAATTTTCTCAGTGTTGGTTTATTATTCCCCGTGTATGTTGTTGGGATCTTAATGAGTGGACTGTATAATTATGTTGTAAGGCTCTTACTTCTTCTCAAAATAGTACGATATTGCAAGACAAACAACTCGCGTGTTCTTTTTATAATTCTTGACACAACAGCAGTGACACACCACAATCAATGTTGCAAGTATATCATATAATAAAATCTGTTGGTGTTGCCAACATATTATGTTTCTTTGAGTGGTACATATAAACATAAATCCTACACGTCGTTTGAAACAAAAACAACTGAGCATTACCAACGTTTTATTATTATAATCACGTCGTGCAATTAAATTCACAAAACAAAGAAAATTCTTAAAGCGTGTGCAATACTTTAACAATAACCGGATAAGCGTATTATCAACAAACTCTTAGTCCAGCTGTTCCTGATACCGGAGGGCTACAATCCTTACTATATTTTTTATTATAAATGCGAAAGTAAGTTTGTTTGTTACTTTTTCACGCCGTTTGTTTTTTTTTGAACCGATCATCCCGGAGTTTTGCATATACGTTGTCAGGTGTACAAACCAGACATATGGTACCTTTCATCCTGAAAAAAGGCGGGTACTGTTCCCGAGGAAAGCAACAATAACGTTATTATGCTCATAGATGGAGCCACGTGTCTTTCGAATCATGTTTGAATTACAAGCAGAGTAGAAAGAGACCTTCAGAGATAAAGTTGAAACCCTATTGAAGAAATTTGACAGATTGTAGTAGCTTGATGAGGTGACGTCTGTAAAAACCGAATTGATTGTCAAATTCTAAATTAACGCAACCGAAGCCGCGGGCGAAAGCAAGTTTTTTTTATATTTTTAAATGTTTTTTTTTTCTTTCAAGGAATATTTAAAAGTGTAATTGATTTGTAAAGATATAAATAAAGGACCGGATAAGTTTATTATCAACAAACTCTTACTTTACGAGACACTGTTCTATAATATATTAATATACAATAAAAATACAAATACGAAATAGTTTATTGTCACAATTAGCATATTCAGTCCAGTTTGGAGCCTCCTTTTAAGCAAACAGCATTAGGAGACTCCGCGCCTCCATATCATTGACGTATACATATACTAACTATGAGTTAAGTTGAGAGAAGTAATGTACTGTGACATTAGGAGTGCACTTATTATTATTTGATGTGGGTGTAGTGTGTTGTGATATTGTGGTGTGTATAGTGTATGATGTGGTGTGTATAGTGTATGGTGTCGTGTGTATAATGTATTGTGTGGTGTGGCGTAGTATGTACTCGTAGTGTGGCAATATGATTCTGTGGATTGTAGAGAGGCATGTGTTTCCGTGTGCTGAGGTGTGTGGTGTAGTGATGAGGGTGGTATGTGGCATGTGGTGCTATAGGTTATGGTAAATTATACGTGATAAGTTTTGGCTACTGAACGTGTTCCAGAAGTTTTTCCTTATAGGTAAGTGGTTGTATCCAGTCTACTATACTTTTTTTGCAGTCTTGGTAATTTTTATTATATGTTGTCATGTCTACTATTCCAAATAAATAAAAAGTAGAAGGTAGACAGTACAATTAAATTTAATTAGTAAAAAAGGGAAGATATAAAATACAGTTACGATAGACAAACACTCCTACCTACGCGCACTCAAGAATCGGTAGTAGGAGGGGAAAGTACTTGCTTTTTATTCGAAGGGGGTAGACCCTTGGGGCACCTGGTCCTGCGTCTCCACCGAACAGGCGTCAGGTCAGTCCTGGCTGTTCCGGTGGCAGGCGATCGCAGAAGCGGAGAGGAGAGGAGTCCCGGGCCAAGCTCCGTTTAGCGGAGCCCCGGGATGGAGTTGCGACTACCGTGAGGTGGAGGGACGCGTCAGAGCGTCGGCGCCCTACCACTTGTCACTCACTGGCACTTGTCCACTTTTAGTGGAATAGACTTCACCGTACTGGTTGCTCGCTACTGAAATCTCGTCGTAAACTGGTTGAAGTACATAAGCGGCTTCTTTTATAGGGCCTTTTATTATAATTCTAGACCTCTTTGTCTCGTTTTA
The DNA here is from genome assembly GCA_950005105.1 of Lycophotia porphyrea. Classification (NCBI taxonomy): domain Eukaryota; kingdom Metazoa; phylum Arthropoda; class Insecta; order Lepidoptera; family Noctuidae; genus Lycophotia; species Lycophotia porphyrea. Next base: position 12,299,680 of record OX465389.1, read on the forward strand.
CGATTATATTTGTTGTAACCAATATTCGTCTGACCTGCCAGGTGTAGTCGGCCAAGACGTTTAAAACCTCACCATCCATGAAAGCGTTATGAATTTTAAAATTAACATTTAGTATTATATTAATCAGTAGACAAACGTTATTCAATATAAAAACTAGATTTAAACTAGCCAAAACGATAAAAATGATTTTTTAGTAATACATTCTAATACGATTTTGATTGATCAGGCCGGTACAAAAAAAACTAAGAGAAAGAATAAATAAGCTTGACAGCTTGACGTTACTTGTCATTAGTAAAAAATATTATGTAACATTTCATAGGTAAGTGCTAAATTTACATTGTTTAAATGAACATAAATGAATGGAATTGGATGAAGATGTATTTGCCGTGATTTATATCCAATTTCTGTTACCACAATTGATATATTTATGATGAAAATGAAACATGAAAGGATTTATGAAAATGAATTGTAAGTACAGTTATTTAAACCATACGCAGATACTATAATGTATAATACACACGTCAATTAATTTTGTTGTACAGTTGAGCAGAGCGCTTAATAAGTTGCCTGCATGCAAATTTAGTATTAGTTTTGGGAATTAGGGCTAAAAAAAGGGCTGGGATGTATTAAGTGGACTACGTACAACCTTGAGACTAGTATCCTTTTAATATTTATAATCGCCACTTATCCAGTCCAAAACTTTCCTATGTATCAAACAGAAATCACAAAATTTGTTTAGAACCGTTGGAATGGTTTCGGAGATTAGCACATACGAACATTCAACATAGTGACACGTGATTTTATATATTAAGATCAGCATCATGAATCAACTTAGATAACGTATAATCTTTAGTGCTGTATATAATAATTATGGTGTGGTTTGCATAATAAAGAGTATGTTATTAGGTTCTAGACAAACTCGTAGACATCTAACTAGTATTCTAAAGGTGACTGTACAGCCTCGTCGAGAAACCCCTAGGCAGGGCGAGCGCGAGCGCTCGTCTGGCTTCGATGGTCCTCGCTTGACCATAAAGTCTCGCACTCACCTGTCTTGGGGTGTCTCGGCAAGAGTGTACAGGCAAGAGCAATGCAATGTATAATATTTAGCAAAAATCGTTTTTTTTCATAAACTCCACTCTAAAATCTAATAATAGTATGGCATTCAAAATACTACGTTCGATACGTCGATCGGTCGTACGATAAGTGGCTGCGTGTATGCATTTCATTGCTTATGAGTCATGACTGACCTTAAAAGTAAAATATTGCCAATAACTTGCAGAATATTACAACGTGACTGAATCGGTAAAATATTGGGAAAATAACAATAAAATCTGAGCAAGATCATGGAAACGTTTTATGTAATGACTGAAACAACAAACAATTTATTTATGAATGTTGCAAACTGATTGTGTTTTGCTCATTTTCAGTAACAATAGGCGAAACCGCAATGAATACCTGAACAAAAAATGTTGGATTTTCAACACTCGCCAGCAAAACCATTCAAAATCGAACACTGTAAAACTATTAGGCATTTATTTACGTACGGTGGGCTGCATCAATTGAGTATCCCAGTTGGGAACGAAGGTGTTTTCAAGAGGGGTACCCACGTCGTGACGCTGACTGTACATGTAAAACTAAAATCATTTACGTACTTCAAAAGTTCCATGGAAACTAAAACACGTGTATATAATATACTGTGAAATAATGCGTCTAAATTTGTGTGAAGCAAATATTTGAAAACGACTGTGTTAATACGTCCACATACATATTATTATATATACAACAATTGATATTTAACGGTAGATAGGTATTCATGGCAGAAAAAACATTTGTTGAATATGTTAATTACACAAGGTGTAAAAGAACCCTTCACGAATCCGTCAACAAAGCATTCTGTACATCAAATTAACTCTTCAATTCCCAGTGTCACTTGCGGGTGACTTAAAGGTATTTTTTCTACCACACAGATATTTAATTTTTGAATTTTACCATGATTGTTGCAAAGCCAATTAGTGACACTATACATGTTTATTGTTCTAGAAACATTATCTATACATCATATTTTAAAATTCATTCATTTGTTTCATGAGTAATTGAAGTTAATCCTAGTTTCTATGATAATGCAAGAGTGCAATGAAACGTGAAGAAAAAAAAACACTACTTACGGTTTAGGCGTTTGTAACGCCTAAACAGTAAGTATTGTTTTTCTTTTCTTATTACATATAATAAATAAAATGAATACATAAAGTATAGTGTAAACATAATTTACAATGAAAATAATTAACATTGCATGGCAAGCCTCTCCAACACGAAATCCTACTTGTGATGTTCCAGTACCTACTGAGATGAGAAGTGCTGGGAATGCATACTCGTATGTCATAAATCGACAGTTATATACTACGGATTGTCACCAACCCGTTAAGTGCACATACACAATTCAAAACCAATTTTCGTGTGAAACAGTGATTGTAACTTCCTGAATTGTTTGTAATTTCATGTAGAATCGATTCCAAAATGCTATGTTTGTATAAACAACATTTGATCAGAACTTTAGGAGGAAATCGCATATAATATTTAATTTGTAATTGTTAGGTAGGTACTTATATGCTCGTGGCTGTTCATATTTTACAATAAAGACTAAGTGTTCAGTTAACTACCTTATTACATTCCTTTTTACATAAATAAATACTGCAATGTTATAAAAAAAAAAAACTGATGCCTTATTTCTACGGAATGTACCTATAGGAATACGTCGTGAGTTATTCAAGGTTTCACTATATACAATGCCCAGTGACACCTGTAGGTGACACCACCCATATAAAAAACGGGGGTTGTTGGATTTTTTTAAATATTTTCTTTTTTTTTATATATATTTTTTTTTATTCTTCAATTTATTCCAACTATTTTCACAAAAAAGGTAGTCACATTTTTTAATAATACAGTCATGGGAAGTGAAGAGTGTAACTCTACGCAAAAATGATTGCAGGTTTTTTTTTTTTTGGGGTGAAGCATTACCTTTTACGGTAGGACTCAAAGTATCGCACTCAAAACGTTGTGCTGATGGATGAACTGAATAGTAAGAATATATCATCATCATAATATAAGTAAAAAATATATCATTAAAACTTTTATTGAAAAAGTTGGGACAAAGAAAAATCCTTGTTTATAAAGAAAAAAATATCTGGTGTGGTCTGTAAAACCTATCCCACTAGGTGCCTAAATCAAAATAAACAAGCATGATCTGACGGGGCAATATAATATGTCATTGTAAAATCTGAGTTCATTAAATTGTGAGATAATAAATAGCAATTGGATACATGGTTGGCAGTTTTGATAACCAAACACCCTGAGAGTTAAGAACAATCAATCAGGAAATGGCGCAACGATAAAAGAAATAAAAACATATACATAATCAGTCTCTTGATGTGTGGTTCCGCACCCAGGCCCGGACACAGGCTGAGAAGAATTAGTGAGGTCTTTCCCACCACACGAGCCTATAATAAATAATATTGTGCTTTTTGTTTCTGAAGCATATCATCTGCAACAAATGCTCCAAGACCTGAGCACTGCAAGCCTTGAGGTTGGACTAACGATGAATCAGTCCATGACTAAAGTCATGAGCATTGACGCTAAATATAGGGTCGAGGTCGATGAGCAGGAAATACACTATGTCAACGAATATATCTACCTAGGCCAGCTAGTTACCTTCAACAAAAGGCAGGACAAAGACATCGAACGTCGAGTCGAAAATGCCTGGAGAAGCTACTGGTCCACGAAGGCGCTTATGAAGGGCGGCCTTACTATTTCACTTAAGCGTAAGCTCGTTGACATGTGTATCCTGCCTATCTTAACCTATGGCGCCCAGACTTGGTCCTTGACGGAGGCTTAGAAGTTCAAACTCAGCCAAAAAGCGATGGAGCGTAGCATTCTGGGCATCAAAATCACCGATCGAATACGCAACACCACAATACGCTCCAAGACAGGCATCGCCGATGTTGGCGATAAGTCTGCGAGGTTAAAATGGGACAGGGCCTGTCACATTTCCAGGATAGGTCAGGACGGATGGGCCAAAATCGCCACACAGTGGGTGCCTGAAGACGGTTGTCGTCACCGAGGCAGGCCCAAGAAACGCTGGTGTGACGATTTGAACTCGTTCCTGACTGATTGGCCAGAGGAGGCAAAACACCGGGAGAGCTGGAAAAGAATGGGGGAGGCCTTTGCCCAGCAGTGGGACAGTATAATCAAAAAAAAATACATTCGAGCCATTGAATGGTATTCACGGAATGCAAAACTAGGAACATTCTTATACCAGAGATTCTTAGATCCTGTATTCTCCGAAGAATTAGGCAGAAGTGTATATATAATGAACCCCCATTTTCACACGTTATGTGCATTGTATATTTCACATGTTATGTTTAAGTTCCAAAAAATAGGGGCGACCCTATTACCTTCAACCGGGTCCAAATCCAGGAGCTGGCTACTGTTAACAAATTTTTGAAAAGTGCTCGACTTGGGAATCGAACCAAAGACCACTTATACTCAGAGTAGCTCTTGCTGTCACTGGACAAACGAAACCATAAAAAAAGTAAAGCAGGAGAAATTTGTAGCCACATAATGTGCCAGGTGTGGTGTGTGTGGTGGTGTGCCACGTATTGTTACACAATATTTGTTTTCACACCCACAAACAATATTTAAACAATGATTACCTATGTGGTAAAGTTTGAGTATTGCCTTAAATAAATATTTATCTTAAATATTTACTAAAGGAGTAACTACCAAGTAAGTATCTTATCATTTCCTTAAATTTATCAATATTTGTATGAATATTGTGTTCAGTATCTATGAGCATGAGACAGAACATCACCCCTGGGGGCCTAAAATGCCCACTTTAACAGAATCATAATCGAACAATATTTGGCCGTTTTTTTTGTTTTTTTTTTTGTTTTTTTTGAAGTTATACTTCTTTAGGCGCGTTATGAAAAAATGATGAGAGTGAAATTTTGAGATGCGCGCGCATCTGTGACACAAAATTATCAGTATGAAGTTAACTAGTCAACATACACCCTGAAGTTAGCTTAGTGTCAGATATTGACAAGCCTAGGTTTTTTATTTTTAATCTACTGCTGGCTGAGATAAGGCGACGGATAATTTTTTTAAAAAGAAGTATAACTTCTAACGCGTGTACATAAGTACACACACACACTTTTTTTTTGGGATGGGAAATCATCAAACGACTCCTCCCGTTTGGGGTGGAGCGGAAGGGAGTGTCAGACTTGTACTGAATAAAACCCATCCATGTTCTTTCCTATCCCGCGGTATCTCATCATCATAATTTTACTCAATAAAATTTCATTTAATGGCATACGGGGAAACTTGTTCCGGTGGTTTTTTTTGTTGTGAGTGGCCATCAGTCTGATACAGTATCTATAACCTCTGGTGTTCTACAGGGCTCAATCCTGAGACCGCTCCTATTTAATATATATATAAATGACATTAGGAAATGCTTCTTAAGTACTAAATTTCTTATGTATGCTGATGATTTGAAAGCTTTTAAAACTATTACTACAATAGAAGACTGTCTAATGTTTCAATATGTGAGTATCTTATGCTAATCTAGTGGCACTTTTTACCTTATCCTAATTTTGTTAACATGCGGATAATGTGGTGGTCTGCAATATTGTTATTACTACATTGTATATTATTGTTATTTGTAAACTTTATATATTGTAGCTGTTTATTGTTCCATAATAAATAAAATAAAATCTCTTTCGAACAGTCCCGCAGCAATATAATTGACATCAAAGTGACAATTCATATTATTAACTGCGTCTGTGACCATTTTAAGAATTTACTATACTATTTTGCGAAAGGTATGCGCATAGTGATTATATTAGAATTGTCTTGGTATGGACATGTAATGAGGAGGGATGAAACGCATGTGACTAAAAGAGTGACGGACATGAATGTTGATGGATGGAGAGGCACATTATTATGTAAGTACCAATAAGTTCATTGTTACTTATAAAAGGATAAGGAACAATAGAGTTGTTTTGTTAGAATAAGTTTATAAACTTTGACACGTTATGATTACATTTTATGGCATGTATCGAATTGTTCTATTGCATTCATCAAGGATATAATTTAATAAAAACTTGGACGATGTGATGTTTTGTTTTTAAATATTTTGGAAACCCGACAAACAATAGCTTAAATGCACTGAATCTATGCAAATATTACCTAATACCTAACAAAAAAGGAGCCATACTAAACAAATGCTGCATAGTTATAGTATTAAGTGGGATTCTACAACTTGACTAACAATCGGTTTTTTCTGATATAAGTACGCAAAAGAATACTGCTAAATAGAGTTTGACAGGTTTAACATCATAAGATAATTAATTCACAGTAGTAAAAAACAACACCCTCTCCAACAAATCAGTACAATTTCACTTTGGGTTACTCCAAATTTTGACCGCCCTTTAAATAATCTGCAGCCGAAGAAAATTAAAACAAAAAAAAAACAGTAGCAAATAGATACCGGCACACTTTTTTTGCTTTTTAAAAAATAAAATTTTCCATCGATAATTGAAATCAAAATTAAAAAAGAAAAACTTACCTGTAAATTATTAAAATTGGAACACTTTTCTCTTTTATTCCGTGAGCGTGAGTAACGTGTACCGTTCGAAACTTGAAATAGTACTGACAGTAACGCCGTAGCAAAGCTATTATAATAATATTTTCATTGTGGTTTTGGTACGACACTATCGATATGATTGACGTTATCTTATATGCTACCTCTACGTCCTTGATGCACCTGATCTTAGGGTTCTTACGGGGGATATTTTTTATCTATGACTAGCTGATGCCCGTGGCTTTGCCCGCGTGGATGTCGGTTGTCGCGACCAAAAGTAATCATGAAATTTTGATCCCGCCAACAAATATCATTATATTTTAACCAATGTATACAAAAACTTGACAAATTATATTTCCTTCCTCGAGAACCACTCTATTAATTGGTGAAAACAGTATGAAAATCGGTGCAGTAGTTTTTAAGTTTATCGCGAACAGGCAGACAGACGTGGCGGAGGACTTTGTTTTATAATATGTAGTGATAGTGGTACTTAAGGACTCTTGGCTAAATAAGAACAGCCGCTCGGGTCAATCCTTTGGTTAAGCCGTGCTTGCCTAGATTAATCCATCTACATACTGAGTTTACTCTGTACCTCGGAAAGCACGTTAAGCCGTTGGTCCCGGCTGTCATTTGTAGATCTTTGACTGTCATTACAGTAGTTAGTGGCCCGAAAGTCTGACAACCATTCTTACCAAGGGGTATCGTTATGCGGTACTAACTAGGTTGTGGAGGGCAGTGAAATGTTCAACAAGTATCAAATTCAAGTAAGTTGTATGTATGTGGTAGTCCATCTTGTGCGAAATGTTTCTAGTTGCCAAATGCAAGTAAAAATTGTTTAGTAATTAGCTTGTTGTACATTAATAATAACGTACAAATGAAATTATCATTAGAATAAATAATTCAGTCAACATCTAAGTAAATCGTGTTTTACTTCATGGTGAAAGACAGTACGTATGAATATAACTTACGAGATCTCCAGTCGAAAAATCACACTCCAAAAGAATAAAATTATTTTATTATATTTCTAGCTTATGCCCGCGGCGTCACCCGCGTAGAGTTCGATAATTATCCCACGGGAACATACTATCGGGATATAAAGTATCCTGTGTTAATCTAGTTTATAAACTATCTATGTTCCAAATTTCATCCAAATCCGATTAGTAGTTTTAGCATGGAAGATAGGACTGCAGGGGTGAATAGAGACAAAACTTTGAAAGGGATTTTTAGGTTGAATTGATATGATATGTTACCAACAAGGTCTCTAAATAATTAAGTGTAACTAAGTAAATAAAATAGAGTACTTTTTGGTAACATATCATATCAATTCAACGTAAAATCCCTTTCAAAGTTTTGTCTCTATTCACCCCTGCAGTCCTATTCACCCCGTTTGACTGTAACAAACATACATACATCTAAACATACAATTTTTCGCGTTTATAGTATTAGTGAGGATGATGTCGCTGACAATTTCCACGAAACAAATTGGACGCCAACAGCAGCGCAAATAAGCTAACCAAGAAAATAATATTCACAGAAAAAAAGACAAGAAAATCTCGTATGTTTTCTTTATGAAGAGTTGATTGCACTAACTGATACTGATACTGTTAGCTTGCGTCATCCCACTGCTGGGCAAAGGCCTCTCCCCATGACTTCCAGTTGTTTCGATCCAGGGCTAATGTAGGCCACTGGTCGTTGGTTTTATCCAGCTCGTGCTGCCATCTTCTACGAGATCTGCCGCGACGCCTTCTGGCTGTGTCAGGGCTCCAGAAAGTGGTTATTTGGGCCCACAGCTCATTGGGCATGCGGCAGACGTGGCCAGTGCACTTATCTCAGATTTAATTATTAAGCAATGAGATCATGAACTTATTTGCTGAATAAATAAAATCGGGTCAGTGATCGCATTTTATATAATTATTACCAAGTAGGTATATAATATAAAGAGTATATTGCTAAAAGATCATGGTCTTTTCTGACGTTCCGTTGGTTACTGTTGAAACTGTAAACCACAAGAGAGTCTAGGCAAATGGGTATCGCTTTTCAAACGTTTTGATTTTTTGTACTATGTATATACATATCGTCGACCTAAGGTTCAATTAGGATAAGGGAAAAATACAATTTTTCAGGAGAAGCCGACAAATTTTTTTTCGGACTAAATCGATCATAACTTTTGTTGTAATTAACGTTTTTCGGATCTGATATTACACATCATCTTATATTGTAGTATTCTGTCTATCTGTTTAACATTTATTTAAATAAATTAGCTATTTAAGAAAATAGACGTTCCTTACACCAATGTATTTTTATAGTAACCCCCCCTTTTACTGACCAAGTATCTTGTAGTTTTAATGGGGAGGTAAATTTAATGTAAGGGACGGGTCCCTTACATTAAATTGACCTCTACGTTGGATCCAATCTAATTATGAAAAAAATTGTAAAGGACTTGTTGAAAAAATATATGAAAAAAAATACAGTGTGTGTTTTTATAGTAACCCCCCCTTTTACTGACCAAGTATCTTGTAGTTTTAATGGAGGAGGTAAATTTAATGAAAGGGACGGGTCCCTTATATTAAATTGACCTCTACGTTGGATCCAATCTATTTATGAAAAAAAAATGTAAAGGACTTGTTGAAAAAATATATGAAAAAAAATACAGTGTAAAGAGATTGTTAAAAGAAAATGAAGTACCTACACAGTTTTGACGTACCTACGTATATCTTAAAAGACATGGCGGAATCCTGTCCTCAAAACCAATTCAGAATTCGTAAGTGTCAAAAAAAAGTCGACAAATATTCATGAGTGTGTATCCAAACGTCCTAGAGTTATATTGATGTTTCTGCGCGCGATAATTTAAATTGTCAATACTGTCTGTGCAGTCTTGCGTTGATCTTTTTGCTGTATTTTCGTTCATGTATTGGATATTTTAACTTGACCCCACGCTATCGTTTATCGGCCTTTCGTTTACGCTCCTAATGTAAATATTCTGCTGAGCTTACTGGACTTGTTTGTTTGGATTCTGACGCTCACGATGCTAAGGTGCCTGAATTGTAGTGTGGCTACTACTACAAATGCGAAGGCATATTGTAACAATATTAAAACCGCAGTTACAAAATACATTAACTGAATGGTTATCTATACAAGAAGTAAGTACCCACATAGTAATTATTTTCATATTTTACCAACTTCACCAGTTATTATAAACAGTTGAGTTCCATAATCCGAAAGAGTAGCACAGTATAACTGTCACGTACTGTACTCAGTACAATATTTCAGTTTTTTCAGCTTGAGCTTCGTGATTTGCAATGCATGTTGTGATGATACTATTACCAATATATATGTACTAACATAAATGTGACCAGTACCCGGTACTTGGTATTTTCATGTTTGGCTCTTCACTAGCCGACGTGACGGTAATTCTATGAAAATGGTGGTAGAACACCGACATGAGAGTGTTCCGTACATTTTCATAGAATTAGATATTCACAGATTCACTGATACCGTTTTGAAATTTCGTGTCGGCTAGTGAAGACACGGCCTTTTATCCATTGATAATAGCATTTCTCCTATTGTTTCGTTTCGGTATGTATAATCATTGCTATTCAAAATGTTTAGGTACATTTTTTTTTGTATCCTATTTACAGTATCTCTCGCTTCTTGTCTGATCATAAACTTAAACTATTAGGAATACGAATATATAAACTTTAATATGACGTACTGCATGTCCATGTACATGAATATTTTTCTGTAGGGCACAGCTCTCTTGAAATTCCGACCATGTCCTTTGGAAATCATTATAAAAAAATATTTGAAAGACATGAAAATGTGTGAGAACCGTGTGTATTTTTTTGTGTGTCGCTTACATGCAATGTTTGTACATTATAATAGTCAATTTCTATTAGTTGGAATAAAACCATTTTATATAATTTAATAGGTTTTTTTTCTTTCGAATTATGGTATTTATTTAATTGTCTTCTAGGCTTATTTACATTATTTACAAACTACATATCTATAATAGTAAAAAAATATGTACAAGTAACCAAAGGGTTACAAGGACGTCAAAAAATTCGTCCACATCGCTGTCAACAGGAAAAGTGCTCAGAAGGCTTGGATCATTGGATCAACCATTACCCCGTTGGATGGCAATGCTGATTCTATGGCCAAAAAATAGACCCGCCCTCTGGTCACGTGAAGAGTCGACCAAATGCTTGGTGATTTCCCGAAACACTAAGTGAGCACTCGAACCCCATGGCCCTAGTGTTTCAACCCAAAACGGCTCAAACATATAACTACGTCCCATACCAAAGGCCTACCCAACTTCCATGCCATTATGGTCATACCATCTGGACTCTTCCCATCGGCGCGTTGGAAACCAGTGGGATCTAAGACAGCTGGCACCCCGGCGGTGGCAAGAGCACGGTGGATGAGATCATTAATGCTAGCGTGCTGCGCAATCCGACCTGCAGTCTGCAAGATAGGCCGAAAATTAAAAACTTTCTTTTATAATAGGGGAACCTAGGAGGGGCAGGGAACTTTTTTCTAAAATTTTGATTTGTGGGGCTATAGCATTAAATTTATTATATAGTCGATTGTCAGTAACGTCAGAGAGGTAAATTTCGCACTTTGAGGGGTTTAGGTCCAGGCCAATAGATTGAAATTGATGTTTGAGGAGTTGTAGATAATCCAAAACGGTGTCAACATCACCTCCTTACGTTCCATCATCTAAATAACACACATCAAATTTTGAATTTAGTTGTTGAATTATGGGATGAATAGTCAAACTGAAAATGACAGGCCCGAGAGGGTCACCTTATTGGCAACCAACTGCAAATTCTGGGTGCCTATAACATTGCCAAATAAAAGCATAAATACTTTTTTGATTTCAGCAACAAAATGTCCCTGTTCACGGAGTTAAAAGCGTTTTTGACGTCAACCTAGAGGATAACCTCACCTTTCTTTGAGTTTTAAGAAAGAGGATAAGGCATGTATGGCGGCCTTACAACCAAACCCCTCTGGAACCAAAACCAAGTTGAAGGGGCTGGAACTTCGGACCTGTGGACGGTGAGTAATGGGCTAGCTCGCCGTCCGTCCGTCTTTTGACGACAGGCCGTGTAGACGGCGCGTTCGAAGAGATGTCAGCAAACAGGGAGGGGCCCGCAAGGGCCGATGCCTGCCAGGGCTGCGGGACATTTCGAAAGAGATACCACGGCCCTGGAACACAAGGGCAAGGAAGGAACATGGATGGGTTTTAGTCAGTACAAGTCTGACACTCTCTTCCGCTCTGCCCGGAGCGGGAGAAGTCATTAATTGATGATTTCCAATCGGTAAAAAAAGGGGCTGGAACTTAGTTGCAAGCGATCCACTTTACAATTTGTAACATATTTTGGCTGCCATATGCCTGTAGGTCCAACCGACGGCAATGGGACGAATGCCGCCGTCTTTCTTGCGCAGAGGACATCGATTTTGCATTGGCACACAGCAAGACGTTGTGAGATAGAAAAGGATGATAATAGTGCAAGCACATACTTGCTTGTGATGTTCTTGTGTTATGAAGTTAGAAGTGTGTGAAAATAAAAGTAACAGGGATAAATATTCATTACTTCTCACGAGCGATAAGGTATTTATTTATTTTCACACGTTACACTATTGATTGATACGTGTGAAATTAAATAAAATACGAGCAAATTGATGTAACGGACACCGAATCTAAATATAATGCAGTTCAAATAGATGTTACGTTGACACTGTTTAAAGTATGACAATGCAAATTGGGGTAAGGGACTACTATGCCAAAACTCGTGCAATGCATTTAATGTATGGGTAATATTAATTTTTTGTGATAACAAAGGCATTGTAAGGCCAGTTTTATTTTGGTTTCTTCAAAAATAAACCATCTAATAGTAATTCGTTGATTGGGAAGACCTTTACCTTATTCAAAGTGGATTGGCGGTAGTAATTACACCATTTCAAGTTGCTATATTGCATAGTTTTTCAGATACATGGTTATTATGGGGCTGTTTCGAAATGTTGATCCAAAAAATCAGTAGGGTAAGGGACATTTTTCTTAAGCTAGAATTTTTTCATATATACCATTCGAAAGAACGAAAAATTGTGAACAAAACTGTATACTCAACTTATTTTAGGTGTTTTGTCCCTTAAGCTTTGGTTTCCTAGGATAGCGGCCGTAATATTGTGGACGCAAAAAGACGGCCGTCTTTACGGTGACGACATGTGGAAAGTTCCACGGCCGTAAGAACACATCAAAGAAAATGGACCATCTTGATTTAGCTTTAATAATTTACTTGGAGGATGAACTATCATCAGAAGAGGAAAATAGTCGTATGGCGGAAGACGATTTATTCAATTGAGTTTTTCTGTACTCTTTACTTTTTATATTATAAATAGCTTCATGGTTAGGTACGAAATCTATTAAAATTTGGTCGTCCTCGCTGCTCCAAGAACTTATTTACCCCAATTGAACCTACGGTCGACGATATTTTATACATACATTTTCTATTAAACAGGATTAATATAGAAGCGTATTTCAGGCCCATACAAGTCTGACTTTTCATAACAAAACATCATGCCTTGTAATCCCCGAACGGTCAGGCTGAGGTGTACTTAACAGTACACCCACAGTTCACCGGGTTTAAGTCTCACGTAATAGGGGCGAGCCTATATTGCTACCGGGCATAAATCCAGTCTCCGTGGCTGCTACTGAGAAATTCTTGATGGAAAAACTCAATAACACTGGTATTCTCTGGACAATGGACATTTTATGGGATCAACAAAAAATTGTTAAAATGCGACTGTACGGTTTACGTACATACCGTCAGGCTGAAAACGCAGCAACCTACTTTTCTTTTACGTATTTAAAACAATGTTTAAAATAATTTTAAGTTAGTTGACAAATTACATACTTATGCGAACACCGCGGATTAGCATCCAACCTACTCTTACTTTGTTGTGATCGGTACTCTAATAAACTTTAAGTGTTACTAAATCTGTGTGTGTTTACGTCAACTCACCTAACTCCAAGAACTTACTTACTTCACCTCTTACTTAAACTGCAAGTGTAAGGTGCCAACTACTACGGGACCAAGTGAATTTCACACCGATCACGGCAGCCATCACCATGTATTTCTTCATGCAGATTAGATACTATTTTTATCATTATCACATGGATGTCATGCTGATACCAGGTCCACTGCAAATGCAGAATAACACGATTTATTTTTACGTTGGGCGATAATTTTTAATTTTTTCTTTCTTACACTGCTTCTAACCAGCCTTTGATCATCTCGCCACCTTTTTCTGGTTGTGGTGGCGCCGTCCATCCTCAGTCACCCGTTTTTTAGGATCATCAAATGACTCCTCCCGCTCTGGGTGGAGCGGAAGGGAGTGCCAGACTTGTACTGACTAAAACCCATCCATGTTCCTTCCTTGCCCTTTGTTTTCCAGGGCCGCGGTATCTCTTTCGAACAGTCCCGCAGCCCCGGCAGGCATCGGCCTTTGCGGCCCCCCCCCCTGATCCTTAGGCACCCTTAAGTGGAGATTTTTATCTTTTATGCATGAAACCTTTTTTGTGGCAGCCTTATGCCTGTGTCACTAATTTCGGGTTTGGAGACACAAAAACACAGTTATCGATTGATTATCTCGATCGAAAATAAGGTTGCAAATATCCGCAGTCATTCCGCCGTGTATTATTCAAACGTCGCGATAAAGTCGTTATGTCAAGTCAAGTACTGGTGAAAACCCGTATAATCACGAATGCTTCACGTGCATATGTTGTGCTGGATCCAGCTGGGTTGTGCCGGGTGCGGCTTCTTGATTTTAACTGTAGCCTGTAATTCTCGAAGGGTTAGGCAGAGGTACCTATTAATAAACACAGATTTGACCAGCTATGTCACATTCCATGTAAGAGGGGGCGAGCCTATTGCCATCAGCCGGGCCCAAATCCAGTCTTCGTGGCTGCTTCTATGATATTTCTGATGGAAAAACCCAACACCCACTTTGCTGGTAATCGAACCCAGGACCACATGCTGAAAGATGCAAGATGAAATAAAAAAGATATCCAGGGCAATTTGGGGAACACTTACCCTAATCTAAGGTCCCAGGACGAGTCACATGCTATTCATTTTAACGATGACTGAAAACATTTTTTTTTATAATTTGTTTAGGGGTTTTTTGAATTTTCAAAGCTACCAAAATCTTATGTCAATCTTGTTAAATGTCACTGTGGAAATATGAAAAACGCTTCGAAAGTGATTATTACTTCGTTCATACTTTAACTTGCATCATCATTTCATCACACCGTTTTGCGAAGTACCTTTTTGTGATCTCGAAGCCGTAAGGCGGCCAGTATTAGGGGATAAGACCAAAAAATGTGGGATTTTTACCTCAATAAAACCTTCGCAGAAGTCACAATTCAGCAAATAAAATGAGACACTGTAACCTCTTAGAAGACGGATTCCTATCCCCCTCAGTGCTACACCTTATAGGGTACCCCCTTTACGGTTTTCTTAGTACCAACGGCTTAGCGTGCTTTCTGAGCCACGGAGGAAACTCGGTATGTAATGAATGGTCACCCATTCACGAACCAAAAAAGGCGAGCACTACTTAATCTTGGAGATCAACCCGTGCGGCTCATGTTATTTAGCCACGAGGGCCTCTCATCCACATCTTTTATCAAACGTGCAATTTCATACAGGTTTTCATCGATACCGTGTGACGAATTAAGGATTCTGCCCACTACACCGTACCATAATATGACGATACTATGAACTTATCAGGTAAAAAAGTATAATTTATATTAAAAAGTATGAGACTGCCCACTAGACCGTTCCGTCACCGACCAATAGCATCGCGTACCATTTACAAAGCGTAACGGTGGTACCGGCAAAATATTATCTTACTTTAATTTCAATACAAAGAATATGATAAAGTTTTAAACGGGTATGATACGCTGTTGAAGCACGGTCAAGGTATGGTATAGTGTAGTGGGTAGACTTCTTTAAGATATTATCATTTTCTAAATATATCATTGGCACGTTTCAAAAGTTATCTGGATCATGCGGACAATCTCTTTGAGTACATACTTATGACGAAGTTAGCTATCTACACGTATCACATGTCAGATTGAGAACATTTCAGATTTCAATTTTCTATGTTACACTTGTAGATAGGCATCGGTGCGTGGGGCAGAAACACTCGCGACTGGCACATCTTCGAAATGTTTTTATAAGGTGTGGTTAGATTTTTGCGGAAAAGGGAGAGGAACTCGGGTTGTAAGAGTGATCCTTCTTATTATAGACCTATATCTGTGCTTCCAGTATTGAGTAAAATCTATGAAAAAATCATGCTGGACCAGATGTTGTATCACTTCAACTCAAATGGGATTCTGCATAGTCAACAGTTTGGTTTCACGAAGGGTAGGTCGACAACGGACGCGGGGGTAAAACTCATCAGTCACATTTTGGAATCCTGGGAGAAATCCCAGGATGCCATTGGCATCTTCTGTGATCTCTCAAAAGCGTTCGACTGCGTCGACCACAACACACTGATCTGTAAATTACACCATTACGGAATTCGTGGACAAGCTGCTGATCTTGTTTTTTCCTATTTATCAAACAGGCAGCAAACAGTAAATGTTAATGGGGCGACGTCCTCCGGGTCTCTATTTAAGATGGGCGTCCCCAAGGTTCAATTCTCGGCCCTTTCCTGTTTTTTGTTTACATTAATGATCTCCCTGATATGATGGCCAAAATATCGGATATAATTCTTTTTGCTGATGACACTTCGCAAATTTTTAAAATAAATAGAAAAGATACGGATGTCTTACATGTGAACGAAAGTCTAACTGTTCTCTCGGAATGGTTCGCAGCATCTTTTACTGAATGCGAACAAAACAGAATGTCAAAAGTTCTCTCTACCAAACGTATCACAACGGGATCTAAATTTAAATCTCGACGGCAAAAAACTTGAGGTTGTAGCGGAAACTGTATTTTTAGGGATTCCTATAGATTCAAAATTGCAGTGGGACAACCCTACAGTTGCCACGCTTCCTTGGGGACCACCCTAAGCCTGTCGACTGAACCTGGGCATCTATTTCGACAAACAGCTGAACTGGGCAAAGCACACCGATTACATCACCACAAGGGCCAGCATAGCCCTATGGCAATGCAAAAGACTGCTCGGAAGAAATTGACAAAATCACCTACTGGCTATATACTACAGTCATCCGACCAATCATCACATACGGCTCTTTAGTTTGGTGGCCCAGGACCAACCTGAGCACTGCCCAGAAAGAACTCGAGAAGCTACAGAGATATGCATGTGTAGCAATCACCGGAAGCATGAGGACATCACCCACTGTCGCTCTACAGGTGATGCTGAGGCTGCCACCTCTACACCTCGTCGTAAGAGAGGAAGCAACCCTAGGGATCTTCAGGCTTGAAGTATCCGGCACCCTAAGTAACGACTCCAGAATAAAACATACACGCATAAAGGATGATGCAATCAAACAACAGCCTATGATGGCATCACCCAATGACAGAACCCTGAAGGCCCACTATTTTCAAAAACACTATAACATTGAGCTCACAGCGGAAATGTGTGACTACTCAGGTCCACACGAGCTAAGGATCTACACGGATGGATCAAAGACTGACGATGGGACAGGAGTCGGAGTTTTCTCCGACGACCTAAACATCAAAATATCCAAACCCCTGGGAATGCTCAACTCTGTGTATCAAGCAGAGTGTGTAGGCATTATCCAAGCGGCACACGCCATAGAAGCCAGGGGAGTTACGGATACCCATATTCGTATACTTTCAGACAGTGCCTCAGTTCTACAATCCTTAAAGAGAAACCAAATCACATCAAAATTAATACTAGAATGTCACAATGCCCTAGAACGTGTTACGGTGCTAAACCGCAACACTGTGACACTGCAATGGATCAAAGGACACAGTGGATCACTCGGAAATGATGCGGCTGATGAGCTTGCCAGAAGGGGATCCAGCACAAAAGCCATCGGACCCGAACCCATTGTGCCCTTTCCGTTTAAGCAGCTAAGGGGCTGGCTAAAGGAACACACTAAACACAAGCGGAAAAATGGTGGACCTCGACACCAGGGTGTAGGCAATCCAAGGAGGCTATGCCATCCCTGGATGCAAAGCTGACCAAGCGCCTTCTGCGCCTGGATAGAGATAGCCTACGACTGGTGGCGGGGACCATCACCGGACACTGCTCACTGAACAAACACTTCCACACCCTAGGAATCACGGATAGCCCTCTGTGCAGAGCGTGCATGGAGGCGGAGGAAACGGTGGCACATGTGCTCCTCGAGTGCACCGGTGTCACCCAGATCCGCGAGGAGACTCTTGGTACACCGAGATCCATCGCGGATGCCCTGAGAAGACCGGGAAGTCTAATCTGCTTCTGGAGGGAGGTGGGCTGGTTGGAGTAGCGGCCACCATGGCTCACGCACAATGGTCCACCTTTAGGGACTAAGTGCGGAAACCAAACCCTTAGAATAGAATTGCAGTGGGGCGCACACATAAGAACTCTTTCGGGTAGGTTAAGCTCAGCTGCATATGCAGTAGGAATAAGGCTGATGTAGCCACGGGTAGGTTAGTATACTATGCTTATTTCCACAGTATTATGTCTTATGGCATTCTGCTGTGGGGATCGGCCGTAGACGTTGACTCCATTTTCATTTTACAAAAGAGGGCAGTCCGCGCGATCTATAAAATGGGTCCTCGCGAGTCCCTCAGAGAAAAAATTAAAGAGATCGATATACTGACTCTGCCTTCACTTTATATCTTAGAATGTATTTTATATGTCCGCAAAAATCGAGGGTTTTTCAAAATTAGAAGCGACTTCCACAATATAAATACACGCAGTAAACATGAAATTGTAATACCTACATTCAGATTAGCAAAAACTAGCAAGTCCTTTCTTATTAACATTATAAGTTGAAAAGTTCAAAAACTACATCAAACGTGTCCTTATTAAAAAACCATATTACAAAATCAAGGACTACGTTGAAGATAAAGAAGTTTGGCTTTAGTACCTTCTGCGCATGTGGCTTCCCTGGTAGCTCATAAACGGCACAAATATGTGGACGTCTCTAACTATTCTCAATCTCATATTTTCCCTTCTTTCTAATCAGACTTCTACAATAGTTTTCATATCATTTGCACATCTTTTGCTCAGAATAGTTACAGCACTGATAACAATATATGTGTCACTTGTTTATTTATAGTATTTTACAATAATTTCTTACCTCTGTATAGATTCTTTTTTACCGACCGTTTGTGAATGTGTGAACACTGTAGAGTTTGTAGATTCCCAGATGCTTGTTAACTTTTTATCTTGTATTACATTTTTTGTGTAATACGCAGTGACTTATTGTCAGGCCTACGGTGTTCCCCCATACTTAAGTACTAATGCTGTAACATGATTATATTGTAACACCAAATGATTTGAAAAGAGTAACCATGGAGTTTCTTGCCGGTTCTTCTCCATAGGAAACAACCAACCGAACCGTGCACCTTTTTGTCGAAGTTTTATAAGTACCCATCTGGGCCTATGTGAAATAAAATATTTTGATTTTGATTTTTTTGAACTCTTTTGCCCAGTTGTGGGACAATACAGGATGATTTATGTTGTAGTAGTTAGTGGGTGAGAACAACGTTGACCGATGATCTGGTGAAGATTGAAGATATCTGATAGATACAGGACGCACAACACCGGTCATAACCAATATCCAGGAGTTGATAACGACTCTATTTTCAGCACAAACCCAGCTAGTTAAATTTTGATTACAGATTCTGAAATAGTTAATTTCCTTTCCTGAATTAAGACTGCAGGTCTGCGTTTATGACATTATTCGTCATGGTATTGCTACCTGCTTTAGAATACAATGGCTTGACACACGACGATGGTAAGAGACCAGACGGCTGGCTATGTATAATGGCTTAGAAGTTAGGTAGAGCTTTGGTGTGGGAAGCAACTTGTGTCGATACGGCGGGCTGTGCTGGGGAACTGCTGTAGGTGCTGTACACTTCAAACGGCGCAAACTCTATAACCTCAGTTATGTGTTCGTGCAGTTTGGAGTTACACCTTGGGACCATGGGGTCCGAGTGCCCCACCTAGTCTTTCGAGACTCTTTCCGTGACCAGAGACAGCTGGTCCATTGTTTGGCCAAAATATCAAATTCCCATCCAACATTGCAATCCTGCCAGCCTTTTTTTTATTACAAAATGGACCTTCTCCTGACCTCGATCACGCCTGATGGGAAACGATGGATGAGGTCTATGATGGAACGAGCGTGCCCAGAAGATGCCTGTTCACTCTTTCTTTGAAGGTAGATGGGTTAAATGTGGGAGGGAACACAGATGACTGGCAGAGAGTTCCACACTTTGGCTGTGCGCATAAAAAACGTGGAGGAGAAGCGCTGAGTACGACTCGTCGGGATGTCAACCAAGTGTGGATGGTACGCAGCGGTACGTCTGCTAGTCCGTTGGTAAAAGGGTAAGGAAATCTTCTTTTTAACCGACTTTCTTCAAAAAGGAAGAGGTTCTCAATTCAGTTGTATTTTTTTTCCATATCTATTTAAAAATAACAGCACTGCAACACTCTTATTGCGATCCATGACACTACTTCTAAAAATACGTCCAGTACGGTTGACTACCGTCGAAGGTAGGTCACCTGAGCGAACCAAAGCTTTGTCGCACGAAATCGCGTCGTGCTGCAGGTTGCTGCAGTTTACTGAGTCAGGACACGATGTCGCAGATTTGTGTGGGAGCCCTTAATTTTTTAGTATTTTACTTAGCTTTTAATTTACTTGTTTCTCAAGGTCAGATAAATGTGCATTAATCGAAATATAAAAGAACTATAGAAGTTTAGAAAAACTCATAAGTGAATCGCTCTGTCGACGAATGTCGAATAACTATTTCAAAATCAAATTAGGTTAATAGAGATTTAGGGAGACCTTAGGGTTTGATGCCGGTAAAATATTAATGTGAGTTTATCTAAATCATTATGGATTAACCTTATTCGTTTTGCTAAAGAAAGTAGACGGAGCACGCGTTGCTGGCTCCTAGATTGATTAATTTTTATTTTTTGTCCATTCACATGAACGAGTTTTTACTTTGATATTTTGTAGCTTGGGTGTTTTCTTTTACAGGTATTCTGAATCCTGAAGACATTTTAAACTGACATGTGAATCAATCAATAAAAAACCGGTCCGGTTGGATTCGCGGACCGAGGGTTTCGTATAATGTTATAGGTATTTTGTTATTGTTGTTAGGTTAGGTTAGAACTGTGACCAATATATGTGACCTAGAAATTGGTCGCAGTAAATGATTTAAATATCTTCCAAGCAAATAATTTGCGTATTGATTATTCTGTGAAATGATAATGATTAATTATGTGAAAAATTTTATATGAAACGAAATTCTAGGAAATGTCTGTCTGCGAAACAAGGGAACACCACCTTATAGGTTTTAATTGCCTTATGAAGTCACAAAATATGCGACATAAACGGTCATATATTTTGATCGCGTTGACTTTTTGAGCTTCCAATGCCCTAAACGGGTAGCAGACCTATAAGTATAATAAATGTTTATGCTTAGAAATCAAAATTAAATTTGATAATCATTTCAGCTCGATTCCTCCACGCGTTCCTGAGAAAAAGGGTCTTACAGATGGACAGACGGACAAAAAAGTTATCCTATAAGGGTTCAATTTTAGCCGACAGGTACGGAACCCAAAAAAACTGTCGACGAAGCGGCGAAATAACAGTGCGGTATTTTATGTAATTTTTTGTATTTTTAACACAAGTAATTGAATAATATTAAGTTTAAGTCTGGTGTAATAGGGGGCGAACCTATATTGGCGAAACGTGGGTGCACTATTAGGTATACCTCTGCCTGTATAAACAAGATGTAACATTAAGTGTGTATAAAAAATCGAATTCGCCTTAGTATCTTTTTGTGTGCGAAATGTTCTTTAGAGAGCAGTCAATCTTCGTAGGCTCATTTTAATAATAGTCTTTATATCTTTGACGGCTTTGCGAGTGATGTCTTAAAATGCTTGCATCCGTTTTAGAACAAGGTCATATTATATAGATAGAGGTACGTTGCAAAACGATACCTCACTTTCAATATATTAATCCATCATATCTCATCTTCAAATAGGTATCTTATCTTTATGTATCTAATGCCCTCTACCTATCTACGTAAATATCTATTTATTTATGTACACACAAAATACTTAACAGGACATTACATTAAGATTGAAGAGCATAAAGGTACTGCTAATTTCATAAGAAATTTCTTCCAGCAGACCTGCGAGAGGAAAGTGGGATTAGAAATGTAGACACAGTGTGTAGAAAAGTCAAAACAGGAAAATTTAAATTAGAACTTAAATGAAAAATATACCTATTTTAAATAAACATACATACAAATATACACATATAAAATAAAAACTAGTACCTATAAATATATATATGTCGGAGGAAGAGGAAACGTAGAGTTGATTGTTGGTTGCATACGATTAATCGATAAGATTGATTGTTAATTTTAAATAACTTGCTAAATCCTAACTTAAATTGATTTGATTTATTACATTTTAATATTGTGTAAAATCTAACTAGTTTATTTAAAAGACACTGCATTGTATTACGTTTAATCCGAGCAGAGGATATAATATCTAGAGTAGGGTCGAAACGCCATCTTGACTTTCTTGACTTTTGTGTGACGGAGCGAGGATTGTTGGGAGAACGCTGGCTGATCGAGGTGGATATAAAGTTGCTTATAAAGTTGAATTGGTTTCGCGAACCTGCTGCTCAAATAATTAAATTGTGTGACAACTACATACTTTGTTTTGTGCTCGCATTTATACCCCAATGACGCCCACTAAACTTCCGAACAATGACGATGAAATCCAGAAGAGTGCTCCTTCTCCGAGCCACGTCGCCAAACGAACTAGTATCTCGGTCTCGTTTATGATTTAGAAGATATTAATAATCATATTCAATCTGGCATTTGACACTGTATTAGCTGTATTATGCTTATCATGAAATAAGGCGGTCATACTAGTGTTACAATAAATAATTCCACATTCGGTTGCTTTTATCTTCAACTAAAAACTTTAAACTCCGGTCAAACTGAGGCGAATCCCGCTTAGTATGTGAAATCCAAAAGTCACGGAACTATTCGCGCCAGTTTGAACACGTAAGTAAGTTGTCACACTCGCCCCGTGGTAATTTCTCCCTACATTTCGAAAGAGATTTCTCCAATTTAGCCCGAGCTTTTAATTTTCAAAATGTCATCTGGCGTCGACGGGTAGGCATTGCTGAGACAAAATTTTAAATCAACGTTCTACAACTTGTTTTGAGGTACATATGAGCTATTACTTGCGGTCTCACGAAAAGATGCAAGATGTACATAAATGCTCAAGATTGTAGACATAACCGTCCTTTGCACCGGTGACCGATAAATTGTGTAGAAATTATTTCACAAACAAAGTATGACACAGGACATGGTCAATAATCAAAAATCTTTATCATTTAGCGCATCTAAGGCAAACGTTCAAATATGTTTTGCCGTAAATGCAGTTTCACAAAATCCGCATTCTGAAGCAGTCATAAGATCATCAAGAGCACTGGTGACAGGTCGGCAGATGATGAAAGTTGGTTCTGTGAGCACATGTTGCATAGTCGCACTCGAGATCCTGATCCGTGTGTAAACGATGAAATGTCCGTCTATGGAGAACCGGAGATTATATTTACTTCGGCCGTTTTGGGTTCAAAGTCTATTTAGACATTTTCAAGATTAGGTATACGGGGTCAAAGTCTCTCAGATGGGGCGATAAAGTTATCAGGGGGCTTAATAAGCTCCCGCCAGAGATTACAACTTACTATGGAGGTTATAAGTTGGCATTGGCTGGATTGCTACTCCCAAGTAAACTTTTGTAATAGAAATAGGTATTTTAAAGACAAGCTTATGCCCGCGGCTTTACCTGCGTGATGTTTGGTTCCGATTGTCGCACGGATTGTACTATAAACTATCTGTGTGACAAATTTCTTTGTCCACTAGTTTTTGCGTGAAAGCGATTAATACATACAAGAACAACGATCCATCCTCACAAACGTTCGCATTTATAATAGTAGCAAGATGAAAACAGCTAAGCTGCACCTACACTCAAATATCGGGAAAAAAGACAGAAAAAATAATCTAAACAATTCCTTAGATGTCTCCAAAAGCATCAATGTCGTAAAAGCAATTTCGAAATATTGTGAAATTATTATTTTACCAGTTTTCCTAGTTGGATTTTTCTTTGCAGAGAATATTTAGCAGTTATTTTTTATTTTCGAAAATTGCTAATGGGTACTACATAGGTGCTCGTGGCTAAATAATAACAGCCGCACAGGTCGATCTTTAGGTTAAGCCGTGCTTGCCTAGCTTGGTCTGTGGATGGGTGACTACCCATTACATACCAAGTTTCCTCCGTGCCTCGAAAAGCACGTTAAGCCGTTGGTCCCGGCTATCATTTGAAGCTCTTTGACAGTCGTTAGGTAGTCAGTGGCCCAAAAAAGTCTGACAACCAGACATACGAAGTATCGCATTACCCAGTACTAACTGGGTTGTGGAGGTCAGATAGGCATTCGCTCCATGTAAAATACTGGTATTCAGCTACATCCGGTTAGACTGGAAGCCGACCCCAACATTCGTTGGGAAAAGGCTAGGCAGGTGATGATGATGCTAATGAGTACTACAAATTCCAATAGAGTAAAAATAGAGCAGACAGTCATCTTACAAAAGTTTGAAGACCTAGACGGGGGGAGAATACTTAAATTACATGTCACAAAAATGTATAAAAGGAGAAATTAATCATGATGAAGATAATCTTGGAAAACGTTAGATTGATAAATTACCTACACAAATAGATGTAGGTTTTCAATAATACTTATATTTTTTTAAACATCTCCCAATGTTGTGGAATTCATTATCTGATCCATTCAATAGGTATTTTCATAACATAACATCACTGCTGTTATCCTCGAAGGATTACCTGGAATTGTACCTAAAAGTACTACATCCACATTTCAACCCCATATAATAGGTGGCCTTTTGGAGGAGCCTTTTTCTATCACCCGGGCACAAATTCAGACTCCGCGGCTGCTACTGAGAAATTCCTGATGGAAGAACCCAATATCACTTTGTTGGATTTGGGAATCGAACCCAGACCATAGACCTAGATCACTAGTCTCTTAAATTCTGTCATCATCTAGAATTTTAGAAAAATATTAGTGATACATTATTGGCAAACTGCAAATTACAATAGGGTAAAAACAATACTTGATAACCTCTTGCTCCTAATAATGTTTGAGCAATAAGTTTTACTTGTGTGGTTCGTTTCGTCGAACTGACGCATACATCTTCGGGCTGCTCCTATCAAACGTCATTAATTTCCGAGGTGGTTGTGTCAGGATAGCTCGCGATATTCAAATTTTCTTACGTTTTTTGTAATTTGCAGTATCAGGTTTTACGTTGATGAAAAATGAGCCGCATATGAATATTCATTAATAGGATTATATGAACTTAGAGGGTTGTATTGATGATTTTCATGATTGTAATTCCGTAACTACATACGTGTTACTAGCGCGACTCATTTTTCATGAACATACAACCTGACAATGACCTGCAAATTGCAAAAAACGTAAGAAAATTTGAATTTTGTGGGCTACCCTGACGCAACCACCAAAACATAGAGTTGTAGAAGGTTCTGTTGGCGCGTGGTCCAAATCAAAACGAACAGTCGTGCAGCCCACATGTAGACCCCCTGAAATTACAGCGTTATTTTTTAACTATGGCACCCTTGGAAAACTAAAGGCACTCTCGGGTACTCTCTCCACACATAACGGTCATACCTTAACTTTTTTGAATTGAAGGTTAGACTGGAAGCCGACGCCAACATATTTGGGGAAAATCGAGGCAGATTAAAAAAAAAAAAATAGTTTATTGGGTAAATAAGTTTAAGTATCAACAAAATTTTATTTTTTTAGTGCCTGTATTAGGTGAGTCCGCTCTTCCGTGGCAAGTTGTGTTATACTCGTACAAAAAGCAAAACGTATAATTTTAATACTAAAATAAAACTACACAAATTAAGATTAAAGTAAGTTAAATCAAATGTGTGCATGAGTGGGTATAAGTATGTGTGTGAGTATATGTGAGTGAGAGAGAGAGAGTGTAGCCTGTAGGTGTGACAAAATGTACATGAATGTGAGTGTGTGTAGTGTGTCAAGGTTTCAGAAATGTTTCAGTATCATTGTAGGTAAGCGTTTGTTTCCATTCCATTATTATTTATTTGCTGTTATAGTAGTTTTTGGGATATATGTAGATATATTTATTGATTTATTGATTTTATTATATAGCGCAGCAGATTGTTGGGCTCTCTATTTTGTTATTCGATTTCTGAATTTCGTTTAGAGTAGTAGCAATACGCTGAGTCTCTGCTTCATGTTTATCGGAGAATAGACCCAGCATCTTTCTAATCTCTTCCTTGAATATCCCTAACTGCTTATCAATGGAGTCCTCCATGTCACCTCGGCCTCTCTTCACACACAAATAGTTTGGGGTGTATGTAGCTCTAACTGGTTAACGTCCGTTTCCGATAGCGACTTGTTCGTTGTTGATGATGACAATAATGCCCCCTATCAATCAACTGTAAAACGATCCCAGTAGCTCAGTAAGCCTAACAATATTATTATCGTAGCTCGTGTCTTTAAGCCCCTTAAGTCTTCAAAGATCACTTCTGGCACGAGCTTTACATAAATAGGTACTTACATTTTTTCATTCTTCAACACTATCGGGTTCAGGATTAACTTCAAGTACCTCCGCAGCGGCATCTATTGCGTTGTTAAATGGAGCGTCATTGACCTCTTTGCGATAAGCTATCTGATTGGTAGTATCTATATTTGAATGAATTTTCGATTTCTCATTCTGATTATCAAAAATGTTACCCCGTGTCTTAGTGATAGATTTTTTTTTTTAGTAAAAACAGCACGTGATGGTCTTCTTACGCAGATTTTCATATAGATGATATGAGAATTGAAGTTGGCACCTATATGACGATGGCCAAAACCTGAAACAACTGATGTTGACTGGCAATATCGTACATCCACGGGTAACAGTCCATATAAAGGGTGTAAAACCACCTTTAACGAAGCTAAGAGGCACTTATTCTTCCTTTTTTTTTGTGAATGGCATCTCTCAGTTCAACCTAGGAGGTGGTCGTCTGCTTAACTGAACTATCCTCTGGGTGCCTTGAATGTCTGCCAGCCAGGGCAAAACACTTACAAACTAAGCGACTACACCCTAAGGGCACCCTCTGAGGGGTACGAGCCTCGGTTTAGGGCGTCGCTGTGGGAGGAGAGCAAGGAAACAGCCTGGATATGAATGGTATCATTATTAAGGGGCTGATTCTGAACTACAGGCTCAGCTACGCAGGCTGGCTCGAGCAAGTGTCGTGGATCGGGATGTCGCGACTGGCCTCGACGGGAGGACGGAAGTACGGATGTTTGCGTCTCTGCCTCTTTGGCGTTCTAGTTTCCCTACTGCTCTCCTGGTGCAGGGTGATAGCTACATCGGGGGTGACGAGGGAATGCCTTGGTCGGCTAATCTTACTAATGCGCGAGGGCTCGTATCGAGCGGCCGATGTGATCAGGGGATTACGGTCCCTTATGGTAGAATCGAAGAAGCGCTTAGAAAGGCGTTGCATAAACTGAAGATAGTGGGCATTCTAAGGTCTATGTGTAGACGGATGTATGTATGCATGTGTGTGTATGTAATGTATGTGTGTATGTGGGTAAAGATGTTTTGTGTATGTAATGTCAATGTTGTGTTAATATTAGGTAGAACTGCCTCGTTGCATTAGGTCCTGTCCGATCGGGCAAACTGTTATTGAGTTTTTCTATCAGATAAATGTCTCAGTAGCAGTCACGGAGTCTTGATTTGTGCCCGGTTGATGGCAATAGGCTCACCCCAATTACACGGGACTTAAACATACATAACTGGAGAAATGCGGATGTACTATTAGGTATACCTCTGCCTAACCCTTCGTGGATTACAGGCATGTTATGTTGTGTTAAAAATATAGAGTTATTAGCTTTATTAGCATGTTATGTTTAATCTAAGGTAGGTACAATGTTCAGTCCTAGAATCACGTTTCGCCAGACATCATTTCCCTTTCAAATTATTATAACTGTGTTTTTTCACTTATAATTTATAGCTTTTAGAGGATGTGGCCAGACAACCGTGAAAATCTTTCACGCTTGAATTTATCACGGCTGAACTATTAAGATTTTTACTTTGTCGTTTATAAAAGTAAATTACTATTACACTGTAGTGGACAATGGGTATTAAGTATTTTCACACTAAGTGTTTCAAATTTTGGTATATAAAATTGTTTTTTCCTTGTGGTTCAAGAAATATCATATCTGCTATGCCAATGTAAAAGTTACCTAGACCAGGGGGGCTAGACATAGTGACATTCTATCAACTAAGTGCATGCACATACTTGAATTATGGCTGTGGAAAAGACGAGGTGTTCTCTTCTTAAATTAACTAAGTAATAGTAGCCTTTCTAGTAGAAAAGTAGAAAAACCGCTGAAAAATACTAGTATTTTCCTAGTATTTTCCCAGCCCATGCATGGCTTCCAGGGCAACTGGTGGCAGCTAAATACCTTTTCATATTCTACGTGTAGTTGCTGCCTACCTGACTTTTAAAACCCAGAAACTGGGGAACATGGTGTCTTTTGATCAAACTGATTTCCGGACTACTGGACTACCTGTTTCCGTACCAACTGTAAGACGTCTACATGTTACAGCCGCGACCAACAGTCACGGTCTCCGAGGTACGGAGGGATATCGGTGTGAAATAAAAGTCACTGATTGACAGGCTGACCTCAGTGAGTGTATACCCGAGCACCTTTGACCGATCCAAGATGCTTCCCACCTATAAAATCGATTATTTTGTTCTCACTACGCTGAAAATATCTCTTCAGCGTAATCTTGAAATCTAGATTACGGGCAGTAGGCAAAACAAAACACAATCTTTCTCGAGACTAATGCTCGTTTTCACTAATAAAATGAATGCCTTTAAAATATGATTGTACTGTTTGTTTCATTTCAACTTTATTCGTACCATAAATACCCATTCACCCATTTTACTCTTACTAACATTATTAATACGAAAGTTTGTGAGGATTGATGGATGGATGAATGTTTGTTACTCTTTCACGCGAAAACTACTGAACGGATTTGGATGAAATTTGGCAGATAGATAGTTTATAACCTGGATTAACATAATAGGTTTTTTTCTATCCCGATAGTTTCTCTGATCCCGTAGGTCAGTTACCGAACGTAACGCGTACGAAGCTGCGGGCATAAGCTAGTGTTTTATAATTCACTATCGATTTTTTTTAAGTAAAACTTCTTTACGCACGCGTGACTTAGGGAGTAGGCTGGTGAATGCGTGACGAGGGCGTTACGGAAAGTGTGCGGGCGATTTGAACGGAAGTTGAGAGAGAGATATAAGTTAGTGTAGATAGAAAGAGAGACGTTTACGAGTTACGTTTTTGAATTTGACAGACGATTGTTTGGCTTTGTTTTTTTACACACACTCACTCTACTTACACGCACACACGCGCACTCGTTTTTATATTTTATTTTTCTGGCCAACCAACAAACGCTTATACTGTTACATCATCATCATCAGCCTATTAATGTTACACACAGGCCTCCTCTCTTTGAGAGGGAATGGGCTATAATCCACCACGCGGGCCTAGTGCGGATTGGTAGATGTCACATGTCTTCGAATTTTTGGTTCTAGGACATGCCGGTTTCCTCACGATGTTTTCCTTCACCGTTTTCGAGAGCAGTGGTGATGAAATAAATTACACAAAGTAATGCGCCTGCCTGGGTTCGAACCCACGACATACTGTTCGTAAGTCGGGGTCGCTACCACTGGGCCACCGCTGCTCTCACTGTTACATGTTAAAATAAAAATTCTTAAAATCAAAGGTTAGTATAACAATTTCTTATAGGCTAGCACCGTATGCCCCATAAAATAATAATTGTTACCAGTTATATCAAAGTAAGTAAAATTTAATCAATGTTAAACACAAACAAAATCGAAATTAAATACCGTTTTGCCACAATTTGGGATTTCTTTCTGGAATGGAAAATTAAGCCCATAGCAGGACTTGTAAAAAACGTCCATGCGGTTTGACCAATCACATTATTTTTCATTCCGGAAAAATTAAATATGTCGATTACTACAATTTTCTCGCGCACTAACCATGTGAAATCCATAGTAGAAATCCAAAATATTAAGGAACATTAAAAGCTTGCGAGTGTTAAGTGTGAGAATGATGTTAACAAGGCTAAAGACAACACAAAATATGAATAAAGAGTGGGAGCTCCCAGCAAGTTGTAGCTGAATAGTACGACGTGGCTCCACAATGTCGATTTCACGCACACTGTTTGAATTTCAGCTACAATCAAATATCCAACAGCGTGCTTTTATAGGTGACGCCTAATGGTAGTGAAAATAGCTTTTCGTTTGCACAGTAAATCATATTATCTACCACCACAAATGCATATCTATCATTGTTATCAATACTATTTTCGCACGAGCCACGGGTTTGTTTTTTAAGATACAGTCGTAATCAGTTTACGTGCTATCAAAAGATGCCAGTCCGTCACTTTGAAATCCATCAAACGTTTTAAAAACGTGTTGTCGAGACACTATAAAAACAACATAAGTAGATAAAAAACCGGCCAAGTGCGAGTCGGACTCGCGCATGAAGGGTTCCATACCATCCTAATACCCCTATTGTTATTATAGCGGCAACAAAAATAGAGATTCTGTGAAAATTTCAACTGTCTACCTATTACGGATTAAGAGATACAGCCTGCTGCCAGACAGACGAACAGCGGAGGCTTAGTAATAGGGTCCCGTTGGTTACGTAAAAAGTAGCATTGTTTGTTATAATAAAGAAAAGCCACCTCATCATGACTTCCTAAGTTACGCTCAAAACGGTGATGTAAAACATCATCAGGAAAGCGACAATATCCTTGAACCACATTGCTCGCATCCCGCTGATTCCTGAGCGTAATCAGGTCATCGTTACACTGTGTGGAGAGGCTAATACCTGTTATAATATTTTGATTGCAAAGAGTGTCCATGGAGTTTCTTGCCCATTCTTCTCCATGGAGATCTACGCTTTGGAATGGGCAACTACAGTACTTTCACAAGTTATTATGCCTTGTGACTGTGACTGTAGCTTAGCCTTATTTGTTTTTCCGACATTAAAAAGTGCCTGTAAGGGTCTAATTGAAATAAATGCTTTTGAGTTTGAGTTTGAGTTAGAACTTTTCAATCACATCAGCCTTCTGTCTTGCAACCGATGTGCCCCGTACACTGCCGCTAAAGTTTGGCAATTCTTCGGCTACATCAGTTACTTCAGTTCTCGTTCAGATCTCCACATTTCTGAATGTCGCAGGGAAACCCCTTTTATTTTATGTTGGGATATCATCAAATGACTTCTCCCGCTCTGGGCAGAGCGGAAGGGAGTGCCAGACTTGTACTGACTATAACCCATCCATGTTCCTTCCTTGCCCTTTGTGTTCCAGGGCCGCGGTATCTCTTTCGAACAGTCCCGCAGCATATGGTGGCCCCCTCATTACCCTTTGGATGCAAATCATGCCTAGTAACCAGAAGAATATAAATAAATGCCTGAATGAAAGCAATCTGTTGGATATGCAGCGACAGTTGGGTTTAGTTGGAATTCTAACAGTGCTGCTGTTACTTAAAACGGGCCATATTTTATGAGATAAGGACCTACAGGTGCAGGACCGAGCTAGCCGGAAGGGCGCGACTATGTTACTGTCGTCGGTGTAGGATATTATAGGATTCAATTTTGAGCTGGCTGGACATAGGCTCAGTTTTGTCTCTTATTCCTTGTGTAGAGAAGTACTTACTGCTTTGATACAATGAAACTGAAAACTTCCGATCACATGCAACTGAGGATAAATTGTAAGGAAACTCAAAGCTTTATGTTGCTAAGCCAGATCTACATCAATAATCACCAAAGTAATGATGTAGCCTCGACTTAACAACATAGAAACAGGTAAATCCTCCCTTTTAAATAAAACAAATCAGTATTATGATAATAAGGTTTCTTGTTTGATTAATACTAGTTTACAATAAGATTACTTTACCATTCTTAACGTATAAGTAATAATTAGGTGTATGTTCACAATGTACAATTATGTATGTAATTTTTTTGTCTTATTCTGAATATAGTCCACCGGGCCGCCGGGCACAAGGGCACTTTAAGATAACGTCCACTGTTAGTTTTTCAAAGAAAGTAATCGAGAAGTATCACACACACACAGTCAAACACTTTACTAGGTTTAAACAATAGCTGCGTTGAGTCTTACGTTAAGTAAAGGTCGGTCAAATTACGGATAAATTGCGGAAGCAGCTCCCGTCACGGATACCTCCAAACAATTATTAAAGGTACAGCCAAACCGAGTGAATCGGACAGCGGACAGTCTGCGTACACCGGCCTACAGACAGATATTTCAGTACATTATCTGTCATTAGTACTGAGTAATACGATACCCCTTGATAAGACTGGTTGTCAGGCTTTTGGCCACTGACTACTTGTAACGACTGTTAAAGATCTACAAATGACAGCCAAGTCCACTATTTGCAGTCGTCTGCTCTCTAGTCCTCTTGATTTGGCCACACGCTTAAAGAGATAAAAAGAAAACATATTTGTCAAGTAAATGCCACAAGTGCACCCAACGAAATATAAAAATAAAATAAAAAAGAGATAATATAGTGTGTCATGGTTGCACCAAATATCTGCCAGTATCCGTATCTGCAGCTGCGTATGCAATATGTTCGTATCAGTTCGACAGATTCTTAAAAAAAAAAAACGTTACGACTGCACTTGTGTATAAACTCAACTTTTTCGAATAAAGGCAAATGCAGTTGTATCGTTAATTATTTTCGTAATATCTACGTTTTAACAAAATTTTTGATGAAAAAAATGTGCTTAGTTTCATGGCATTATTTAGAAATAGCTGTGTCTAAGCTAGAAATTATGACAAGAATTCGTTTGAACGGTTTTACATTATTTTTATATTTATATTCGTCACAAAACCGTTTCATATTTTCAGAGTATTATTTTTGACTGTGTACAAAAATATTCTTTATTTATTAAAATCACTTAGTACCACTTTTATTTTTAAAAGTGATTTTACCAAATAAAATTTTACTTTCTAGAATAAATTAACACATTTTTTTCTTTCATTGATTCGCACATTAGTTATTCAACGTCGACAATTAAGTATGATTTATTGCTTTTTGCACGTTTATTGGAGACTTCTGAGCAAAATATGTGTCTTTCCACGGTAAAATGAGCCTTTTGCTGAATTAGCTTACGTCATTTTTATATTGATTCCTCTACTCAATTTTGTATGTAAGTAATAACAATAATGACCATAGCGACTGCCCATCACAAAGGCCAATTTACCGCGAACTAACACTTAATAAGTACACTAAATTATTTATTATTAATTCATAAGAAGTAAATAAGTGCCTACATAACTAAGTATTTTAGTGTTTTTACATAGATAAAAAATAATTGTGCTGAACAGAATAATCTTGAACGAAACAATAGTGATTTCAGACTTTTCCAATGATTTTTGTGCTGAAGATTATAGCGCTTTACAATGTAACAGTTTTATTTTTTATTTTAATAAACAGATCCTTATAATTATATAATATTTTGTGCATGGGAAAATTACAAATTTACTCCCGGTTTCTAAAAGCCTAATCAAATATTAATTATATAAATTTTGATCGTAAATCTGCTGTTAAACTTTATGTTAAGGTTTTACAGTAAAGGTTCGGTGAAATCGGTACGGACATAGCTCTAATGAATATTGACTAAATTATGTGTCAATGTCCGGTGTTCATAGGCGGTCCGCAGACTGTTCGTAGCGATTTAATAAAATCCAATCAAATCTCTTGACAACAGTATTGAAAAAAGGTTGATTTGACGACACTTTTAGAAACTAGGGGTAAGTCTTACAAAAAAAGAAAATTAAAATATCTATAAAAAAAAAAAATCAATCAGTTTCCATTTGACAATGCTTATGCTTCTTTGAAATACGTACCTAAAATTTCAATGTCATCTTTTCTTATCTTTTTTTTCCTGGGAGATACTCGTTTTTGCCCTGTTCTCCTTGACCGCTAGCAAAAGATGGCTCAAGCTTGCATAGAAGTTACTTATAAAGGTAGGTATAGAAGATTACATTATCATTTTAAATGATGTATCATAAACGACTGTTAGTAGCGCCTCTCAAACGATTATGATTAACTTTAACGCGCCACCAAGTGCGAATAAGGATAATAATTGCTTATCACAATTGCCACTGAGTCAACTAGCTTCATAAACGAGCCACTTAAGTGCTACCGAACGGAAACATTCATAGAACTAAACTATGTGCGCAATTTAAGAGTTAAAATAATTTCTTAAAACTCCCTAAGTACAGTATCTACAAGGATTTCGTGCCAGTTGTACAAAATTTTGTCACACACACACACGCACAATCTCGATTAACATTCTTCAGCAAAATAACTATTTAATTACAATGATCACCACTTTCGCTTGATTAAATTTATATATTTACATTTTTAAACTAAAAAATATTATAATTAACATAGTGACTAGTTTTAAATGTAAATTCGTAATAAAACATGTAAAGTATGAATGATAGTGAACGATAAAGTCTCCCTAAACTCTCTGTAGTAAAATAATATCCCTAAATATAACTGGTATATATATTCACTAGCATATTATATAAAATAAATGTAAATCTACGCAGACTTGATACAGCTATAGAAGTTGACGAAATCAAAAATCCATTAGAATACTTACACATAGACTGAATTCGTTCATATACGGTGAACTTAATAGATGAAAAATATGTTTTTAACGTTATAATATTTACATTATTTAGTAATATACTAAATTATGTATATTTTGACACTGTTACGGGATCGCGTTATGTCACATTTACGGAGAGGAAATATTAGAATAGACTATTGTTTGGTTAAATTTTATTGTGTGCGAAATATTATTATTATTAGTTCTGTGTACATACGTAAAAATCTCGTGTATAGATACAGACTTAATAATATACAATGTGACGTAACGAGGTACCCGTAAGAATCACATAGACGAAACGTAACCACACTTAACACGACTCACCTACCACCGTAACTTTAATATTTTATTTTACAGAATATTTACATCAGTAAGTCGCGTCTGCAATGTTAGTTCTATATCCGTGGATTTAGCACAATTATTTTTATTTAAAATTCAGTTTGGATCGAATTTATTTCACGAGTATATAGGCAACCATTTATGTCAATTATTTTACAAAATCAGACTTAACACATTTTAGAATTAAATATTCAAGGATTCAAATTACGACACCGAAAATATGCTTGAAAAATAAATTCGACCGTTCGCACTTGGAATACATGACAAATCATGAGTCCACAAAACAACAAATCTTAACACGGAACAATACGTCTCTATCGATAAATTAAATAATCGATAAAATATCGCATACACTTTAAAATAGTCTAGTTCGACGATTATAAATCTTAAAAGATCGCCTAGATAGTAACTAGAGCTCACTCATACCGACACGTACGTTCAAGTGGGCAGTAGCGACACAGCACACTATACACAGAAACTCAACTTTGAAAATGGGAAGGCAATGTACATAGATACTGTCCATTCAGAGTAGTGACTCAATTAACATTTTGGTTTCGATAAACGTTCATTTTTCTTGTCAATTTTTATGGTCATCTGTCATTCTAAACCATAAGCCACTTATTGCGTACCGGAGACTAAATCGTTGTTTTTCATGGCATCTCTTTGCCACTACTTCGACTGGCAGTGTGAAGGGTTTGTTTCGTCATCAGTACGCAATAAGAGAAGATTGAGTTTCTGCAGCAGTGTAACTGTAATAGCGAGGTGACGATGTGAGGTATGGGCAGCGACGGCGTGGGCGCGGGCGGCGGGTGTGGGCGCTAGGCGGCGGCGCGGCACGGGCACGAGGCGCGCGCGCGGCGAGCGCACGAGGGGGGCGCGGGGCGGGGGGGCGGCGGCGGCGGGGGCGCCCGGGCCGCGCGCCGTCATACCCCGTCCAGCTGCCGCACGCGCACGTCCTGCGACGCGCACATATCCGGCGCGAACGGTAAGCACGTGAAGTATGCGCACGCCGCACACTCGTACGCCGGCGCCGCGTAGAACAACGCGACCAGCGCGCACAGCATCCCGCCCGCCGATACCATACAGACCCAAACTAACGCAATCTTTCTTCGCCTCTCGTAAGGCCCGAAGGTTATGAACGGCAGCAGCGCGTACGCGAGCAAGAATCCGAACACGAAACCGAAGACGTGCGCAAAGTTATCGATCCAGGGTAGAAGACCCAGGAGGAACAGCGCGAAGGCGATACCGACTAGTTTTAAGAGTGCCCTCTTCGGATGCCTTAGGAGAGGCCACGCGCCTATCACTTCTACTATTAGACACGCTAGAAGACCGAAATGTGATCCAGCTGGCCCAACCTGGAACATGAGACAGCATGTTAAACACACTTTGCAGCACACACACAGCACAGCACTTTTTTCTTAAGAACTCAAAGAGAAGTACTGAAGAGAAGACTGACCAAAAGCCAAACAACATGAACAAACGATAAGTTGACTTACCTCCGCCCTATAAGGTTCAAATATGGCTGAAGCCATATTCCCGGCGACCCCACTTCCTAAATATATGACAGCTATTCTAACTGGCCCGGCCATTTTCTCCAGGTCCCTCATGAAGAGCCACTGCAGCGCTAGCGTGGCAGCCAGGTGCAGTAGACCGGCGTGGACGAATAAAGATGTCCATGCACGGTACAGCTGGTCTGGTCGACGTCGACGCATGAAAGGTAGCATGCCGCAGACGTCGTCGAGACAAGACACCTAGAATTAAATGCAGATATTAGGCAGGTGAAGTTGAGTTGAAAGCGTTTCGAACACGAATTTTAGGGAAAGTTGTTTCAAAGTTTCCTGAATTGTTTTTTCCTGATTGTTGTCTACTTTATGTCATAAAGTAGACAACAATCTATGAAGACTTTAAGATAGCATGTGACCTACCTAACCCACGTGGAATCTTATTGAACAGTAAGGTAACCTTGAACAAACTAAATTCAGCCATGTCGGTTCGATTTTTTTTTAAAACGACTACGTCGATGCCCAGCTTCTTGTTTCTTGTCAGTACCTATAGATTGCGTAAAGACGAAAACATAAGGTGGATGTTTGAGACGTGGCAAATTGTCCTCACTTTTTGAGTAATTGCTTGCTGCATGCGCAGATTTTGGATATAGCCATAATGAAACGTAAATTCTCAGGTCTTATTTGTGATTCCAAAAAAAAAATATAATTTGTGTTGGAGAATGCATTTACATTGCAGAAGACTGCATCAATTAGAGACGCGTCATATGTGATCAGCATTGAAATAACGACGAAGAACAAGAAGAAGAGACCAATGAATACTTACCTGTGAACATAATGATGCTTCTTCATGGAAATAACCCTTGACGAAGTCACAGTGTTCTCTAGTTGTGATCACGCATTGACCATGGACTCCTATGCAGCAGGGATGGCCTATGACCTCGCAGGCCATGTGTTCCGCTGCATGACCAGCCCGGCCAGCGGCCGCAGATCCGTCTAGAACTGATTTGCGGCAGATCGGCCATTTAGTGATGTCATCTGGCCATTCGTGCGGCGCTATCGAACGCGGTGCTTCGCAGAACCTGCAAGAAATAATAAGGGTAATTAGACATTCACATTATATAATACGTACCTGTTTCTTAATTTAGATATGAGTATGAGGTAATGAGTAGAAAGTTCCACATCCTCCACTGAAAAGGGAGGAGCCTCCAACCAGACTAGCCCATTCAGTACCCAGAACCCAGCATATGAGTCGAACAATAATTTGTTTGTTCGCACAATCCGTATCCGTAGCTATGGACTCGCTAGTCGGGTTCTGGGCATGAATACAAGTCACCTATAGTTCATTATAACGACGACTTGGATTCGGGTTGTGGGCACGCGAACGAAATTCACGAAGTTTTCGCGAAGTACTGGGCAGTGAATGGGCTAGTGTTGTGACTGGTGGGCTGCTACCCGACGGTTCTTGAAGAGTTTTTGTAAATAATATATATTAGAAAGAAAGAAAGATAAAATATTTATTTGTCGCAGAGACATGACGTGCATACAAAATTAAGAAAAATAAAACAGTAAACAAACATCACATAGTAAAACATTTCGAGTTTGACAGAACTGAACAAAAACAACAAAAAATAAAATTAAAATTAAAACTTCACAGCTTGCACGTCGTGAGTGCGACAAACAGGTTACCACTCAGCATGATGCTGTGCTATGGGGGGCCCAGAGCACAGCGCTGGTTCAGTGGTCACCCGTGAAGAAACGTGCGAAAGCCAAGCCAATTAAAATTTAGGATCTTCGTGACATCAGGTATGGTGCGAATATGTCATAATAGATGCTGCTACATGATACTAAGCAGAAATTTTCTCATCTAGAATATGAAGTTTTAAGAGTACGTATATCGTTGAATGAACAGTCTTCTCATAAAATAGAAAAAAATATAGAACAAATTTATTAGTTAGCATACTAAGCTTCGTATTAAAAAAAGGGTTAATATTTTTTGTATCTTAGCATTCCTACGCGTGTTTTACAAGAACCAACCATGGTAAATTACCAGCATTAGTAGTGTTAAAGGGACTATGCGTTACCCTAAGTATTAATGTAAAAATGGATGGTTACTTACTTGGGATCTAATCCGCAAACAGACCCTGATATCCGACCTCCAGGCCCCGACTCTCCCGAAGACCATTTCTTCCACGTTGAAATGGTGGTCTGAAAGGTAGCCAAAACAAAGTTCACGGTTGACAAGCTTATGCTTCGCCCATGACTAGGGGTGACCCACGGAGCGAGAAGCGTTTTGAAGACTTAATTTAATTATCACTAAAAACACTAACATGCACAGTTCGTTTCAAATCCGATAAATAAACCATAGAACATAATATCCACACTTTGTAATAAACTAATGGTATAAAGATAGTGATAGAACTGAGCATTCTCTCGTATGAGAACAATGCCTTGTGGCATTAAGTCCGCCTATTTACCACTCTTGTACACGAAGTTTAAATAAATAAATAAATAAAAAGAATTCGTCGTTTTTCAATGAATAAAGAAGCCCATTAGCTTTGCTTGACATTACATTTGATGGAATGCTTATTACAAGTGAATGTCCAAGCTACTCAACGCCTCTAAGCTGCATTCTACTTGACTTGAAACCGACTCTGACATAGTAATTAGATAAATTATTTTATGCACCCCTGACCATAAGCCGATTTTGTCAAATATTGCTCATTTTAATACAATTCGTACCTAAGTTCCGGTTTTTTTTAAATAATCAACCAACTCCGAAAATCCGGAGGATTGTCCATATTAATATATATATTTCGGATCAATAACCCCAATTCAATCTACCTACTCCGATCTATAGTCATTAAACAGACCAAGTGTGTCAAAGTTTATTAAAAGCAGCTGAGGCTCTCAGAAATAGTTTGCCAAGGAATAACTCTGGACGATATATATATTATATTTTCTTATATTATTATATTTTCTTCAGCAGGAACATAATTATTTACTGGCCTATATTTGGTTGTGTGGGGCAGGTAACGATCATCTTAACCTATCAGAGCTATCGAGATATACGCAAAAACTTACCTTTGATATTAATCCTCTTATCTATACGTAAGCGTGCGCAAAAATAGAATATTTATACATGGAGAATAATAATGAAAGAATGCGCTCTTATTACGTTCACGAAACACAGAATTTTATGAGCGTATCTGACAATTGTAGAATGTAGAGGGTACAAAAAGCATTGCTTTTGATCGAAATTTAACTGCAAATGCACTGCAGCTAAACTTCTTAATTTACTAGAATAATGTCCGTTTTCACTAAGACTGCACTACATCCAAATAACATAACATCACGCCTGTAATCCCCGAAGGGTTAGGCGGGTGTACCTAATAGTATACCCACATTTCGCCAATTATGTTTAAGGCCCGTGTGATAGGGGGGCGAGCCATCAACATCATTACATATAAATTAAATGCAAACATAATATTTCAGTAACCACATTTACCACAACCACAGATTTACCAATTCATTAAGCGTTGACAACTCTTGCGGATGGTCTACCAACAGAGTATTGAGATTATTGACAGATAGATTGACAATAGAGGTTTCTCCCGGACGACGTAATACACACCGAACAATCAGCCTTAGAGGACTGCACACATCCAGAATCGTCATTTCGTATGCAACACGCTGTGTCCCGTTCTCTTCGTGCTGAAGCTGCTATTGCCCGCGCTATTCTCGCGTCTCTTCGCATACACGGAGCGAACTTTGCCCCCAAGTGGATTAGGTCAGCCGCGCGAGGACCCAGCCAAAATGACGCTGGCTCCTCCCATTCAACCTGGAAATTAAATGGGAAATGTTAGACAAAAGTACAATATTATACAGGGATTAGAAATTAGCTTGGGACAGAAACAAAGAACGCACAGTTAGGTATACAGGGTGTAAACAGACTCTTCACGATTTCGTCAACCAAGCATTATGTACATTAAACTAAGTTAACTTTATGCAAAAATTAGTGCTGGGAGACGACTTCCTTTTTTGGCCTAAAAAATCACGTTTATGGACACAATGTAACGCACTCAAGACATTGTGCTGATGGATGGATTGAATAGTAACCCCGGGTTCTGGGGGTGTTTAAAGTAAAAATTTTACATTAAAGATAGGTATTAAAAAAAAAAAGTTGGAACTTTGACCCCAATATCTCCGTAACTAGAAGGTTCCCAGGTATAGTCTAGAACAAAAAAAAAGACCACAATGACGGGGAAAACAAGTGCCTTTCGGCTTCGTTAAGAGTTTGTTTACACCCTCTAGATTGTCTCACAAAAATTGTCTGATCCTCCACTCCGCCTGTATTTTAAATGAGGTTAACGATTTATGCGAAAGCCTAATTAATAGTGGGTGGTTTGTGTTTGTATTGTAATAAATAAACAAAATTCCTAAAATTATTAGAGAGTTTTTTTTATTTGTAGCTTGGAAACAATAGTTCATTATTTACAACTCCTTACAGGCTTTACAAATATTTATCTACAAGACCTAAAATTTGGTAACTATCTTAAAACTAATACCTCAAATGAAACTACGAAGTACCTGTATAATACAGGGTGTTTACGGACTCTTCACGAAGCCGTCAACCAAGCATTCTGTACATCAAACTAAGTAACTCTACGCAAAAATTATTGCTGGCATACGACTTTTTTTCTAGGTGATAAATCACGTTTAATATTAAAAACAAGTATTTAAAAAAAAAAAACTTGTGAAAAAGTCGGAACTTTGACCCCCAATATCTCCGTAACTAGAAGGTTCCCAGGTATGGTCTAGAACAAAAAAAAATATAGCAATAACGGGGAGAACAAGTGACTTCCGGCTTCGTTAAGGGTACAATATTTTACACCCTTCAAAACGAGACATCAAGAGAGTTGCGGGCATGATAAATAGGTACGCACATGTCTTTGTTGACGCCCTAAAATATATTAATAAAAGTCGGCTAGACTAAAGAGATATCAAAACTTCAGTTTTTATGTTAACATTTCAGGAAAAATAGTAAGATCAGACAATATCGCGTACAAAATGGTTACTGTATGTTTCTCCTCAGAACAAACTAAAAGTACAATCAACGAAATTACATGTGACGGACCTTTTGCGGTCACTCGTCGCTAAAAGATAGCATCATGAAAGACTGCACTAAGCAGCAAAAAACAGACAAAAGGCTCGGCTCACAAAGACAGTGTGACCTACATTTGGTGCCCGCTCACTAATACCCTTACTTTGTGACTTGTGACGCTTTCCCTTGCGTCACAATGAATACGTACAGCCGTTGTGGTTGCTACTTGCTAATTGTTAATTTCATATCGAGTTCGTGTTGTAAATATGTTTCTTGGTTATTTGTGGGGTGGTTACATTGCGAGTCTTTTTCTAAGTGTTTTTTTACATCATCATCATCAGCCTATAACGTTCCCATTGCTGGGACACAGGCCTCCTCTCTATGGGATTGGGCTATAATCCACCACGCGGGCCTAGTGCGGATAGGTAGATGTCACATATCTTCGAATTTTTGGTTCTAGTACATGCCGGTTTCCTCACGATGTTTTCCTTCACCGTTTTTGAGAGCAGTGGTGATGAAATAAATTATACAAAGTAATGCGCCTGGAGTAGGAGATGGCGGGACGAACTGGATGTCTTCCTTGAGAATTGGAAAGAAGTAGCACAGAATCGCGACCGTTGGAAGGAATGGAGGGAGGCCTTTGCCCAGCAGTGGGACAATATGGGCTAGCTATAATAATAATAATAATAATAATGCGCCTGCCTGGGTTCGAACCCACGACTTACTGTTCGTAAGTCGGAGTCGCTACCACTGGGCCACCGCTGCTCTCCGTTTTTTTTACATTGGTAGGTTGAAATATATTGTAAAACCGATACAAGAGTACTTATTCTTGGTGTCGTAATGTTGCATGTATGTTTATATTATATTTTCTATATAAAAAAAAATGTAAGTACGAGTCTGGTAGCATGCTTAACTTATTAAAAGAAAAGCCCCTGAACCCTTTCCAATAAACCATAATAATTTAGCAAAGGTAGAGCAAATTGCCTAAAAATATCTCCTTAAATAAATGCTTAAAACCAAAAGGTGAGCCAATAAATCATCAAAGTAAGTAAATATTATGGATTTTTCAGTTTAT
Source organism: Lycophotia porphyrea (assembly GCA_950005105.1). Taxonomy (NCBI): domain Eukaryota; kingdom Metazoa; phylum Arthropoda; class Insecta; order Lepidoptera; family Noctuidae; genus Lycophotia; species Lycophotia porphyrea. The sequence goes on from OX465389.1 coordinate 12,342,367, forward strand.
TCTCAGGTCTTAAATCTGTGGAAGCGGGTTTTGTCTAAAAGCTTTACCTTGTTAAACTAAGTCTTAGTCAAATAAATGGAATGTCGGGGATAAAGAGTCACACGTCTAAAACGGATAAACATATTTGTATAGCCTACTTTTACGCAGTTATTTTCTTTTTCAAGAATTTTCGATTTCAGGGAGGAATTCAACTACTGAGATTATATCCTGATTTAAACTCTTAAAGTGAGTACTTTTCGTGATAGCGATTCGTGATTAGTTACAGATAGTTTTTTTTTTGGGAAAGCTTGATCAAATGACTGTCAGTAAACCTAATGCACCTGTTGTTTATTTATATTTAGAACCACGTAAGGATACTACTAATTTCGTGGATCTCTAATTTCCATTAATTAGTTAAGCTTAAAAAAAAATCATTTTTTAAACCCATCGCAAACTCAATCTTAAAACCATAAAGACTGAATAACTTTTCACATGACGTGTGAACTCTTAAATCACTTGGGACCATCATAATCCCGTAAAGGGCATAAACATTTCACGATTTTGAACGGAGTCCCCAAAAAAAGGTTTTATATGCGACGCCACATAAAATTACCTATTCAAGTGTAAATAAAGTAGGCAATCAATATGCAATGTGTTGGAAACTGTGAATGATCAGTCTTATCATGGTAAAAAATGTAAGAGACGGCTGATATTTTATATTTTTTGGAATCTTAGAAAATGAGCACTAGTATACAAGAATAAGGAGTAGCCTACTTATTTATTTGTATACACATGAATTCATCGCTTGGATGATTATGTTTCGAGTTCTTCAATCGAAAAAGTTCAATAACATTCTTGATTCTTGAAAAGATAAGCCCAACGCTTATCTTTTCAATACTTTATGTATGGGAGACGTGTATGGAATGCATGTATATTTTTCCAACTTTTCGAAACCAAGATTTATTAAAAAAAATATGGTAACTTGTGTGTAATAGGGTCACTTAAAATAGCACCTATACCTATATTATGTAAGTAATTGACACTCTGGAAGCCATAGCTCCTAAAGCATAATTTATAACACAAAAAAACTTTGGACCCACCTGTTGTAAACTCAAACTCTTCACCAGGACCTGTCCTGAATGCGTATGCCTGCCGAACCCGACAGGTCCAAACCCGTAGCAGAGGAGCGACAGTAGCAATACCAAGGTCTGCACTGTGCTCACCCACCACGTGAAGTAAGGGCGGTAGTCCGTCAACTCGTCGAGCTGCCGAACCACCTCCTCGTTATGCGCTACCGACTTGCGGAGCGAACGTCTGGAATGTATGTAAGAACGTTAGTCTTTTATTATGGAAGCAGAGGATGAGGTCAATGTGATCGGATTGTTGTCTTTTCGAATGAGAAAGATGCATATGGTTATAAATCGTAATTGCGTACCCCTTTTGCGGTGCACTTAACTGGCAGATTAGACTAAGTAATAATTATAACGATCACATTGTTGAAAACCAGATAATATTAGCATAAAATACAAGAACATCTGGCAAAAAAAAAAACAAATTCTTAAAATGAGTATTTCAACCCCAACTCACTGCAAAAACAATTGCGAATGCTTAAAAAAGTCTGCGAAAAAAATTGGCATAATGCATTTAGCATAAATTACAAACGCCGCCGTGCCGTATCCACGAAGTAAGTATTAATTCAAAAAGCCATTACAGCAAGTTTTAAGTGTGACTTGGCGTAAACACCGTGATATATTCGAGGCTCAGGTGAATTATGAGCAAAAGTGAAGTCGTACAGTTACAGCAGATATTATTTTTTAATCTTTCTTTGTTACTTTTAAGTAAGATTTGTTAGAATGTTCCTAGTTTGTTAATTGAGAGAAGTTGTGTAGATGATATTTTCAACTTTAGTGGAACTGTTCAATTATACCCTGATTATGTTGGATTTGAAAATAAATGCCAGCACTGTACCTAAAGGGTGTAAATAGACTCTTAACCAAGCCGAAAGGCACTTGTTCTCCCCGCCATCGCCATTGCGATCATTTTTTTGTTCTAGACCATACCTGGGAACCTTTTAGTTACAGAGATATTGGGGGTCAAAGTCACAAGTTTTTTTTTAAATACACGCGTTTAATGTAAGGTTTTTACTTTAAACACCTCCACGACCCCCTTGCTATTCAATCCATCCATCAGCATAATGTTTTGTAAAACGTGATTTTTCAGCCCAAAAATAGTCGTTTCCCAGCACTAATTTTTGCAATTGCAAATACTTGGTTGACGGTTTCGTGAAGAGTCTGTTTACACCCTGTATACTAACGATTTTGTAAAAAAATTGTTTGTAAGTTTGTATGTAGGGGGCAATTTTCGAAACCAGTAAAGTGATATTTTAGATTTCACTAACACTAGGCGACACCTCAATATATTTAACAGAAGCGTATTTTTTTTTTAGTCCAGCATTTCAAATTAAATCTAAGCATGATGCTACAAGCATCCACTAACTTGCCCCTATCTGTTGCAGGCCTACCAGAATTAATCGATCGTTATCAATTCATTTTCTTTTGATAATATTATAGAGCCATTACTAGGAACAGAGTTTATTACCCATAAATACTTTTCGGGGTTAGCTTAAGTTATCAGGCGGTTATAGCATTTCTAGAAAATGAACACAATGTTGGTGTTGATATTACAAACTTCACGTTTGTAAAATCAACACTAACATTGCAAACACGGGTGGAAACTTATGGTTCTTTGGAGAACTGTACAGGTGCCTACGTGTTTCCCCTGCCTTCTGCCTTCCTGGTACCCTGTTACCGTCTAATAGTAGAGACTATAAATAGTATCTAGGGTGGTGTTAGGAAAGCTTTTACCATTTGGCGGGTCTAACTTTCAGAAATATACCAGTTTCAATATGTCAGCAAATAACTAAAGGTTTGCTGATATGCAAATGCTGGTTTCATTTTCAGGATGTTCTATTTTCATAGTTTAACCGTAGATGCAATCGAAGAGCTCGTGACTCAATAATAACAGCCATTCGGGTCGATCCTTTGGTTAAGCCGTGCTGGCCTAGGTTGGTCTGTGGAAGGGTGACCACCCTTACATACCGAGTTTCCTCCGTGCCTCGGAAAGCACATTAAGCCGTTGGTCCTGGCAGTAATCTGTAGATCTTTGACAGTGGTTACAGGTAGTCGGCAGTGGCCCAAAAAGTCAGACAACCAGTCTTACCAAGGGGTATCGCATTACCCAGTACTAACTGAGTTGTGGAGGTCAGATAGGCAGTCACTCCACGTAAAATACTGGTATTCAGCTGCATCCGGTTAGACTGGAAGCCGACCCCAACATAGTTGGGAAGAGGCAAAGCAGATGATGAACAGTAGATTTAATCATACAGCATTGATTTTATGCTGTCCCTGTTTATCCCTCCCTCTTCGGAGACAAAAGGGTCATTTGATTGATAGAACACCTCATACAAAATCCCAATACAAAAATATTCTTCAAAAATCGTCGTTACAACCGAAGCAATTCCTATAAAGAACACCATTACCACTATTTTAACCAAGTAAATATTTAATAGGTAGGTACTTTGGTGACGTCAACACTGCCCTATTATATTGAAATAGTAAATAAACAAAATAAAGTGGGTCAAAGGCAGCTCTCAAGGACACATTTAATAAATTTCTCCTCGAGTCCTAAGTTCATGTAATGCTCTTTGACAGGTATGTTCACTAAATGCTGGGGAATTACGGAGCTTTAAACGACTGTATCGCGATTCCGGAATGTTTAGCTTTCGAGACACAGATCAAATTAATGTTTGAAATAATCTTTTGTTTATATGGCGATTTTAGCGTTGCTGTTCTTAAGAAAAAAAGCAGCTGGCCATATAAATGAATTACAAAAACCTTTGTTCATGTTTTTTCTGCCTCCTGAGCACATTTTTGCACGCCGTTTGGGTGTAGGTGCCGCCTAGTACTGCCACTATTTGAGTGGATAGACTTTAGATGTCAGAAAAGAATATTTCAGCAATATCCGGACGTATATTCACTGAGCACAGTATGAGGTTAACAAAGTAAAAACATAAAGAACGCGCCTCTTTAATAATTATGCGATGGGTCGATACCGGTTGTCGACCGCGTGGAAATAATTCTCTGAGCAGTGCCATCCTGGCGCTTTGTTTTCCCCGCCGTTTTCAAGCAAAAAGGCTTTAAAAACAAAGCGTTTTCTAACTTTTTCGGTATGTATTAAAAGTTATTTTTGCGATTCGTTTGGTTTTGAAGGGGACTTTCGTGTTGGAACATGGAAAACGGTTAATTTTGAAATGTTTAGAGTCAGTCCGTTTTTTGTAAGAATTACGGTTGTAGCCACTATACCTGCTAGAGTGATTGAAAAAGATAAAGCTTTTATTGATACCTTCCTGAAACTATTATTATTCTTTCGACTCTGTGGGTGTAATACACCCCATTACAGAGATGTTATGTTATGTTAATTACTGACTATACGTAGTCGGTACCTACCAAAAATCTGAATTTATAACGTCAGAATATTAGCGTCTTGTTGTCATGTAAGATATCTGGCCCAACGAACCAACGACTTACAATATACCAAATCCTCATAATTTACAACATTTGGTTAAAGAAATCCGTTGATTTAGGCTGGAAGGATCAGCACTAAATTAACTGGATCCCTCCGTAGCAACCTAAGGATTGTCCTCAATTTGCCAGCATGGTTGGCTGAACTAGCTATCTGTGCATTACATAAATCTTCGTTACTTTCAGCCTAATCCCAGACTCGTGTTATAAAATGTTCTACCAAAAGATGGCCGACAGTTATTTTGACGCAGACCTTCGGGAAACATCGGGAATTGTCGGTATGGTTTGATATTAAAACTGGTTCGCCCAAACGACTTAATTATTATTCCACCTAGGACGTCCATTGACCCTGTCCCTAAAATAGTTAATGGACTGAATAAATGTCCAAGTGCTGAACTTTTTCGTTTATTCCAGAGTCTGGCTACAAGTATCAGTGTGTAACTCGGGTTGTGGAGGTCGAATACGCTGCTACTCTACGCAAAATACTGGTATTTAGCTGCACCTTGACTGGAAGCCAACCCATGAATAGTTGATTAAGATAGCTCTGTTCTTTTCTGATTAATTTCGTCCTGGGGCCCAAGACAACTGAAACCGGGACCAATAACGCACATCCCGAACTACCTTATGTTGGAGTTTTCCGCGATGGGCTCTAGAATCAATGTATTATACTCGTATTTAACTGCACCTAGACTAGAAGCCGAATCGCGTTTCGCTAATGTTTGGGAGCAGAAGACGCTGATATATTAAGTCCTTACCTAAAGAATCTACCGACAACGCCCATGCCGAACTGCCTCCTGTTGGAGTTGTCTGCGAGGGGCTCCAGCATCGGTGTGTGGATGCGCGCTCCCCCCGCCCCCCACGACACACTCCGCTCTGGTCTCCGGTACTCCACGCTGTTTGAACCGATTGGGGATCTCGCCCTGGAATCAGAAAAAGACAATTGTAAAGGGAGACATGTAATACGGCATTTGGTATTGAAGGTTATGTTTCATAATAGTGCAAACGGAACCCTATTGTGAAGTCTGCGCCGTCTGTCTGTCTGTCCGTCCAGCTGACTTTCGCAGAGTTGTTGTGAAGTTGAAATGATCATAAATTACTCACAGTCAGGGTAAAAAGGGTCGATTACTACAGGGCACTGACTGAACATTACCAAGGCCATAGTGGTTTTTGCAATATTTGGGAATTGTCTGATAACTTTATTTTTCCAGTATTAACGATAAAATCTTTATAAACCATAGATAAAGGTGTCTTGTCTTGTATAACAGGCTGGGGTTCGCCACTCCACGTCACCTTGAGCGATAAAAGGGTCTTTGGAATCTTCTCACAATTAATATTGAACGCGCTTTTGTTTCCCAAAATAAACTTGTGCGAGCATTATATTTTCATTAAGATCAAGAAATGTATCTTCAATCAAGCTTCTTTGACATTATTATTGAATGAGTATTTTTCACTTTTAAGTCTTAGACACGTGTACCTAGATCACTAGGTACACGTGTCTAGTTTTATGAAATTGTAATAAGTATTTTAGCAGTACAACATTGAAATTAGAGAGAATATTGTACCATATCCATGCGTGAAATGGAATGTGGTTGGTATTATTTTTTACTTAGCAAAGAGAGCGCAGAATATTATAGAAATGTGGAACAATCTGCTAGACAGTCGTTATCAAAACAAACAAGTAAGATCTTACAATACAATAAAATTAACGACTTGTTTTTTTTCTCGTAATGACTTTGACAGAACCTAGGTACTCATTGTCGAAATTTCAATTTCGTCCTAGCTAACATCTCACATACCCTAAGCACTGTATACTACATGTATATATGTAGTATAGACATACGTTACGTATGTCAGCATAGTCCGAAGATTTAATCTCCGATCACAGACCCTTGTCACAAAGATTTGGGACTGATACCCGTGAAGTACGCATGCGCGATGAGGCGTCTGTTTTTTATTTGTTTTCACACAACATACATTGGTGCAGTGCGTTTCTTCCCTTTCATTTGTGGGTATCGGATTTTTGCATCAGTAAACATAAGATATACAGGGTTACTTGTAATTCGAGGTATTTCTTGCTGGACGTCATAGAAGGATTAAAATGCAACAATTTAAGCCACTAAATGTTCTTTCGGGTCGGGGTCACCCCTTAGAACAGGGTGTAAAGTTCTTCATCCCCCATAGAAAAGACCGAGATGGGAGCTATGTCTGGAGGGTTACTGCCTGACAGTTGTTATCGGGTTTTAAGTTGCGGATAACTTTACTTGCGCGTTTTAGGAAGTAGGCGTCTTTCGCTGTTTAGTTCTTCATCTGTGTCGTAGATGGCGCTGTAATACTTTTTGTTTTTTATTGCTGTAGTGCTTTTTGTAGTGTCGCTACATTTTAACATAAAATACTAGAAGGAATAACAAATGTAGGTACAGTCAGGAGATCAATTTGACAACTGTCATGGAATAATGATAATTGTGATTTGAATACAAAGGACAATTTTGTAATAAATTTACTAAAATAATTTCTCGGAATTTACCAACAAAAAAATCTAACAAGAGTTTTGATTTTGTATTAGAAAACCACGGTGGCCAACCAGTTCAATGAAATTTTTAAAAACTAAAATCGTTGGCTTCGCAAAAAGATGCTATCAATTATGATTAGCATGAAAAATATAAAAATAAGAACATTGAAAGTTTAACGAATAGACCAGGGTAGAAGCCTTTAAAGATAATAAAAAATGAAACAAAATAATAGTAGGATGAAACCCATTAGAAAAGGAGGAGAATATTATAAAAATGAAAGGAAAAATAATTTACGGGCGATCTGAGGTCGGGAAGGGGATGGGGGTGAGTTTTTAAGGGCAAAAAACGGTTTTTCTCAATTTCCGGCAAAACTAAAAGTCCTATGGAAAAAAGTCAAATGGCAAAGTTGTAGGTAATAAAAAGATCTAAAACTTTTGTACTTACACTTTTTTCACATAACCTCAAAATTTATGTGAAATATTCAAAAAACCAAGTTTTTGGTTTTTTATTTTTATCTTTTATAATTTTGTTTTTCTTTTCACGAAATTTGGTGAAAACTTACCTTTTTATGTCCCAAATACGCTGTAATTTATTTGATTAGAAATATTTATTTTTTCACCTTATTTTGAATTAATATCGAAAAAGCACCTTAATTTTCAATCGAAAATTCACCCGTCAAAATATCAGTTTTTTTCAAAAAGTTGGTATGTTTTCTGTTCGTTAAAATCTCTACTTCCCGATGGTAGGGTTATGACAATCGGCCAAAAGTTAGTTATTAAAAATATATTTTTTAATATATTTATACATTTTTTATAGATTTTTAATATATTTAAAATATATTTTTTATACATTTTGTCATTTATTTTTTTATATTATTTTTCATGGGGGTATACCTACTCACGATAAAATTGTGAAGGCATTATTAATTCGATTTTGTCTTTTCAGATTATCAGTATGGATGAATCTGTTTTGCATTTTCTGAGAAGATTTATTATAGTAACATATATATTTTTTTTCACCATCGGGAAGTAGAGATTTTAACGAACAGCTTTTTGAAAAAAACTGATATTTTGACGGGTGAATTTTCGATTGAAAATTAAGGTGCTTTTTCGATATTAATTCAAAATAAGGTGAAAAAATAAATATTTCTAATCAAATAAATTACAGCGTATTTGGGACATAAAAAGGTAAGTTTTCACCAAATTTCGTGAAAAGAAAAACAAAATTGTAAAAGATAAAAATAAAAAACCAAAAACTTGGTTTTTTGAATATTTCACATAAATTTTGAGGTTATGTGAAAAAAGTGTAAGTACAAAAGTTTTAGATCTTTTTATTACCTACAACTTTGCCATTTGACTTTTTTCCATAGGACTTTTAGTTTTGCCGGAAATCGAGAAAAACCGTTTTTTGCCCTTAAAAACTCACCCCCATCCCCTTCCCGACCTCAGATCGCCCGTAAATTATTTTTCCTTTCATTTTTATAATATTTTCCTCCTTTTCTAATGGGTTTCATCCTACTATTATTTTTTTTCGTTTTAAAAATTATCGACCCTGGTCTAGAATGACTGATGGGTCAAAAGCTTTGAAAATTGAAGTGTCATGAAACACCAGACTCGATTAGTCGCCATAATTTAGACAACATGCAAAAACCTTTAAAACATAGTAGTACCTACATAAATTTACGCCACATATTTTATTTTCACCATTATTTAAATCATGACGTGACTTATCTGCCAATGGTGCCTTCGGTTTTTACAAAAATACATTTTTAAATAGGCGTTAACGTCAAACAACTGAACTAAAACTAGTAGCGCCCAAAGCAAATCCGATAACAATAAGATTTAGTGATTTATACTATACTCATAAATCTATGATATTTTTTTTAAGCTTCGTATTTGTGCTTGCCGCAAAAATAAACCAAATGCTATAGGTAAGGTACTGGATAGTTTGCTTGACCAACAGTTGGAAAAGCACTTGCTTCTTAATGACGCCCAATTTGGCTTTAGGCCTGGCCTTTCAACTGAGAGTGCTATACTCTGTCTCAAGCAAACTGTTCAGTACTACACAGACAGAAATACTCCTGTATATGCTTGCTACTTAGATCTGTCAAAAGCGTTCGATACAGTAAATTACGACAAGTTGTGGAGTAAGTTGCGATGCGAGACGAAGCTGTCGCATGACATTATAGCACTTTTTGAATATTGGTACAGTCACCAGCAAAATAGTGTCAGATGGGCAGGGTCGCATTCGGACATATACGGGTTGGACTGTGGGGTGAGGCAGGGGGGAATAACCTCTCCGCGTCTCTTCAACCTGTATATGAACCAATTGATCGAGGAGCTCAGCAGCACTAAGGTCGGTTGTTCCGTTGATGGGGTATGTATAAACAACATAAGTTACGCGGATGACATGGTGTTGCTGAGCCCGTCTCTTTCTGCGATGCGCAGGCTTTTGAATATTTGTGAGACCTACGCGGAGGCCCATGGGCTCAGATATAACCCAAAGAAGAGTGAATACATGATCTTTAAATCTGGTACTAAAACCTACTTAACTGGTCCACCTGTCACGCTCTGCGGGTCAGATTTGAATAGAGTAGATCGATTCAAGTATCTGGGTCACTGGGTCTCCGAAGATCTGTCCGACAATGCGGACATCGAGAGGGAGCGAAGGGCGTTGTCTGTCCGGTGCAACATGTTGGCTCGCAGGTTTGCACGTTGTTCTTCACAGGTTAAAATAACCTTATTCAGGGCATACTGCCAGACATTTTACACGTGCAGCCTGTGGACCAATTTTACTCTGCGGGCGTACAACGCGCTTCGTGTCCAGTACAACAACGCGTTCAGGATTCTGCTGGGGCGGCCCCGGTTTTGTAGCGCATCGGCGATGTTCGCTGATGCTACTACCGATGATTTCTACGGAATAATCCGGAAAAGGAGTGCATCGCTTCTGCGTCGCTGTAGGGGCAGCTCCAACGGGATCCTGAGCGTGTTGTCCGAGCGGTGGGATTCCCCCTTCTTGCGGAGATGGATGCAGCTGCATGCCAGCGCCTGCACATACATATTTATCTGACTTTTACATATTTTGTGACATTGTAATTATTTGGACATGTTTTGATTTTGTATTTTGATTTTATTTTATTTTTGTAGTTTTGATTTTGTATTTTAATTTTATTTTATTTTATTTTTGACATTTAAAAAATTATGTAGTGACTTAAAATTCTTAATTCAATTTAAAATTTTGTAATTATTTTAATCTATTAATTTAAAATTTATAATTTCATTCTTTCTTATTGTATTTTATATGGGTCCAAGACCTGAAATAAATGAATTTTATTTTATTATTTTTATTTATAGGGTATCAGAATTTGACGAAGTGTATAAAAACAAAACAAATAGACACATACGTTTTGTTTTGAAAAGCGATTGTATGTTAATCAATAATCAATATAACCGAGTTTTAACAGCACAACGGTGCAAAGTTCTTTTTTAATTAATTTTATTAAATAAAAATTAAAGGTGAAACAAATCTCTATCGATATCTACTCAATTAACATCGTTACGATTGAACTCAGTTTAACTCATGAAAGGAGTCAGGCTAAAAACACACTCGAATGCCAATGACCTGCCCGGACAATAATTCACACAAAGCAATGCAGCAAAAATTAATTAAATAATATGATTTTCATGTTACATTAAAAGTTAATATAAACGAGATGGCGATGCCATATAGTTCGTTGTTTTCATGTGGTTTAATTCATCACTGAAAACTGGCTCTTGAGATACGGGACTTCTTTTTAAACTGCAGCAGTAACATTGTTCAGGGCTGCGGGCTGTTCGAAAGAGATACCGCGGCCCTGGAACACAAAGGCCAAGGAAGGAACATGGATGGGTTTTAGTCAGTACAAGACAAAATGTCACTTTGTCTAATAAACCACTCCGTAGAAAAATATTTTTTTAAATACTACTTGTTAGCTTTATAAAAAATAACATAAAAGCAACTCTAACTCCTACAAGATAAAGTCCTCACACGTTGCACTTTATAATAACCGAGGTAATTAATCTGTCGAGCTGGCAACACGGCGCTGCTAGATCTGTTCGGAACAAGATTATTAAGCAAACTCACCGTACAACTTGACGTGGTTTACTTAGTATTACGGCTTTATACTGATATAACAGTTATTAAGTTCGGAAATAACGACCTACATCGTAGATATATCGTTGGATTACTAAACGAGAGAAGCATATTTGGTGCCTTCGCACGATGTAAAACAAATCTTTGCCGTGTCTAGATTTTTTTTTCTATTATTTCCCAAAGGAGGTGTTTTTTTTTCGGCCCAAACATGTACCGAGGTACAAATTACTATTCAAATTCCTTCCAATAATTTGTATTTTTAGCACTATATAAAATCCTTCAATACTAGATAGATTAGGAAATAAAAGCATATGAAAAAACATTACCTCGCAACGCAACTGCGTTTAAAGAAACGTCCATAACAGCTTTGATTGCTGTCAATTTGTTCCATCTGTCAAAATATTACATTGGTTGGTGTTCAAATAAACCTAGTACCTACCTACCCACCGTAGACGGCAAAGAATGTACCGTCAAACGGGGTGAATAGGAATCGGGAAAAATTGGGGATTTAAATTATCACGGTAATAACTCTGATCATTGATTAACCATAGCCTATAAAATGGCAAGAATTCAATATAGAATAGTCATTTTTTAAACTGGTAACTTTTATTTGACGTAAAGTTAGAAATAAATTGTTAAAACAGCATTCTGAAGTTTCGTGTTTGAACTACCTGCCATGCAAAGCACTGCATTGTTGTACACCTCAGATACACTAAAACAAAAAAAACTTGTCAAAGCTTCAGTATTAATATGTTAATGTTAAAAAAACGTAATAAAGTCGTGTACTTACGCAAAGCTGATATAAAAAGTCAGTAATCAGAGTCCAGAGTATGTCGCACAGTTGTCGAGATCCAACGAAAGAACGATCGCAGCCAAATCAGTAGCAAGTCCAAAAAAGAGTTAGCCAGGTCATCAAGTGGAAAGAAATCTATCGGAAGTCCAGGGAAGTAAAGCCAAGTCACCAAAAAGGAATTCACACATAGGAAATAGTACTCCAGAGACGGGTAACCGGGAAACGGAATGACAATGACAACACAACAATAATATCAACAACAATAGAAAAAAAAACCGGCCCTGGCCTGGAGCCCTGTCTTTTGGGCGTAGATAACCAAACGCGAAAAATAATACGACATGTGAAATAAATATATTCGCGAAAAATGTGTGCTAGAAAAAAAAACTTATTTGTAATACATAAACAAATTCTAAACAGTACAGTTTTAGGTTTTCACACGTTTATAAAATGAAGTAACGAAACGCATCGTCGGAGAAATAAATCATGAGATTGCCAGATTGAAATTCTTGGGTTACAAGTTTTAACATCTTCGATCGACAATTTCAGGTGGTACAAATGCGCAAATAAATTCGATATAATTTTTTTTAGAATCTGCGATTTTTTTCCTGTAATTTCGTAGTTTTGTTCTTAAGGTACACTGTTGGGCCATAATTATAGGAAAAAAAAACATCTCCTTTTGGACTACTTTCATTAATTTTTCGTTTAACTATAGATAGGTACTTTACGGTAAATATTCGGTGATAAATAATATTTTGTGACAGTTGAAGGAATACTAAGGGCGACTTTCTCTAATAAACTGAACTCGGGTGCTGTTGATAAACATTCGTGTTTATAATATAATTAAATGTATTGAAAAACCAAAAATGTGGCCACACACTCAAAAATTGTTGTACAACTTTGAACTGAATGTGAATTCCATGTACTGATTGCAACAATGGTAAAATTCACCGTAAAAAGCAATCGCACTCACCCCTTAGATCCGTCAACATTATCAGCCTCGTCATGGTGCTGCAGTGGCGAGGCTGACGTCGGTGGCATGAAAAACACGTCATCGACGTCAACGTCGTCGTGCGGAGGCGCTCCCCCGCGGAATGATCGCGACCATTGCGCCGACGTCGACTGACGCGAACGCCGCGTCACCGCCTGTGGAAGATCATTGAGGTTAGGCACAAAGTTAGCAAAGAACAAGGAGAATATTTGGAGTTAATGGCTAACCTTCGGTAGTATGAGAAGCACTATAAGAAGAAGACAAAGGTAGTAATCATGAGCTTAAGACATCGCCGTTTCACAAACTACGGGACAATTAATATCGCGTGCTGTGAGTCTTGTTGCCTGTTCGATTAAGGAACTAATAGACGGTACTGATGGCACCAAGCACAGCTAAATTCTGGGCCAACTCAGATCCCAACGAAAAGTTAAGAAGATGAATACTTATAATTATACTATCCTAGCTTATGCCAGCGGCGTCGCCCGCGTGGAGTTCGATAATTGTCCCACGGGAGCATACTATCGGGATAAAAAGTATCCTATGTGTTAATCCAGGTTATAAACTATCTGTGTTCCAAATCCGTTCAGTAGTTTTTGCGTGAAAGAGTAACAAACATCCATACATAAATACATACAAACTTTCGCGTTTATAATATTATATTATGTAAGGATATAAGACACACACATAGGCGAAAAGTGAATTGACGTAAAACGGCTTTATGTGGTGACATCCGCCGCCGCCAACCTCCAGTCCAAAACAATTTTACCCCATCACTATGTACGGAGATAATTAGATACACAATCAACTAACAAAAATCCTGATCTCCATCCATCAAAACTAAATAGAAGTGCTTCACAACAATCGAAGGAATTTTATTTTTTAACGCAAGATCGCGTAAAAAATATCGTTTTCTTATTGTTTCTATCAGCTTTTTCATAGGCGAAAATATACATCAAATCATTTTCTTGAGCTGTTTTTTATCCAACTGCCAGGGAACGTTAAACGAGGATAGTATTTTTGATAATATTTTTGTTATTAATATTTCTGCCTTGTTGTTGCAGTGGTTGGAAACCACCAGTTTTAAGCAAGAAGTCTTGCGTACCCAGTTTGGGTAAAGTGCTATTTTAATTTTTCCATCATGAATCTCTTAGTGGCAGCCGTGGAGTGTTGATAAATGCCTGGTAGATGACAATAGGTTTACCCATTACATGGGACTTAAACATAATTGGTAAAACTATTCTGTCGCCTAATCCTTTAATCTTTTTCTTCTTCTGCATGTCACTGGCTCGACAATTTTTATGTTTTGTTAGCCCAGAACTTTGCTACTTCTAGTGCGTCATCGGCGGCAGCTCAGAGCAGACCTCACTTCAGCTACATGTTTTTGGGCTAAGAGAGTAGGATAGAAAGTGGAGCATAGTTTGCGACACAGTTCAAGAACCACACCCCGCTGCTGTGTCATACAGATGACGAACCGGGACTACATTTCAAAATTAAAAATTCATTTGTTTTCTTATGATGACGAACCGGGACTTCTTGTATGGAAAAAAATTTGGTGACGAACCGGGACAGTGACAAACTGGGCATAAGTCGCCTTGACAACCCTTATTTTTTTTTTCGGATGGGATATCATCAAATGACTTTTCCCGCTCTGGGCAGAGCGGAAGGGTGTGTCAGACTTGTACTGACTAAAACCCATCCATGTTCCTTCCTTGCTCTTTGTGTTCCAGCGCCGCGGTATCTCTTTCGAACAGTCCCGCAGCCCTGGCAGGCATCCGCCCTTGCGGGCCCCTCCCTGTTTGCTGATATCTCTTTGAGGCGCGCGTGGAACACGAACGCGCCGTCAACTCGGCCTGTCGTCAATAGACGGACGAACGGCGAGCTAGCCCATTACTCACCGTCCACAGGTCCGCGTCTACGGTGGCCGGAAGCCACCACGTGACCCCCGACGCCCGGGGCGTCTCCCGCAGCGGCTAAGACGAGAGGTTCTCTCCGTCTCACGTTCCGTCACCTCCTTCGCTAGCATGACTGCTTCGCAGAAGGAGGTGACGGCGTCCCATTCCCTCTCGCTCCAGACCACGGATTGAACCAGGGCCCGACGCGATAAGTCGCCGCAGCCGATCGCCGCTACGAGGACACTTACCCTAGCGCCCAAGCGGGGCGCCTTGACAACCCTGCGGTGTGCTTCGGTAAGCGTGATCTTATGGTATGTAATATTTTGTTTTGACTCATTTAATCGAGATAGTTTTAGTAATAAATATGGTTGTTTTGAAAGAGTCGTAAATTATTTGTTGTTAACGAAGGCTATCACAACATCGTGTCTAGCAGCAATAAACTCATGCGCGCTCAAACTAATATTATTAATGTTTCAAAATTTAATATAGGTCAATGAGGATGTCAAAATTTAATATAGGTCAATGAGAATCAGTACATGTTAGATATACGTAACACTATGCTGTTTGGACAATGTTTTGCATCAATTTGCATATGGGAGATACAAACGGCACTGCACTTTTTACCTAAACCAAGTGTAATTAATCTGATTCTCGCCTTAGAAATGTTGGACGTTAGTGAACGCGGTAGTACATATTATTATACTGTATTCTTAATAAGTAGGCTGTTTTTTACTTTTAAGAATGTCATGGCCGTCTCTGGAAGAACGTGTTACTGGCAAATCGAACGTTCAGAAAGATGACCGCGTATGGCGTGTTCTATGTCGACGCTACGTAATATTACTTAAATATGTAGATTTAAAAACATAAGAAAACATGATATTACTAAGTGCACAAAAGTACGCGTCCATACGCCAAAAATACTAATATTTGAAAATGCCAAATCAGATAAAAGCTTTTAAAATATTACACACGCACTTATAACCCTACATGTACAGTCACAAAGAAAATATTAAAAGGGAATTGAAAATTCCTTCTATGAAATACGCTGGAGAGTACAGTTACACACTGAACGCGTTTCGCTGACAAACTCAGACAAAGTTAGGAACGGAAGCCAGTGAATAGATTTGGACACTAGCTTTGCAACTGTCCTAACAATAACTAGAACTTGAGAGCGCTTTATTAACTGGCAAATTGAATTTTAAATACTACATGGAAGTGGGTTTTTATAGTTGTATATTTTTAAAGTATTTCTATAGTGAAAATAATCGTTATGCCTAAGTAATAGGCGCCAGTATTACTTTAAATTACACCTCGCATCTAACAACTAGGAATGGTGAGGGATATAAACTCCTAAGCATATTGACACTCCACGACAATCTGCCGTGTTATAGACAAAACGACGACAAGCCATTTCATACTACGACTTCACGAAGGCCGTCAACCAAGCATTATGTAAATTAAATTAAGTAACTTTACGCAAAAAATATTGCTGGGTCGTGAAGGTGTTAAAAGTAAAAATCTCACATTAAAAACATGTATTAAAAGAAAAAAACTTGTGAAAAGGTTGTAACTTTGACCCCCAATATCTCCGTAACTAGAAGGTATGGTCTAGAGCATAAAAATGATCGCAATGACGGGGAGAACAAGTGACTTTCGGCTTCGTTAAGAGTCTTTTTACACCCTTTATACAATACGCGGAAATGAAATAAGAGCTAAATGACACAAATTGTCAAACGCTGACTACAACCACTACTGTTAGCCTGTGTCATTCAACTCCTGGGCGTCCTCCTACGACCTCCAAATCATTCGATCCACGGCCAGTATGGACCAGTGGTCGTTGGCTGGGAGGTCAAACAATCAATCCCAAATTCTCCCTAAATATATTTGTTTCTCTTTGTAGTTATAGCAAAGCAACACATTTCTGCCGACTCATACTCGCACCAAAATCCCCACAATTTTCATAAACCCACCAAGGGGCCCAAAAAAAGCGCAATAAACATGGCTACCACTAAAAGAAACCGCTCACGTCAGCCGGTTCACAGGAAGCAGTAGTTCATAGTCCGGCTAGTTCCTTCCTTGGGATATTGCCGGAAAGGGAGGGGGGGTCAAATGGCCCCGATTATTTACGATGCCATAACACCCGCCTCTACCCGAAAGACATCACTTTTATAATTTATTGCTCGGAAATATCGCGGTCTAATTCATCCGCCCGTATATTAGAATATTTTGAGGGTTAGAGGGACAGCTATGGGTTGTAAGTTACATATCGTTTCGGTAAAGGTTTTGATGTTACCGACAGTTTCAAAATGCTGGTATCGCCAAGGAAATTAATTGTTTGTGAAATTGATCGTCTACGTCAATCAACAGTGTTATAGCCACTTGATACAACTGTCAAAAGAAGTTAGCTGTAATTTTAAAAGAAAAGTTTAATTTGGTAGTAAATTAGGGATTTCCCTGACTTAACCTGTTTTATCGAAAATGCGGTGGAGTCTCAATGACTTATTTTTCCATGGCAACAATTTAGAAAACTATTGCACTGCATTACAACCCGTTACTACAATAAAACATGCTGCTACTTCTGCATTCCAAATTACATAAACAAAAACAATCTAAATTTTTATACAACGTTATTAGTAGACAATTTCCAGTATAAAATAAAGTGCACATTACATAACATAACATAACTGATACTGTTTGTAATAAATACACGGACTTAATCTTATTAGTTATGTAGTAACTTCCGAGCTACGGAAACTACGCGACTGCTACGCCGTAGTCGCGTAGCTCTACGGCGTAGCCACGAAGTGGAGTTGGCGGCACGTGATATGATTTTGAATTATACGGAGTCTAAAGCCTGAATAGATGATCGACTAAACTACTTTGTGCCGTTACTATATAGGTACATATATGTCTTAATATGACCTAGACGTAGAAGTAGTGGAGATAAGCGTTCCTTTGCGGTAATCTTTGCCTGTAAAATACAGGGTGTAAGGCACAGCCCTCCACAAACTGATGGGGTGATTTCAGTCTATCATACTAAGATATTATTTCAGGAATGTTATGGGAATCCAATAAATTTGATTTGTTTTATTTCCTCATACGCAATGTATCGTTACCGAGGCAAAACGCACATAGCGAAAAGCAAGCGTGACGACGAGTTCGATGAACTCTGTAGTCGTCTCTGTAGTCGTCGTTCGTTAGGTTATTTGAACATCCATTTTTTATTTTAACCGTATTATTTACTTAAATGGAGTGCTGCGTACAGGGAATGTAGTTTTCCATTAAAATAATGGAATAAATAGTAACTGAAAAATTCTGGTGAAATATGATTCATAAGGAGCTGAATGCACCCTGACAGTCTGGGAGGGCTGTCCCTTACACCCTGTATTTAGTTTTAAATCTACAAAAACTAGATCCTGAAATGGATGCATCTGCACATTCAGTAGCTGCATCGAAGGATCTCACCGTCATTCACACGGAGGGAAGAAACACATATGGAGTATTATAGGTTTGGGTTGCAACATTGTTATTTCTACATTGCATATTATTGTTATTTGTAATCATTATATATTGTAGCTGTTATTGTCCCGTAATAAATAAAATAAAATATTAAACATGTAATTGTCGCCATTTACATGTGTATATCTGTGTGGGGCAGTGCTGCATTCTGCGTCAAAACCTAAATCTAGTCTTTAAAACTTAATATTTATAAATATATATAAAATATCAAGTTAAGTCTATTCATGTGGCTGTAGACATGATTTTAAACCAGAATGACGGTCACAAAGGACACATTCGTATTAAATAAGCAAGTTTATGACAAATTAAAAGTTAAAAAGGTCACTCTATGCTGGGATTCGTATTTAAACTTTACGTCATATTCTCTTGACCGTCTCATTACAGCTTTTCATTGTTTGTGTTTATTATATAGTAACTATAAACATATTTTAAAGGCAACAAACATTTTTTATCAAACTTGACTATTTTTTATTTGTTATATTGTAGGTTCCTTACTAGCGACCCACCTTTATTTCACATTATGGACAAAACAAGGATATATAAGTTAAATTCAGACGGGTGATTGTCGGGTTGTCGTGTTGAATTGGATTTAAAATCAGTTGCGAGATTTAAATGAACAACGTGGTCTCACAGACAGACATGAAAAGCGATTTTAATTTGTGATAATTGTCTAGAGCCCTGGATCGGAAAAACTGGTAGTCATAAGGGGAGGCATTTTCCTGCAGACGGATGACGCAAGCTTACAGTAATATATATATTATTAAGTAATATAAATTCATTTATTTCAGATAATCCATACAATACGCACTACATATAATTAAATTAAAAGACTCATAGTCTTAGTAACCTATAACCTATGGTGCACAGACTTGGTCTTTGACTAACATCCAGAAGTCTGAAACAAACTCAAGGTTTGCCAACGAGCAATGGAGCGCAGTATACTAGGTGTTAAATTAACGGATCGTGTTCGAAACACAATACTGCGCTCCAAAACCAATATAGCTGACGTGGCTCAAAAGGCGGCCCAACTCAAATGGGACTGGGCAGGACATGTCTGCCGCATGCCGGACAAACTGTGGGCCAAAATAGCAGATAACTGGTGCCCTGACACAGTGAGGCGGGCTCGCGGCAGGCCACGAAGGAGATGGCGGGACGAACTGGACAAGTTCCGTCCGAACTGGAAAGAGGACGCGCGGATTCGCGAGAGATGGAAGGAGGGAGGCCTTTGCCCAGGAGTGGGACAGAGAAGGCTAGTAAAAAAAAAAAAATAGTTACAATGTCCTTAGAAACTATGTTAGTGATACAACACAAAAACAAAACCAAAAAGAGAAACAGATTGTGACATCATTTTATTTGCATGATAGTTATACCTTTTTTTCTTCATAGACAGTTTTGTAACTTGTAACTCTTTCTCTAACAAAGGAACGTAGGTAGTAATTCTATTCAGGACAAATAAATTGGGTTAGGAAACAAGAGAATGTGTTTGTCTGTAACATATTTCAAGGAAAAGTTATTTGTATCCTCTTATTAAACTCGACGTACATGTTCGTCAGATCTAAAACCCTTCTCGATTGTATATTTTATATAATTATGTACATACCGACAGAACATTCAGAATGATTTGATCCTGACATACTTTTCGCTGCCTCCAAGTTCATACAACTGGTATATTTATATTCGTTCTTAGGTATGTCTGTTTTTTTTTTTTTGGAAATATAAATGGTGTATAAAGACTGTTAAAGAAGCCAAAAAGCACTTGTTCTCCCCGTCATTGCAATCATTTTTTTGTTCTAGACCATACCTGGGAACCTTCTAGTTACGGAGATATTGGGGGTCAAAGTTCCAACTTTTTCACAAGATTTTTTTTTAAATACATGTTTTAATGTATTTTTTTAAATTAAGAAACTTTCACGACCCCCGTACTATTCAATCCATCCATCAGTACAATGTTTAGAATGCGTTACTTTGAGTCCCACCGTAAAACGTGATTTTTCACCCCAAAAAAAAAGTCGTTTCCCAGCAATAATTTTTGCGTAAAGTTACTTAGTTTGATGTACATAATGCTTAGTTGACGGCTTCGTGAAGAGTCTGTTTACACCCTGTATATACGACGAACCTATACTCTATATAATATTATGAAGCTAAAGAGTTTGTTACAACGCGCTAATCTCAAGAATGGTTCGAATTGAAAAAATAAAGGGTGTAAACAGACTCTTAACGAAGCCGAAAGACACTTGTTCTCCCCATCATTGCGATCATTTTTTTGTTCTAGACCGTACCTGGGAACCTTCTAGTTACGGAGATATTGGGGGTCAAAGTTCCAACTTTTTCACAAGTTTTTTTTTAAATACATGTTTTTAATGAAAGATTTTTACTTTAAACACCTCCAGGACCCCCTTACTATTCAATCCCACCATCAGCACAATGTTTTGAGTACGTTACATTGAGTCCTACTGTAAAACGTGATTTTACAGCCCAAAAAAAAAGTCCTTTCCCAGCACTAATTTTTGAGTAAAGTTACTTAGTATGATGTAAATAATGCTTGGTTGACGGCTTCGTGTCTGTTACACCCTACAGTCTGTTTACACCCTGTATTTTAGGGTTGGATAGCCCATTTCTCAAGGAAAGCTATCCTTACTTTATATAATATTATAAATCAAAAGTAAGTTTGTTTGTTACCTTTTCACTCCTAAACCACGGAAACGATCATCTTGAAATTTTGCGTATACGTTGTCAGGTGTACAGAAAAGGAAATAGGGTACCTTTCATCCCGAAAAAAAGTACTGTTCCCGAGGAAAACAACTAAAATGGCGCCATGTGTCTTTCGAATCATGATTGAATTACAAGAAAAGTACAACTTGAATTGAAATTCTAAATTAACGCGAGCGAAGCCGCGGGCAAAAGCTAGTAGGCTATATAAAATCACGCCACAACCAATAGGAGCGGAGCAACAATTAAAAATGTTGCAAAACGGGGAAAATTGTATTTTTATAATAATATCACATGGACGAAGGTCGCAGTAGCAGCTAGTTAGTGCTAAAATAAAAATTGTAGTTCCCTTAGTTTTTACACGCAATCAATGCAGAACCTGTTTAGGACTTGTCTTACTTTGAAATAAATTCTTAAGCAAGTGTTGTTCATGAATCAATCAAACGAGAAAACTTTACCAGAAAAAAAACTTAACGTTAATGTAGATGTTGCATTGTCCCCTTTTTTATACTTATCTATTTTTTTTGTCAAAAAATAACTGATGAAATTTGAGTGTAATGTTAGATACTCCTCTACCTGACCCTTCGGGGATTACAGGTGTGATGTTAAGTTCATATATTTATCATCTCATGAATCAAGTTGCCAACCTTTACTCATAATCGTATGATTTAGGACGATACCAATTAATAGCTTACCGAGATTCTCCATACACTTTAATATAGGTCAAAACAACCATTTATATCAACTATCTCAAAATTAACTAACCCATAAATTACTCATCCCTCTGAAATCAGTGACCTAATTCGTCTCAAAATCTGGTACGAACATGTGTATACTATGTATACATACGCAATTTTATCATGAGCCAAGCCATATAATGCGGCGTGTACTTGTATATTTATAAGTCTCCGGACACACATAGGGCGGTCCATTAAAGCTATGTGTTCGCTGGTTTAGGATTTCAAGCCTGCAAGTGCTTTTAGCATAGTTAACCAGAACAACTTTTCCGTTGAAATATTTAGCCAACTTTTAAATGGTTAACGCGTGAAACTGGGTTAGCGGCTAACTATGCCACCTGTGGTCATAAGTGGGCGTTGTTGGTGGTGAGTTATCATAATTTTACGCTACATTATATACATATTATTTAGTTTCCAGTCTAGCTTTGCATTTAGCATTCCTAAACGCATCCTCCTCGTTCTTCCCGAGAATCACATTAATTTTAGCGTTTTCATGGTATAAAATAGGGTTGTGATATGGATAACGTTTGGTCTACAAAATGTTTTCTAAATTAGGGAGATAATTTCAGACTCATTAGAATATTTATCAGTTTTACCTCTACCCCTATTTCAACATAGACAAAGACTTTTCAAATACTACTACTAGACTTGTAAGCACACAGACCACAGTTTAGTTTATTTATTGTATCATCAAGAACACCCATCAGTATTCAAGACTGGCCACCAATAACGAATTTGAAAAACGTACTAAAAATAACCTTATTGAAATTAGAATAAGTTACTTAAAATTCTTGTTGAAAGAAAGCAAGCTAACTTCAAACCACCGATTACCACACAATTTCTGTCACCGGCGCCACTTTCAGACTTCCTAAGAAGTTAAATGTTTCCGTTTGAGTAGTTTTTATCGATGAGTTAATAGAATCGAGATTAAAATTTTATACAACGCTTTTCAATATGATAAGTACATAATTTCTCTGCTGACCGTGAGAGTTTAGTCTAAAAATATCCACTATTGATCAAAAGAAATTATTATAATTATTATTGGACAATGCTGCCATTCTTCTTTCAATTTTTAAGCAATTTTGAGCCCAATCATGTAGGTTAGAAAGGTAATATTTCTATGCGTTTGATGAATCTATCCGCTTAGCAACAGTATCGATGATCACGGTAAAAATTTAAATTCCAAATTTAATTGGAAATTTCATTTGCGATGCAAAATTTAAGACAAAACTTTGTTCGATGTTTTTGTCCATTATGAAACTATCTAACTAAAAACAGCACTGTATTTAATCCAAATAACAGATGCAACTTAAACTCCGGTCCAAAATGGACAAACAGTTGTGCCAATCTAACAACAACAAAGAAACAAAAAATTGCATTTGGAACCATAAACAAATCACCAATTTCCGATACTTTTTTGACTGAATGTATGTGGCATAAACGGTTATATCTTTTGATCGCGTTAACTTACAAGGTAGATTTGGTCACACCTGAAAGAGAACGTAGACCTGAATATTTGATATAAATTTCTGAGTATTTGTTATTAAACAGACCTCTACGCGTTCCTGAAAAAGGTTATTTATAGACAGACACACTGACAGACGGACAACAAAGTGATTCTATGAGGGTTTCTTTTGAGGTACGGAACCCTAAAAATAAATCTTTCAAGTAATTTTTTACTGCCATAAATTAAATTAGCAAGTTATGTTCAAGAAGAAGTACCACAAATAACCAACACCAGAGTCACTGAACACCCCAGTCTGCTAATAAAATATCTTAGCTATAAATCCCTTTCTAACTGTAACATTAAACAGCACTACATCCTCAACCCATTGAAGTACACGTCACGTTCGCCAGTAGGTAGGTACACCAGTTATTATCATAACAAGGTTGGCTCTTACCGGTACGTGACAGCCCATGTCCTCGCGTTTCGCTCTTATCGAATATTCTAGAACGGAAGAAATAAAATCATCGTGCGAATTTTGGGTGTATGGGAAAATCTGTTTTTTGTATTCGTATTGAGTGAGGTAAATAGATTTTTATTTTGTTCGTTAGTAGCCGGTAGAATTGTTTTTAGTATTAATATAAAAACGTGGTGAATGGCATTTCGCTTTTTGACAATTTTTTCAAGTTACTGGCATACATACTTCAAGATAGCTAAGAAAAATGTCAGCTCAATCGGTTGGGGGGAACTGGTTTGAAATTCAGTTGCAAGATTTGACCAATAAACTAACACGGCAAGTTAAATAAAAGCTTATAAAATAGCGGGTTAATGGTTTCGGACATTATTAGCATTGCAAGTCTGCCTACAAATTACAATTCGGGGGAAAGTGCAATGGATGAATACCGCGCATATAACACACACCCATAACGATTCAAAAAAATCGCCATCACACGGATGCGGCCTTCAAAGAATGATCCATATTGTAAACCAATAAGATCCAATTTACAAAAATTCGCATCTGAATGTTCAGATACGAAATAACACGATGTATTCGTCTCATATTTTACGATATACCTACATATATTTAAAGTAATAGGTTGCAACCGTATGCCGCACATCAATATCGGATCCATATCGCCCGGGCGACGCGACGCCACAGATATAATATTTATGACTGTCGCCATTAATATGGAATGATTTCTGAGATATAAACTGATATATCGGAGGAGATGAAATATTTCCAAGTGGCTTAAAGTTCAGTGAACTAATACCAGTTTTTTCTGACAACAACAATGCCGGTGCATAAGAATTCATTTAGGATATGTGCTTTTGACTTTTCAACTCTATATAGATCACCCAAGCTTTGAAATTCTATCAATGCAATCATATTTACGCATTGACAAAGGTGGCGCTTAGTGCTTGCGAGCATAATCTTTTGCTTTGAACATTTTATTACTTGTGATGTGACTTAGATTTATTGGCAGGACCAGATGTTCTCTACTTAATAGATTTTTGATAGTTTCTAAAGTTATTTTTTAAATTAAAATTCGAGACTGCAGTTAAAGACTTATTGCCTTAATTTATTAAAAACCTATCACTGGCACTATTATATTCACCTTCAAGTATCAAATGCGACATCAAATATATATTAGCTGATTGCACAGCCTTACTTTTGCTACCGATTTTTTCTTCGACACAGTCACAGTAGACTATTATGCAGGATTACACAGTTGCTCGATCGTTTGTGAAACAACAATCGTGCGTAAAGAGTGAACATTTGAAGATGTTGTAAGACAGGGGACATCCTATGGCACGGCGCTTTTCATACAAATTTATTTAGGGGCGCGCAGCATTTCTTCTTCTTCCGTACTTCTCTATTAATCGTCATCTCATCAGACACCTCTAAAGTTTCTTAGTTTGTACGTAGAGGGTATATTTCGGAACTACTGATCTGGTTAAAAAAAAATGCACTAATAGAAGCTACATTATCCCCGAGTGTTATAGGCTAAATTTAATCCGTTCCGGTGGGATAATTTCCAACCACAACGGGAACGAAGCGGGTAAAAGCTAGAATAAAATATGGGTACTCACAGTAACAACATAAGAAAGCCCGGTAAGTGTGAGCCTGGCCACGCTGTCCTTCCCGGGCAGGGGCAGCGATGGCAGCGTGGGCTCCTCGAGCGGCGCGGGCGCAGGGAGCACGTCGGGCCGCTCCCGAGCCCGCCCCCGCGCCTCTCTTGGTGCTGCGCCTGACGCTCCGTACATACTGCGGAGAGGTACATGGTTAAAATCGGGATTAATTAAAATTTTGTGCGGACTTTGCGTCTCTGTCAAAATAGCAGTGATGCAAACCTTAAGCGCAAAACACACATGGAGCGGATGCTTGCAGGGCGCGGGTCGGTTCGGGAGTACGACGGGTGTAATTTCTTGTGTATATTTATTTCATAAACAATTTTTACATTGTATCGAAACTCATTAAAACTAACACAACACGGCATAAAAAGTTTATAGTTCAATTCAATCATACAATTAAAATTCGGTACATTAAAGATAAATCAAGATAAATCAAGTAAATAAACAATAAATTATGTCATTATAAAATAATCATGTAAATAAAAAAATAAAAATGATGTCAATAAAAGATAATCATGTCAATAAAAAAAAATATACATTGACATGACGTATATTTTTTTTGTTACGGTGGTTTTTACGGTTTTAAAAACGGTTGAAGCATTTTCCTTTCAGAAATGACTTCAGCTGGTGCTTAAACTGATTTATATTGTAAATTGACTTTAATTCTACGGGTGGTTGATTAAATAGTTGGATTGATATATTATTTATATGGACGACATCACACAGCAGAGTCGGGCCCGACCCGCGCCCGCCCCGTTCTCCCTTTCTGTGTATTGTCTTCCATATAAAAACACGAAATTATACCCGTCGTACTCCCGACCCGACCTGCGCCCGACTCGCGCTCGCCTTCTGTATGTTTCACGGTTTATTCTTGCAACAATAAGGTTGTCGGTAGATTGAGACTGTTAGAAGTAAGATAACTGAAAATAAAGTGTTAAAAGTGGGGGGCAAATTAGACAAGACTAAAGCGCAAGCCATAACGCCAGCTAGCGAACGAGCGAGCGAGCCAGGCGAGGCATCGTTCCAGCTCTTTTTATGCTTTGGTTTACAGCGCGAAATACCGAAAGAGCCGAAACGAAGTACAAAAAGAGGTTCATCCGGTTCGCTCACTCGTTAGCTAACTGGCGGTGTGGCTTGCGCTTTAGAGATGTGCTTGTAGCACGACTGAGGATAGCCGTCGATGTTATGACATATTTTGAGGTAAAGATCGACCACAATCTGGTCAGCAATCTATGGCAGGTCAAGTTTCTGCGATTGGGAAATTTTAATAAATATCGTTTGATTCACCTCACTCTCCTCAAAGTAAAGACTTTTAAATGTAAGACCTATAACCACTATGAGTGCACATTTTACGATTTACAACGTTTCGCGGAAGTAAAGTGCCAATTTTTTAGTTAAACTTTTTCTTTTACTCTCGTTGTTAAATTTTCTTACTTACTTTTTACAGTTTTTTTACTATCTTATATAAAACTAATATACAAAATAGTAGCCCACCGGTATCGGGAACAGGGTCCAAGCTACCGGTGGTCAGGGTTCCAGAGAGAGGCACCTCCTGACAATACGAGCCGTGTCCACGAGTACCGCTTTCTGACTTTCTTCTACTCGTTCTTCATCATCATCATGTGCCTAGCCTTTTCCCAACTATGTTGGCGTCGGCTTCCAGTCTAACCGGATGCCACTGAATACCAGTATTTTACATAGAGCGACTGCCTATCTGACCTCCACCACCCAGTTAGTACTGGGTAATACGATACCCTTTGGTAAGACCGGTTGTCAGACTTTATGGTCCACTGACTGTAACGACTGTCAAAGATGTACAAACGACAGCCGAGACCAACGGCTTAGCGTGCTTTCCGAGGCACGGAGGAAACTCGGTATGTAATGGGTGGTCACCCATCCACAGACCAACCTGGGCAAGCACGGCTTAACCTAAACATCGACCCGAGCGGCTGTTATTATTTTGCCACTCCTTTACTCGTCAGTATGGAGTTTCTTTATTATGAGGATATGGGAAGGTTGAATTGACTTTCTGAGTCACGTTTTTTTAAAGGTCGTGTATGACGGTACATACAATGCCAAATTAGGGAAACAAAACAACAGTTAGCGTCTTAAACCTTTGTTTTACTACGTCTTCCCTTACGTAGCCCATACCAAATCATTTTCATCAGATCTGACTTATTTTCCCATAAAACAGGCTTTGTATATTGGCATCAAAAGAAGTTACGTACAAAACCGAAAATATACTTGTTTTTTTTTTACTTTTGTAAATAGGGAAGTGAAATACAAATAATACCTTGTCCAAATATACATACCCCTCTTTGTTTATACGGCAATGTTTTTCACGTAACTGCTACAAATATGAGTTTAATTGTTTATTATTGTACTCGTGTGTACTCGTACCGTTTTCGAAATTTCCCTTTTTGTTTAGTTTGTAACATAGAGCACGTTATTCATCAAGCATCTAGAGGTAGTACCGATAATATTCTCGGTGTTGAGTGCGTTGAGCGGCACCTATGGATTACTGATTCATTCATAAGCGCTGTGACATTTTAAAATGTTACAGTACCTTGCTGAGATACGGTATTTTGGCCTCGTACAAGACCAATAATTTAGTATAATGTATGTCTTACACAAGTTTCATTTTTATTTTTGCTGTTCTCTTTTTAGTTCTTCATTGTTTTGTCCTGTGCGAGTTCAATAAATACATTTTCTTTCTTCCTTTTTTTTATAAAGGTCGCAATATGTTTACCGTGAACTACAAATACAATACTCATAGAACATCTGACAAATAAAATATTATGGAGTTAATTAACGTTTGCTGAAAGCCCCGGAACCTTTAAAAACATAAATTCTTCAAAACCAGAATTCTGCTCAATTCCTTACTTCCTTACTATTATTATACATTATACATATAATATTATAAATGCGATAGTTAGTTTGACCTTTAACCTTTTCACGCCTAAACCACTGAACAGATAATCCTGAAATTTTGTATATAATACGTTGTTAGGTGTACAGAAACGGACATAGAGTATCTTTTATCCCGAAAAAATACTGACCCCGAGGAAACCAATAATAACGTTTTTTTAAATAGATGGCGCTGCGCATCTTTTGAATAATGATTGAATTATATTATTAAAAGCTAAGTACTATCCGAATTGACTGTCAAATTCTAAATTTACACGAGCGAAGTCACGGGCAAAAGCTAATTAGACATGATTATCTGGGTTTTTTTTAAGCTATTGCATAGCTTCTATCGCGGGCCTTGGGCGTGGAGACCGAATCCAGAAATTCCGTAACGAAAATAACACCTAGTGCCTAACACGTAGTGTCAGATATTGACAAGCCTAGGTTATTATTTTGAATCTACCGCTGGAGCTAGGAGTTTAGGTTGTATAGGTTTTACCTATACAACCTAACCTCCTAGCTCCAGCAGTGGTGAAGTTAATAAATAATTATAATTACATAAGTTGATAAAAAATGCTATGCAATAGCTTTACCGCGGCCGTCTCCGAGTGCCACACGTCTTTTTTTTATTATTTAATTATGCCTCTATATAAACGTATTGTACTCTATTGTAACCTTACATACTTATTTATACATAATATATAACAACAGAAAAACGTGCTTTGAATCAACACAAAGAACGAGAGAAACATTTTAAAGTTATTTCACACAGTAACGTATTCCATACTTGCAACGGAATTTATTTTACATTCAACTTTCAGTTCAATGTTGGCATTGCAGACGTAACTTATGAAAGCCGTCAAATAAATATCGTGCATCGACATCGGGCAAACTGAGAAATATTCTAAATAACTATCCGGAATAGCGCACACACATATTTTTGTGATGCATGTGTGTGTTTTGTTTTATAGAATGTTTGCTTAAAAGTGTATGCTTTGGTCAGCTGATAGCTCATGTTGACGACATCCATCGATTAGAATGAATTTTGGTTTTCGCCTTGGGCTGTTTTTCGTATTCGACTGATTACGAGTACTCGAGTTGATTGATACCTTATAATATTTGTGATCCATACCAACTGACTGTTCCTCTCAAAATTGATAGTGTAGTTGCTGTATTTTTAATAATGCTATGAAAATGTATGGATAAAACATAGTGTCTACTGACTTTAGTTCAGAAGACACATTCTGATAAGAAGAATGTGTTATTATTAGCTGATGAAGAATAAGATCTGCTTAATATAAATTATAGATTGCACAAAGACTAAATGGAGCAAAATGTGTATAAACTGAATCGAAACGTTCCTTCGACCACTTACAATCGAACTCCACGAGTTTAAGAAATTCCTTTGTGCTGCTAAGAGCAGGATGCCAATAAAAATGCTTATATCGTTGAAACTTCCACTAGATTTAGGTTAAAAGTAATTCTACAAAATATGTTTTAAGAAAGCAAAAAATATCTGGGCTGCTAAAATTCCACAGTTTTTTTGCATAAAATAAGTAAAAGTAATGCTGGCCTATTATTCCTGTTCTCATGTTCTAGACATACCAAAGTCACCGTTTGGATGTCAAAACTTCGCAAAGGCTTCAGTTTAAATACACCTTTGTATACACTTACATAACATAATTACTGCAAATCTAATCACGTACTAACGTCCTATCTTGAAACTCAAATAGACTCAAATTACTTCAAACTAAATAACATCACAATCTAGTCCATATATCACAATATTCCAAACTTCGATCGTGTAATCCCGAGCAACTGCAAACAAATGTAAATTTAACACTAGCATACAGTCTCGAAGCGTCTGAAGTTCAACTACCAGGAGTCAAGAATTAACAGGAGCATTAATAAGGTTGCCTCTCCCGGACGTCCCGGCGGGTAAACAACTCGTTGTCGTATGACTTACTTCCTCAGTTAGACACCCCTTTACGTTATTATGTCCTGGTAGTTATGTGCAGTTTAGGATGGCTGTTTGTTGACATTTGGTGCCATGGATATAGCCTAAGTTGTGCTTGTAATCCTCAACAAAAATTTTCACTCGAAAGGGAAAATATCTATATAAGTCTATAACAAAAATTTTTACTTCGAAATATTTTTTTTTCTCAGAATCATCGATTTGAATCACATCTAACGGTAGGTTTCCCTTCACATAATAAATCCTTAGTGCTAATTCTCTGTACTGTTGATAATATAGGGGGTATACGGATAAAGAGACAACGACACACAAACGGTTACTACGTATTAAGTACATTATTCCGAACCTCAACCTCCCCCCCACATAAATATAAAAAACAACTTTTCCCTAAATTTTAACCGTGTGTTTTCAATAAGATGTACTGAACATGTAGTAACTGGTTGTGCGTCGATGTTACTTTCACCCTGTATAATTTTATCTAAAGGGTATAAACAGACTCTTAACGAGGCCGAAAGGCACGTGTTTTCCCCGTCATTGCGATCATTTTTTTGTTCTAGGCCATACCTGGGAAGCTTCTAGTTACAGAGATATTGGGGGTCAAAGTTACAACTTTTTCACAAGTTCTTTTTTTTTTAAATACATGTTTTTAATGCAATTTTTTTACTTTAAATACCTCTAGGACCCCCTTACTATTTAATCCATCCATCAGTACAATGTTTTGAGTGCGTTACATTGAGTCCTACTGTAAAACGTGATTTTTCAGCCCAAAAAAAAGAGTTGTCCCAGCACTAATTTTTGCGTAAAGTTACTTAGTTTGGTGCACATAATGCTTGGTTGACGGCTTCGTGAAGAGTCCGTTTACACCCTGTTTAGAACTAAAATACAAAAGCTCATGTTTATTGATTCTTTATATTTTTGAAACTATAATATTCACCAATATCTTTAAGCTAATGAACTAAACCTTTTTAAAAGCAAGAATCTAGTATAATTACAGCTCACCAAACCTAATTGTCTTTTACCCAGTTAACTAAGTTCCACGCAAGAATACAAAATGCCTTTAAAGAGTGTCGTCACAGCTGGCGATAGCGAATAGTTACGTTTAATTTTATTATCCCGGGGAGACTGCCCGGTATTGGCAACAGTTCCCGGCTGTACCGGGATTATTCTGCTTTGTAGTCCATTTAGGGACCCTGCAGGGAAGCGATTGAACGTTCAATGAAACAATCGAATGGTCAAACGGATTATTTAAAAATGGCTTTTGTAATCTGTGAGCAGTTTTTATTAATTTTATTATCTTCATCGTGTGGTTAGACATACCTAACCTAGTATCAGAGTTTTTTATGCCGCCCATGTGCCTCTGTCATGGCATTACATGCCATCAAGAAATATCTCTGAAGCATGCTGGTTTCCTCACGATGTCTTTCTTCACCGAAGCAAGTGAAAATTACACAATACGCACATGCATCCGAAAAATGCGGGGTGTGTATCAGGGGTCGAACTCGAGACCTATGACTTGGCTGTCCGACGTTTACACCACTAGGGTATCGCTGCTATGGTTTTATTACGATTTATCGCAATTATACGTTGAATATTAAAAAGAAAAACAAACGACGCTAATAAACTCGCAACCTTTTGTGCATTAAATTGCTAATGGTGGGGTGATATTTGAAAAATATTTTTTTTAGTCGACTCGACTGTAATTTCTTATCAAAATTAAAAATATTATAAAACAATGTCCTCCGCCGCGTCTGTCTGTCTGTTCGCGATAAACTTAAAAACTACTGCGCCGATTTTTATGCTGTCAGCAATGGATAGAGTGATTCTCGAGGAAGGTTTTAGTATATAATTTGTCAAGTTTTTGTCACGGGAACGGGATCAAAATGTCATGATTACTTTTGGTCGCGATAACCGATTTCCACGCGGACGAAGCCGCAGGCATAAGCTAGTCAAAATTAAAATTTAACACATTTTATTTCACATTAACCTCAAAGACCACCATAACTTTCAATATATCCTTAATTTACTAATTTCGTTACATAACAATTCATTAAACAACCCTAACATTCTATGGATCATCTTTCTAAATGTTAAACTACGACTTATACTACGCCCCGGAATTACTCAAGGAAAACAAAGTCGGATTGCTTCCGTGGAAATTGAATTCTGTATCAATCTCGCTGGGACGAGTTAAAGCTATGTCAACTAGTTAGACGAAACTTTTCTCTTTGTTATTGTTTTGATATAACGATATATACAGAGAGTATGCTGTTTTTATACATACAGGGTGTAAAAAGACTCTTAACGAAGCATTGACTGCTTCGTTAAGAGTCTTTTTGTACATCAAACTTAGCTTTATGAAACTTATATTTATACTTACTTTTATATACTTAACTTTATGCAAAAAATATTGCTGGGAAACGAATTTTTTTTTGGGCTGAATAATCACGTTTTACGGTAGGACTCAATGTAACGCTCACAAAACATTGTGCTAATGGATGGATTGAATAGTACGGGGGTGTTTAAAGTAAAAATCTTACATTTAAAACATGTTTTAAAAAAATGAAAAATGTGGAACTTTGACCATACCTGGGAACCTTCTAGTTACGTTGATATTGGGGATATCTCCGTAACTAGAAGGTTCCTAGGTATGGTCTAGATTTCTAGAACAAAAAAAATATCGCAATGACGGGCAGAACAAACGCCTTTTGGCTTCGTTAAGAGTCTTTTTCGAATGAGAACGCAAGAATTGAATGTGTAAAGTTGATTAATGCTCATTAGTTTCGTGTGTTTTGTATAGTTCGAATGTGGGTGTGTGATAATCGTAGTTGAATAGAAGTTTAATTATTTTATTTTGTGCTATTTGTAGATCTTAGAGATCCTTAAGAGATAGACATAAGCCATCGCGGATTTTTCTGTAGATATAAGATATACAATTCTACCATTCATCATTTTGTTATATCTTAAAGGGCAGCGTTTTCGTTGAAACCTCCACCAGACGGCTTATTTTTTTCCAACACCTTCAACATAATATATAATTATATTTTAGCCAATCCGTACAAAAACTTGACAAATTATATACTAAAAAATTCCTTTAGTACCACTCTATCTATTTAAGAAAACAACATGAAAATCAGTGCAGTAATTTTTGAGTTTATCGCGAACACACAGATAGACGCGGCGGAGACACGTCATCATCAGCCTATAATGTTCCCACTGCTGGGACACAGGCCTCCTCTTTATGAGAGGGATTGGGCTATAATCCACCACGCGGGCCCAGTGCGGATAGATGGTAGATGTCACATGACTTCGAATTTTTGGTTCTAGGACATGCCGGTTTCCTAACGATGTTTTCCTTCACCGTTTTTGAGAGCAGTGGTGATGAAATAAATTACACAAAGTAATACGCCTGCCCGGGTTCGAACCCACGACTTACTGTTCGTAAGTCGGGGTCGCTACCACTGGCCCACCGCTGCTCACCCACATTGTGTTATAATATGTAGTGATGTTGGGTTAGGCTTCCAGTACAACCGGATGCAGCTGAATACCAGTATTTTACATGGAACGACTGTCTATCTGCCCTCCACAACCCAGTTAGTTCTGGGTAATACGATACCCCTTGGTAGAAATACAGTGAAATTAGTGATAGCTTTAATTTCCACATCAGGTGTTCCAGATCTTCAATGTTTATACGTCAACAGAGAGTGCTCATCAGGTTGAACAACTTTTGCTAAGACGTCATTCCTATATATATTATAGTGTAACTGGGCTCTTGGAGCTCCACAACAGGTGTTCCTCATCTTCAATTTTTATACGTCAACAGAGAGTGCTTATCAGTCTGAACAATTCTTGCTAAGACGTCATTCCTATATATGTTATAGTGTGCCTGGGCTCTTGGAGTTCCACATCAGCTGTTCCAGATCTTCAAATTTATTGTCTTAGCAGAAAATGCTCATTACGTGGAACAAATTTTTGCTATGGTACCATTTTTGTATCTCTTATAGTTTAGCTGGTCTGTTGCAGTTCTGCATCAGGTGTTCAAGTTTCCAAGATAAATTATAGCCTATATGTTGCCCAGACTTAATACCCTTACAACAAAAAAAAAATCATTCAAATCCGTCGAGTAGTTCCGAAGATTAGCGTGTACAGACAAACAGACAAATAGACAAACGGACAGACTTTTTTTTTTGGATTCGTGCTCTATTACTGATTCTAAACACCCCACAATTTTTTTTTTTTAATATGTTCAATGTACAGACACAGTTTTTTTACTGTCTTATTATATGTATATAGATTAGTTAGTTGTGTAAGTAATCATCATCATCATTATCATTTCAGCCGAAAGACGTCCACAGCTGGACATAGGCCTCCCCCAAGTGCCGCTACATTAACCGGTCCCGTGCAACTACCGTGTTAGTAATGTTTAAAATAATTCTTTGTTGAAAACCGAACGTGCGTTTTTTATTTCACTTCGCATTCAGGGTAAATAGGCTTCATGGCAGTCAATAAACGAATGGTTAACAATTAATCGGTGTCCATTAAATAATTTCATGAGAATTACCCACGTATTAAAATATACTGTTTAAAAGCTGTAATAAAATACCATTGTCAATAAAATTAATAAAATATTTTAAAATTGCCCGGTGCGTCATACATGGAGCTATTTTATGAAGCGCTCGATGTGGACATTATTAGTCAATGAGACGTGAATTGCAGTTAATTTTGTTTTACGAAATTTATTTGATGTGAAATGTAAACCGTATTTCATATGACCAATTAGTGGGAATATTGCTCTATCGTGTGTAAACGGATCCGGTTTGGTATATTCGGAAATTATGGCGGTTGATTCATTTTGTTACTACAAATGAGCTATCAGGGATTTTTACTGTCGTAAGTACAGTATATCGCACATTGGTAAGACCTTTTAACCTCGCTTAGTGCGGAGTTTTGATATAGTAAGATAAAGGGTATATACCTTCAAAAACAATGTTTTATGATAATAATTTCTAAAATTGAAAGATAACAGGTGCCTTTCATTCATTTTCATGAAAAATTACTGTACATCAAATAATTATAATTTTTCAAGAAAATGCGTAGGTTGAAAGGCACCTATTTTCTTTATTGGCTTACAAATGGCTTAGAACATTCTTTATTGTTTTATTTAATACTCGTATGTAAAAATATACCAGTTTCAACTTCTAAGCATAAATCTAGGTACTATTAGCGTATGTATTAGCCTAAGTTATTACGCGAATAGTGAAACTACTAAATTAATCCCATAAATATATAGGTCACATAACAAGGGTAATGAAACTATGGCCTGAATAAAATGAAGCCACCTACATATTTGCGATCAATATAATAATATTATTACTATGAACAATGGAGTTCATTAAGTTTATTCGCAAATTATATGGTAGCTGAGTGGCTGACTTATTGATTAATGATGTGGGTGTACTGCTAATACCATGCAGGTTACCTTGAATGCCTAATCGATATATATAGCTGTAGCTAAACTTTAGTTCAGGTCATGTTACTACACTGTTTTCATTACGAGAGAAATTTTGAACAACTGCCTAGGGTGTATCAGTCATCATTTTTCATCATTGTCAGCCTATAATGTTTCCACTGCTGACACACAGGCCTCCTCTCTATTAGAAGGAATGTGCTATAATCCACCTCGCGGGCACAGTGCGGTTTGGTAGATGTCACATGTGTTCGAATTTTTGGTTCTAGGACATGCCGGTTAGCTCACTGTGTTTTCCTTCACCGTTTTGAGAACAGTGGTGATGAAATAAATTACACAAAGTAATGAACATTTTTTGTGGGGACTTCAAGCTTGAGATAACTTTTATTTGAAACAATAATTTAGCAGTTTGACAGGTGTACTTTAATCCATACAAAAGCTGTCAAATCACAATTACAATAGGTAATTGAATAGAAGGTTTCCGAAGATTGAAAAATCAGTTCTATTAGTAAACACTCACCTAATATCATCATCATCAGGATGATGGTCCGGCGGCAAGTCAGGCCGGAGGTCGCCGAGCGCCCGCGCCGCGTGCCTTCTCCGCCTCTCATACCACAGCCGTCTTTGTTCCCTCTCATTATTCTTCTGAACACCGAAAAACGTTTGCGTCTCCCTCTTGAGGTAGTCTCGTACGGCGACTGTATGGGTCCGCCGTAATCTGACGCCATCTTCTTGGTCTTGTGGGGCGGGGTCGGGAGGGGGTTGGGAGGGTGCGGGCGGGGCGGACACGACGCGAGGAGGAGAGGCGGGTGCGGGCAGCGGCGGCGCCGGCGCAGACGCTGCTGGTGATGATGACTGGCATGCCAGCTGCGGTGCCAGTAGGCCCGCGCTTGAACGCCTGTAACAATAGAGATGTTATGGTTAGAACCAGAAATTACATATACCCTATCTACCTATTTAATAAGGAAGTGATTGAAGCAGACAATATATTTACGCGAATTTCCTATAAACACGTTATCACTTCAAAACGCTAACTTAAATTTAAAAAAAAAACCATCCACATAACATGATCACCCCCGAGATTCACAGTCGCCAGTTGACAAATAAGTGTTTTTTTCTTTAATTCTCCCCTGTCAACCGTCACGCAATCATTTACACCTTTTTCTTCTAATACAATCCCCTCAAAATCCACCCATCGTTTACATGGTTACGTTAACTAAATATTACAGGAAAATAAAAATAACCAGCTTACACCAAAATAACAACAAAAACGAAATACCCATAACAGATCTGTAAATAGCAACGGAATTCGTTATCCTGGCTCCCGAGTCATCGTGAAATTGCCCGAATTGATTCGGTATTTCCGATTGCAATTCCGTTCAAAATCGATTCGCACCGCCTGTAGTCAATCATCGAGCTATGGTTGAAAATTATTCGACTATTTAGATTCTATTTGCTAGGAATTTGTCGGAAACAGACTGGAATAATATTAATCAACGTTAAATGTATAAATAAAAAGAATGAAGGAAATAAGATTCTGTTTATTGTTTCTGTTATGCATATTTGTAATTCGTTAAGCTTTCTTCTTTTCGAACGATTTTTTTGTTTTTCTCTAGAGCACTTCCTACTTTTATTAACAGAATTAAATTAATTTCGCGATGTTTAAACAGGTTTATATCTCTCAGAATTGTTTAAAAAGATCTGTAGGTAATATATGTATAATACTACATCACATCGGTTTGGATCGGTTACTACATCAAACGGTGAGCAATTATGTAAAACATACTCTTAATATTCAAATGAAAGTAAGCAAATTTTTGTTGATCGGAACACCGTGTATCATCTTATTCACGAGTTATTTTACAGGTATATCCTCAATTACTAATTAATTAATTAATGAAGGGTAAATAAATTAAAAAAAGGTAATTGTCCGTACGAATAGTAAGTCCAGGTCAAGAAAAAAATGGTTTTGCAGAGCGCGTTCACTACATTTCTATATCAGACAGTAACATAATGTCAGTTGGTTTCTGAAGCGCATATACACGCCCGGGTTTATACTTATATTTTATATTATTACGCCCTGGATGTTAAACTGTTAGTCGTGCATGTTTTTCAAATACACAAATTATTTATTATTACTAAAATGAGATGTCTCACTGATTGGTAAAGGCCTTCCATAAGTATTCCGATGATTCCCTATCGTTTAAAATATCACACCTACATCTTATTTTAAGACAATTTCACTCTTTATTTTTATTACTACCTCATAAACGCTTTCACATCTTGACACCACGTTTCCTTAACGACACACCCAAAGGTACTTGAGACCTGCCTACCTACGTACGCAGTCTATTCCACTATTATTTATGCGTCTGCAGCAGTACAGTATTAAGGTAGGCAGACACAGGTGCGAGCTCAACGAGCCATAATTTTAACGTAAAGCAGAAACGGTAAATTAAGATACAGCGTCGTACTAAGTAATGTCTTTGACAAATATTCCTTATTATTGTGTGTTCGTTCTGAATAGAAGATTAAGGTGGTTTATGTTGGT
This sequence comes from Lycophotia porphyrea, assembly GCA_950005105.1. Lineage (NCBI taxonomy): Eukaryota > Metazoa > Arthropoda > Insecta > Lepidoptera > Noctuidae > Lycophotia > Lycophotia porphyrea. The sequence continues at coordinate 12,380,679 of OX465389.1, forward strand.
GTTTTGTGTGAATATTAAGGTGATGTGTGTTGGTGATGTTGGGTAAAGTAGGGAGGTTGACAGTGTCGGGAAATTGGGCGAGAAATTGAGTGAGAAAAGAATGAGTTTGTTGATGATGTCGTGTCTGTTCTTGTTATTTTATGTTTTTGGTTCACGATAGGAACTGATGGACGTTACTGGTGGCGCCAAACTCGTGACTCAGTTCTGGGCTGCCACGAATTAGATTGCCACACGCTAAGAAGATTTTATGTTTTTTGATGATATCCTATATAGGTGATCGAGCGAAACCAGAAGATGAGTCGAATACTAGGTTATGGTTTTGGCTAAAAATCGTGTTTGGGTCAAATCCGAATTCTTATTGTGATTAACTACGGTTTAATTTTACCTAATTTTTGTGGTTTTTGTTTGGTTAAATGCTAAATGGCGGCAGGTCACGGGAACAATCTGCGACTCCCGCATACCCCTTAAAGTAAAGAAGAAGAAGACGGAAATATAAAACAAAAAAAGAAGAAGAAAAAAAGAAGGAGAAGGAAATTATAAAACAATGGTTAGACCCGCTGTCTTGTATGGATCAGGATTTTGGCCCACAAAAGTGATGACTGAAATGTATTTGCATGTAGCTGAGATGCGAATGCTAAGGGGGATGTGTGGTATGTTGGTGTTAGAGGTAATCTGAAAGTGGCGCCGGTGACTGAATAATTGTGTGGTAATCGGCTATCGTGGTATGTGATGCGGAGGAATGAGGAAAATGTCATGAGGAAAGTTTGAATGTGGATGGATGTATGAGTACAGGAAGACCAAAGAAACGATGGATGGACTGTGTAAAGAATGATATGTCAAGAAAGGAGGTATCTGATGAGGTGACGAGTAACAGAGCAGTATGGAATAAAAAGACATGCTGCGCCAACCCTTATTTTTTATATTTGTTTTTTCGGATGGGATATCATCACATGACTTCTCCCGCTCTGGGCGGAGCGGAAGGGAGTGCCAGACTTGTACTGAATAAAACCCATCCATGTTCCTTTCTTGCCCTTTATGTTCCAGGGCCGCGGTATCTCTTTCGAACAGTCCCGCAGCCCTGGCAGAATGGTGCGCCGACCCCAAATTCATTGAGATAAGGGCAAGACAATGAAAATGATTTTCTGGTTTTTGTTTAATATTGCAGCACAAAATAAAACTGTACTTGCGACAACGCTCTTGCTTCTTAACTAGTTTACTTAATTCTGTAACCATAACCTTTAGAAAGTTACAAATCACAATGAGTGTGAATTTACCCAAACAACTGTTATATACGAAGCAATGGATAAAATGTCTATATTTAGATACACTCAAGAGATCATCAATCTCTATTTACTGGTACCTACTTAAGTAAAAGGTGTCATTGAACGAATACCGTTGAGATTCTCATGAAATTTGGATTCAGTTTTAGGTACCAACCCTACTTAGGTAGGCTCAGACTTTTATACCTTCATCGGTCTACAAATTATTGCTTTTTAGGGTTCCGTTCCCGAAGGATAACCAACGGGAACCTATTACTAAGCCTCCGCTTTCCGTCCGTCTGTCCGTCTATTTGTCAGCGGGCTGTCTCATGTTGCTGTTGAAATTTTAATGTGTATTTCTGTTGCCGCTATAACAACAAATCATAAAAATTAAAGGGGGGTCCCCTACTACAAAGGTACGGAACCCTTCATGCGCGAGCCCGACTCGCACTTGGCCGGTTTTTTTTTATTTTAATCAGAACACCTAATACTAGACCATTGCATACAATGGCTTGCCTATTTGTAGTCATTGAAACCAATTTTGTTGTGACTGGGTGCCACATTTTTATTTGGGCCTCACATGTATATAAAATTGCTGGATATCATTCTGCGGTAGTGACATTGTGGCGCGATCTTAAAAGCCGAGTCGTTAACCCTTTATAAGGCAGAGAAAATGGACATACTTATAGAAATAAAAACACTTAGACATAAAAGGAATATATATTTTTTTTAAATGGGGCACATTTTTTTTATAAAAAAAATAATAATAATATGAATTGATCCTGTCGTGAAACTAGCAGATAAAAATAAAGGTGCCGAACATATATTATTTTGGCTGTGACTTTACCTGTGTCTTCGAAGTATTTTCTCTATATAAAGCCACTTATACAACCACAGACACGTAATGAAACTTATCAACCATTAAAGTAATCGTTATTCAAATAAAATCTTTAATCAGTTTAGTTCACTGAGTAAGCAAATCTTTGCAAGTTTTAATAGCAATGTCGTTTGTAGGTAATACTGTACTTTATTTGTTTTCGGAGGTTTCAACGAAAATGGATTTAAAAAATATACTTGGCACCTTTTCTAGGTTATTTTATTAGAACGGGCCGAAATTCTTGTTTTTAAATACTTATAAAATAATAGTTTATGCCCGCGGCTTCGCCCACGTGAAATTCGATAATTTTCCTACGGGATCATATTACAAGGATAAAAAGTACAGCAAGCAAAATATCATCCAAATCCGTTCAGTAGTTTTTGCGTGAAAGAGTAACAATCATCCATCTATCCTCACAAATTTTCGCCTTTATAACATTAGTGTGATTATAATTATAATAATAGTAGGATTGCTGCTAAAGTCACAAATGCTTTTAAGCATGCCCTAAATTGCCCTGAATTCAGTATATCATACTAAGATGACCGGTACAAGATATTATGTCAGGAACGTGTTGGGAATTCAATAAGATTTGTTTTATTTGCTCATACGCAATGTATCGTTACCGTGGCAAAGCGCACGTAGCGAACGGCAAGCGCGACGAGTTCAATGAAGTCTGTGGCTAGGCAGGAAGTGAACAGCTGATTTCACGCGTCATTCGTTAGAGTATTTCAACATCCATTGTTGGAATTTTTATTATAGCCGTATTTTTTACATTAATGAAGTGCTGCGTACAGGGAACGTAATTGTACATTGAATTAAAAGAATAGTAACTGAAAAACAAAAATTAAAAAAAAAAAACGGAGAAAAATTCCGGTGGAATAAATATGATTCAAAACAAGAAGCTGGATGCACTTTATCAGTTTGTGGAGGGCTGTCCTTACACCCTGTATAATTCGAACTTTAAAATCAATAAGGAGTAGAAGTTTTTTTACCAGAGAGTTAGACGAATTATGATATCCCTATCTACTTATGAAGGACAAAATCCCCTGCCTATTACCCAGATCACCAGATATCGATCATCGTTCGCCACCAGTATTCCGCTCACGTCACCTCCCCCCCCCTCCCAATAATGCAGATACCTAGTTTCCATCCATGTTCCCAGCTGATTGCTATTCTTACCGCTTGTCCAATATCGGGGCTATATTGCTCGGTATCGGGAAAACGTTATTAGGCCATACATCTTGCTACTTGACAAACAGATGGTTATCACATGTTTTGAAAATGATTTGTTGCTTGAAAAAGTAGGGTTGGTAAGCACAATATTGGGGTTTTTCTAAACAAAAAATTGAGACTACTAGAATAAATGTTTATTTAAGAAACAGAACAAATATATGCAACATTTTGTATACCTATCTATCATAAATCAGATAATATGACAGGTTTCACTAGACAGATAATAAACGAACCCGCGACGTACACATAAGCTAAATTCGAACGATATTTGTGTTGAAAATACTGTTATTATATAAAATGTTGGCTACTCGTAAATTCATTGAATTACTAATTTTGCTTGTAATGTTTACCTAGTTTTAAGATAGGATATGTGTATGAGTGGGTCTTGTTTACTCCATGTGTTTATACACGGCCCACAGATCATTCATCAACAACGTTGTGCGTTCGTTCATTGTTGTTATGGTTCAGTGTTCACCGTAATGTTTACTTAAGAAACCAATCGACGAAGAAGCTCATATGTCCAGCATCCCTTATCCTTTATTAATGCATTTACTTCGCCCATTACACATCTAACAGTACCACCTAAATCAAAGCCATGAACTCATAATTAGACCAAGCAGGCATTAGGAAGTCCCTGATTAACATCAAATCTTCGGGACAACTATTCAATCTGTTACCAAAGGGCCTGCCTAGCAACTTAAATTATATTATCAGTAATCTCCTTCACTTGATACCCTACTAAAGGCGAGTAACTACGAGCCCGGTAATAATTATAATGTTAATGGGGAAGCGTCTATAAAATACGAGGGTATTTTGGTGGAATTTGAGACGGGAGAAACAATTTGTTTATAAATTGAATCAGTGTTCTAGATTTTAGTATTGTTTTGTTTTGTACAAGGGTTAGGCAGAAGTGTGCCTATTACAGTAAATCGACATTTCGCCAGTTCTGTTTAAGTCCCACTAAATACATGGCTGTTACTGACAAAGTCTTGATAGAAAAACTCAATAACAATCTGAAAATTGAACCCAGGACCTCTGCTCAGCAGTCACACTTGCGACCACTAGACATAATCATCATTGATTTGTGTCATGAGCCTGGTTGGCTGTCTTGTCAAAAGATATAGTGTAACCCAGTATCTGGGTTTTGGAGGTCAGATTGGCAGTCGCTCTATGTATAATGCGTCATGGTATTCAGCTGTATCCGTTTAGACTGGAAGCCGGCACCAACATAGTGGTAGGGAAAAGGCTACGCTATGTTGATGTGAGCCTGGTAGATTTTTACCAACGAACAAAATATTTTTCTCTTCAATCTTGTGTTGAATTTCAACACATAAAACGTTTGGAAATTATAAATATTTTCATGGAACACTCAAATTCCAAAATTGACTTAGAATTTTAGGAAAAACCCGAATAAAAATAAAATGAGACGCAAATAAATAAAAAATATCCAACCAAACGGTTTGAAAAAAAAATGCTGAGAACTGAAAATAAAATTTTCAACTGAATTATGTATTCGGGACTTGTATCGTGAGGACTCATGAATAACGAGTTTCGTTATTTCAGGCAACGTTAACGTAACGAGAGAAGCGTGTTTTTTTAATCTTCCGTTTATTAAGCCGAAGGCTGTATAGCTTTCGACCTTTGCCAATAGGTACGTTGCAAGGTCACAAGCTTACCTTTTGTTTTTCTGAGAACAAGGAGGTAATTTAAAACTTGGCTGTTTTTACCCGACGGTGGCGAAGCCCAAAAGGAAGATTGTTTCATATGTACTTGTAGATGTATCATTGAATCAATCAATTACTGTAGTCGTCTGTTTTTCGTGACCGTGTTTTTGCAACACCAATTTAAATTGAAGTTATAGAGGTACCGTTGTAAACACAGCCATTACTAACTCTATTTGTTTAAGATCATTATCATTGGCAGCGTCCATCCATCTAGTTGTTTCTGATATCACTCGACTTATTTTAAGTGGCTTTTTAGTCTTTTTTTTTAGATTTCTTTATTTTTTGAAGTTATACTTCTTTTGGAGCGTTAGGGAAATTTTGATGAGGGTAAATTTTTATTATGCGCGCTCACACCATCAGTCCGAAAAACCGACATCCTGAAGTTAGCTAGTCAACATACACCCTGAAGTTAGCTAGTCAACATTTTAATTTTATACGCCAAAGAAGTATAACTTCTTACGTGCGTAATAAGTACACACTTTTTTATTTATTTAAAATAGGTACGCCAACAAAGCCTTTCACTTTTTGATTCAAATGTACTTGACCAATCTCGAGGTCAAGCGTAAACTTTTTAAAATAGATGTCATTTGTTTTGTGAATGGACAAAGGAATGACAACAGTACATACATTTAACAATAAAAGTACATACATATATAGGTTATGGTTCTTCTGTAGGTACCAATAATTGCTGGTGATTTTATAATTAAAAAAGTTTTAAATAGTTCCCACGTAAAGGACAGAAATTAATATAATTATGAAAAGGTAAGTAAAGTATTATATTCTGTCTGTGTCTGTTTCTTCACATTATAACATTAAGATATTACAAATTATTACTGTAGATATTTTTAAAATATTTTTTATTTAACCCTTCAGAACTGTAACATAAAATAAACAACGTAATTCTAGACGTAGAATTCAAATGTTAAATTACACTGTACCGCAGTATTAGGCAGTCTTACCAACCCATTTGTGTAAAGTATGTAAGCCCATTAAGAGAACGAATGTGTGCAACTAACGATGCTTGCGTTCATTTTCATATTAGCTTTAGTAGAACCTTGCATATTTAAGTTCATCAGTAATTTAAAAAAAAACAGCTTTTTCCTACAAAAGTATAATACCTACACGCTCAAAATGTACGCAACAGCTGATATTTTTAAACGCAGGAAAAGATATTAAAAAATCTAGATTAATAATTTCGCTAGCTCCTAAAATACTAAGATTTGTGGACGATATCGATCGATCCACGAGGTCACTGAACCATTAATAAAACGTCAGTAAGATGAAACCAAACTAAGGTCATAATTTGTTTGTAACAAAAATGTCAGATATGATCTGTAAACATGGAAATTAAAATCAATAGCTCTCATTATAAGAATCAGAATTTCTAGGTTTACATTTTGGCAAGATTTAGTTTACAAACTCTTCATAAAAATGTATCTATTATAATCAAACTAAAAATCAAAGCTGAATGCAAAAACTACTACTTAAAAAAAACACAGATTGACAGACGAAATTAAAAAGCCTCCACTACTGAAGCCTGTAGTCTGCAAAAAAATTAAAAGTGTTTCAGTCGTAGCAAAGCGTAGGCGCCTACGGTGGGTGCTACGTGGCTACGGCGTACCAGTATAATTTGTTATGCGAAACACGAACTCAATAACTCAAGTCTAGATGTGGAAGGAAAGAAGGATATATTAAAAGAGCGTTGTGCAATTAACATTGCAATTTGCTATAAAGCCAGGCACTAAAATAAACAGAAGTATGCAACTGGATACTTTAAAGCGTGCATATCTTACTTTAAAATCTTTTAAATTCTACTTAAAATACTAAGCAAGCCACAGTTCTTTGTTTTTAAAATGGATATGTCTGAAATATTTGAACTTACTTATCTGCACTTTAATAGTACATTATGATACAAGTGCGGTAAGTTGAAAATTACAGCCGAGGCGATATTGCTAGCCCGAGCCGTAGGCGAGGGCTACAAGTAAGCAGAGGCTGTAATTATCAAAGCGCACGTATGTCATACGACGTTTTATAACATATTTGCGAGGAAATAAATAAAACTCGGACTTTCTTAAACGAAATTTTGATACGCTTGTAAGTATCTATCGGTCGATTTTTCGAACAAGAGGTTTAGAGTAGCCTTTTTTGCTGCCTCTGAGACTTCAGGCGGTGTCGAATTAATAAATTAATTATTACTTGACGACATTTTCAAATAATAACAATACAGCGAAAAGAAAAAGCGCGCGGAATAATTTTTACTTGTTCACAAATTAGCGAGGCGAGCGCATCAGCGCTTTTTTTTTAAGGCAAAGGCACAAAACAAAAAACAGCCAGTATTACTAATACAGTAAATTCATACTTTTGTGTTTTTGTTACAGATAAATGGTTGTAATCTATTGTCAAAATTAATTAAATTAAAGAATTAAATGTATATTTATCTCCCAAAGTTAATTTTATTCATAAAATGTTGACCACTTTTCTGACATAAAAACTCTTTGCTAAGATTTAAAAAAGTACCATTCGTTTTTACGGATCATCTTGATAAACCGTGCGTTTTACATTACATTACCGCACAAGTACGTAATGAGATACAATACGATATTGAAATTGGTGAAATAAAAGACCCTTTACGAGCAAATGTGGTATAAATACCATTACTGTAAGATATGTAGATATATTATGCGTAAATCTTTCTCTGCATTTAAGGAGATCAAAATGACATTTAACTCAAAAATTAAATTTCAATTTGAGGGTTCAGAAACTCATCAGATTTTCACGCAACCGTGAATCGTGAAAAGTCTTTAAATTCCTCTTTCGTTATATGGAATTTTGAATTGAATTTGATGGCAGTCATTGCCTGCCAGGGCTACGGGACTGTTCGAAAGAGATACCGCGGCCCTGGAGCACAAAGGGCAAGGAAGGAACATGGATGGGTTTTAGTCAGTAAAAGTATGACACTCCCTTCTGCTCCGCCCAGAGCGGGAGAAGTCAATCGATGACTTCCGATCAGTAAAAAAAAATGGCAGTCATTAAATTAACGCATCGGTTATTCAGTGCAGACTGTTTTAATTTCTTCTAGAACACATGTAGAACATTTTTGACAGAAAAGCTTCACATTCAAATTCATACCATAAACAACATAGATGACTGCAATAGACACTTTTTGATATAAATTATAACAGTCATTTAATTAAGATTAATAAGGATTAACTTAATATCAATTTACTAGTTTAAGAGTGAGTAACTGCCATATCCTACGTATTCAATTTTAATCGATATTCTAATTATTATATTGGCAATAACAAGAATTTACGTCACTCAAGTAACGTTTTAATTATTGCCTTTAACCTATAAAAGCTATTGTGTAAAATGAGCGAGGCGAATAGTTTTTTGGGGGTTCGTACCCAAAGGGTAACCAACGGGACCCTATTGCTAAGCCTCCACTGTCCGTCCGTCTATCCATCCGTCTGTCTGTCAGCAGGCTGTACCTCATGGTTCGTAATAGAAAGACATTTTCACGAAATGTGTATTTCTGTTGTTGTAATAATAACAAATAATTAAAACAAACTAAAGGGTGCTTCCCTACTACGATGGTACGGTTTTTATTATATTATAATGTATTAAATATAATAATGTAATGTATTAAACGGGAAGCAACAAAATCTATGCATAAGTAGTTTAGAAGAAAAACGCGTTCACTGAAACAGTCACCAAAAAATACTTATAATATTGTGTTAATATCGATTAAAAATATAATAGTTATGTTAAGATATAAATAAGAAGCTTACAAACATTTGATAAGACCTTGAACACTAGCCAAAGTTGCCTCTATAAACAACTTATAAATTATTTGCACTCGACAAAACCAAACCACGACCTTGGAATCATTTTATATACATAAAAGCTCAATACATTACCCAGAGCTATGAAAAAGGTTTACTTTCTCACTATTAACATACGTTATCACGTTATTAAACTAAAATTCCAGCTATTCAGTACATTTAATTATTAATATTCTGTTCTAGAAAATTCAGTCTTTCAAGTATAACAAGACTACTTTAATCATGACACTTGAGATATTTTACCTACTCCTTTACTTAGTACGTTCTTTATTCTATAATTATTATTATTTTAAGTTATTTGCTTTCTCTATACAATTCGAAGATTTGTGGCATCTACCAATGCGCACTGGGCCCACGCGGTGGATTATAGCCCATTCCCTCTCATAGAGAGGAGGCCTGTATCCCAGCAGTGGGAACATTAAAGGCTGATTATGCTTATGCTTTCTCTAACTACTTTAGAGGATCCGACTTGCATTAAATCTGGCAAAATATCACAAATTCAAAGTATATAAGAAAGCGAAAGTATACAGATAAAAAATGCTCATTGCATGTATACTCTCATTCATCGGAAAATCATAGCTCTAATCATTTTCTTAACTGTTAACTTTTTGCTCGCCTTTATTTTGTTTCTTTTTACTCACCCATTTGTAATCTATAGGTACCATGTTTACAGTAAATGTTGTTGTGCTATAAAGTTGTAGTAGCATTAAAAACAATAGCGTGTCTGCAGTTTTTAGAACTGAGTAATAATAAGTGTTTCTTGGAAACTAATAAAATTGTAGAGTGAAAATATTCAAATATGAAGAGAATTTCAAATTGTAGTTTAAAGAAAAATACCTTCTATTGCGATGTTTAAAACTGAGATACAAAAATATTTTTTTAATAATAGTTTTCTGATACTGAAATTCGAAGACGTGACATCTACCAATCCGCACTGGGCCCGCGTGGTAGATTATAGCCCATTCCCTCTCCTAGAGAGGAGGCCTGTGTCCCAGCAGTGGGAACATTATAGGCTGATGATGATGATGATGATGATACTGAACGTATTTTTGGGGTTCCGTACCCAAAGGGTAAAACGGGACATTATTACAAGACTCCGCTGTCCGTCTGTCTGTCCGTCTGAGACAGTTTAAAATTTCACAAATGATGTATTTCTGTTGCCGGTATAGCAACAAATACTAAAAACAGAATAAAATATATATTTAAGGGGGGCTCCCATACAACAAACGCGATTTTTTGCCGTTTTTTGCTCGATATGAATAATGGTGACAGGTAGACGCTTAAAATAGTCACAGAATATTTCGTTGTATATTCTCTTTAAAAATAAATGGTAGTTAAATTAAAATAAAATAAATATTTAAAAGCACAGCGGCAAAAAAATCACGTTTGTTGTATACGGCCCCCCCGGCCCTATACAACAAACGTGATTTAAACTTTTTGAAACTTTTTGTTTAATATTGTATAGGTAATGGTACGGAACCCTTCGTGCGCGAGTCCGACTCGCACTTGGCCAGTTTTTTTATTTTTGAACACCACATGCAGTGCCATCCACTACATACTAAAAGTTATTAAACACGTACCTACTATAAAAGGTTCAATTTATGACATTTTATGACATATTTGCTAAATCACCGCATCGTTATTAGAACATTTACGGTGACGGACGGTACCTTGCAGCCGTAAATATAAGAGGGAATGAGTATTACAGTAGGTAATTAAGAACTTACAGTAACTTTCACAGTTAAAACGTATATACTTGGTCGTGGTCAAATTGGACCATACTAATTTCACTTTGAAAGAATCAAATAATAATAATAATAATAATCATTTAACTGTCAGGCATCTAAGGCCCATAAAAAGAATACATAAATTAATAATCTTATACTATAATAAACTAATACATATTAAAAACCTTATAAAACTAAACAAAGTTATATCAACTAATATCAAAGAAAACTGCACAGCCACCTGCGGCCTGCGGCCTGTTAGGACATAACAGGCTGATTAAAAAAGAATACCTAGACCAAGGTGCAACTGCACCTGCAGTATAAGGTAGTGTCGAGTAGTGTCCTATCGGCAGAAGGCAGCTTCTATTTTTTCGAAAATGTCTGCGTGTTCGCGCGATTAAGATTATAACACCGGTTATTCATGAACGTTACTCAGTGCGCGCGGACGCACAGTGTCCCAAAAACCTATTCATAAACAATACTTGAGGGACGAACGACACTATGCGCTCATTATAATGAACTCACAGATATGTCAGTCAGTCAACCCGAGTGAAGTCGCTTCACAACGTTAACCAATCACAGCGCCCCATTCAATGCTATGTGTCCGCACAGCAAAGAGTCGTTCTTGAATACCAGTGTATGTTATTTTTTATCTCACACAAGGTCGATGTAGTAGGGCAGATGCAATTGGCAAACTGGAAGGGTTTCAAAGTCAAAGTCAGATTCTCAAAATACAGAGTAACAGTTGTGATGCAAAATTAGGCGTGAACAAAAGGTAAATTATTAAAAAAAAAGAAAAATTGTTCTTCATCCCACATAACATGGCCACGACAACCTGACCACCTCACAGATGTATTGATCCAGCCATAGCTTCGCTACGACCCTCTACGGCGACGATATAAATATGCTAGGAACGGTAAAATGTACGACTTGTACAAATTCCACTTGTAGATGTTAGGGTCAGGTCGCATCGCTAGCGGCATATAGCAACAATACTAGATAAATGAAAATCGCGTCTGTTACCAACAACTAGCATTTAAATTAGATAGTCTTTTAATTTAATTTTAAATTAAAGTTGCTTTTTACGTACTACTGCGTACTATTACGGACTGCCTCGTTGATCGAGTGGTCGCAAACGCGTCTGCTGAGCATGAGATCCTGGGTTCGATTCCCAGTTCGGGCAAAGTGCTATGGGGTTTCCCATCAGGATTTTCTCAGTAGCAGCCACAGCGTCGGGATTAGTACCGGGTTGATGGCAATAGGCTCGCCCCCTATTACATGGGACTTAAAACTGGCGAAATGTGAGTGTACTATACACCTCTGCCTAACCCTACGGGGATTACAGGCGTGATGTTATGTTATGTATTACGGACTAAACTCGTCATCATTGTTGAAAACAATCTTCAGTAGCATTATTTTTATTTAGCTTGATTTCTTACTCTGCTACGGTTGTTTCATCTTCAAGTTTCACATTCTTCCTTCATGTTTATTCTCGCAGATGTATGTATTTTACAATATACAACACAATGTTTCCCAAAAATAAATATTATCACCTGAGTTCCCATGAGAACAATAAAAGACGACTGTTTATTTCACAGCTCTGACCACACGGCAAAAGCAATAAATATCGCCATCGCGATCCTAGAACGAAATAAATGTTTGTTCAGCCTACTGATATTTGTTTTGAATTTGGGCATACCTACATAAACATTATTCAAGGGAATAAAGCCGTTACTATGTAGATATATACATAGACACCGTTCTCTTTTAAGCAATAGATTAAAAAATACCATATTTTGTCTGAAATTGTGGAAAAGTCAGTAATGTCGCCTCTCATGGCAGTTATTGAAGTATAATAACTACTAATTGTGTGTGCAGTATCAACAGCAACTATTCACGGGTTAACACAGATAGGCGCTGTTCCAGAGGAGTTCATGGCTGACTTTCATTTTGCTTGTCTAAAATGTATGTGCAGCCATCCACTCAACCGTGTCTGGTAAACAATTAAACTAGCTGTTATTAACTAGCTAAGCAGCTAGTTTGCAGTTAGTTGCAGTTAGTTGCAGCTAGTTGCAGCTAACGTGGCGATCCTCTCCGTGCACATCCTACACAGCAGCAGAAACCCGCTAGCAGAATATGAAATCGCTACTCGCGCACAGTATCATCAAGGCCCCACTAACAGTAGCGTGCTTCGCAGCAATATAATGTAGGGTCATGCTTATCCACTGCATCTTTTCCGCGACAGAAAGCCAGGGACTGTTTACTAACAAAACTTTGTACCCGTAAACCTTATTGTTAGTGTTGAAACTTGTGATGGCGTAAGCGAATGCTTTTCCTTATAATTTATTGTTATGTTGATGATTATGTTGCTTCTTATGGTTACTATGTTTTAGCTTGGCTATCGCGGTTATTAACCCACCCACATTTTAACAGAAATATAAAAACAGAAGTATTCTTTACTTTTAAAATGGATAAAGTTCGTTATCTTCTGAAATCGATATCTATGATCTTCAATGTTCTTCATTTCAGGTGCCATCTACGTATTCCACACCGAAGAAGTTACTTAATACCCGACTTATGGTGAAGCCAAATGGCAGAGTTATGATTTTAGCAGTCTATGTATATATGTTTGAATATACGTATGTTACTCCGTAGCGCCTAAACTATTCATCCGATTTTGATAAATAAAGTGTCAATCGATTCGTTATTTTGGCTTTGGTAACATAGGCTACATGTTATCCGACTTCAATAATAGGAGGAGTCGATTTTACCTAGTATACCCTGAATTTAATTAGAGCGTGATTTTTTAGTAGTCGAATTTTTTAGTTGTTGTATATATACCACACAAATTCTTTTTGTAGAGCAATATTTTGCATAAACTAATTAGTAATTTGGTACAGCTTTTGTGGCTTTAGGTTTCACTTTTTGCTATCCATTGTTGCACTTATCCTACCATTACTACGATGTCAATGCACCACAGCGAAAAATGACACGTAGTTTATTGTTCGAATTGCAAATATCAGGTATAAGAGAAATGTCATTGACCGCTATTACCAAACTGAAACGCACATAGTGCGGATTTCTTCAGATTTGTTTGTATCGTGGTTGGTCTTTGTTCTGGGCTACTGTAATCCGCTTTAACTAAACTGGTCGCGCAGTATTTGGTAGCGATTGCAACTGTCTGTCTCTGCTTTAGCATTTATGGAAAGTTTTAGATTTGAGGTTAAGCTGTTGCATTTGATACGGAAAAGGAGGATGTATTTTAAAGTTTAACATAACTTTCGTAAGGTGCAATATTGTTTGAAAACAGCATACTTTTTAACTTGACATGAGACACAGTAAACTTATAATGTCATTTACGGGGTATCTTCCGTGATTATTCGTTATTTTAAGCTCCCGATTTTTAATCACTAGATCGAGTTTCACAGTCCACATACTTTGTCAACGGATAAACATTACTTACCAAGGCTCGCAAGAGTAGCAACTGAAATAACAAAACACAAAAATTTCAGTCGAGACGAGGGTTTCAAATTGTCAAGTACCTACATCTTGTTTTAAGTATGCTCAAAAGAAACAGCCGACATCGTAATAAGGACTCCACAAAACCTAGGAATACGGTGAATGTATTTTGCCGTGACTTAGTGTCGAGTTCAAGTAGTGTGCAGCAAAAGACTATGAAAGAGTATAGACAGTTTCGTCTGCACCTAACAATATATTTACAATCCAACCGCCGTTGTCCAGTCAAAATATCGGAATTATCACGGAAGGTATCCCGAAAGTAACAGTATAAGTTTAATTTTAAACTATGAAAGCTTAAAACAGTGTATGAGACACGGTGTTTTTGATGATTTTATTTAATCTAACGCTGGCCCAAATTGCAAAAGAGAGAGAAATGAAAAATCGGAAGAGAAGTTTTCGGCCTACAATGGGATATATGACAGGTTTCTTATTCTTAGCATGTCGATGACAAATCATTTAACGTATTTGGGCGAAAATTCAACTTAGATGTTATCTCCGCTCGCTGATGCATTCATAAGTTCGTCAAGTACGCAGGTGTCAGGGCATGCTGCGCAAGATGGAAGGTGGGCCATTGTCTGTGAAGACACGCCACATATACACTTGACTTCTGAGCAGTCCATGAACCCCATCTGTAGAGATTGTCTTTGCAGGCTCATAATAATATATTTAACTCACAGGACTCGGCTCATTTACCAAACAAATAAAAAATAAACAGTGAGATACTAGAATTCTTGAAGATTAAAGAAAACTCTATAAACCAATGAACGAAAGTAAATTAACCTTGTCATGGTGAAAGATTTTACAATAATGACTCAGCCTTAGGTACTGGTAGCTACCCCAACTTTAATTGAATAAAATCGCTGACGGCTTAACGACACACAAGAACTTTGAAGGTGACTATCTACTAAAATATTAGTTTATTTGTAAAAGAAAATGATGTTGCATTGATTTTATGCCATTTTCGTAACGGTACTAGCTGAAATTAACAATTTATTTATTTAGTACATGGAGGACTTACAGCTCATTAAAAAAAACAAAAAAGGAAACCATAGTCTCCAGAAAGCCAATTACAAATTCTCACGTATAGACTTATAATAAAAAACACGGTATGAGCAAAAACAGAAAAAAAACCGCTTTTATCAAAGTAATAAGAATATTTATAATCAATTTGCAACTATATGACGGTCTAAAAAAAAACGGTACTTGCAAAATAAGAGGCTTAAGCGAATTCACTCTAATTGGGAATGGATCTAAATCATATTCCTTACATATGTCAATGAAATTTCTGCTTGCGCGCACAATATAACTAATTATTTTTTGTAACTATTTTTATTGATATTTAGGAAACTGGATGAAAAACTAAATCATCATCTACCTTGCCTTTTCTCGTAATAGTTGGGGTTGTCAGCCTGTCAATCCATTTTAAAAGCTTGTACTATAATGCTGCATCCGCAAGCAAATAACTTAAAATACTCCACAATCTACCAAACGCCAAAATACTTATAATGCACTCTATAATTAATCCTTTACATTTTCCCATCTGCAACTTGTTTTCGGATCGCAAAAGTAGTTATACCGTAGTTCGCGACGTGCCGATGTCGCAAAGTATCATGTTTCCAAGAGAGTACATTAATAATTCAGCAGGCAGACACGGGGCGCATTCAGCGTCCTCCTCTTTGCTATTAAGATTCGTTTTCACGCGAAGCAATATTCCAAAGTTTATCTTAGCTTGAAAATGGCGACTTAAAAGGAGTATTGTATAATTTATCTTGTAGTGTTTAATCAGTGTATTATTTAACTGATGTTGTGTTACTTTCATACCACATATTTCCTGATTTATGCTGTTCTCTGATACATTAACACCCGAAAAATGTAAAGTGACGGATCAAAATTTTTGTTTTACTAAATTTTGATCCGTCACTTTTCACAACATCTGAAAGAAATCTCCAACTGATCTTTAAAAATACAAAATCGCTTCGCACTGGACTGCACGGAAAAATCAATAGCACCGCCCAGCACCCGTCATAGCCACTCACAAAATCTAAACCAAAGTTACTGCAAGATTTATTCCCCACACTACAAAGCTATCTCGCCTGAACGTGGTTTTACTCTTAAATATATAGGAAAAGTGTTCGATGCGGTAAATTCCTGTCTGGACTGTTCACTTTAACATGTTGGATCGACGAGATATAAGGACTAATATCGGTACGCTATGCATATTACAGTACTTTTTAACGGTACCAATAAATTGTATGTAGGAGACACGAAGTTTACTATCGAAAGCTTTTAACATATTATGTATAGTTTTTGGTTTGATGGTTGGTTATTAAATTGATTTAGGTCAGGGATACAAACATATACAAGGTGTAACATAATAATCGCAAGACCTCCCGTGTGGTCTCTCGGACCAAGAAATTGATCAACTTTTGTTGTACGAGTTTGTTGAACTTCGCAAAAAAAAATTGGACTTTGTATAGGAACTGACGCGATCAGCTGATCAACATATATGGTAAAACTAAAAAAAAAGTAATGAATTTCCAAAAGTCATAGAGTAAAACTTGTTCAGTATCATGGTCTGAGACACCACACGAGAGGTCTTGCGTTTATTATGTTACACCTTGTATATCCATGTATTTTTTACGACATTTCCGTAAAAGGCACTATCGCATCGTAGCCAGATTCAATTTTCACAGATATATACAACTACTCCGTGTACTCTCTCTGCAGCTGCTGCTAGAGATGGTATCTTCGCTTATCTCTGTTCAAACCAAGCGTGTCAGTAAGAATCACCGTTTAGTCATAGAAACGGACGGTCCACGACGAAAATTTTGACTATTACAGCCTAAACGCGCGCGCATAAAAATCACGAGTTCATATATCCGTATGTATTACGATGACTTCCATCATCATCTGCCTAGCCTTTTCCCAACTATGTTGGGGTCGGCTTCCAGTCTAACCGGATGCAGCTGAATACCAGTATTTTACATGGAGCGACTGCCTATCTGACCTCCACAACCCAGTTAGTACTGGGTAATACGATACCCCTTGGTTAGATTGGTCAGACTTTTTGGGCCACTGACTACCTAACGACTGTCAAAGATCTTCAAATGACAGCCGGGACCAACGGCTTAACGTGCTTTCCGAGTCACGGAGGAAACTCAGTAAGTAATGGGTGGTCACCCATCCACAGACCAACCTAGGCAAGCACGGCTTAACATAAAGATCGACCCGAGCGGCTGATATTATTTAGCCACGAGCTCCTCGATGAATCCTCCACCACCTCCAAGCTCCACTATGGAAAATTATAATATTTAACTATAATTTTCCTTACGCGGGTTGATGTCACACGTTATCAGCTACAACTATTTTATTTAATAAACTGAAATTAAAATCATTGATAGCAATTTACCCAAATGAAATAGCAGTAATAGTCTAGTGGTGTGACCGTCGGAATGTCAAGTCATAGGTCTCGAGTTCGAACCCAAGACACGCACCTCTGAATTTGTAACCCGTTTTTTTAACAAGCCATTCGTAGTGAGACAATTTTACATCGTAAGCCTATCGACAGGTTATATTATTATCATTCATCATAGCTCTTTTTTCAATGATCTGTTATGATTTATTAAATTAATTTCGTTAATAAACTGTTCACAAGTGTACTATGTTAACCGATTCTTATGTAAAATATAGCTAATTTTATCTCAGGGGCGTGCCGAATCTTTAACTTATATTGTATTTATATTAGAGGGGACGAATGGGTACCTTAAAAATAATATTTTTTATTAAAATATTAATTGGTCCCCTACCAAGAGACCAATGGGCACCTATATAGGGGCCGAATCTACAACTTTTATGCTGGGGGACGAATGGGCTCTGACCCCGGATATATGTGCATATTGTATAATAATCACTTGCTTCGGTGAAGAAAAACTTCGTGTGGAAAACAACATATCAGAGAGAGATTTCTCGACGGCATGTAAAACCAAGTCAGAGGCCCATGGGCCGTATTACTCTGACACCAGGTTAGGCACCACACGATAAAGAAGAAAGACTCAAATGAAATTGAAAAGGCGTCTGTATAATAACCAACTTCCATTCTAATATTATCTTCATATGCTCGTATTCCTAATGATAGTTAATTTAATTTGCTCCAATTTGCAAATAGAAATGATATGAGAATTTCCAAGAGACGTAGACTAAATTAATATTTTAGTAATTCATTTACCGCTGAAGAATAAGTTCTTACGCAATCACTAGAATCATTGTGAATGGTAACTTTAATAAGCCAATAGAAGTAACTATTGATTGAAATATGATTCGAATCAAATCATTTAGCTAATATCAAAAGTAAAATTATATTAGTTTCTGTAAATGAAAACTTATATATATAATCTAAAGGGCGTAAATACACCTTCAACGAATGTGAGAGGTACTTGTTCTTCCCGTCATTGCGATTTTTTTTTTCTAGACCTTACTTAAGAACTTTCTGGTTACGGAGATATTGGGGCGTGATTTTTTACCCCAATAAAAAAGATGTATATTTTTTCGTAGAGTTACTTAGCTTAATGTGCAGAATGCTTGGTTGACCGTTTCGTAAAGCGTCATCGTGTAAATAAACACAGAAGCCACAAGTATGAAGGATCATCACTTGAGAACGGCTCCACCGGTAACAATTTGTCAGTGCAAGGCTTATATGAAAAATATTTTTGCTACGCTCACTTCCATCACTGTCATCATTTTCATCACCCGTGCGAAGTCGGGTGGTTCGCTAATTCATTACAAAACTATTCACTGCTACCTAGGAGATTCATAGAAAAGTCGGCCACGTGTTTGCCGGTCACTTATTCGTGCGAGGTGTGGCCGTGGGTCGTAGTAGATAATCACAGGCGCAAACCCACCGCCTGGCATGCTGTGCACGGACAAGCGGCGCATTTTAGCTGTGTGGATTCATATGTTTGACAACGTGGGTCTACGTTTCCACTGCAGAACACACTACACACCCACAACTATGTACAACTGTAGCGTGCGTGGCCCACCGCGGCGCACGGAGAGGCATCGTGTATAATGTGTACCGCATGCACAGCGTGCATAGCGTTGACAGCATTGATCTATGTGAGCGCCTTATTTGAGCAAACCACGTATGTAATAATGACGTCAATTGATGCATAGCGTGTCCGTGGTTTGCAGTGAACACAATCACACACATTTTCTTGCAAAGCGAAGCTTGTCACACGTGCGTGGCCTTTCCGTGCGCCGCGGTGGGTATGCGCCTGCGCCCACTGTCTCATACAGAAGTACACGTGCGTAACTTAGCCGTGGGCTGCTATGGAGCCTTTATATAATTGTTTTGTACCAGCTGTACCAAAACCTCCCCTCCATACCTTTCCAATCTACCTTATGTTTAGCTAATCAATTAGAACCATTCCAAATCGTCTGTGTTTTTAGGCCTGCCTCGGTTATGACGTGTTCAACTTTTCAATAAATACTGATTAGCTCTTTCGAAATATTCAATTAGTCGCCTGATTTCAACAATATTCTGAACACAATGTAATCGATAACGTTTCAAACAATGCTCCCAGTTAGAGGACTTCAACTGAAATATAGTATAACCCTTAACACGATGCTAACAACAAACAGTTGCCTGAAACCTTGGAACTGTTCTGTAACTGAAGTTCATTCACTTCAGCGAACGAATTGAACACATTGATATAAACGTAGTGAAAACGTCTAGCTCAATAGCTACTCTTTTCAAACAGAAATTACACACGCGCTCAAAGAATAGATGATAAATTTAAGTATATTAATGTACTTGCTTTAGAAAGTTCAAAAACATGATAAAAAAGGAGAAATTTATAAATTTCAACAATATAAAATTATTTGAGCAAATTTTATAAACAATGCATGTTCACTAAATGTATGTACCTACTATTTTCATAGTACATGTTATTCATTAGACTCCTGTTACATGGACCTTAAACGTAACTGGCGAAAGGTGTAACTTTTATTAGATACACCCCCCCTTACCCCTACCCCTCAACCTTATTTCGACGTGTTTGTATAACCAATTTACAAAATTTAATCATTTATGGGATTCAGGCGTGGTATTATTATTTATGTTAAATAAATGCCTTATGTAATTCAGACTTGGTCTTTGACAAACATTTCAAACCCAAAACCTCAACTCACTTCAAAAATCCTAGTACGAATTCACCAAAACATGTTTTTACTAGATCAAACTCTTTACGATACTACCACGTTAGCCTTTCGAAGTGCATGCCGTAAACTTGGACAGTTCTGAAAAGTTACCAACAGTAACATTTCAGTCGGCAAGCCAATAAAATACTTACAATGCATTTCCTGGGTATTTTATGGGCTCCCATGATGCACATAGAACGAGTATTTTTGAACATAAGTTATATGTATGTAGGCAAGCATATGAACAAACTAATATCTGAAGGTTTGAAAAGTTGCAAACAGCTATGCATCGATGAATACTTTTACGTTCGATTTTTAAATGAACCAGTTTGTGATCAAGTCTGGGGAAGTGGATTTATTAAACATTTTTAAGTGTAAACTAGACCCTTAACGAATTCCATTGGTTGCTGCATATTGTTCGCGGACAAATTGTCCCTCATTTGCGCAGACCTTTATATATAATAGAACGATATCGCATCGACGCATAAACGGTGACCAATTGTTCTGTACATCATTCTGAACCCCTAGCATAGAAATATCATAGGTCATTTAAAAAAAAAACACAGCTATTTCCTACAAAAGTGCAATCCTATACGGTCATAATATAATCGCAGGTCTAACAGCCTAGGAAACAGGCAAAAACATATTAATGTACCTTTAGGTATCGCTATAAATCTATACTTCTATACTAATACAAATATAATATACTAATTCTAACAATATTATAAAGAGGTAACGAGTTGCCCCCTAACCCAAATTCGTTTCGATGTTTGTAAATTTGTATGTAGGGAGTAATCTCCGCAACTAATAATCCAATTCTAAAAATTCTTTCACTGGCGGAAAGCTACATTATTCGTGGTTGCTATAGGCTAAATTATATTTATATCATGCATACTATCCGAACTATTAAAAATTTTACGGACAAAGTCGCGGGCGAAGTGCTAGGGTCCTATACAAGGCACTATCCCTAATTGCTACCTTTATTTCAACCACAAGATAGAAGTATCGGCCCACAGATGTATTCAGCACTTCATTCAGTTCATGTCCCGGCTGACAGCACAGGCTTGACCATACATAAATTACCCCTAATGACGTACGTACCACTCAAATGTAGGGTAAATAATACCAGTGTACATATGTACGAGTTAGTG
The DNA here is from genome assembly GCA_950005105.1 of Lycophotia porphyrea. Lineage (NCBI taxonomy): Eukaryota > Metazoa > Arthropoda > Insecta > Lepidoptera > Noctuidae > Lycophotia > Lycophotia porphyrea. The sequence continues at coordinate 12,402,206 of OX465389.1, forward strand.
GACATGTTGGCAAATAAGCCAGTTTTTGGTTGAAATTAATTTGTGTAGTATTTGAACCTGTAAGGGAAATTACGTAGGCCATTTTCATGCTTTTTTAGTCGTGTGATTGGTGGTTTAATTCGGAGATGAGTCGTTATCTTTGTCACGGGGTTTGGTTTAGTAATTTATGAAAAAAAAAACATTGTATTTGTTGACACTATGTATCTACCGACCCACTATGTCGTCATTCTACACTTGAATCATTCAACTATAAATCAAATCTATAAATTAAAGAAGGAATTCATTACTTATTAAATAGCGGATCCGTCGCGAAACTAATACTACTAGAAATATCATCAGTTTTGCTTTAGTATTTCGTGCTCATTTGCAGACAAACGAACGAATTATACAATCTGCCAACGACATAATTATCCTGTAGCTACAGTTTTTTTTTCGCAATGTTTTTTGCTTTGTGCAAACTGCAAACAATGATAAAACGCCCGACCCTTGTCAGTGACAACCTGTGTTGAGCTATAATAATAAAGGAATTAGACTGAAAATCCCTAAACCATAACGACGTTTGAAATAATGCCTAAACTAAGTAAAATGAATCCCCAAACTTTTACCTCGAAATCGTTGACCCGAGTCTCCTATCCACCTATTTTATAACCAGGTCATTGAGCCCTAGAATTCAACCCTCAATGTTGAAAACAACCTGGAAATATAGGCCTTTGTCACCAGCCAGAATACCACCCTTGACTATACAGAAAAAATCCTAACTAATATTATAAATGCGCAAGTGAGTTTGTTTGTTTTTTACCTTTTCACGCTTAAACCACAGCTCCCATCATTCTGAAATTTAGAGTAAACGTTTTCAGGTGTACAAAACCGACAAAGGGTACCTTTCATTCCGAATAATGTCCTGTTCCCGAGAAAAACAACAACAGTCTAAAAATAATAGATGGCGCCACGTGTCTATCATGATTGAATTATATTATTACAAGCAGTGTACAACCCGAATTGATTGTCAAATTCTAAATTAACGCGAACGAAGCCGCGGGCATAAGCTAGTGTCTAGTAATTTCATATGAGATTAGCAAGCCAAATGAACAATGAACCATGTTCATAGTTCAATGATCTCTGTGAGGTTCTACCACAAACTACGTGACGGGATTATGCTTTGACCAATGATGACTGAATAACTTTTAACAACTGATAATAATTAGCCGATGTTAGGCAGCAATTTATAATTATAATTTTTTGTTGCTGCTTACTAGGAAGGCCGTTGTCCAGGGTAGTAGGTCAATAAATCATCGAATCTACAGCGACAACAATAATTATTGTCTCATAACGGTCCCGCATGACGTCCTCGAGAAAGATAAGCAAATCAAGTATCTTAACTTGGCTCTTGGCTCGCAAGGTTGTGGACATGTGGGATGTGTACTCAGCGATCATTGTACCGATAGTCGTATCAGGCTTCGGCCCTGGCGGACCCCTTCCATTTGCTGACATCTCTTAGAGGCGCGCGTGGCAAACTAAGGCGCCGTCGATACTGCCTGTCGTCATAAGACGAACGGTGAGCTACCCCATACTCCCATACTCACCACCCACAGGCCCGCGAATATGTCAAACACATACACACACATTACAAATATATACAAAAACACATACACATACATACATTGCATACACACACACATACACACATACACAACACACACATACATACATTTTAGTTCTGTGTTTTTCCGCTTGTGTATAGATAATTTAAATGAAGTGTATACCATGCCGATGTAAGCCATTTTCTAGCTCAAAATGCAAAGACAACAAATGACTCTAAAAACAGAATCAATCATTTTGATTCCAGTTCCCAGTTTCATTTCAAGTCGAGATAGCTATGCAAATCTTCTATCGCTTAGCCAGCTTGTGTGACGAGCTACATAAGAGGTTAGCGGTAACTGGCAGCTTATTGGAAGCAGCTTGGGGAGGATCGGTCGATAGTCGACCCCGGCAGCTATGAATTATTTCTTAGTGCATCGTGGGCTCTGTCCGTTGGTGATAACCTATGAAGGGGGGTAAAAAGCGAGTTCAGATTATGGAATGGTAATCTCGTGTGATTGGTACCAGTACATTTAAAGATACAAAACATAAGGCTATATTTTAATAAGCAAAGTAAGTATGAGGATCTATTCAGGAACGGAGTCTAAACGCTTTCTTACAAAATAACAAAGACTGCCTCAAAATTTTGAGAACGCACCCGAATAGCTTTATGCTGATCCTTTTTAACGTTTTCAAAAAGGAGGTCGTTTTTTGTGTTGGTCCCAATTAAAATTAATTTTAAAACACGAAGTGACAGGCTACACACAATGTTCGAAACTCTGTAGACAGTAACATAATAAAGTCGGTATATAAATAATGATTATAAAGAGAAAATACCTTAAAATCGGGGTGACCTACTTTGGGAGCTACCGACCCCGTTAAACGATGAAGAGAAAATGCACGAGGTATGAACAAAAAATATAATAATTTGTCGTCACACGCGCTTTGAACTTGGTAGAGGTGTTTCTATTAATCTTTTTGAAATCTTTTTGACGTGACAACGTCTAATAAATCGATTAACGCCGGCTGCATGTACAAAAAAGTGTCCCGTTACGCTCATTGTCCTGTTACGCTCATTGTCCCGTTACGCTCATTATACGCTTGCACCGCATCTATCTCTCTTCCACTCGATTTTATGACGTTGTCACGTTAAACTATCGTCCGTAAACCAACTTTACAGACAGCCAATTTTTTTCTAATAATAAAAAAAAGTCCCAACATTGGTCATCTGTTTTAATGACTAAGATCTTCTTCACGCCCGGCGCACCCTGGACAGCTAGCACTCGGTAACGCAGAGTTTAGCTACCTAATCCTTTCACCACGATGATACCTCCATCACCAAGATTAAACAGTTATAAAAAAAGGCATTAAAATTGATATAACCAGAAATAAAATATCTAACTCATTCATTAAAAATAAACATTCTAGAAGTTTTCAATTCGTCACGGCGCGAATGAAATTTTATTTCCTTTGGAAGTGAGAGGAATTTAAAAAGTTGCCGTCGACACCGGCAGTTCCGCAATATGACGGGGCTGTCATTAGCAGGCTAACGCTACGGCTCAGGGTTGTCACTTTTGGTGGCTTGAGATTTGCGGAAGGGGTGAAATCAATAATAACCCTTTTAAGTTTATAAGATTAATTCATTTTACTTATTGCGAAAACTAGCACCAAAGGTTTTTAAAATGGTGCATTAACTTTTTTTTATAATACATGTATTTTTTCACTACCCCATAAATCAGATCAATGTCAATCAACAAATCCACAAAAAATTAGAATATTGTACATTTCAACAGTATTATTCAAGCAATGGCAAATACTGATTTAATGTTCCTTAAAACAACACAAACAAAACAGAATGGGTTAAGGGCTTTCACAATGTGATAAAAATAATTAAAATAATGTAATTAAAAAATATATATATAGTGTTTGAATATAAGGTGTCAAGGTTTTCAAACACAACTCCTAGTATTTGAGTGAGATAAGAGAAAATAGATTTCGCAGACTTGCATGCAATTTGTTTTAGTATGATAAAAGTTTTATTGCTAAAATAACACTGACTATTTTAGATAGACGTTTTTTTGCGTGCTTTTGAGATGGGTTAACGCAAATAATAATTATGCTATCCGATCTGAAAAGATAGTCTCTTTTGTATCTTTAGAACATTTTCTAGTAGCAGCGACGATTATGGTTCCTGCCTGACCTTACTGCTCCATCTCAAAAATCCTAGGACTTTTGGATTTTTTTTATTTCTATATAATCAAACAACATAATATGCAGCGGCGTTTTTAATTAGAATAATGTCAAACATAAAAAACACATACGCCACGTAAAATTGACTTGAGTTTTGCATAGCCAAATAAAAAGATAACACAACACCCAATGACTCAACTATCTTTGGTTAGCTAAAAACTTTTGGCTCGCATAAATCCGTACATTTTAGTACAAAACGTTTAATAAAATAGCGCTGTGTGTTCCTGGGATAACAAGCGCTACAGCGGCGTAAAACCCATTTTCGTCCAACATTTTAACATGTGCCAAAAACTGGCGCGTGTAATAAAATTGAACTCTGACCTAGAAACTTGGGTTTACTAACTAGCAGATTTTAAAATGGAATAAAAGTACAAAGTTACACTCAGAGAATCAATAAATTATAAACATACATACATTGGTATACACGGCATGTCATGCCTCTGCGACACTTAATTTTTTTTTCCTTCTTTTTTTTATATAGACACTCACGTCATTGACTGCCTCGTTGGTCGTTGGTTGAATATGAGGTCCTGGGTTCGATTGCCGGGTCGGGCAAAGTGCTACTGGGTTTTTCCATCAGGAATTTCTCAATAGCAGCTACGGAGTCTGTTATTTGTACTTGGTTGATGGCAATAGCGACCCTATTGCCATCAACCCCATATTACACGGGACTTAAAAATATAATTGGCGAAATGTGGATGTACTATTAGGTACACTTCTGCCTAACCCTTCGGGGATTACAGGCATGATGTTATGTTATGGCACGTCATTTCTCCTTAGGGCTAGGCAGAAAGTATAGAACGCTTGCTACAACCCCTACATACTTATTTTATTTAGTAAATTATGATACTAATATTTGCCGTCAAAATTTGTTCATAAGAAAGATCTTTAATGATTTTAATTTACCAGCAGCTTACCTTATTAAGCCTTTTTGCGAACTTATATTTTTTAAACCTCAGTACCTTCTATAAATATTAAGTCGACATTAAACATTTGACCACACACAAACGTTCTATTTAACAGCATCATCTGCCTAGCTTTTGAATTTTCAACCCTTAAAAACCCCGGCAGAGCCAACCCTAACATGTCACCCAGGTTATTTGGGCCAGCACTCGAGCTAATGGCAGGTCAGGCACGGACGAAACGCTTTTCATAATAATTACCTAGATATCGTTAATTATCATTTTGCTGTCCATTATGGATTTCCGATAAAGTTTTTGGTATAGTATTCAATAGGTAATTTGTAAGCAAATTGAACGATAGCAAAACAACGTTTGAAAGTTACAGTAGGCTATGGAGATCTTGAAGGTTATTTCTTAGGTGTAAATTGGGTTACACGTAATACTACTGTAGGTATACAGGGTCCAAGAGTCACCGACTCATAAACGCAAAACAAAAAAATTGCAGTTCCATACCATTTAGATCGTGTAGATTTTGCACTTTTGAAAGAAACAACTGTCTTTTTAAGCTATTGCATAGCTTCTATCGCGGGCCTTGAGCGTGGAGACCGAATCCAGAAATTCCGTAACGAAAATAACCGTAACGTAACGTAACGAAAATAACCTAACACCTAGTGCCTAACACGTAGTTACAACCTAACCTCCTAACTCCAGCAGGAGATTTAAAATAATAACATAGGCTTGTCAATATCTGACACTACGAAAGTGAATAAATAATTATAATTACATAAGTTGATAAAAAATGCTATGCAATAGCTTTACCGCGGCAGTCTCCGAGTGCCACACGTCTTTTTTTAAATTACCGATGAAAAAAATTATATGGGTGTTCAGAATGATGTACTAAATGCGTGGTAAGCGTTTATGCGTCGGCAACCCTTCTTGTAGGTTAAAGATAGCTAAATATGTGATATAGAAGCATCGTATAACATGTATGTATCATCATCTGCCTAGCCTTTTCCCAACTGTGTTGGGGTCGGCTTCCAGTCTAACCGGATGCAGCTGAAATACCAGTATTTTACATGGAGCGACTGCCTATCTGACCTCCACAACCCAGTTAATACTGGGTAATACGATACCTTTTTTTTTTTACGGATGGAAATCATCAAATGACTTCTCCCGCTCTGGGCAGAGCGGAAGGGAGTGTCAGACTTGTACTGACTAAAACCCATCCATGTTCCTTCCTTGCCCTTTGTGTTCCAGGGCCGCGGTATCTCTTTCGAACAGCCCGCAGCCCGTAATACGATACCTCTTGGTAAGACTGGTTGTCTGACTTTTTGGGCCACTGAATACCTGTAACGACTGTCAAAGATGTTTAAAGATAATAAAGGCGCCTTTCGTGTTTGTCTATGTGACCAACTTTATTCTAAACTTTGCAACGGATTTTGATGCAGTTTTCAGCACCATAAATAGAGTTTATTCCTGATGCTGTGTATTAAACATGATCGCGGGCCGGCTGGATTGTGCGATCGTTAACCGATGCTGCAAAATTTCTGCTGGACCTGCAGGTTAATATCGCTGTCTTGTATATTGTATGTTACTTTCCTTTCTTTATCTTGTCTTTATCTATGTTTTAATTTAGTTTACTAGCATAGGAATAAGTCAGATTGTTACTAACACATGAGTTTTGTTACTTGAATAAATAATTGAATTATTATTATTACATTATTATTAAACCTACTTTAAGTCATGACTTCTCGCTGTACAGCAGGGGCGCGGTGGGTCGCTGGTTATAAAAATAAGTTGAACGGCAACATCCAGCCGGAATACACACGCCGAATTTTCCTGGCTCACGTTCTTAACCGAAAACTTATACCTAGTGTGGTTTATCTTGATGATGTTACATAGTCAATCAAAGTATCATAAAACGGAGCAACCTAAAACGTAAAGATGTCTCACACAGTACAATAAACTTGTAATGCCTAACAAAGTTAAGATCGTTACGGTTTCAGCTACTCAAGGCTTACTAAAGCTAATGAGTCTTTGAGACATAATGAACCATTATCTTTAATTGACGTTTCTCTGGCATCGACTTCTCTGTGGAATCAGTGAGAAAGCATTCAATCCAAACAAATAAAAGAGCATCGAAAGTGACTTACAGTCAGAAACACGGCTATTCGATATAGCTAATAATGTCCTTAGATGGCGTAAAGATGATATAACAATATTTTTTTTGAAACTCATCTCTCAGTTTAGCAACAAACCAGCTGGAATAATAGGTACAAGTTTCGGTGTAGATATGCACCGTGCGCCTCCAGTAAAGGTGCGACCATCAGATACGCGTGAATACTGAATTCCCGCTGGCGATCTGTACGATCGCGCGCATGTGGACACTTGTATTGACTCATACTTTCACGGCTATAAGCGTGCCTTTACGCGTGTAAAATCTATCTAGACAAGCTATACACAGACAAAGTAACTATCAATAGCGAAACGATCTAAATAAAGCCTTCAATAAACCCATAATTATCACTAATCACATCAAAGGACTAAGCAGAGAGCTTCCTTCAATTGTATATATGTATATGTCGCAGGCAATTTGTATGATTCCGCCGTTTACATACGGCGTCGTTAGTTTAAAAACGCTCGCAGTTATGTATTATGCCACTACAAAAAAAAATATCGTTATGACCCCATCATTGCGATCATTTTTTTGTAGTGGACCACACCTGGGAACCTTCTAGTTACGAAGATATTGAAGATCAAAGTTTCAAATTTTCACAAGTTTTTTTTAAAAATGGGTTCTAGTTTTTGAATGGATGACTTTACTTTAATAACCTCCAAGACCCGTTTACTATTCAAAGCATTCACCAGCATGTTTTGAGTGTCCTACATTGAGCTTTACCGCAAAACATGATTTTTCACGCCAAAAAAAAAGTCCTGTCCCAGCAATAGTTTTTGCGTAGAGATACCTACTTAGTTTGTAATGCTTGGTAACCCATTTCGTGAAGTGTCCGTTTACACTCTGTATATGTATACATTACTGTTTATCTTTGTATCCTGTAAGCAAGACTTATTTTTTCCATAGATTAGGTTATTCTTTTATGAAAACAAAAAGTAGTTTTAAAAAAATTAGAACAAAAGATGTTCGTTATTTCCATCAAAAATCTATTCATTATTAATTGAAAACATGTAAAAATACCATTCAATAGATTAAAGTAATTAATATTAAAAGAATATAATGCTTTACTATCTCTCACCTACCAACGTAATTAATGTAACGAGCTTAACTTCATTATTTTATATAATTAAATATCTTGTGGTAGGTACCTCTTTACCGCCCGTACCGCCTTCATTATAGAGGCTGCCCACTGTGTGAAATTAATACACGAACTGGTGTGTAATAATCCTACGGTTCAATCGAGGTCATTCACCTGGCCGCGCGTGCTGAAATTCTAATTTGATGAAACATAAATATATGAGCTTTACGTCTGTGTAATACAGCAGAGTCTTGAGTCAACTCATACTGTACCTTTCTATATCATGAACATCGTTCGTTTTCGTTCAAAACTATGGAGAACCTTTTACAAACGTGAAACAGATTTTGAAGTAGGCAGTATCAATAACAATACAGCTAACATGTATTTTCGTACAGTAAGCCGCAAATCAGTGTTTGTTTACTATTTCGATGGTCTAGCGCAGCACAGAGTTGCAATAGAACAATAAACCAGCTTATACTGGTTTAGTTACAAACATGCTGCCTACCGTTCCACGTCGCCTTAAAAAATTTAATAAGTACCAAGAAACAAAAATCCAACCACTCCGGGAGTACCCACAGAAGTGAAAACTTTTTTTTTTCAAGAAAATATTTTTGCAAAAGACTTTTTTACTTATACATTTGACTATACAATGTATTTTTTTTGGACTTGTAATATGTAGCAATAGGGCTGAATCTGCAACGAAAAAGAGGTCGTTTAACGGTGTCGTGAGTTTAATTATTTTTCGCCATCTTAAAAATGCCCAACGCGCCTAAAGAAGTTTACATTTTAAAAATCGATTGGTCGAAAATGTTTTTTTGGCATTTTAACCTTTGGCTAACTGTAAGAGTTTTATTCCAGTCAGCGTTTAAACATTCACGGTTTATAACTTAAAACACTATCAGTTACGGGATATCCATGATTTTCAATTATTCTGAGATATTTTATTTGAAAATCCCGGAAGATATCCCGTAAGTAACCGTGTAAGTTTTTTTATTCCTATACTTTATGCGACAAATAGTTGCAACTACGACCAGTGCGGACAGACCGGTGGAGGTAGACGGGAATAAAGCAAAATAACCTTTGCTAATAAACCTAACCGTCGTCTACAGCCAGCGAGGTATCACACGGGTATCGGTCCTTATTGCTAATTTATGCAGAATTATGTACAAACAGTACGGCCATGATATTGTTAGCACATGCAAATTGGACTAATAAGGCTGTTCAGCCTACTATTGAGCTCTAAACTGCAAACATGCAGATCAACAATACAGTGTGTTTCAGAAATGGTTGGTCATATTTAAGGTGTGGTACAAATCATCATACAGATCTTTTTTGTCCATGGGATCAACATTGTAATTGCGAAAAAATATTCGACAGTTCCATACATTATTTTGGTTCGCTTGTTTTGAAATTTTGTATGGGACAGTAGATATCTTTTTACGATTTCAATGTTGGCCACACACGTAAATATTTACCACAGATTTGTGATACACGCTGTACATTGTTAGCGGACAACGGTGTTCGCTACAAATTAGTCATATAATGGTTTTTGATTACGTCATTGTTTGGTTGAATTTAATGGCAATGTTTGTAATATGACTTGCATATTGTTTAGTTAATTATACAAAGGAAAACATTAGTCAATATTTTGGCATATTCTAGTTGTGATTGTTTGCTTGTTGTGTTGATGATTCTAAAGTACTTTTTTGCTAAAGTTGGTAACAGAGTTGAACACTATAAAAAACAAGATACAAATACAGTCTGGAAATACAATACCAGTGAGATACAAAACAAATCCATGTTCTCAAAAAATATGACAAAAGACTCACCAATATCATCCTATCTCCTTACCTAAATATTTACTTTCGTGAACTGATTCGCCAAAAGTTTACATACGATCCATCACGGTATGTCTCCTAGCGAATGGCTTTAGACCGAAGATATTCGGCTGGCTATATGATAGACAGTCGGCTTTTACGTCACCCTCGGGAAATACTAGTGTAGTGTGTACCACTACGGTATACCTGCACATAATTATGTAATGTAAGTATATAAAGTACTAGACATCAACTGCACTGGCCTTCTGGAAATCTCTTAACCGTTTGCGGGCCCAGGTTGGCCGCTGTAGAAATAATCTAGCAAAATGAGGTATTATCGACCCGTCACAAATACAATGCCAGTGTGCAGTATAGAAGAAGACTAGATATCAACCTCTGCAAGGACGCAACGGGGACAAGTTCAAAAAACGAGATTTCGGTGCTAAATGTATTGTACAATATGAATCGTAGTATCCTACTATGATATCCTATTATAAATGCGAAAGTTTGTGAGGATGGACGGTTGGATGTTTTGTACTCTTTCACGCAAAAACTACTAAACGGATTTGGATGAAATTTGGCACACAGATAGTTTATAGCCTGAATTAACACACAGTATAATTTTAATTCCGACAGTACGATCCTATGGGACATTACCGAACTCCATGCGGGCGAAGCCGTGGGCGTAAGATAGTTTGTTATACATGTAAACATTTTGGCATACATTTTCTAAATGATGGTGAAATCCGTTGCGGAGAAAGATCTAAGCGAGACACGGAAACCGCTTTTGTATCTACGTATATAAAGATACTTCTAAATCTGCACAAGTAAAGCACACACAAGTATATTAAAACCATACTTTCCCGCTTCAGTACTAAACCTAGAACATTACTTCGAAGTACCTTCAGCTAGCAACATGGACTTTGCAGCCTTCCACAGGGGAATTAAGGCTTTTAATATAAAAGCAAAGTTACTTTCATTGAGTAACTCACGTACCTACATATCAACAGCATGACGTATATTCTGTTAAAAAGGATTTTTTTTTTAAACTCGCCCTTTGCGGGGTGAAAGGGTCTTGAAACGATCAGGGCTTAGGTATAAAGTTGAGGCCTGACAAACTTAGACGCTAAAGAATATATAAGTTCGCAATATGTGCCAGACGCCGGCTAAATTATAGGAAGTCTTTGGGTAACTTTCACAAATATTGACAATTTACTAGAGATTTCTACGTTATAATCTCGAAGAAATATAGAAAAAAAAACTAAACTAACTATTTCTAAAGAAATAAGCATCGCCTTTGTACCTATTTTTCTTCTTTTCTATATTTAGTGTGTACATAAACTGTTAAATAAATAAATACAAATTTATAAAAACCTAATTTGGTAAGTGTGGTGTTAGTTAAACACAGAATCAACCATGTTCTGGATGAACACACAGACCGTTTATATCTAAGTTCATTAAATAGTTCCACAACAATATCAGTGAATCGGACGGAGGCGTAAAACAAAAAAAATATCAATAGGCAAAACTTCACAGATTTGTTCGATGCCAGCTATCAGCATTAAAAGCAATAAAAAGGCTATATTATACCATTATTTATGGTAACTATACACGATGATAACAGCCACTCCTTGCTTACGTTGGGCTGTGGATGGATGACCACCCACATAACGAGTCGACGAAGGTCACGAAGCACGTTAAGCCGTTGGTCCAGGCTGTCATTGGTAGATCTTTAACTGTCGTTACCGGTCAGTGACCTCGTAGAAGATGGCGGGACGAGCTGGATAAAGCCAACGACCAGTGGCCCACATTAGCCCTGGATCGAAACAACTGGAAGTCATGGGGACAGGCCTTTAGCCAGCAGTGGGATGACGCAGGCTGACCGTAGTAGTAGTGCCGGTCAGTGGCCCAAAAGTCTGACAACCAGTCTTGCCAAGGGGTATCATATTATCCTATTATAACATAACTACTAACTGGGTTGTGGAGGTTACGAGTAAATAGGCAGTCGCTCCATGTAAAATATTGGCATTCAGCTTCATCCGGTAATATGGGAAGCCGACCCCAACTTAGTTGGGAATAGGCTATATACGCGCTACCCGAGAGTATCTATCGGTTTATCTAAAATTATGCTCAAATTAATTCTTCTTTGTTGACCATACTGACTGTGTAGTTTCACCAAAGAATTGAATACATTCTCTATCACCTGGCTTGTACATAGGACGATAAGAAGACTTTGTTGTTCTTTAAAATTCAGATGGGAGAACAAATGTTATATTACACACGCGTGCGCTCATATTCATATTCTGAGAATTTTCAACTCCAAGTAATTACAAACAAATAATTGTTTTGCAACTGTTGCTCCGAATACAATTTATGTTTTCCAACTTTCAACGACACATCAAATGAGTTTTAATACAAAATGAGCTCGCAAAAAAAAATACTGAGGTACTTTAGTTTTGATATTTCTATTTTTTTTTTAAAGTTTGCTTAGGTTCAAAATACAACTCTTTTGTTTCACTAAATAGGCTTGCGTTAGGCCGCAACTCGCCTGATGTTAAGCGATAATGCGGCCAACTGTGGAGCACTCTTGCCTAGAAGAAACCAACTAAAAATACGACTAATAACAAAGTGTCACTTTCTCTCTTCCAAACCTCTCAATCTTCAGATAGAGTAGACAAAACTTTCCTGTCCACTCGTCGTCGACGAGTTTGATCTCCAGTGCATCTAGATCTTTAAACTAATCACAAATCCATATTATTCCGGACTAATATCCGTACTAATTTTATAAATGCAAAAGTACTTCTGTTTGTTTGTTACCTTCTCGCGCCTTAACGACGATCGGATTGTAATGAAATTTGGCAAAGCGATAGATATAATATGTTTGGAAGGACACAGGCTTACTTTTTTTGGTTTTCTTACACGTACACATCAGAATTTCCACGCGAACGAAGGCACGGGCAACAGCTAGTCTTCACATAATTTTTATGTCAAGACTAGCTGTTGACTCTTCAATCCTGCGTAATCTCAAGCTTTTCTGTATTGACAAAGTTAGTAATTGCATAAAAATGGTTAAACGATAGTTATCTTTAAATAATTCCCAATTCCCTTTCTTTTTTTAGTAGTGATTTACTCATTGGTAACACAGTTAGCAAAATATTTTTTGGTCCAATAAACCAACTGGGTGGTCCATTGCAAGACAAAAATTTTGTCAAATGGTCCCTCATTACTAGAAGGTTAAGAACCACTGACATAAATAAATAAAAAAGTATCGTCCACCCGTCCAGTAAAAGGCTGTCACCGCAAAGCGTTATTGCTAGCAAACGATCAAAAACACAAAAGCTTAGTCCCACTTTGATGTTAACACTCAAACATAATTGATAGCCGAGAAGAGTCACTGAACATTTTATTAATAGCAGCCTTTCATTTCCCCAATCCGCACTGGGCCCGCGTGGTGGATTATAGCCCATTCCCTCTCATAGAGAGGCCTGTGTCCCAGCAGTGGGAACATTATAGGCTGATGATGATGATGATTTCTCCAATCTGAATCTAATGGTTCCTTTCCCATGTAGCTAGAAAATTAATTAAGTGTATTTACTTAGTGCGTTTTCAAGATTTTAGGCAACCATTATCATCATTATCTTCCTGCCCTTGTCCCATTAACATGGGAAATAACTTTGGGGTCGGCGCAACACGTTTTTAGGGTTCCTTACCCAAAACGTAAGAACGGGACCCTATTACTAAGACTCCACTGTCCATCTGCCTGTCTGGCTCTCTATCACCAGGCTGTATCTCATAAACAGTGATAACTAGACAGTTGAAATTTTCACTGATGATGTATTTCTGTTACCGCTATAATAACAAATAATAAAAATATAAATTATTTAATAATTAAAGGGGGCTCCCATACGAGGAGCGTGTTTTTTTTCAGTTTATGGTACGGGTTTCTTGTTATAAGGTCTAACATAGGCTATCTTTATTTTAAAAATATTAATTATAATATTTTAAAATAATAGGGATCCGTGCAAAATAATTAAAATCATTTAAATTGTTAACAAAGTCTGATTCAAACGGCTAATCTCCGAAACGGCTTTACCGGTTTTGACGGGACTTTTACTGACAAATAGCTGATATTATAAGGAGTAACAAAGGCTACTTTTATTTTAGGACAAGTATTAAGGTTCCGTGCAAAAAAAAATTAAAACCCTTGAAATTAAAAGGTAATAAAATCCGATTAAAAAAGGAAGAAATCAATTTTTTTTTAATTTTAGTGCGAACGAATGTCGCGGCAGCTAGTAGAGCGATAAAAACTAAACAGTTTGTAAAGGTTTACTTGCATTATATTTGGCTTAAACGGGCGTTTATTGTGCATAAAACACCTCTGTCTTCCCATCTGGGGAATTCAAGCGTGACGCTATGTTATAAATCTAAATGGCCAATTTAGATTTCCATTTCCCGTCATCATTTCCGTAATGCGTTCCATCTAAATTCGTATCAAAGTCATTCTGTTGATCGGTCGTGTTACGTTCACCGCGTGAAGTATTGCATTCAATTAATCAAAATGACCGGAATTGTTTATCAAAACAATGTTTATTGGATAGATAAACCAGTCACACTGACATGGTAAATTAATCTTTTGAGATTTATTAAACTGGCTATTTTGTGTGTTAAAAATACAACTGTTGCTGTATTTTTTTCGTGTTATGTATAAACTTCCTATAGCTTTCCAAAGCCTTCTTTTTCCAATATCTTCAAATCAAATCTTTAAAATAAATTATATTTTACTTGAATAAGGGTACATATAAGGATGAATCTGGACTTGACCTCTGAGTTTGTTTCGGCTGTTTCTTCTCAGAGTAGTCAGGTACGAAACACCGGCCCTATCCAGTTTAAAAAAAAGACATGACGTGTAAAAGTGTTTGTAAAAACCTATTTGCAAAATAAACATCATTTATCATTTATCGAAACATAACAATAGAGCTCGGGTCCATATCTTAACTTAACAGGTGTGCAAAACTAGTACATATTATAATTAAAATTAAAAAAAAACATGGGGAATTAGAATGTCAATAATTAAAAACAAATAACACAAACAAACAAAAATTAAATTAAATACCTAGAAATACAGAGATGTCATATTATGAATTTTAAATGTTATCGGTCAGAAATTTGTCAATTGAGTTATAACATTACGAATAATTAATTTAAGGGAATTCCGTTTTCCTCACTATGTATTCCTGCACAGTGGTGATGAACTATATATATATATATATTATAGCTAGCCCATATTGTCCCACTGCTGGGCAAAGGCCTCCCTCCATTCCTTCCAACGGTCGCGATTTTGTGCTACTTCTTTCCAATTCTCAAGGAAGACATCCAGTTCGTCCCGCCATCTCCTACGTGGTCTGCCGCGACCCCGTGTCACTGTTTCAGGGCACCAATCCTGAGCTTTACGGCCCCACAGTTCATTCGGCATGCGACAGACATGTCCCGGCCAGTCCCATTTAAGTTGGGCTGCTTTTTGAGCCACATCAACGATTTGCGTTTTGGAGCGCAGTGTGGTGTTTCGAACGTGGTCTGTTAATTTTACACCTAAGATACTACGCTCCATGGCACGTTGGCAAACCTTGAGTTTGGACTTTTGGATGTTAGTCAAAGACCAAGTCTGTGCACCAAAAACAGAAGCAGCAGCAGTCTGCAGTCTGTCCATGAATTATATTACAGAAAATAAAGCGCATGTCTGTTTTCATGAGGAACATGAAAGCACAACCTACAGAAATCATAAACCGGTGCTGATCCCAGTAAACCAGTACTGCTTTCAGATGGGGAGATGGAGTGGTATAAAATTCCTGAATAAGTCCTTGGCTAGGTCAAACAGAAATTAAAATATTAGACAATCAGCTAGTCTAACAGATGGCCTGTTCGCCAAGGGTCCCCAGGGTATAATCACTCATAAAGCTCTTTTCAAAAAAGTACCAGCCCATAAACCTTCCCGCCGAAAAAATCTTCAAAAATCCGTGATCAAAAATGCTGAAATTAAAAGAGAGGATTTACGAGAGCAATATAAATCATACGTGTTTATCCGTACTCCGTACTCATATTGTTGTATGGCGCACGTTGAACTCGCTATAATTTACTGAATGTATTACAAATAACACGAGAACGCTTACCTACGTGTCGTGCAAAATTCTATATTTGCACAATATAATGTGTGGAAACCAAGTCCCGATTCTGAGTAAGTGAAATAGGTTTGGAGGAGAACTTATAACCAGGAAAAAGACGCGTTTATGTATGCATGTATGAATGTGATCTACGTGCAGCTAACAATATAATATACTAATCTTGATTGAACGATCCAGTAATCATTTAATCAAGATTTTTATATTACATTTTATGAACAGAATCCAGCTCAAATCGGACTATACAGTACCTTGTTTTATCAAAAATTAATCAATTATAATGAAATGGTAAGGTACTTCCACTGAACTATCACACATCACTTTCCACACTTTACACCGATGCCTAAACCTTCAGGAATTACAGTCGTGATAGGTGATTCACTACCTATATTATTTTGTACTATACCAGCTATGTAATGATCAATAATGTTGAGGCACTAAGTCGCCGTGTCTGGCACACTACTGTTAAACCCACAATGGTTTGTGTGGTATGTTTAAATTGTTGTAAAAGTATTTATGGAATAATAAAAGATTAAAAAAAAACTTATGGAGATCAAAATAAAGTATAAGATACTTTCCAGTGCTTTTTCAATCAAAAATCTCTACCGTTACCAGGGTCATGCGCAAAATGTCTTCCACAAAGGTTTCGACATTCATGAATAAGGGAAGTCAAAACTTGGCGAGCAAATCGTAAATTAATTAACAATGAAAGGCTTGTTAGAGTGTAGCAATTACTCTAAGATTGCGAGACTCCAATGCTACGGGCAGTGAGCCAACAGCCTCGGCGGCAATTTTAATAATTATGACTTATTTCATTAATACCCTGGTATGTACGTTGTGCTGCCTGAATTGTCTCACAAATTAATGCAAACTCCTTTGTAACACTGAGGAAATATTGTTTCAATTTTGTAATGAATCAGAGTTTAACCGATATTGGTTTTTTTTCCAACTTATTGATCTGCCGATTGAAAAATGTGGACAGTTGCTAGTGTACCTGGAGATACTCGTAGTTACACAAAAGGGCGAATTTGTAATCGTCAGATAACGGTTATGTCATCATCTGCCTAGCCTTTTATCAACCAGGTTAGGGTCGGCTTCAAATCCAACCAGATGCAGCTGAATACCAGTATTTTACATGTAGCGACTGCCTATCTGACCTCCATATCCCAGATAGTACTAGGTATTACGATACCCCTTAGTAAGACTTTCAGGTCACCGACTACCTAACGACTGTCGAAGATGTACTGTTGACCCACGAGACCAAAGGCTTGACGTGCTTTCCGAGGCACGGAGGAAACTCGGTATGTAATGGGTTATCACCCATCCATGGAGCAACCTGCCTAGGTTAGCACGGCCATAAGTATTATTAAGCCACGAGCTCCTCCAATAACTATTATGAGAACAACATATTTTCGGTACAAAAGCTGTCAAACCGTCATATTTACTTCTCATATAAAAATTTGCTGATGATTGTAAAATCGGGCTATAACCAACCTACTTCCTACTAATATTATAAATGCGAAAGTTGATGTGGATGGATGGATGGATGGATGGATGTTTATTACTTTTTCACGCAAAAACTACTGACCGGATTTGGATGAAATTTGGTACAAATATAGTATAGAACCTGGATCATCAATTTGATAAACTCGATCAGCAACTAACCGAAATGGTGCCTTAATTTTTTTCTATAAGTATTCTTTCTATAACCAAAAATTCGAAGATATGTGACATCTACCAATCCGCACTGGGCCCGCGTGGTAGATTATAGCCCATTCCCTCTCATAGAGATTAGGCCTGTGTCCCAGCAGTGGGAACATTATCGGCTGATGATGATGATGATGATTCTTAAACTGAACCTTAATCAGAACTAAAGTCACTCACAGTTCATTTAATATAATATTTATTACGCCCAACAGCAATTACGATAAACTAGTAACTTTGCTCAAGGAATCAGATTAGTTATAAGCGTATTTCCACTAGACATACATGATTTATTGTCGTAGGTAAGTACATAAGGTCGTGAACCTTCACCTTTACTTTAGTAAATGCCGCACGCCTTAGGATTGGTTCAGAATAAACACGAAACTACATGTCGCTGAACTTCACACAAATCTTTAATATGTTATGCCTTCGATTTTGTTCAGACAATGTTTTCGAAAAATTGTCATTTTATTATTACTTCAGCCAGTTAAAGTAAGATTCCTAAGTCTTAAGTACAGTATGTACTGTATGGTGTCGGACGTAAAGAATAGTATCATCCCATATCTTCCCGTGGGTGTCGTAAGAGGCGGCTAAGGGACTTACCAGAGAATGGGCAGCAGCGTTCTCTGTGCCTTTTTAACAACCGTACTGCGATCGCCAACCCACCTGCCAAGCGTAGCGATTATGGTAAAACCCCCCTTTGGGGGAGGCCTATGTGCAGCAGACGACGTCTTTCGGCTGATATGATGATGATGATGAAGTACAGTATCAGGAGACATCGAATACATTATACCAGTTTTACCCGTGGGATATGGCAGATGCCTATAGTACATCCACACTTTGCCAGTTACGTGTAAAAGCCACCAAGGAGGCAAGAAGTAAGATATTCCGAAACCTCCCCTGAGTAGACTTCCTCGTTAGTCTAGTGGTTGCAAGCGCAACTGCCGAGTATATGAGGTGCTGGGTTCGATTCCCGGGTCAGGCAAAGTGTTATTGGGTTTTACCATCAGGAATTTCTCAGTAGCAGTCACGGGTATTGGGATTTAAGCCCAGTTGCTGGTAATAGATTCACCCCCATTACATGGGACTAAAACATAACTGGCGAAATGTGGGTGTACTGTGTATGCGAAAACCGGTTTCGGTCCTATAGTAAAACCCGTGAAAATCCGGTTTTACTATGGAACCGAAACCCGGTTCTGCATGTCCTAGTATACTGTGAAGACCTCTGCATTACCCTTTTGGGATTACAGGCGGGTTGTTATGTTAGGATGTTCCCAAAATTACAAACTAATGAAGCTTAAATCTTAACACTGATTTGACTTTTTTGCTAAGATTCTTATTTGACATTCATGCAAAAGACTGAAGTACTCTTACATTTCATCGAGTTACCTGAGCCAACGTTCTCATTATTCCTGAAGCCACTTTAGATCCCAACTTATAGTCTTATAGATAAAACCCTCCTCTTTTCCATTTCAGAAAACAAGTTCGTATCCTTTCTTATATTATGTAAAATTGAATTAACCTTTTACCCTAAGGCTGAAAGAACATACGTTTTTGTAACTATCTGGGAAAATTCGGGGAATCCGTATTGTTTTACGGGTCCCTGAACTCAGTACAACATTTTTCGAAATATACCTAACAGACTAATTTATACATTGCTTTATTTTAGTGCTGCTTTGAGCCGATTTAATTTTATCGGGGGAACCTAAGGAATAATAAGAGCAAATTTGGTTTATTCCGAAATCCGATCAGCCTTCCTAGTTCACAGTATTAACCATGGATGGAGCTCTGATTCAAGGCGAGGTGCAAGAAAAAGTATAGTTCTAAGTTGCAGACACTCTCAAATTATGGTTTATTGTGATAATCAACCTTTTAAATAAAATGGAGTGTCAAAACTTCAAAATAATTTACACGAACAAAGTCGGCGGCCGGTATAACTATCTAAATATGAATCAAGACCAACTTATTACAAGGTCGGAAATCCTTTTCTTTCTATTTTAAGTCGTCGTACTACGAATCAAATATAGAAAAGAGACCGAGGAGACGGATCTAACCTATTACCGGCTCCTTATAGAATGCTATCTCTAGGTGTGGGCTCGTTATTTTAACCCTGCAGGAGTGTATAAGTATCGCAGCATAAAATTGCGTTTCCACTAGAGATGAGCGAGGATGCGTAGATCTGTAGGATGATGTTTGTGAAGCTAACCAATAATATCGCTTCTTTTTCACAGCTTGAGGTATTCTAGCTTTGTGATTGGTTAGTTAGACACACATCCCTCGCTACGCATACTCGCTCATCTTTGGTGGAAACGCAGCCTAAGAATAGAATACTACTTCGCAATACTATTCCTCAAATTCAGCGAATCGTTAGTTAGAAAGAAGCTCTATCAACACGGTGCAGATTTCTATTGGTAATTGAATACTAGTGCCATGTGTGCCAGCATGAGCCTGTTGCAATTAATACATTCCCAATTAAAATAATCGATGAACACTTTGTTCGCTTTAGAATCCAATCGACAAGTTGCAGTTACGTATGTGTCCTATATGGAACTCGTTTTTAACCCCCGACGAAAAAAGAGAGGGGTTTTATTGCATGAAGGTTTTGCATGCATATTTAGACTTATCATTTTTGGCTGGCTTAAGCATGAGGTCCTACATTTGATTCCTAGGTGGGGCAAAGTGCTATTGGTTTTTCCGTTAAGAATTTCCCAGGACCTAGCAGTTACCCCGGAGTTAGGATTTAGGAAAACATCTAAATATATGCCAAAAGCCTCGGCCCCTAAAATATGAGACTTAAACATACATGGCATGGGGGATGCCTAAGCCAAAAAGATGATATCCACAAATTAGAAAAATAATAAAAATAGAAGAATGCATGAAAATGTTAATTTATATTTTTTTAATAAATAATGATTTTAATTTGTAACTTAAATTCAACTTTTCTTAACATATGTATTAATTGTGACTATTTAATAGTATTTCATTGTATCGTATTGTTTTAATAATTGTTAAATTGTGGTAGAATATAGGATATTTTTTTATTTATATTATGTTTATAGTCTCAGCCCTAATCAATCCGTTAAGTATTTAAACTCTCTAGCAGCACACTCCAAGCATTTCTAGCATCTCAACTCTAAAATAAAAAAGTCTAGTAGTAAAATTAATTAATCGTATCACCTGACGCGCTCGATAAAGCGCTGGTCTAATTGCAATTAATTAAAAGAAAACCTTTGTAGCCTCCGTGATGAAAATATAGACTGGAGTCTAGCTTGGCCTTTTAGCCAAGAGTTCTTTCTCATCGTTCTTAATTTGAAAGAAATAGATTCTGTAGCCAAGTTTACTTAAGACTAGCTTTTTTTCTTCTTTAAATTAGTTAATGGAAATTAGATCTTGTGAATCCTTTTTTCTTGTATAAAAATTATAATAAGAATTCTGAAGTCTCATAAGACGTCTTTCAATAAGCTTTCTTTCGTCTTTCAGTCAATTCATAAATTGTATTGTAATACTCTTCTTTTACTCTTCTGCTTTATCTCTCTACAGATAGTAACATAACATCACGCCTGTAATTCCCGAAGGGTTATGCAGAGGTGCTCCGTACACCCAATTTTCGTCCGTTATGTTTCCCAAGTAATAAGGGCGAGCCTATTGCTATCAACCGGGCACAAATCTCACAAATGGTTTTGTAATTAGCACAATTTTTGAAAAACCGGCCAAGTGCGAGTTGGACTCGCGCACCGAGGGTTCCGTATAAAATTGTAGGTATTTTGTTATTAAACTACATATTTGCGGTTTCGTTATTTTTTCCTTTACATGTGCTGTAAGACATTGCTTCTTGCCAAATTTCGTGATTCTAGGTCAACGGGAACTACCATACAGGTTTTCGACCCAAAACCTAGGATACTTCCAGTTGACCTAGAATTGTTAATTTTGCACAAGTAAAGGGAAAATTCCGAAAAATAAAAAAAGTTGAAAATTAAGGTAAATTTTGATACTTACAAGTTTTCGCGACAATCTAAATTTGCCCATATCTTTTTATCGTCCTTGATTGTCGTGACCTTGATTTGTATACACCTATAAATCAGTATCTGGTATAAATTTCAACTTGCTAGGTCCACCCGTTCCTGAGAATCGGTGGTGACAGACGGACAGACGGACAAGAGAGTGATCTCATAAGGGTTTTTTTTTTTACCTTTTGAGGTACGGAACCCTAACAAACTGTCATTAAAGTGTCACTCACATAAGTATTAAGTCGTTGAATGAACCAAGGAATATTTTCCAGTGACGACGTCATCAGCCCTAAAACCTTAAAATTAAATATAAATTAAACTAGCCATTGAATTTCAAAAATCGTGAGCTCGTGGCTAAACAATAACAGCCGCTCGGGTCGATCTTTAGGTTAAGCCGTGCTTGCCTAGGTTGGTCTGTGGATGGGTGACCACCCATTACATACCGAGTTTCCTCCGTGCCTCGGAAAGCACGTTAAGCTGTTGGTCCCGGATGTCATTTGAAGATCTTTGACAGTCGTTAAAGTAGTCAGTGGCCCAAAAAGTCTGACAACCAGTCTTACCAAGGGGTATCGTATTTCCCAGTAGTAACTGGGTTGTGGAGGTCAGATAGGCAGTCGCTCCATGTAATATACTGGTATTCAGCTGCATCCGGTTAGACTGGAAGCCGACCCCAACATAGTTGGGAAAAGGCTAGGCAGATGATGATTGAATTTCAAAAATATTCAAATTCGTTTCTAAAAATACTATGTTTTAACTATAAGAAAGAATACAGGTTTTTGTTAGACAATGCCCATTGTATTATGAATCGCAACTTATGCCCAAGAAAGTGAGTCAAAAATCCTTTTACTCTTAAGCACATCTTTTTAATTAATCATGAAACATTTTACAAATTGACTGTGGTTTTCAACACGACCTGTAATCGTGATATTTTCAGTTCGGTGATAAAAGTAATTGCTTCATAATTGGACCTATTAATTAAAGGATTTATAACAGTGAGTAGGTAGCAAATAAAATGAATCAGCGCAAAATAATACAATGCGCTCAAAGCTTACATAAACCAGTCCACTATCAAATATAAAATCATTTTTCACAAAACTAATAAAAGGATTTTAAGTTGAAAGCAATTTGGATTATTTATTACAGTTTTTGCACGTCACGCATCGGTTTTTTGATCGAATTTGTTTGTACAAGTCCGTTTCTATGAGTTTCATTGCGAGCACTTAGTGATTTGGACATGCACTTAATTTTTGGATACGTCAAAAATTTAATTCAGCTTAAACTACTATATTATTGAATTTTTTTTTAGACCAAACCTTACCTTCGTTACCTCTACAGTTAATACTTAGTGCCTATAAAAGATAGTGTTCATAATTACGAAAAACATTACCCTCCTTCTGACGCAGTCGGGTAAAAACAACCTACATGTATGACAATGACAACATATAACATCACGACGGAATTATACCAACAGTGGTCCTAATAACACAAGGATTCTTCACTGAAGGCATTCATAAGTCGCGGAAAAGGCTTATGTAAAGCAAAGCTAGATAGGGCTTAAAATCCCGTACATTTCCACAAAAGACAACACGGCGCATCATATGAATAGAAGTGACACCATAAAGTATGGTGAGCTTAGACTCGCGCGAGAGCACTTCCATATTTTGTATGTTTATGTATGAAAATACGACTGAAATCTGCAGCCAGATTATTAAAATACGTCTGTATTCTCTGAGAGATTAACAAATCTCTTTCTTAACCATACTTTGAGATACTGGTATTAAGAAATGGGGAGGTTTGCCTGGATGTAAACGGATAGGATAGAAACAAAATAATTGCTAATTGCTTGGCCACAAGCTACAGGCTCAAGCGGCAGGCATGTTACGACAGGAACTGTGGAGTAGACGACTGAAAGAAGTTACTTAGAGCGAGCCACGAGCTACGTCGCGACTTGCTATAAGCAACGTGCGACGGTAATCACGCGATGGGAACAAGTGACGCACGTGACGCTTGGCGTAAGTGACGCACTTGTCGTTTGACGCAAATGACGTCGCAAGTCGCATCGTCTAAGTGCCGATACACACGAATTCACACAATGCGTAGCGGCGGAGGCCCACGGCGCCGGAGCAGCGTTTTACATGCAGGGATGCATTTACGCGTTGCCACGCCGGACCGGCACCGCTCAGTTATACAATACCCGTCTTTTCTGGTCCATTTTTATTAACCGACTGCATTTCGTCTTGCGTGCCGCCTTGCTGTAGGCCACGCACCGCATCGTGTGAACCGGCTCTTTCAGCCTGGCTACGATAAATTCGCTACCATTCGTAGCGGACGAATGGCATGATTAGTACATTTCTATACTTTTGTTTAGTCACTAAATGCTTCACTGTTCACTCCGGACGATTTTGTCGTGGCTAGGCTGTAAGATCTTAGGCGGCGCGTAAGTAATCCTTTTACCAACCCATGTGTAATGAGAACGAGAATTTTGAGAACTGCGACATTTGACATTTTATATTCCCATGCGGGTTGTAAAACAGACAACCTCCCTTTGCTGTGTGTGTTTCGGCTAATGGACTTGTAATGTTTCTGCTCGCAACCCAAATCAAACAAGTTTTCACATGAGTCCATGTTTAGAAAAAGAGAGTGAGCATGAAAAATGTATGGAAGGCTCAAAACGTATAAATGTACAATTAAGACTCCTAAGTAACAAAGTTTCAGAATTTAATTGGATATAAAACTAACGAGCAGCTTTTTGCTACATAAATGAAAAATATTGTTGAATAAAATAAAATTAAAAATAAAGTAAGTCACATATAAACTGCAGAACATTATTTATCTTGATAATAATTCAAACGTAGTTTTACTTAGGTATTTTTCCTCGGATTCAGTTGTTGAAGTCAATTTTTCTTCAGATTCATTCTTTCGGAACGTTACCTAACCAATTACTTTCCTCAGTTTACTTATCTACCTGCTTACACGTGTAAGTCGCCGCAGGCAGTACCTATTATCAAGACAACAACAAAAAATAAAAATAAAATAATGGCCAATAGTGAGTGCTTTGCTTTTTTTATATTTAGTTTTCAAAACTCAAGAAACTGGCGGGCGAATAAATACAACGTGATACAAATTGTAATTAAATATGGAGTTTTTCTATTGGTTTATAACGATAAATACAATTTTATCACATTTTCCTTTTCGTTACGGTATAAATCAACGGAATTAAATCGTAGTGGCGTCCAATCAACTCAAAGAATATGGCTTAAGAAAACGTGTGTATAGTTTACTTTTGGGTTGATTCACCACCTGAACATTGTAATTCGACAATGATCTATTAGTCTAATGGGTGCAAAACCCTTAACGAAGCGGAAAGACTCATTATTCCCTGTCCTTGCGTTTTTTTTTTGTTCGATCATACCTAAGAACCTTCTAGTTACGGAGATATTGAAGGAAAAGGTACCAACTTTTCACAAATATTTCTTTTTTCGTCATAAGTTTTTCTCAGCAATATTTTTTACGTAGAGTTTTTTATGCACAGAATGCTTGGATGACGGTTTCGTGAAGAGTCCGTTTACAACTTGTATATCATGTGGCAGTTAAATAAATTTTGCTACCGTAGTGATGTTTAAATCATTCGGATTGTTATCAAAAGTGGTAAAATAATCACATTAATTATTCTGATTTGAGTTTTTTTGTATGTTCCTTAATTTACATTTGATCCTCATCATCTATATAAAATTTATTTTCATTGACATTTCTATTTTTTTATTTTATTGATATTTCATTAGTATTTTTTGTATTTTAATTGACATTTAATATTTACAATCTTTTACTTCAAATGACATTTTATATTTGTAATTTTAATTGGGTTTTTGTATTTTAATTTGTATGTCAATAACAAAACATAGCAAGAACCTTCACTATTTATAAGATCCTTAATGTTCCAAATCATCCTCATTTTGCAAATTAAGACTGAATGTTCCACAATCTAGCTTCGATGATAAAACAATAATAACTCCGCTTAAGAAGACATTATCTACTAAAAATCTCCGAAAATTCGAAACTGAAAAGTGTATTTTAATAAAATAGTTAACGAAGAGAAACATTTACAAAATTAGTTTAGTTTAATTACATTATGTCAGCATCAGAGCTCGGTCGCCGGTCGTCGTTAATTTGGAGCGGTGACCTAAAGGACATAGTCTGACTTAATTCAGCTTTACTTATACAGCCATGCATAAAATTAGGTAAATGATCATATTTGAAATATAAAAGCAAAAACAATTTAGTGTAATTAATGGATATTCTTGCTTTACGCATTTTAAGTAACAAAATGTTGATAACCTCTTCTTACCAGAGGTTGGCAACTTTTTTTTGTTAGTTTTCTTAAAAGCTTTTTACATGTTAAATAGTCTCGTGCAACTAATTATGAGTTTATTCAATTTTGAAATAACCTAATTTAAAAAAAAAAGTAATATATTAATTTAAAATGATCGATGAATGCTTAACAAAGTTGCAAAATAATTTATAAAAATACTCACCCAATTTTACAAATAATACTTAATATTAACATACACATAATGAAACAATGAAATAAAAACCCAGTGAAAGGCTATTTCCAATTAAAAAAAGGTTCGTTATAACAAAAATAACGACTGAATTCATATGACGATACATTCAAATTGTATACATCCAACATATAAACCACCGTGACATCGTGGTCAGATTTTATCACGAGATCCATTGCTCGTATTTCTCTAGTGTCAAAATCTATTTCCGAATAAAACAAGCAATGGTCGCGTAAATAAAAAAATGTGCGAAAAGCACAATTTTTCTTGGCGTAAAGTGGTAGACTGAGTGTCGGTAGATGACGCTGATAAGGAGAAGGGAGGTGAGGAAATGAACGATATCTCATTGCGATGAAAGATGACGGGCGGCGGAAACAGCCGACTATCGACTTGGCGAATGTAGTGAGAGTTGCGTAGGTACTCGGTATCTTCGCTTCCTTTACTTAAGTGATGAGCTTAAGATTACATCGAGACGACGATATTTTAAATGACTTTCATTTTTATAGCCAGGCGATAAACTTTATTTTAAAATGTCTTAGATTTAAGCTAACGAAAATAGCCTAGCCTTAAACCAACTAAGTTGGGGTCGGCATCCAGTCTAAACAGATGAGGCTGAATACCAGTGATTTACAAGGAGCGACTGCCTATCTGACCTCCACAACCCAGTTAGTAGAGTAATGCGATACCCCTTGACAAGACTGGCTTTCAAACTTTCAGCCCACTACGAACTGTAACGTCTGTCAATCTACAAATGACAGCTGGGATCACGGCTATGATCACCCATCCACGGACCAACCTTGACAAGCGCTGATAATATTGAACATCGCCCCGTCAGTCTGTTATTAAGTACTTAGCCACGAGCGCCTCATTCTAATGCGGTAAATATTGTATGGGGTGGAAGAGAAACCGACGTGAAAACGGTTACCTATCATACAGGGTGTAAACAGACTCTTCACGAAGCCGTTAAGTAAGCATTCTGTACATCAAACTAAGTAACTTTACGCAAAAATTATTGCTGGGAAACGACTTTTTTTTTGGGCTGAAAAATCACGTGTTACAGTAGGACTCAATGTAACTCACTCAAAACATTGTGATGATGGATGGTTTGAATAGTAAGGGGGTCTTGGAGGTGTTTAAAGTAAAAATTTTACAGTAAAAACATGGATTTAAAAAAAAAATTGAAAATGTTGGAACTTTGACCCCCAATATCTCCGTAACAAGAAGGTATGGTCTAGAACAAAAAAATGATCGCAATGATGGGGAGAATGAGTGCCTTTCGGCTTCGTTAAGAGTCTGTTTACACCCTTTATAATTATTCAGTAAATCATTCTGAGCCCCCCCCCCCACATCGAAATTTTCACGGGTTATTTAAAACAAAAGTGCAATACCTCTACGGTCAAAATGTATGGAACAGCTGTTTTTTTTTTTAATAACCGACGATAAAATTTCTGTGTGGCTTAGAATAATGTACTGAATACGAGGTAGCCGTTTTCACGTCAATGTCCCTTCCGGTCAAAGTTGAAGTCACAATCAATGGCTAAACAACATTTATGCATAGCATTTTACAAATGGCACTCGTCCAAATAAACTGAATTGAAAAATGTCACATTAAAAACTCGTTACAACCAACACTGACATACATTAACCGACGTTTACCTAGCGAAGTCACCATTTACTTTGTACCTATTGTGTTGCAAATACGGTTTATTTTTCTTCAGCAAATATCAACATTTTTGGTCAGTGCTAGTCCTACATTAGAAGTTATTCGTGAAAGGTGAATTTACTGCTAATCGAGATGAGCTTTTGTTTTGCTAGCTATTAATAATAGTGTTAGCGATACTAATTTTATTTCCAAGTTTATGGTAGGTGTAAACGGACCTTCGACGAAGTCGCCAACCAAACATTTTGTATGCAAACTGAATAAAGTCTACGCAAAAATGGTTGCTGGGAACCGACTTTTTTTTTGGGTGAAAATTCACGGGTTGCGGAAGGACTCAATGTAACGCACTCAAAACATTGTGCTGATGAATGCATTAAATAGTACAGTGGTCATGGACGTATTTAAAGCAAAGTTATAATAATAAAAATTGTAAAAATAAATAATTATAGTAGAAAAAAACCTTGCAAGAAAGTTGGAACTTTGACCTTCAATATCTCCGTAACTAGAAGGTTCCCACCATAGCTATTCACGAACGCTTCGATTCGCTTTCGATTCGAAAAGTCGTATGTCTATCTTTTTTTGGCATTACGAAAGCGAGCGAGATAGACATACAACTTTCCGAAACGAACAATAATAAGGCAACACATAAAGGGTGTAAACAGACTCTTAACGAAGCCGAAAGGCACTTGTTCTCCCCGTCATTGCGATATTTTTTTTGTTCTAGACCATACCTGGGAACCATACCAGTTCTAGTTACGGAGATATTGGGGGTCAAAGTTCCAACTTTATCACAAGATTTTTTTTAAATACATTTTTTTAATGTAAGATTTTTACTTTAAACACTTCCAGGACCCCTTTACTATTCAATCCATCCACCAGCACAAGGTTTTGAGTGCGTTACATTGAGTCCTACTGTAAAACGTGAATTTTCAGCCCAAAAAAAGAAAAGTCGTTTCCCAGCACTAATTTTTGCGTAAAGTTACTTAGTTTGATGTTCAAAATGTTTGGTTGACGGCTTCGTGAAAAGTCTGTTTACCCCCTGTAGAGGGCAGCACTAATAAGACACGGACAAAGATAGTCGTGATACATATGATTGTACAACATGTTTGTGTGAACGTGCACTACACAACACACTTTCGTTTTTATCCTCGTGACCCATAAAATATAATGAGTTGGCACATATTTTTCGGCCTCAAGAAAGAAGTTGTAGGAAATGGCTGACTCGTTGTTCTATTGAATGAGCTTGAAAATCATTCCTCTAAATCTACACTTGTTTCCTCACCTATCAACTAAATAGATAAACACCAACTTTACTACCTACTAGTTTCTGGCCGCGGCTTTGCTCGCGTTATCGTCCGAAATTATTTATTTATTTAAACTTCATGTTCAAGAGTGGTACATAGGCGGACTTAATGCCACAAGGCATTCTCTACCAGTCAACCTTAGGGTCAAAAAGGACAGCATTGTGGTAGAGTACAAAAACAATAAATAAGGAAATTACCATTTCGCAAACTTGTAGTGATACACATAAACGGGTACATACTAATACTCATACATACTAATACGTATGTAAAGATATTATAAACTAATATATATTATAATACATACAAATAGTCTGAAATACGAGAAACCTTATAATTATTCCACGGGAACGATTTAAATATAGCCTATGACACTCGGGATAATGTAGCTTTCCATTCTGATCAGTAGTTCCAAAGATTGTCCCCTACCTCCAAACTTAGAATCTTTACCTAAAACTAGAACCTAAGTATAATAGGTATGTACGAGTATATTATATCATCAACTGAATTCAGCAGAACCGAAACCATAATATAGAGACTGTTATACCCCCAAAACGTCAATGGACTCATCAAGTCACATCTCCGAAACTTCCAAACCTGCCAACATTACTCAAAAACCAAAAGTGCTGCCAGCATTAACGTAGCAGGTTTCCCAAAAAATAAATCAAAAATTTTACGGGACCGGCTGTTAACCGAATGAATAAAATTTAAAAAGGCCACATTAATAGCCGCGAGCTCGGAGTAAACCTTAGTCGTCCTCTTTTCTCGATGCCCTGTTTTAGGCGAGGCGATATAGCAAGCTGTGCTGAGTTATACTGAAAAAGAAGGTGACTAATATATACACCGTGACTTTTTAGTCGTCTGACAACCGCAGCCCACTTCATGTATCCAATGAGTACTATACATTCATAACAAAAAAAAAATGGTATTTAAGAGATAAAAATAATAATTCTGTTGCGAGCGAAGATCTATCTACTCGACTCGCGCGATGGTTAGGTATGTTCCACTGTTTGATACGTAAACATTATTAACAGGATGTTTCATAATTCATTTGTATTATTTATTTTTCTTTGTACCTATTATCTTAATTAATGGTAAAAAAACACGCCTAAAGGTATTTTATATCGGACACATTGAGTGGACCACGTTTGTCAGACGATAAAAAAATCACGGTTTATATATTTTAACTGATTTTATAGTTAATATAAAAAGGTAACTTCTTAACAAACTGCTATAGCATAGGTATACGTCATATACTTTATTCCATCCACAAGTGTTCAAACGCATTCAACCTTTTATTATTATTTATACTTGTTTCTACCTTGCTAAAACTGCATACTTAGATTCCCCACAACCTATATCTAGGTACGTGTAATGAACAATCATCGATATCTCACATGAAGCAACTAGTTTAATATACTGTTTATTCAACAAGTTAGATACGTTAGAATACCAAAAGGAAAGAAACAGTTTTTATTAGTCTCGCACAACACAAAACACCAAAAATTGATAAATTAATAGTAAAACTAAATTATATAAAAAAGTAAACATAAGAAAAAGATGAAACAAACGAAATTGTTGTTAATAAAAATATTATCAACTCAATTTATTCACAAAGAACCGAGTTTTCGAATCCATCCCCGCTCCTGCTACGCTCCGCTCGCGCTACGACCAACCACTGGGCGTCACCTTAACGTCGCTCGCGCCGAACTGGGTCACCACAATTATACCTCAGACGCAGCTTGACACGGTTTAATTTATCTAACAAATTAATTCACTTTTACTTCAAAATATTTGATTAATATTTTAATGTACAACCCTATAGAAACAGCCATGAAACTTTTAATGGGGTATCCGAAGATATTATTTATGTATCAGGATTTGCATTTCATAATATAAATGTCAGTTTTATGATTTAGATCGCTTGATTTTGTTGCTCGAGTAGGTCAAAGCGGTGCCTTTGAAAGGGTAAAGGGCAATTTTACAAGGCAGTAAATGAGATTTTGACAAGCTTAATCGGTTAAATTGGGTGTCGTGTTGGTGAAATGGTTAATTAAGCTAGTGGTCACGCTCACTGGTGCCATCTGTTAGCGCTTCTGTACATAATTAGAAAATGCTTTCAGGGTTGGTTTTTTGTCAGTTAGTAGCATTGTTCTTGACTTACACATTACACAATAGTGAACGAACAATCTCATTGAATTTATAATGTGGCCACACATAAAATTCAAAAATATCAGTGTGTATTCTTAACTATGAATGAATCTATTCCTCTATGACCATTCTAGTTGTCACATCGTCAATAATTAACAAAAAACAGGCCAAGTGCGAGCCGGACCGCGTATAAAGTGTGCCGTACCATCGTCGTCAGACTCATCTTTCATGGGGTACTGTTTGAGATTCTATTATAAAAGTCCACAAGTATTTTTAGTTCCCTTCAAAACGGTTGAGTTGAATGGTACTGATAATGTTTTTTTTTTGTTTTTTACTATCTCAATAGGAATGATATGTCCATGGAGTTTCTTGCCCGTTCTTCTCCATAGAGATCTACGCTAGAGAATGGGCAACTACAGTACCTACTTTCACATTTTTTGTGCCTTGTGACTGGGATTGTAGATTCATTACATTGATATCTTGTCGACAATTCAAAAGTGCCTGTAACTGGCCTACTTGAAATAAATGCTTTGATTTTGATTTCTTAGTCGGGAAATACACATTCTGTGAAAATATTAACAATCTACCACGGATCATGAGATACAGCCCCCTGACAGACAGACGGACGGACAGCGGAGGCTTAGTTCGGAACTCCAAAAAACAACAACAATCGAAAAACAAATGACTGCCACTTCAAAACTCACCACAATCCAGAAACCGACTCATTTATACAACGTCTGAAGACTCGTCTAATGCGTCTAAACGACGTTCGCAAAAGGAAATCATAAAAACAAGTTACCAATCTTTATTAAACGCGGCCTCAGGGACTCCGGTTACCTACCATGGTGAACGTTAGCGTTCTAAAAGCATATTTTTCTTCTTTACCCTCTTTCCCTTCTTTTATACGTTCATTGTACGTTTATGTGACGTATAAAAGTTCCGTAACGTAAAATATTGCGCACATTACGTACTAGAGCTACACTTACAAATGGATGAGTGATGTCTCTTGTCTTGTTCGTAATTTTACTGCGGGATTTATATTGTGTTGTACTCTTATTTACATAGCCTGAAGATTTGTTTTGTACGGCAAACTCTTCACTTGATAAGATGAGCAATTTACGAACAAAGTTTTCATAGTAACTCTTAATGAAAATATGAATAGGTCATAGGTATTAACATATTAACATGTAGCCACACACTTCCGAGTTACAATAAGACACTTTATATAAGGTCCCATTAAAATAGATGGACAAACTTTTAGAAATCATTCAGACCACCAAAATAAGGGCAATGGTAAAAAAATAATAAGAAAAACACATTAAAAAATCAGCTAGCGAAAATACTTTAAAAACGCCGGTAATTTATTATTTTAGGTCAAAATAAAATCACTTTAATCGGTGTTTTTTTTGCTTGGATATCTTTGGTTAGACGTACTGAACGATGTGTTATTTGTCCATCTATTTTAATGGGACTTTATTTCTAGATAACTTTACGCATAGCAAATTAAGAGGGGACAGGTCCTGCGAGGAATTTCAAAAATTGGTTTCAAAGAAACTATTTCCGTCGCTTTGCGTCCTCGAAAACTGGGCCGATTCAATTATTTTTGACATTAAAATTTCAGAAAAGAGTATGTCTAGGTTTCTATCGATTACTTTTA
Source organism: Lycophotia porphyrea (assembly GCA_950005105.1). Classification (NCBI taxonomy): domain Eukaryota; kingdom Metazoa; phylum Arthropoda; class Insecta; order Lepidoptera; family Noctuidae; genus Lycophotia; species Lycophotia porphyrea. Next base: position 12,435,222 of record OX465389.1, read on the forward strand.
TGTTAAAAACTTTTCGAATTAGTCCCGTAGTCCTCTAATCACGGCCGTAAAAATGGGGAAGTTTTTAAGTAATTTTTGGAGGCTCATGTTTTCTTTACTGGAAAAAAAGAAATGATAGGTCTACTGTATAGTCCTTAGACTAGACCTTAGATGCATTTTTAAGGAAAAAAAAGGTGAATACGAAACGTGGATTTCGTCAAAATTTGTATGGAGAATCACAGCCCATGTGCCCTCTTATTTTTGCTAAGTACGCTTGCTAAGTCGTGTAGTCTACTGCTTCAACGGAGGAGTCGATCGTAGCAAGAACAATGTATCAGGTACGAACATTCTTTCTCTTTAATTCCACACAGGTAAAAAAATAATTATGTTCCTTTCATGCATGAATTAAAGTAAATAAGTTTCTCAAAATGCTCTATGAAGCATCCAATAATGTCAAAAATCCGTAATGCAATGTGAATTATCCAACAAATATTAAGTACCTACTTTCATTTCAATATTAGAAATAAGATCAATAGCATATTTCTCTTTGAACGAACCCTTACAAATTGAATTGGACCTAATTGCCAAATCGCTTGGAAATCTATAGAGACCTGAGATTATAGGTACTTAAAGTAAAATCATTGAATAAAAATTATAAGTTTCTCGTCTAGTCTTGTCAAGGTATAAAAGACTTTTAAAGTAACGCCATCTTGAATTTTTTGTCCTTTATTACGATCTTGTTGTGTTTTTTAGAACAAGATCAATACTGACAGACCTTATAGAAACTAGAACACGTGCGTTCAAGCGTTTTTGCCATACCTATTATTGGAATGAAATATAACAGCTCACAACTTAGGATCCATTAATGATAATATTTATCCGAGGTGCTAGGCAACTGGGCTTATCCCAGTTGTAGTCGTCCCTTTGTGCCTATTGGCCTTGTTTTGTCTCCTGCTGATAAGGAAGGAAGCGGATATTATAGTTTTCCTACTCCTCCGCTATCCTTTTCTGATTAATTCCGTTGCGGGATCTAAGACAGCTTTTTTTGACAAAACAAATTGTCAGATTGTTTCTCTGGGACTTAGTGGCGCTTGTCTCGGCGCTTTTCTGGTGGTCGAAACTGTTGGTTCTGGCTTTCAGGAGTTACAATGGTTTGGTAATAGTGTGGCGGGCTTTTCCCAAAATAAAAATAACAGACCTAGAAAGCCGATTTCAAAAACGACCTCCCTAGTATAAAAACAAAACTGAATTAGAGCTAAAACGCATTATACACCCGATATGATGTATAGACGTATCGTATATAGTATCTATAGCACGTTGCGACATCGTCGTCGTTTCGTAGAAATCTATAACGTACATCGTGAAAATTCACGACAAGAGGTCGTATCCTATGAAAATACGCAGCACATGTCAGAAAATACTGAATCCATCCGTCCTTTTGCGCAGAATCGCATCTTCAGTGTTCAACCTCGATTTCTTACAATGCACCTCGGAGATTTCCACGACACGTGCCACGATGCAACATCATATTGGCATGAGATGTTTTGTGCCCCTTTAGGTCGAACTAGTAGATTTAACTACTAATTACTATACGTATTTATAAAGAGTATAAGGTTATTTTATATAGATATACTAGCAGGCTCCGCGAACGTTGTTCTGACATATCAATTATGGTGTGAAATATACTTTACGACCTATTCTCATACCTACAAAATATACATAAAAAAAATCATAAAAATCGGTCGAGCCGTTTCGGAGGAGTGCGACCAAACACCATGCCACGAGATTTTTTTTGAGAATCTGTATTTATAAAAATCTCGTGTCCTAATTTAAATTTTCCTGTTTTACCTTTTCTACATACTGTGTCTACATTTTCTAATCAAACCAATGCAATGGTATGCTGGAAAAAAATCTTATAAAATAAGCATTACCTTTGTGTTCTTCTATGTCAATATGGTGTCTTGCTGTCCAAATATTTTGTACCATCATCATCATTCACATACACATACAATGACATACATACATAAATAAATAAAGAAATAAATACAGCCTTTATAACCAAAAGATACGTCGCATTTTACCAATTAATATTTAAGTAATAAAAGTGTCGAATAAAATAAAGATAAGAACACACTGAGATGTCGGTCAAACAATGTCGACCTATCAGATAGGTCGAAAGCAATTAAAACTGTCTAAGAACTTTATCTCTAAAGTCGGTGCTAAATGGCACATTGAAGCTGGTTCGACATTTTGTAGGATTCCTTAGCCAAAAAAAGAATAATTTCATCCGTCCGTGACCGTCTGATCGTCCGTCTGGATGAAACACAAAGTCATCATATTAAGCGATATCTTCGGGTTACAACTACATCATTTTTTGAAAAATATTATGCAATCTATACTTTTTTTGCGATCCTTTTGTTTTTTAGAAATCGATATTGTTACGGCCTCTTATTTGATTACAGAATGAGTTTCAGTTAATGTAACTTATAAAATTATAATAACGTTTTTTTTAGCTTGGCATTTTTAAGATATTGAATTTGCATATATTTTTACTCGATTTATTGATGTTGTTGTCCTGATATTATTTATCAAAACGGTACCCTTTTTAGGGGCGTTCCACATAAATACATTGTTATATTTTTATATATAATAATGTCTTAAAACGGTTTCAAAGGATTTATCCCCAAAGTTACAACTTTACCAAGTAGGCTATTATATTGAAAAGTAATTTCGATTGTTCAAAAGCTTAATAAATACAACTGATTACTAAAAAGCATAGATTCGAATTATATAGTTTCGCCGTACCACGTCAAAAAATGTTCATGTTTCTATAATATTTCGTTGACGATGAGATTTGAATCGTGTTGTCTCGCTCAATCAAGCAGCACATCGCATCTATCGTTTCATTCGGGATGTACGACTTTGCTCAACAGTGTGGATACTTTCCCGTGACCTAAGGCTACCAACGCACTGACTGTTGGCTTTTTTAGCGCGTAGAGACTAGCGCATCGCCTAGCGAGAAGCGAAGTGAAACGAACGTTCTATGATTTTCGGAACCGGTCGCACTGCGCGCTTGACGCCTCGCTAGTTATAAGCTAGCATGTATCGAAGTAGCTAGCCTCTACACGCTAGCAAATCACCAGTCAGTGTGTACGTAACCTAAGTACAGTGAAGGCACCTCCATGATTTTACCTCTATGCCTAAAAGTCGTTATAAAATGACCTTATTTGTAATCTAGACCGCACTAAACCAGGGCGGTAATAATTCATTATTTTCCCGCGGAGATTACCAAGTTATTTTAATTAAGGCCACTATTTCCCCGTTGGTCAGAAGAAAATAGCATTCATTACCCTTTTAGAACTTGTTACGTCGGTTTGAACAGTCTTTGTTCTTGATAAAGTCGGTAGTTTTAAAATTACGGAATGAAACGCAGCTATACTTGAGTCTTTCATACCCATTTAAGGCAAAAACTACCATTTCTGCCTACATATTATCAGATTAGGCTTTTGAGAAAAAGCATTTTCCCGTGTGCATTGGGGTTAAGAGCGTTTACGACTGTTGGCATTTCATACAAACTTTCAAGTTGACAGAGGAATTTTCGAAATGTCTTTTAACAAAAAAGATATATGGAAATTTCTGTTACTATGAAAAAATTAAAATTAAATTTAGCAGTAACACAATTTTTTTAAAAATCCTCTGTCAACTTTTTAGACCTATGTATCTTGCATATAAGCGTATAAAGTTTCGTTAAAATCGGTTCAATCATTTCGGAAAAAAAACGATTTGAAAGTTTGTATGTAATGCCGTCAGTCGTAAACGCTCTTAAGTAAATAAAAATAGAACAAATGGGAAAGACTATCAGTCTGTTACGTTGCCACGCCCAATGGGTATTAGAAATATCCCAGGACATAAGATATTTTTTATTCCGGTTCTGGTGGTGCATTACTAACAAACACGTTAACTTTGAAGCCTATTTAAAAGTCACTTGCCACCAAGCCGTACCAACGATACTTCATGTTTTAAGACCCGTATTTTCAACTACCGTCAATCTAAATCACAGACCAAGTTTGTCATTCACACACGTACGGTCCGTAAGGCTGACCTAGAAACGGTACACATGTGGCTGTTTTCACTAACATTAAGCAACACTTAAATGGATGCCTAAGTATTTTAGCACTGTTGTAATTTCGACTCTCGACGCTGAGCCGAATGTTGCAAATCTAACTGCGTGATTTTGTCGTCTAGTGTTAGTGGTACGGTAGATACAGTTACGCGGACAAGTTTTTCAATAAGAGCCTCTGGAACATACTGTGATGACAAAGTTTGTTTACAAGGCCCTTCACATGCTGTTACTTGTAATTGGTGTGTTAACGACAGTTGACACATTTTGAGATTGAAGTGACATAAGTTGATCGAAAGTCGACCGGAAAGCGGGGCGCGGGGAGGAGGGGAAAAGTGGGTGGCAGAAAGGGAGGAAATGGTTTGTTGTGACGTATTTTGAGACAGGTCTTTATCTAGTAATGGAGTGTCCATGGAGCTTCTTGCCCGTTCTTCTCCATACAGATCAACGTTTAGATACATGCGAGTAGATGCAACTTTCTGGTATATAATATTTTGTACTATTTTAAAAACTCCAAAATTATCCACAGTTTTTACCCCCATCACAGACCCCCATAAAATTTCAATGGCGAAGAATACGTATTTTCAAAAACAATGGCTTCCAAGTCACAAGTTTAATATTAACAAGTGTACCATAAGTGCAAACATAAAACGGTGTTATTATGTCATAGGAAACAAAAGTCGAAACGCTTTCCTGTCCCATAAAGTATTAACCTAAATAACGTAAGTATATGCCCTTCGAGAAACTTCGAGAGAGTTCATCGAGGCTCTTAGAGTTTCGTAGAGTCTTCGTCAAACTTGTTAATAACAAGATGTCATGTTGCCGAAGAATTATCTGATGACGACATGAAATTTTTTATTCGAAACTTGAATGGTTTTTTTTTTTTTACTTTCGGTAGAAATGTTTTCCTGCCAAGATTTCGTCGGACGTTTGTCTTTGTAAATATCAATAGGAGATATATATAATGTTACTGTTTTTCACATGAGTACATGTGTATGAGAAGAGGAAGACCAAAGAAACGATGGATGGACTGTGTAAGGAATGATATGGCAAGAAAGGAAGTGTCTGATGAGATGACGAGTGACAGAGAAGTATGGAAGAAGAAGACATGTTGCGCCGACCGCAAATGATTTGGGATGAGGGCAAGAGATTGATAACTGTTTTGCACACTATAGCCAATGTGAAAACCAGCTTCTTATTGTCCTACTATCAGCGCGAAGACCTCTTCTCATACAGTGAAGGCATGAGCAATTCAGCATTGATCACCAGCCAATCATTATCTGCCAAGTTTTTTGCCCAACTATGTAGGGGTCGACTTCCAGTCTAACTGAATGCAGCTGGATACCAGTATTTTACATGGAGCGACTACCTATCTGACAACCCAGTTACTCTAGGTAATACTATACCCCTTGGTAAGACTGGATGTCAGACTTTTCGGCCACTGACTACCTGTAACGACTGTCAAAGATTTACAAATGACAGCCGGGACCAACGGCTTAGCGTGCTTTCTTCGAAGCACGGAGGAAACTCGGTATATAATGGGTGGTCACCTGTCCACAAAAAAAACCTAGGTAAGCACGGTTTAACCTAAAGATCGACCCGGGCGACAGTTATTATTTAGACACGAGTTGTACTCAACATGCGAACAATAAAAGGTTTGTTACCAATACTGGTCACCAAACTATATCTATACATCTATATCTATACGTCTTCTATACATCTATATCTATACGTCTTCTATACATATATACCTATACATCTAATCTAAACATATAAATAAAATGGAAGTGTCTGTTTGTAACATAAAAATAACAGCTTTATACTGAATGCATTTGAAAGTTTATACGGTACATATAACAAAAATACATTTATTTCAATTTTTGTCAGTCTGGCTTTCTGTCTGTTTGTTCCGGTTAATCTCCGAAACGGCTGGACTGATTTTGACGGGACTTTTACTAGCAGAGTCCAATGGTAACAAAATCCGATTCAAAAGGCGGAGTAATATTTGTTTATAATAATTTTACGCAAACGACGGTCGTGGGCAACAGCTAGTTCTAAATAAAAACTTTGAAATCATTCACACAAAGCACCGCATTTAAAACAAGTAGATCGCATGTCCGTTCCCTATCGAGCTAGAGATCGGCCTCTTAATTAAGAAAGTCAAGCGCCGGATGGTTGCTTACCCCTTGTCTTATCGCGCCACCCTTTAATTGGAGTGACGTCGACCAGAACATACTACATTCATTGATGAATGGTAAAGTTTTACCGCACTTGGGTGGAGAACTGACGTTTCTGTTTGATTGTATTTGTGTTTGTAGAAGTGATGAGTTAAAATAAATGATTGAAACTATTTTTATCTCAAGTATTCTTGGACGTGTCACTTTTGTTGTTTATTACCAACACGTAGGTACAGATGCCAGCACATCAAGCTACTACAATCTATCAAATTTCTTTAACAGATTTTCAACTTTATCGCTAGAACATTAGGTTTAAGGTTGATTGGGAATATTTGATAGTTTCGGGTAGCTTGATGAGCTGGCGTCTGTACTTATTTATGACTTTCTGTGTCCCGCGACCTTCATCCTCGTGAAATTATTATAAAAATATTACTTCTAATATATATATATGTATATATATAATAAATATTAATTCTTTTTATAAAAAAGTAGCCTAAGTTATAACATCAGTTTTCTGCCGGTCAAAATAAGTCCAGCCGTTTCATTGATTAGCCGGAACAAACTGACAGACAGACAAATACTCAAACAATATATATTTTTTTTTATTATATATACCGTGTATACTTTCATATGCATTCAGTAATCTGTTATTTTGAAATTATTAACAGACACTTAAATTTTATTCATTTGTTTAGTTTTTCTTTATCATGTTAAAATAGAAGTTTGTTAATTAGATAGTATAAAAGTATTTAAAAGAACACACTCACTTCTACTATACTACTAAGTAATTTCAAATATTCTTCAAGACGTGATCCTAATCAATCATTGTCCTACTTCCAAATCAGGTTTTTAAACTTATCTGAACCTAAAATATGACCTCTGTTAGAAAGAATGATGATACAAATATAATTGGCCAACCGAGACCAGTGTTAAAATTATAAGTGTCAGACTTTAGTAATAAATTCTAGAACTTTCCACTGGATTATTCTTAAACCCCTGACTTCAAGTTACACGGCATTTATTTCTATAAGAACTTGCGTGGAGTTTTCTAGATTCTTTCAACTAGAAAAGTGCTTTGATCCTAAAGCCGCAGGCTTTTAGTGAAGCTAGCTTGAAGATAATTTTATTGGTAACAATTTTATTTACTTTTCAAGATGAAATTGTTTTTAAAAGGCTGATGGTTGTTGTTTCAAGGTACGTCGTTTACCTGTTGGTAGTTTCTGTGGTTCTTTCATCTTAACGTGGTTAGTGCCTAACCTGGTGTCAGAGTTTTTATGCCACCTCCTTCTGGGAAGGAGGTGGCGGAGCGTGAGAGGGAGAGAACCTCTCGTCCCAGCCGCCGCGGGAGACGCCCCGGGCGTCGGGGGTCACGTGGTGGCGTCCGGCCACCGTAGACGCGGACCTGTGGACGGTGAGTAATGGGCTAGCTCGCCGTTCGTCCGTCTTTTGACGACAGGCCGTGTAGACGGCGCGTTCGTGTCCCACGTGCGCCTCAAAGAGATGTCAGCAAACAGGGAGGGGCCCGCAAGGGCCGATGCCTGCCAGGGCTGCGGGACTGCTCGAAAGAGATACCGCGGCCCTGGAACACAAAGGGCAACGAAGGAACATGGATGGGTTTTAGTCAGTACAAGTCTGGCACTCCCTTCCGCTCTGCCCGGAGCGGGAGAAGTCATTTGACGACTTCCCATCCGTAAAAAAAAAGGCTATCACTGTAGGTGTAGTTTAAAAAAAGTTTGCTCATTAAAAGTGACGGCATTTCTTCCTTGGTGAGATATTGTACATGCTAAAGGATTTGTCCACAACAGTTTTTAGGTAGTAAACCGAGTTTAAGTAGTGTCATAATAATATAATTATGATGTCATGTTTTACAAACAATTGTAGGCATAATTATTTATTTTTTCGTCACCTCATAAAAAGTGGATTTGCTAAATGAGTTCGTAATAAAATAATGAAAAAGCGAAAGTGAACGACCACCTTTGAAACAAATATATGTCCTGTAAAATAAAAGGAACTTAAAGAAATTACCAACCAAACAATAAACAAACACTCAATAGCCTACAATATGTAATCCCAAACAAAATGCCTCCTAAATTATCAAAGAGGAGTTCAGTCATTTATTTTTAGAAGAAAATTAGGGGATTTGCAATGTTATACAACGCAAATGACCGCTTCAGGGGTGCTCAACCACGGTCAAAGATCGCAAATTGTTCTCAATGTAAATGAAGCCGGGACTGCTGTGAATATCTACCGGCATTGTAGAAACAACACAGTTTTTGTTCCACTTTTTAGAGAAAACCATGCAATTTAATGTTGAAAGTTTTTGTTACTGTGTTGTTGAAATCGGCTACCCACACTGAGCAAGCTTATATCTGTATGAGAAGTAAGGAGAAGAAGTATTTTTCACAACTGAAACGCGCATTACAATATCAGTCTAATGCCCAGTATTCAAGAAATAAAAGTGTTTTTCAGCAGGGGAACATTAAACAAGTGCGAGTCGGAGTCTATTTTACGATATTTTTATTATTTGTTGTTACAGTTGCAACAGAAATTCATCATCTGTAAAAATTTCAACTGTCTAACTATCACGGTTCATGAGATACAGCCTAGTGACAGACGGACAGACAGACAGACGGACGGATAGCGAAGTTTTAGTAATAGGGTCCCGTTTTACCCTTTTGGTACGGAACCCATATTCACTTTAAAAATAAATAATTAAAATAAAATAAATATTTACGGGAGGCTCCCAGACAACACACATGATTTTTTTACCGTTTTTATAGATAATGGTCCGGAACCCTTCGTGCGCGATTCCGACTTGCACTTGGCCGGTTTTTTATCCTTCAGTTTTTAGTTGCTTTGATATCTAAAAACTCACGCTCCTACTTGCGTAAAAATAAACCCGCCAAATATATTATGTACTTAATAAAAATCGTATAAACAGCACACAAGCTACCTCGACTATTACCTAAAGACAGTAACATAAGACAATTATGTAAATAGCCACTTATGTGTAACTGCTAGCTTAACTCAACTGTCCGATTTCAATAAATTAAGGCTCATCCAATTGGGCCGAGTCACGCAATATTGGTGAAAGTAGGTTGTCTAGGAAAATAATAAATGGAATAAAAAGAACAAATGCCTAACAATGTTGAACCTTTTGCAATATCAAATATGACTATTCACACACATCATCACATCATCAGCCCCACTGCTGGGACACAGGCCTCCTCTCTAGGAGAGGGAATGGGCTATAATCTACCTCGCGGGCCCAGTGCAGATTGGTAGATGTCACATGTCTTCGAATTTTTGGTTCTAGGACATGCCGGTTTCCTCACGATATTTTCCTTCACCGTTTTTGAGAGCAGTGGTGATGAAATAAATTACACAAACACTATTCAGCACAGTCATATTGGACGTACTTAATTTAAGCATAAAGGAAATTCTAAATCAAATCAAATCATCATCATTTTAAGTAGCATACTCACAACCACAGTATGGATTACAATGATTACTAAGAAGACTTGTGAGCTAAGTTATAAATAAAAATGAGCGTTATTTACCCCTGTTACATTATATCGATAGACTGATAGACGTAAGCTATGCATAATACATTGGAGGAAAATATTTGTCAACACATTCCAATTTCATGATGTTTGAGATAATGCCTCTTATTGAATCGACGTCATAAAAGGAGCTAGCATAAATGCCTAGTTTATGTTCGAAATGGACTGCTAATCTACCAAAGATTACAAAGAATAAAACAGGAGAAGAATAAGTACAGGTTTATATAAACTTTAATCGCTTTTCTCTAGATTCATTCAAAAAACGAAACGTTATTTGCTAAAAACCACAAAAAGTACCGTACACCATCCAAAATAAGTCCAAAAACGTTCATACTAATTTCGCAGCGACACAATGTTTACAAAAGAAGATAATGAACGGAAAATCTCATGCTATAAAGCTGAATAATAAAGTTTGTGCTCATAACGAAAGTTAATCCGATAAAACCTCCGAATATCCGGAGTAGCATGTGAAAATGTTCGTAGTTGCATCGTACCGACTTGGCAGCCAATAAACTCTGTTATAGTAAGCAGTATGATATAGCATTGTCTAGCGACGTAGCGGGCGCCTCTCCCAGACCGAGATTGCTATGAATAATGCCACAGACTACAAGGGACAGTAGTCCAGTTTCGCTCCAAAATGGATTGTTATGTCGCCTTCACGTAAACTCTGATTACAATCGACGAGTATATGTGTGCGTCTCTCCGTTCGTAACAGTACATGTAAAGCATTTCATATCTTAAATAATTGAATGGTTCTGTGCAATAGTTCAGAGCCAATGCCTCTGGGCATACTCACTAAAATGTAAGCCAGTCTCGTGGTTTATGTCAGTTGTCAATTATATAAGCTATTAGTGACATACTGATTGAGAGCCTCGAGGGAGCTACAAGGCTTTTTGTTCCAAATACTTTAACGGTTTGTCTTTTCACTGTTCGAATGCTTGGCATTTTCTTGGCAAAATAAAATTGTGATAGAATTTAGTCTACAATGATTTAAATATAAGATTCAAAAAGCCAGATAAATAAAATTTCAGATTTTTATTAATTGTTTAATTTGCGATATCTACATCATTAATAACGTAGCATATTTCTGAATTCCTCAAAACTAAGCATAGTATCACAATCAACATCAATACTTTAATTACCCTTACTTAACTAATTAACCCTCTCTTCACCTACTGTATCAAGTACATACTCTGTGGGGTTCAATGTGCCAGTGAATTCATCATCCCGCTTGTCCAGTTGCACCATATTTCGGCCACAGAATTATGATACAGTTCTATATTCAAATTATCTGACACTGGATCTAGTTTGATCAGTGGATTACGCCAATGTTGTATTGTTAGTCTTTCGACCGTGTACGACACGACAAGACATGAAGACAAGTAGGTAAGGTACATTAGTAGTCATGTTTTTTTTAAATAGTCACCTTACGCCACCTTACGCTTACCTACTGTCAACGAGTGACGGTTGCGATTTGAATAAACAGGCTATTTATGTGGGTAGTCAATTTGCTTAGTAATTACTTTCTTTGACTTACAGTAACTGTTAAAATTAGATCAGTGAAAACAACATCGTGAATCAAGAAGTAACATTGCAATATTAATTAGATTATTTATATAAAACTACTTAGTTGTTGTACAAAGACAAAATGTTAAACAATTTTCAAACACATTGCTTTCCCATATAACGGGCGCATGTCATCTTTTGCGAAGTATAATTTTTATTTAAAATATCAGAAAATCAGAGGAAACTAAATTTAATAAGTTTAATTTTTGTTTTTTTTTTTAAGTTAATCTATAACATATATTTTTTTTCATTAGTAAAAATATATTTGATTTAATAGTTTTTAATTATTCATGTATATATTTTATACATGAATAATTAAAAACTATTAAAATAAAATAAATAAACTAGCAAATTAAACAGTTTAAATTTAGTTTCTTTAAAAGTCATTGGTGCCGATTCCCTGGTTTACAAACCAAACTAAATTTAAGTTCAGTGCATCTTTTTCTTTCTATTTTATTAAGAAAAGGACAGAAGATAAATTTTAGTTCAGTCCTTTCAAATTAACCAGCGACTGACATAAGTTTAGACGTGATTAAAAGTTGACTACCAAAATTACATCAAATTACGTCAGGTGCTGACTAATTTGGCAGGACTAAACTATTATTTATCTTCTGTCCTTCATAATGAAATAGAAAGAAAAAGAAGCACTCAACTTAAATTTAGTTTAGTTTGTGAACAAGGGAATCGGCACCATTGAAGACATTGAATTCATTGACTGTACAAAGAACATACGTAATAGTAGTAGTGCTTCATATTGATAATACTGTAGCAAGAACGAGGATTTAAGGAAAATGTGTAAGACCGTCGATAAGAGAATCTCCTTTTGCCACAAAAACCTCGAAAGGCCAAAGGCTATTTCTCATGGGAATAAAAAACATGAGCAATTGATAGTTTTTCTATACCGATTGGTACATACCTACGTAGCTACTGTAGTTTTTAGACTAGAACTTGCGTTTTAGCCCGTACCTACAAAAATGAAGTTACGGCGACGACAAAGGATATCCTTGTATGTAAGGTCATCATAACACTAAAGGTTTTTGTCTAAGTAAAACTCTTTTCTGTGTTTTTGATTACTTTATTGAAAACAACAAAATTTATGAAATGTCGTTGCGTCTGCGATGGCATCTAAGTAAATGTAATGTGTTTTTTTTTTCATTCTATTTAAAGATAGGCTGAAATAAAAAAGCTTCTGTTTTTGATAGCCTAAACTAGACTACGTTGTCCCAGAGTGGGAATTCTGGCACTAACTTGAGTCAACAGACATTTGTTTCAACATAAATGACCTAAGATAACACAATCCTAGACTGAAGATGAATTTAAAGCATCCATAAGACCTTTCTTCTTCAGAGAGGAAGCTTCCGTCCCAGCAGTGGGAAGATTACAGTCTCATTATGATATAACATAAGAACCTATTAATCATCATTATTACATCTGCCCAGAATCACCTACTGATATAGGCCTCGCCTTTCTTTTGCCACACCTCCCGGTTCTGTGCGTCCCTTATCCAGGTGTTTCCTGTGATTTTGACGATATCCTCGCCCCAACGAGCTTAAGGACAGCCCTGGTTTCTTTGGCCTAACCTTGGGCACCACTCGGTAAAAGCGTTGCTCCATCGGCTCTACGCGTTTAGCCTGATGTCCTGTCCAAGTCCACTTAAGGGTGGGCTGCGAGACTGTTCGAAAGGGCTGCGGGACTGTTTGAAAGGAATACCGCGGCCCTGGAACACAAAGGCCAAGGAAGAAACATGGATGGGTTTTAGTCAGTACAAGTCTGACAGTCCGCTCTGCCCAGAGCGGGAGAAGTCATTGAAGATGATTATCCATCCGAAAATGGCGCACCGCCCGATAAAAAATAATCAAAACTATTCAAACATTGCAACAAAAATGTTAACAATACAACAATGGAATGATAAAAATTGCAACTTTTGCATACAGATTCGACCAAACCGTGTTAGCAGAGGCTAATCCTAATTGGTATATGTATAAATTATTAATGGTTTTCTTAATGGATACCGGCTGACAATTACATTAATGTATTCGGGTTTACGGATGTTCTATCCTATGGGGCCAAAGCACTTTCAAGTGCTGGGGTACTGACAGCACTTAAATATTTATTTCATGACCAATGCTCACTACATGGCTCGTTGGTCTAGTAGTAAACCATATAGTTGGAGAACCATAACCCATGGATAATAATTGTACATAAATATGTAACACAGAGCCAATTACAGGTTCGCACGAGTAGAAACAGAAAAAGTTGTAGAAATCATAGGATCACTAACAAGCACCGAACAGTATCCGCTTACTCTTCCGAAAATTACCGTCATGATATTTTATATTTATTTGCATCCAATAAGTCTATTTCCTAATCCCCACAATTGTAAACATCACCCAACTGACAATTCAAATCTACTGCATCCACAGATTGCATCCTTAAATATAAGAAGTTTCAACGACTTATTCGTCAACTGGCGAGTGTGAAACTCGAGAGCGCGCATGTTGGCACCTTCCGAATTTAGCTATTTTTTTTGTAGTTAACTCACTCGAACATTATAAACTACAGTCAAATAAAAACGGATTGAAACCAATAACTAGCGCGGCTTTACAAATTTAATTTATCTTATACATGAAGTTCTTGTAGCTGACTGTACATATGACGTATTTAACGTCAGATTTTCAAGGTCGAGCGAGTTGACGACAAAAAAAAGGTAAAATCAGACGGTGCCAACTCGCGTTCACTCGTGAGTTTCAAACTCGCCAGATAACGAATAAGTCGTTTCAACTCCAAACAGCCCTGTCAATTCTGATTGAATTTTGCAAGAATAAACATTCCATAAACAAGTACCGAGGTACTGATTGTTCTCCATATACTGCAAAAAACCCATCAGTCACATCCTATGGGACGTAAAGTAAGGTTGACTAAGTAAAGAAAGCCTAAACAAGTACATCTTTCATATAGATGGGCTGGCGTGATTGGACGAAACAAAACACCAGCAACCAATCTTATAAGTAAATGTATTACAGAGACAATATTCTAGACACTGGGAGTTATCCCGTCATTTCAATTACTTACTCAAAAACAACTGTTGTTTTTATTTTTTCTAATTATTCAAGTGATTGATTCTATGTACCTTACATTACCGAGCGTTTAGGACAACGCCACAGTACGCAGTACACTAAGGAGCTATCTTATTTCCTACTTATATTAATTAATAAATAATATTATAAATGCAAAAGTTTGTGAGGATGGATGAATGTTTGTTACTCATTCACACAAAAACTACTGATCGGATTTGGATGAAAATTAGCATACAGGTAGCTGATAACCAGGATGGAGAACAGGATACTTTTTACCCCAGTAGTATGATCCCATGGGACAATTATCGAACGCCACGCGGGCGAAGCCGCAGCCATTAGATAGTAAGTAGTAAATAAACTACTTATTAAGTCCATTCACTACACCAGGCGCATCTCTTAACTTGCATCGTCTATAGAGAACCTGCTCAAAACAACCCCAGACTGTATTAGGTATACCTACTTAATTCCACCTAATTCCTTGAAAATTGAAGCAAATAACGTTTACTGAAACATTACTGTACTGTACTCGACTACTCGACTCTCCTGACCTCTTCACACAGATCACGCTTACAACATCACACCAGTATACTATGCAAGTACCGCAGCTTACCGACACAAACACTCGCTTACTCGCTCTGTGTGTCATTTCCGAACACACTGTATTTACACTAGTCGCCAAGTTAAATCGCGACAATTCGCATTTATATGGCCGTCATAACCCTGGTTCCGTTGCTTTGTCTAGCCGTATTGCTGGGTAAGTTCTACCCAACTAGGTCGGAGAGAAATGGCGGGTAATGTGTTTCGTTGTGGCGCTTTTGTTTGGATAGAATTGTGTGAATGGGTAATGGGTGTCGGTTTAGTGAAAAAGACTTTTAATGAACAGTTTTTCGGTAAATGATGTAACATAACATCGCGCCTGTAATCCCCGAAGGGTTAGTCTGACGTGTACCTAATAGTACACCCAGATTTGACGAGTTATGTTTAATACCCATTTAATAGGGGGCAAGCCTATTGCCATCAACCGGGCACAAATCCAGACTCCGTGGCTGCTACTGAGAAATACCTGAACGAAAAATATAGCAATAACACTTTACCTGACTAAGGAATCATCACGTTTGCGACCACTAGACCAACGACGCAGTTTTAGGACATTCCAGCTTGATCACCACTTTTTGCTTGCACTTACGCGCGCGAAGCGCTCTCTTGCCGGGCGGGGCCCCTTCGCATCATTCAAGTGAAAATCTTTATAACTGATCAGGCGAAAAAGGTCGCGACTGTTCGTAGTTATGGTAAATATTCAATAGAATACTGAGATGCAATTACAGCCAACTTATACTCTAATGCGGACCCAAAATAATTACTTGATTCAATGAATTTGGGAAAAGAGTCCTTCAGAAAAACAGTCGTAGTTCTCCACTAATCTTCCATTAGTAAATAGTGCTTAAGGTGTAATAACAATCTGTCATCAAAACAGGTTTAGGAAAAACATTAAATTTAAATGATTGATCGGCCGGCATGGAAAAAATACTTACAGTCCTTCAATAAACTTTTGGCACTTGAATGACTTTATGGGTGGTGGAGCTGGTGGTAAACGGTGTAATTGTCTGTGAAAGTTGTTCTGAAGACAAAATGGCGGCGTTGAGTCCAATTATGGCCACACGCCAAAAGATCTATGCACAATTATAGATATAACTAGCTTATGCCGGAGGCTCCGCCCGCGTGGAGAGTAATAATTGTCCCACGGGATCATACTACCGGGATAAAATGATTCGAGTCCTATGTTAACATCCAGGTTATTTTTATTTTTTTCATCTGTAATACAGGCTTTACCTAAAACAGATACCAGTCACTATGTAGTGAAAATTGACGCTGTACTGTATAGAATGATTAGAGAAATACATTTTTAATTTATTATTATTTCTTTATTTATTATTTTACACATTTATTACATTTTTCTATCCAATATATGTATACAGTAGAATCTCACTCATCCGACACTATTAAAAACCAGAGGGTTATTGGAATGCTCGGATTACTGGATTGAATAGAAAAATGCCAAAAAGAGAATATAATGTATTTATTGTGTTGATGATCGACCCATTTTTTTATAACTGTAACATATCTCACAATTAACTAATTATGTAGTTTTAAAAAACCCTTAACGACGGAGCGCATACGCTGACGGCTGAGGGTGCCGGATTATTGGACGTATCGGTCTATTGAAGTGCCGGATTAGTGAGATTCTTCTGTATATAAATATTTCCATCTAAATTGAGGAACTTCCTAACAATACGAGCCGTATCCAGGAGTATCGCTTTCTGAATCAAGCCCTTGATCCAGCTGCCTAACGAAAACCTCCTCAGGTATTAATCGAAGCTCTTGGCAATTAAAAGCCATGGGCTGATACGACTA
The DNA here is from genome assembly GCA_950005105.1 of Lycophotia porphyrea. Taxonomy (NCBI): domain Eukaryota; kingdom Metazoa; phylum Arthropoda; class Insecta; order Lepidoptera; family Noctuidae; genus Lycophotia; species Lycophotia porphyrea. The sequence continues at coordinate 12,452,116 of OX465389.1, forward strand.
CCAGTACGATGATCACCATTCATTCATCCGTCCTCACAAACTTTCACATTTATAATATTAAGTAGGACTACCGTAACACAGCAAGGCACTAAACAAAACACAATCGTTAAAAGTACTGACAAAAAACCGTACAAAAACCTATTGTAAAACACTAAGAACTTATTTTACCAAAACTTTTTACAAATACTTGCATAATAATGCCATTTTTCTAAGCCAAACAAAGCAGTAGAAGAGTAAATTAACATACAAATAGTGGTTTTGTCCGTATGACGTAGCCCGGGACTTTTACAATTACACTGGATGAAAAAGCAACGAGCAATATATTTGGAAGCTGTTTCATGTAACTATATTTTTCAACTCTTGTTTTGTTCATGATGAACTGATGTTTAGTAATATAGATGTGGATTTTGGTAAAACGGCTGTCGTTTATTTAAATGTACTACTATATCCATAGCCATATTATATACCGAGTTTTCTCCGTTCCTCAGAAAACACGTTAAACCATTGGTCTCGGCTGTCATTCGTAGCTCTTTGACAGTCATTACATGTAGTCAGTGACCTGAAAATCTGACAATTAATTTGACCAAGGGGTATCGTATTACCCAGTACTAACTGGGTTGTGGAGGTCAGATAGTCAGTCGCTCCATGTAACACACACTGGTATTCAACTGCATCCGGTAAGACTGGAAGCCGACGCCAACATATTTGGGAATAGGCTAGGCAGATGATGACATCCGTAGCCATACTAATATTCCAAATAGGTACCAATGTTACTCTGTCCTTCTGTAACGAGTAATAGACAAGAATGGAAGAAGAGGACATACTGCGCTGACCCCAAATAAATTGGGATAAGGGCAGGAAAATGATGATGATGACTCTGACCTTCTGTCTGTTACATTTTCAGTTTCGGGAACCGGTCGAGCATACTTTATACTTCGGCAGTATAATCACTTGGGATATTCTTTCAGAATTTGCAGTTTCCTTTGTGATAATTTTGATTAAGGTGGAAACGTACGGGGAACCAAAAAAATTCAAATTTTCGTACATTTTTACAATTTGGAGGTTAGTGTCAGTTTATATGTTGATGAAAAATTAGACGCGCCAGTCACACGTCTGTAGTTACAGAATTACAATCATGACAATCATCAATAACTCCCTCTTAGTTCATTTAACGGTCATTCAATGGGGTTATAAAGGGTGTAAACAGACTCTTAACGAAGCCGAAAGGCACTTGTTCTCCCCGTCATTGCGATCATTTTTTCGTTCTAGACCATACCTGGGAACCTTCTAGTTACGGAGATATTGAGGGGCAAAGTTCCAACTTTTTCACAAGTTTTTTTTTAAATACATATTTATAATGTAAGATTTTTACTTTAAACAACTCCAGGACCCCCTTACTATTCAATCCACCCATCAGCACAATGTTTTGAGTGCGTTACATTGAATCCTACGGTAAAACGTGATTTTTCAGCCAAAAAAAAAAAGTCGTTTCCCAGCACAAATTTTTGCGTAAAGTTACTTAGTTTTATGTACATAATGCTTGGTTGACGGCTTCGTGAAGAGTCTGTTTACACCCTGTATGTACTCAGAATTTTGCGGGCTACCCGTACGCTCCCACTTTGGATACTTCAATCAGGTATATTTTTATCAATTTATAGCTACAATCTTTGGGGTCATGATTAAAGACTTACAAATATATGATGTGAAACGCATTTCACATTAAAATATTAACGAAAATAATAATTGCTTGTGACTTGGCTACTATTTTTTTATATTTGAACTATTGAAATGACACGTGGAATGTGAGGTGATGGTTAACAGCCTTGACAAACATCCTTCGTGGCTCTCCTTAGGCGGTTGGATAAAGAGCCTGATTCAGAAGGCAGTACTGTTCGATACGGCTCGCATTGTGAGAAGGTTCCTATCTCCGTCTCTGGTCTGGTGTTAGGATTATTTTTTATATGTTTAAATGTTTTTCTATGTTGTTTTATCAAATATTTAAAAATGTATCTAGGTATATCAATGATTAATAAAGGATATAACATCGCTTCTCAAACAGACTGACTAAGGTTCTGTTACTTTACTTTTGCAAGTATTAACAAAATTAAAAATCCTTTGTGATAAACTTTATCAAACACAGATACCTTGACAAGAAATATTTTCTCCAACATCTGATAAAAAACTTAAACAACAATGAGTAGTCGAAAACGTTTGAGTTCTGGCCTTTTCTGGGCCATAAGGCGGCCCTGTTCGGCACAGAGGTAAAACTTTGTCCCAAGATTTGGGGCCTTATCGCAAAGCACTTATGTTAGGGACTAATATAGAAAAGTTTTTTTTTCTTTCTGTATAAATTGTATGAAACATTTTCTCCTTATTGCGTAGCCTACTTTGAGTAGCGAAGTTTTATTTTTTAAGATCAACAAAAAAGTCTAATTATCTACGAAGAGGGTCAATGACTCCTTGGAGACATAAGTTTGACTTTGTATTTTAGTAAGTGATGACGACGTACTACCGAGTTCAATGACGGTCGACAATTTTTTACCCTTATGTACAGAGTATTAAGGTGGAAAATTGGTCGACCGTCAGTGAGCGCGATGGTACCTAATTTTCAAACGATTATACCTAGTCCTCTCAGCACATTATTTTACGTCTAATTTTACAACACTGTCAAAGTCACAGTGACCTTTATTTTGATCCCAATAAGAATGCTATTCAGCTTCTGCTGTTAGAGGCAGAAATTAAATAATATAAACCCGCAATTTATTGACCTCATCATAACCATAAAAAACGTCAACCCAAAAATAGATAAATACGAGTATCATCAGGCCTTAAAAGGTGGTTAGAAAACCTTCAAGAAATAAATAGAACGCCATAAAAGGAGAACTCAAACACACATCTTGTGTACTTTTGCGTTTCAAAACCAAAGTGGTACAAAGGTCACGCCACACTATCGTGTTTCAGCTTTCACATTTAAGCATTTAATTTTTCGAAACACAAGGCCCTTCACACTCTTTTCTTTGCGCTATTACTCCTCTAGGAGATGCAGAAGTGAGAATGTAACTTTTGCTTTTATACAATGACACAATGGATTTGCATTTTTGTGTAGGGAGCCTTAATACCATTCTATGAAAATAGGCATAGGTAAAAAATAACATCATTACTATCTCATATTTTCGTATCATCAATTTTTTCTAGCGACGCGTTTTATTACGGTAGCTGTCTCTAGCCCAGACATTCAGAGGCAGGGTGAGTGTTAATGTGTATTTGTGAACGCTCGTCTAGCCTTGGTGTTCCTCGCTTAAGGTGGATACAGACTTTGCGAGGCATGCGCCACGAACGGCGCACAACAAATGCCTCTGCTTGAGGCGTGCGTGCTCGGGTCGAGCCATCGCGTGCGAAGCAAATGCCTCGTTCGTCTGTCTTCATGTTTGTTGCGAGGCATGTACTACGAACAGAGGCGTGCGTGTGCGGCGAGCGTGTGTCTACCGGCTCTTTGCGAGCAGTGCGTTGCGTTTGGATAGTTTGTGACCGCCTCGCTGTGATTTTGAGAAAGGAATTTTACGAAAAGTACTTGCATTATATGAAAGTAACCGATTATTATGGGATCCAAAACCATCATTATTATTACAATAAAAACAAAAGAGAAGACATATGGCGGATACGCGCACGCGATGCAAAGGTGCCATTTTGACTTCTGCTTTGTTGGTTGAATCAGCCCGAGCATGCTCCTGCGCGCCATTTGGTCCGAGCAAACGCAGTTTAATTTTCTTAGTCGAAGCGTGCGTGGATATCGTACGCGGCACACACCTCGAACGTGCATTCGCGACTACGTCCACAACTAATGTAATGCTCGCACTGAGGCACTTTGATCTTGAAGCATTTGCCGACATACGTTGGCTCGCCCTCGCACGTGCGTAGCACATGCCTCGCCAAGAATATAAAGGTCTGCATCCGCCTTTAGCTGTACTCACGCAATTGCCCTATCTCGGAGTGTTACGATGAGAGAGTACAGCCACCTTTAGGAAAAAACAACCTTTTGATGAAAATTGCTAAGTTCTAGATATATTCGTAGCTTTAAATTAGGTGTAATTTATTAACTCCTTTAGGCCGAGACTACACAAAAGTGGAGATGAGTGGAGCGGGAAGGATATGTGCAAGATTCGACCAATGACAGGAGAGGCGAGAGACGCGATGTAGACTTTAAACAATGTGATTGATCGATTTCTGCACGTCTCCTCTACGCTCCGCTCGATCTTCGGTTTGCTGGAGTCCGGGCCTAAAGTAGATCTCAAATATCAAACTAGAATTGAAAACTTACCTATACAAACCGCATAATTGCTTTAACTGACGATTACTGAACCAAATTAACAATCTATGCAATAAAAGAACATAACAGACTGGATATTGTAAGTATCCAATTTTATGAGAATAGTTTCCTACCACCTGCAATATCACACAGTCAGCGAATTGAATATTCCCAACGAAAATTACCCACGAAGACTTAATGTAGGTATACCTACTCTATAGCTAAGTCTAGACGTCTCACTGTATAATTCAAAATATTATAACAAAAAGAGTAACTTTTGATCGTATTATATGTATGAAAGCAGACCACTCTGTCTGGGAAGACAGATGGGTATATAGATGATAGGGAGGTTGGTAAACAACTGGCAGGTCGGGTAAATCACTTGGGATTTATCTACCGGGATTTTATAGGTATTCATTCGATATGCCAAGATTTTGGTTATGGAAAACTGTTTGTTTGGGCTCTTTGACCTTCAACCTTCTTCCTTTCTGCATATCCATCACATATTTATTTATTGTTTTATTTATTTATTTATTTATTTATTGTTTAAACAGTTACTTGCCGCACTTACAGTTTGCACCAAAGCGTGCAGCAAGCCAACAGCATAGTGTACTAGCTAACTAAACTTAACTACTACCACTAAACAATTTTATGCAATAATTAAGCATAGCTTTACTGCCACTCATAAACATATCTAGATCCGGCTCCTGAGCAATCAGGGCGTTAAGTAAATTCATCGCCTGGGTTGTGGGCGCATATCGTGCTGTTTGGGTACGCACAGGGGGAGCAGCGAACAGGCCTCGCAAGGCACAGGCCCATATAAACAACCATATAAAAAACACTCAAAAATATACAACAAAAAAACGTGTTCTGCCGGTGTCGGTAGCAGGGTCCAAGCAACCGGTGGTTAGGGCTCCAGAGACAGGCACCTCCTCACAATGCGGGCCGTTTCGAGGTGTACTGCCTTATGAATCAGGCACTTGATCCAATCGCATTGGCCGTAACGACAGTCGGTACAATGACAGCCGAGTTCACATTCTACATGCCGACAAACTCATGTGCCAAGTCGAGATAATTGATCTGCTTATCTTTCTCGGCTATTACTTTAAAAACAGCAAACAGAAGTAAAAAAAAACATTTTTGTTTTTCAACTTTTAAAATATGTTTTTTTTTTTACTTTTTACTGGGCTAGATAATGATCAGACAAATTGATATCATTTTTTTTAATTTGGACGTACTTCATCAAACAGCGGAGTAATCACGGCTACTACGTTGTATACAGAAGTATGACAGCATGTGTACCCTTAAACTTCAAGTGGGTATGTAATTTATCAGGCAAATGGATGGATGATTGTCATTTTTGTCTTTCCTAAATTGCTGATTGAGTAGCCTTAACGTAAGCAGCCTAAAAAAATGTACCTAAAAAAAACTGGCCAAGTGCGAGTCGGCGTCGCGCACGAAGGGTTCCGTACCATTATCTGTACAACATTAGACAAAAACGGCAAAAAAGTCACGTTTGTTGTATGGCTTAAATATTTATTTTGTTTTAATTTAATTTTATTCAACTAAATAATCTGTGAATATTTCAAGCGTCTACCAGTTGCCGTTATTAAAATCGGGTAAAAAACGGTAAAAAATCACATTTGTTGGGAGCCCCCCATAAATATTTATTTTTAGTATTTGTTGTTATAGCGGCAACACAACAATACAAACAACAATTTGGTTATAGTTCCTTTGTGTTGTGGTAAGTCGAACAGATGACCTTGAATACTTTTAAATTATAATTACAACATTCTATAATTAAATCCTACTTCCTCCGTTCCGTCATCTGTTAAATAAAGTTGGAAGTGGTCCGCTATTATCAGTTTATGCCGCATCAGGTAAAACGAAGCGCAAAGTCGGCGCTCCGTTATCAACCGAACTCTTCTAGTTAAAAGTTAGAAACGCTGCAAAGAACTCTCACCCGTTTTAAACTTTGATTGTCTATTACAAAGCTGTCGGTTTATTTTTAACGAAACCAATATTGGGCTCTAAACATTGTATAATATGACGTCAAAGGGTATTCATTTAATGACAGGTAGAAGTTTTTAAATCTTCTGCTGAATGTTTTGCGTTATTGGGACTTTTAAAGCATACTTCGTTCCGTTTTAGTATTTTAATGTAAATTATAGAATCAGTCCTTACTTTGCGACAATCCCAGATATTAAGGACGTATTTGACGATGTCCGAATAGCCACTACTTACCTAATAAATTCAAAAATGGAACAGAATTTGTATGAAAATATATGTCAAGTAAGTTAACTGGAGCTTAATCGTTGGTCCAACCAGGCCCTAAATGTTATTAAAAATATTTAGTTTTATTCCGCAAAAAAGATCTAAGCTTAGATGCTGGATGCAGGGTACGACTTTCCATTGACGTCCGTCGAATTGAGGGTGGTAGGACGGTGGGGGGATGGGGGGAGGGGTACTACCCCCCTTAAAAGGAAAAGTTGCGGAGCCCCCCCTTTTCGAGTTTTTACCGAACGTATGACACCTTAACCGTAGGTAAAACGAAAGGGTAAAATTTAGTATCCAGCTGCAGGCGGAGGGAGGGGGAGTGGGGGGAGGCTCCTACCCCCCGGTACCACTCCCATTATGCGGAAATGCACCGTTCTTGAGAAAAACCCAATTTTTATAACCTTACCTCAAAACTTGTTACAGTCACATAAAAGGCGTATTCCAAAAATTTTGTATCGTTTAGCATAAGGAGGGAGGTGCCCCCTGTGTCCTGGCACCTGGCTCCACGCTCATGTAAAGACAACGCACCATTCTTGAGAAAAAAAATCCAGTTCGTGTAACTTAACCTTAAAGTACTCAGCGTAGCAGTAGTAGCATGGTAATAATGTGGTAGTAGTTTGGACTTTTACGCGTACTTGTCGACGGAGCCTCGCTACGCGGGGCTCCTATTTCTGTCTGCAGGGTTTAAAGGAACCTAACCAAACTGAACATCGGGGTGCCCATGGCGTCGACCTTCTAACTGTGTTTGTGTTTGGTGAGAATTGGTATTGGTATTGATCTGTGGTAGGGATTGACATAAATATTGCAAAAATAATTGATTTTCAATATTTCGTTTCTCAAAAAGTATGCGTCTCCGAATGTTGAACTTTGCGTGTGTGCTTATAATAATGTAAACGTTCTGTAAAAAAAAAAAAATATGTGTGCGTGTAACCTTTACGCGCGATTGAAGTAAAACTTCTTTGGTGTTGACGACATATATCACTGAAATGATTAAATATTAACTTAAATAAATAAAAATTTTGCAATTTAAAATAATGTTTTTAAAACTGTTGAATTTTTCATTCACTTTGCTATTCACAATTGATCCGTTTGAAAATTTGGAAATAAATAATCCTAATTGATTATGATATTTGCCACTAGCTGGCGTATAAGTCAAGAAGCGTGGAGTATATGACATATTATACTTACGACCAATCAGAATTATTAATTTTAAATGGCGGAAACTACACAGACTATAGTAAGCGTTACTTCCGTCAGAAAAAAATCTGAGTTACTCCCTAGTCGCGCCTAAAGAAGTTTTACTTCAAAATATCAACTCCCAACTTGGCGGACGTCAAATGGAAAGCTATGCCAAATTCAAAATTCGGTAGTTAGCCTCTTATTCTCTTGACACTCCGTACAGCGTTTGGTCAATGTTATTGTTAAAATTTCGAATAGATGCGAATCCTAAATTATAAATGTTATTCTTATTACCTAAACATATTATTATATAAAACTTATATTATCACTTACGGGATATCTTCTGTGATTGTTATTTTATTTTGAGCTCGATGTTTCGACGCTGTTGTAAGCGCCGTGATCGCGGGTTGACTGGAGAATGCGGGTGGATGGAAATAAATTGTTAGGAGCAGACAAATCTGTCTACCATCTTTCTTTTCTTTTATTATATTAATATTTTAACAAACTAATGTTTCGTATTAAAATTCAATTTAACATTTCTTCTAATATTCGTATGCCATTATATAGTGAAATATGTAAGTTCAGAACCCCATTTATAAGACCCTAATGTACTATGTTTTAACACAAATAAAATTATTCTATTCTATTCTTATGTTTAAGATGTTTATATTAAATAATCAGCATTCGTCTCGCGTAGAAATATGCCACATTACGCTATTTATAAAGGGTGTAAAAAGACTTTTAACGAAGCCGAAAGGCAATGGTTCTCCCCGTCATTGCGATCATTTTTTTGTTCTAGACCATACCTGGGAACCCTCTAGTTACAAAGATATAAAGTTTCACAAGTTTTTTTTTTTTTAATACATGTTTTTAATTTAATATTTTTACTTTAAACACCTCCACAACCCCCTAAATATTCAATCCATCCATCAGCACAATGTTTTGAGTGCGTTACATTGAGTCCTACCGTAAAACGTGATTTTTCAACCCAAAAAGAAAGTCATTTCCCAGCATATTTTTTGCGTAAACTTTCTTAGTTTGATGTACATAATGCTAGGTTGTCGGCTTCGTGAAGAGTCTGTTTACACCCTGTATGTTAAACATAGTAGTAGTACTTCACATAGTCTTATTTTATTGGACTGAAAATAACAATGGAAAGGGCAGTTACACTGAATCTAAACTATATATCCATTCACAAAACACTCACTTAAGAATTCTAATGTCATTGTTATGCCAAACACCTACCCACATTCCGTCAGGAAACAAACACACTTTTTCTCGCACTTTCCACGTAACTTATACACGACTTAAGCGAGCGATAGAAAACTATACTCCATTTTTATTTTCACAAAATACAAAAGAGATGTCAGAAATAAAGTTACATGGACGCTCGTAGCAAAGTTGCCTTGAAAATTTTATGTTCCAAAATTCTAGGCAGCCATTTCCCTGGAGAGTGAGGGAGAGGGGGGGGGGGGGCGAAAGGCCCATAGCTATCCAGGACCTACATTTATGAATACATAATGACAATTACATTTACGAAATAGGACTTTGATATTCTTTCTCGGTGTATTGTCCCGCTGAGGTGCTCTTAAAATGGTCGTATGAGCTTTTTATTCTCATATCTGTTGAGTTTTGTCCTTATCTCCTGTGTAGCTGGATCTGTTGTGCCTGTTTTACATATGAGAATATGTGCATGACGGCATTACCCGCATCGTCGCGTGAGGAATGTGGAGCAAGAAATGTTTTGCCGTATTAAATCTAATTTACATAACATAACATCACGCCTGTAATCCCCATAGGGTTAGGCAGAGGTTCACCTAATACACCCACATTTCGCCAGTTATGTTTAAGTCCCATGTAATAGGGGGCGAGAAATTAAATCTAATTTTCATCATAATTATTGTGTTTCTAAATTGACGCATCTTTTTGGTTTCTTTGACAAAATCAATTTTATTTACGGAGACATAGAAACAAAACCAACTATACTTATGAAGCAGTGGTGGCCCAGTAGTTGCCCATGGGTCAAACCCAGGCAGGCGCATTACTTCGTATAATTTGTTTCATCACCACTGCTCCCAATCGGTGAAAGAAAACATTGTGAGGAAACCGGCATGTTCTAGAAAAAAAATTTTAAGATATGTGACATTTAGCAACACCGTGCAACCGGCCCGTGTTGTGGACAACAGCCCACTCCCTCTCAAAGAGAGGAGGCCTGTGTCCCATCAGTGGGAACATTATAGGCTGATGATGCTTATGCAACTAAACTAACGGAAACTTCGTTCTTCAATAGGCTCGCCCCCTAGTATTACATGGGACTTAAAAACAACTGGCGAAATGTGGGTACTCTATTAGGTACACTTCTGCCTAACCCTTCGGGGATTACAGTCGTGATGTTATGTTATGTGTTCATTCTTTAATTTCAGGAACGAGGTTTGTAATATTTTTTTTTGTGAAACGGATATACATTTTACGGTAAAATAATCTGTAAACATTTTTACACAATTTCTAAACATTTCACGGAAAAGCCTAAAGCCGTCAGTTTGCAATTTGCAAAAACTGTTTGCGAAAAATATCAAATTAAAACGAAAGCAGGGGCTTTCCAAAACAACCTTTAATTCTGAAAAATCACGGGCTAACATCTTTTGACAGCTCACAAATTACTTCAGAAAAGACACGAAATGTCTACCTTTATTTTGTATCGAGTTAGTTTGTCTTAATAATTATATAATTTAGAAATTATTCGAACATCATAATTTTCGCCTGTTGTTTTGGACAAAAGTATAACGCACGCAAAAGTATACACAGCACCCACGCGTCTGGTCAGAGGACCCTCACATTTCAACGGAGTATAAGAAACTTTACACCCATATCCCCATACCTAGTCGATGTAACATCCATCAAATACCGAGTTTCCTCCGTGCCTCGGAATTTCGAAAAGCTCACTAAGCCGTTGGTCCCATCTGTCATATCACAATCTTTGACCATCGTAACAGGTAGTCCGTGGGCCGAAAGTCTGACAACCAGTCTTAAAAAGGAATATCACACAGCAAGTGGGTTGTGGAAGTCAGATAGGCAGAAACTCCATGTAAAATACTGATAGGTATCAAGTACATCCGGTTAGACTTTACCAGTTTTCTCGTTTTAACCTTCCGAATATCGATCTTAGTTAAAAAATATCGGACAAAAATTGCACCTACCAGACAAAACAAAATAGGTACTTGTACAAAAAATATCACTTATCTAAGACAAGACATGACCCTGGTAGCCTACCATGACGTCTTAAAGCAGTATTGTTTTAATCTTATTCCAGAGTGGGAAGAGATGGCGCTAGACGTCCTTTATAGCTCCGTCTCTTTCCCTCATTGGAGTAACATTAAAACAATATCGCTTTAAGACGTCATGGTACCCCCCTGATCAAATCGTCAACACATATCTAAAGTAGTCATTTAACCCTAAGCCTCTCTTCCCCTCAAAACTGGTAACCTAATTACGGAACACAAACATGACTACTGCCACTGAGTTACCCCATGACGTAACTGAACTATTAAGCACATACACACAAGGCATGTTTGTATAGTGCATAATGCTTTATGCACTATACAAACATGCCTACACACTCGGTGAAGGCCATATATCTTTACAAACAGTCTATTGAAACGATAAAACAAAGCCTGCAAGATACGGAGATATATACCATGCCAACAAAGACAAAGGGTACTACTCTATAAATTCAATTACTTTTTCTAGTACAGTTCTAGGTCATATTTAATTCAATATAGCATTTTAACGGACGAATTTCTATTCATTAATGAATAAATGGTTCACAGGAAAAATAATGATAGCCGATATTACCAAGAATACGTTTTTCGTGAATATTGAATGATATGAACGTAAAGGAAGTTCTTTGTAGTAATAATAAGTTCTTTGTATTGAACGTGTCATCGCCCATAGACCAATCGATGTTGGCAATTTTTCAGAATAAAGGCAATGAAATTGTATGCTGATTTTCATAAAATGCAATTAAAATAATGATTATCATCTTATGTAGAAAACATATCCCATTGCTTCGAAAAACGACCACAATCAAAATAACATTGTACTCTCTTGATAATATTTCATGTTTAATTAATTCAGTATCAACACCGCAAAGAATACACCAAAACCAAATTGCGAGAACAATCGCAGGAAAAATCATTAACGGGAATCTGACAAATATATACAATCTCCGACCGAGCTGCGATCCAATTTGCATCCCAGCCTACAGACAATTATTGCTCCCTCTCATTGGGAAACCATTGCAGTCGCCATTTTAATTTTAAACTTCCATTCAACCACAGATAAATAAGCTGTCTTTTTCGATTTGTTTTGACGGTTGAAATAAAGAAATTTTATAATTAAATACTGGAAGCAGAGATATCACACTTGAGTTTAATTGAATTCCTTGTAAACAAAAGAATTCTGAAGTACGATTCCGAAGCAATCTTGGCAAACATTACTGTGTAACTTTTACAACATAATGATCCGTGCCTGTAACTTCTCAAGGGGCGCACTTAAATATTTACGATATTTGGAAACCTTCGCTTGGTATAAGTATGCATTGTATTTTTCATGTGCATTATTTATTTTGATGTCGATTTGTATCATTGTTCATTATGTTAGTGCCATTCGTTTGAGTGTGAATTTAAATGGAAAAAGAAAATATGTCGGTATTGAAATGGCATCGTCAAGTAAATTACATGAATATTTTTTTAGAGTCGAACATTATTAACGTATCAAACTTATAACAGTTTTCCTTTATTTATTTTTACACATATTATTTAATTTTTTTTAAAATATAAAACAATATAAAAAACATTTAAAAATATAAAAAATAGTACCCCGTCAGGACTTTTAAGAGGGACCTCCTAACTCCTCCATATTACAGTTATCCGTTAAGTAACTTAAATTAAGAATATTTTGCACAAAGGCACATCTTTGTTGAGATACACAAGTAAGTATATTTTTCTTGCAACGCCAACAACGCATCCCCAATTTCTGTGCCATAGCCAGAATGCGGCAGCGTATCTGTGCCGCAAGTACGCCAATACGCAGTACGCACTATGCATTGGACACTATGCAAGCCGGCTGCGATCGTTAGATTAGCGAACGCGCCTGGCCGTCTGCCTAACTTGCAAGCGGCTATATAGTAAACAATATGTTATGGCTATAATTTGAACCGTTACTGTATGTTCAGTAAGCGCGTCAAGACAGTTATTTGAAAGGGTTTAAGTTATTTGTTTTGGTTTTGAATATTATACATCCTATTTCTAATCGAGCGTAGATTTCCTAATCCTACTTGATATTATAAATGCGAAAATATGTGCGGATGTATGGATGACGAAAAAACTGCTGAACGGATTTGGATGAAATTTAGCACTTAGATAGTATATTAGCACAAAGGATACTTTTTGTCGAAGGAGTACGATCCAATCCAATTCCGAGACAATCATAGAACTCCACGCGGGCGAAGCCGTGGCCATAAGCTAGTATAAAATAAATGTTTTGCATACAAACATACCAAACATCAAATATCAACATCACCTGTACCTCTTAGACTTCTTTACTCATTTACTTCTTTACTTTCTAATAACGTATTTATGTAAACGTGGATCAGGAAGACCGGGATCCATGAGAAGAGGCGAGCCTAATGCCATCAACCACAAATAGAAGCCCCGGACTGCTACTAGGAATCCCTAGTAAGTAATACTTTGCCCGACCTAGGAATCGAACCCAGCAGCAGCTCAGCAGTTGCACTTGCGACCAATAAATTAAAAAGCAGTAACACATAATAGTAAATAATATAAGAACAAGCACATTAACATAATTATTCATGTTAAACAATAATAGCACAGCTGAGCCTGCTCTTCAAACATGAGAAATAATTTGACGACTCAATTCAGGTCGTTTCGCGACTGGAATATCATTCACATTCACGTATCTTCAGTAGGGACAAGATAAAACCCCCTTTGTGACGCGTGTCCCGTAAAGTGGGTTAGCAAAAAAGGACAATAATATTATGAAAAACTTATGTCCTTCTTTGATAAAAAATACAAGTGTAAAAGCATCTGTATTGCGTACATTTGTGTTGTCTGTACTTTATCGTTTAACAAAAATGTTAGAAGAATTCCCGCGTTGTGGGCAGGAATGTTTGCAAAAAATACCAGTTTTAGTTGCAAAGCCAGTCTGGCTGGCATGATGCTTTTAACAAGCTTAGTTTGAATATTTTTTTTACTAAATACATACATAAACCAAATGTTTACTTAAAAAGTTATGTTTCGTTCGTGGTCAGTTTGGAAGTATTCGTGACCCCGAAGATCGTAAAACTGAAGTAAAACTTTAAACTTATAACCCATAAATTTTCTAAAGTGCTTTATCACTTTACGACATTGTCGCCACATCAACCTTAACGCACAATGTTATACATAAACATGGATTTTATGTAGGTCGAGGGCTTAACATAACATTACGCCTGTTTTTCCCGAAAGGTGAGCCAGAGGTGTATACGCAAGACGGCTGATCAAGCTATACAAAACCAGTTTAAGCGGATCTCTCATTTTACAGAAAATATATACAAAGCGAGGCTACGTTATACTGGAAATGTAAAGCTTGATGTGCCGCCGTGTGTACTACGGTACTTAGTACCTACACATTTAACCCATAATGTTTAAGGTGAAAGAGACAGGGGTAGCCTACGAAATTCAAATTTTATTTACGTTCTTTGCAATTTCAATCAGGTCAGGTTGTATGTTGATTAAAATATGATTGAAAACCGAAAAAATATGGATTTACAGAATTAAAATCATAAGTACAAACCTCTATGATCATTTTTCATGAAAATGTCTTTCAACGATACTGACCGGCAAATTGCAAAAAAACGTAAGAAAATTTGATTTTCTTAGGCTGGCTGCCCTGGCGCTTTCACCATAAGTCAAGCAGTCAATGAGAGTCGGCGAAAAACCTATGTAAACGTAAAATGTTTCCAAAATGTTCGTGTAAATAGACACAAAACTGTTATTCACCGGGTCTTACGCGTATAGAGCGTCGTTCTCCTTCTGACGACCCTATTAACAACATTCCATACAATTGTAGAGATAGACCTATTCCTCCGTACCGAGGTTATTCAGGTAACATTTTTACATGTGACCCTCAGAAATGGGACTGGATTCGGCAACGTATAAAAGGAAAAATAGTACGAGGGAAAAAATTGGCAATGTAAAATATTTACTGGTATAGTGGAGGGGCGATATATAATTTGATGTCTTCTTGTCACCTTGGCAACGTATGTAGGTAGATAGACAATATTTTATGTGTTCGGAGTGGGGCATAAAAGTGTGGGAGCGATATTTTACTCGATAGAAGATGTCAAAGAAAAAATATTATTAAAAGTTGAATCGAGATGACGCCTTAAGTAACGAAAGCGTTCAAGTATTTTACGTAACTTTCTCCTTTTTGGAGCATTCGCAGTTTTCGTACAGAAAAAACGTCCTTCAAAGGACTTTTTCGGGACGAAAATGTTGAATGGCATCAGACACTTTATAACAAGTAGGTGTTAATCTAAGTAGGTTATTCCAAAAACACAGAGCAGTTTTCATGAATTGAGCGAATAAAAAAACATACACTTTTTGTGTACTTAATAATCTTAGTGACAAGAAAGGGTTCCTTTGCCCAGCAGTGGGACACTTGACAGGCTAACAAAAAAATAATAGTAATAATGTTTTTTTTTTAAGATTTAAATATTTTAAAATGTGCTTTAAATGTATAGATATGAATAAAGGACATGATAATAATAACCTAAGACAGTAAATTGCCAATATTATGGATAAATCAGACATTTCTAGGAGTCAGTATAAATTATTCCGGAAATATTTAACTTTCGGTCATTTCTTGAATTAGAAATTCCATTTAAAACATTATTAAATCCCAATGTATCTCAAATTAAATATGAAGAATTCAAATTAATTTGTTACTCAAAGTATAAAATATCTGAAAGTCGATAACTAGTCAAACCTAAGGTAACAATATCGTCCATATTCGTATCTACCTGAACTGAAATAAGTTCTTAGCCGGACCTGGGAATCGAACTCAAGACCTCACGCTCAGTAATCGCGCTTTCTAAAGTTACACACCTAGGTAAGTTGATAACCATTATATTTGTCGCACAATAGAGATGGCTACTTAATCTATGATTTCGTCTTCGTTGCCAATGAGGAAAAACGATTAATGATAGTATTTAATCTAAGCCAAAACACGTGGCAAAAGTAACGTTTATAAATGTTACCCTAAATATTTTTTACCATTTACCGACTACAGGTATCACCACGGTAATTGAAACGTTGAAAGCATTCAAATATGGGTGGGGTAACATTACTAATTGATGGGAAAACTGGACTGGCCTCAATTACAAAGTTAGGCGCAAAAATTGGGGGACGGTAGGGTGACATTATGCTTATTACTTTAAAAATGTCTTTATCATAGATTTTTGGGTGGTCATCGCGGGTAAGACCTGGTCAAGACTCGCACAGATCACGAACAACTGAAGAGATAGGTTCTAACGGATCAAAACTCGACATACTCCAACATAATCGTATCATAGTTATCAAAGTCAGAATTTTTCGTTTTTTTGATTTGCAGTTGTACAGACGCCAGCACATCAAGCTACAACAATCTGTAACAATAGATGGTCAACTTTATTGCCAAAGTATTAGGTTCAAGGTTGGTTAGGAAAATTAGACAGTTTCGGGTAGCTTGATATGCTGGCGTCTGTAGAATCGAGGACACCCCCGCCTGAACACCACTAAGCTTATTTTTGCTTGCACTCACAACATGAAGCGCTCTCTAGCCGGGCGGAGAGCCTCCGCATGATTCAAGTGAATTTTGTTTTAAATGATCATGTGGTAAAGTCCGCGACTGTACATTCTGTCCCAGTGTCCCTTGACCGGGAATGATAATAAAGAGTTCACAGAACCCATTTCGATCAGGCAGCGAGTCATTTTGTAGGCATCCCTAATTTGTTTGCCTAATTGAATTCAGCTCCGAAGGACTAAAAGCTCATAAAAGGTAATTGGCAGAAACTTTGAACTAGTTGCGCAATAGAAATATGATTTCGTGAAATCGTATAAACTTTGGATTTCGTGAAATCAATAGTTTATACTTTGGTAAATCTATTTGAGTACTGTGAGGCCAATCTACACTTGTGTGCATGAACAGTACGGTTACAGTGTTTACGGTAAGTTTACAGTTTTTCTTAAATCTATGTCAAGTTCACCCATGATTTACATGATGTGAGCACAAACATAATATAAAACTGCATGTACGCTTTTCGCGGATTCGCGAAATCGCGTAGGTAAGGTAAGCAAGCCGCGTCGCGCCCATAACCGTTCGAGGCGCATAGAGTGCATGGCTCGTGCGCAGGTGTGGATCCGCCTTAAGTCTATTTCTGTACTGAACATACCAAGATTTAAGCTAATGAATAAGATGAAGTTGTTAACTTGTTCTAAAGTTGTTCTATACAAAAAGCGTTAACTCTTTCTTATCATTGTTGAAAATAAAAACGTATCCGTTAAAGTTGTTTCTAACTAATCGTAAATTAATAACAAAACTTTGACTGAAAGACAAAGAAAAAGGACCTTTAGAAATGCAAATCAAAAGGAGATATTTTTTACTTTAATTTCCTAAAAAATGGGGTAATTTTAGTACTTTAAGCGATCTGCCAGTAAAAAAGGCCACTGTTTGTATATACAATGGCGGACACTCCCGCCTGATCACTACTTAGCTCATTTTTGCTTGCACTCACAATATGAAGCGCTCTCTAGCCGGGCGGGGCACCTCCGCATGGTGTAGGCGTATTTTTTTTAACTCCACTCAATACTTACAACATTACATAACATAACATCATTATCATTCTCCAGCCCTTATACTAATTTATTTGGAATCGGAGCACCATATCCTTTTCTTCCATACTTCTCTATTACTCGTCATCTCAGCAGTCACCTCCTTTCTAGCCATAACATCCTTCACCTAGGCTATCCATCGTTTCTTTAATCTTACTACTCTTATACCCATCTACATTCATACTGAACATTTCCTCACTATATTTTCTTCATTCCTCCGCATGTCCTCATAACATGTCCATACCATGATAACCGATTACCACACAACTTCTCAGTCACTTCCCCTTAATTATGTACTCATTTCTTTTTTTAGTAATTGCCTTTCATTCATCCCTTTTGTGACATAATATAACATTTATGAACTAAAATATTTTAACAACGACGAGACACAGATGGCCCCCCCACAAATACCACTAATAACCCGCGGAATACCACTCTGATTCATAAAATTTTTCTCTGCTCCCAAAATTTCATTCTCCTAAAAGTATTACGTCAGCAAAAAACTTTGAAACAAACTAGAAAAGGAACCAGTAGTTCGATTTCACGCAAGTGTCTCACTTAATTTTTAATTATTTCGTATATACTTTAGTTTCGTATAAACTTTAACTTTAATCACACTGTCTGAAGTCACCTCACTTCTAGAACTAAAAGGAATTAGATGAAATCAGAAGCACAAACAAAACAGAAAGCCGAATGTTCATAAATTATTTACGTTCGTGGAACATACGTGCTCCAGCTTAGGCCGCATCATCGCTTCACATAAGGCGAGTTGCGGCCAAACAAAAGCTTATTTCGAGTAAAAAATAAACTAAAACTCGACTCCGCCGCGTCCTAACTAAAACAACCGTCGTCGCTTTGTTCAGCGAACCCAAACGGTTACGCCTACGCCTTCCGGTTTTCCAAACAAATAAGGAGTGTCTTAAGAACGCGACGATCCGATTCGATAAGTACCGATCGTTTTGATTAGAACGGGGGGTATAGGAAAGTCGAAAAGGTTTGTGAATCTGACTGTTTGTAAGTGTTGCCAGTTTTTTTTTAGTACAAATGAATAGAAACACTCTTAAGTTTTCAAATCAACCGGTTCTCCCAGATAGGAGGCCTGCGACACAGCAGTGGAAACATTAGATAAAGGAAGATTGTGAATACAATGCTTATGCTATTCCAGGCTTTATGATTCTGTGATTTTTCATAGGAAATTCATTAAAGCAAAATTTACAGTATGATTAAATTTCACTTTAAAGAATTTTACAACCTTTTTTGTACATTTTATTTAAAAGAGGAATATATAATATTGCCGCCGGACGTTCTACCAACGGAAAATAGAAAAAAAAAACATTGCTTTGCCAGCTCAGGTTATTATATTTGAAACGCTATTTTCTATAACAAACCGTGTTTGAGTATGCGATACTAAGGTAATAAAGACGTTACGTATACTTCGAATTCGAATAATTTCGAAGGCGGACGCAACTGCAAACTGCAAAGGCAAAGATTCTATGTATCTTTATGAAAACGCCTCGGACGTCACATAGGCACTAAATACTGGTATTCAGCTATATCCGAATAGACTGGAAGCCCACCCCAACATAGTTGGGTAAAGGCTAGGCAGATGATGATGAGATGGTGACTTGCCGATAGCACTGCGCATTGTTTGCTTCGTTTTTTTTTTATACTCTATATAGCTTGCGTTTGGCCGCAGCTCGCCTAATGTGAATCGATGATACGACATATCTACTCGGAAAGGGATCGTCACCGTATCGTGAGCTTGTCCCCCGAGGCGAGGCGTTTACGTTACGGGAAGAAGGGATCGTCACTGTATCAACTCGAGCCATTCAGTATTCCTAGTATGAAACTCTCTACTGCAAGGCACACTAATCGGAATCGTAACGTTTTCACTTCGCCTCGGGACAAGCTCACGATACGGTGACGATCCCTTTCCGAGTTGATATATTATGGTGGAGCACGCTTGCCTAAAGAAACCGATTCACTCAAACTTTAAATAACCTTATATTCATCAGTTACCAGAGAAGCCGGCAGTGAATTCTCCACACTGGCGGTTCGCACAATAAATGAGGAAGTATAGCGTTTTTTTACTCAAATTGATTTTGATGATTAGAGTACCTAAATACCACCTTCAAGTAAACATTTAGTTCTAGTGTCTCCCTTTTAGTGAGTCAATTAATTAATCTAAAATAAACAAACCTGAAATCAACTTACACAGTCACCTCGTTAAAGTTAAAGGTACACGTGTCAGTAGGAGCTCGTACAACGCAACTGACCTTGACCCAACTTAACACCAAAGTAGCACATGCCCTTTCGTCGAGTACCTATTTAAAACCCCTAAAATAATTGAAAAGTCTGCTGATTTCTTAATTATTTAATTACATTCCGCCTTTCTTAAATGAATACGGTATTTTGTAACTACAATCACCTTTGTATCCATATCTACATTCTATATAAAAAAATACTGCACTATATCTTCTTCAGCATTTAGTTATATTTTCTTATTTTAAAATCGACGCTCCTGTATTGTATTTATGTATGTAAGGTCCCATTAAAATAGATAGACAAACTTTGGTAAAAAAATAAATAAGAAAAAAGCATTAGATAACTTACAAGAAAAAAAAAAACAGTTACCGAAAATAAACTAAAAATTTATTATTTTAGGTCAAAATAAAATCGCTTAAATGTTTTTTTTTTTTGCGTTGATATCTTTGGTTAGACGTATTAAACGCTGTGTTAAAATTTGTCCTCCTATTTTAATGGTACCTTATATTAAGATGTTTTTCTCTAGATTATTTGCAATAACAGTTGGGTACATAGAAAAATGGTAACAATCGAGGCCAATTTTCTACTTAATAGTGAACGCCCACCCTTATAACACACGTGCCCATAGGTGCAGCCTTTTAACTTATTTTGTGCGGTTAGTCCGCTACCTGATCACATATCCGTATTTGATTAATAAATTAGTTAATGAACGTTTACGTCCACAAAGGAACTAGGTTAAAAATGATGAAGGAGATTTTAAAAAGGAAAACAATGTCCTCATTTATTCAGCGAGTCCTTTTTAATCATTCGTACTTAATTATAAGAGGAGCTCAAGGGTAAAGAATAACAGCTACTCCGGTCGATCTTCAGGCTAAGCCACGCCTGTCTAGGTTGGTCCGTGGATGGGTGACCACCAGTAATGGTTGTGTTTAACATGCCTCGAAAAACACGTTAAGCCGTTGATCCCGGCGGTCATTTGTAGTCTTTAAAGGTAGTCTGTGGCCCGAAAGTCTGACAAGCAGTCTTACCAAGGGGTATCGTATTACCCAGTACTAATTGGGTTGTGCAGGTCAGATAGGCAGTCGCTCCATTTACTGGTATTCAGCTGCATCCGGTTAGACTGGAAGACGACCCCAACATTCTTGAGAAAAGGACAGGCAGATGATGTTTTATAATTATTATTATAAAAGGTCGTAGGAGTGTAATTTTAAAAATTTCAAAATAAATAAATTTTATTAAGGTATTCGCCTTTATATTTAGGGCCTGCAGAGTGTAGGATCTGGTACTGAATATCATCATCATCATTCTCCTGCCCTTATCCCAATTTATTTGGGCTCGGCGCAGCATGTCTTCTTCGTTCATACTTCTCCAATACTCGTCATCTCATCAGACACCTCTTTTCTTGCCATATTATCCTTTACACAGTCCATCCATCGTTTCTTTGGTCTTCCTCTACTCTTTTACCCATCCACATTCATTCTCAAAACTTTCCTCACGACATTTTCCTCATTCCTCTGCATCGCATGCCCATACCAAGCCAACCGATTAACCAAACATTTCTCCAACCACCGGAGACGCTACTGAATATGCAATACCCTTAGTAATTTTATTTAGACAGCCTATTGACATTCTATCAATATCAAGTGCAACTTTATTATCTGATAGATGATGTCTGTCTAAATGATAAATGGCCAGACATAGAGGAAGAGTTTATGTAACAGTTAGGTAGACGTATAAAAAAGCCTTCATACAGACAAACTAAGAATAACAACTTTATTTGTTTCTTCCTCATCATATCCATCGATTGCTACTGAATAGTACAAGCGGAAACACCAATTAATTAATGTTTGACGCGGTAGGTCAATAAGATGTCTGCGGATGGTCTATAAGATGGTACGTATGGTGTTTGATCCGAGTGCTAGAAAAACTAAGCAGAATATTGCTAAGAGCTCCAATATTACTTTCTAAACTTTACAGTAAAATGTCGAGTATGCAAAAATATCTTGCAATTTCATTTTCATGAAACTTTTCACCTGACACTAGTTTCCCCTGAAGAGTTAAAAATTAAAATGTTTCAAAGTTAAACCTTAAAACAAACTTTCGAGCTAATAAGACTTTTTAGTATTTAATTAAGAATAACTGTTAGCACCTGCCTGTGGAACTGGGTTAATAGATTCATTTTTCTCTCCAACCCTTTTTATGCAACACTATGAAAAATAATTTAAATAGAATCTAATGTAGGTTACCTACTTTCAGTTTGGAATCATTGATTATTTAGTTACTCTTGAAGAAAGTATAGGTTTCGTGGAGTAAGGGTTACCAGGAACTGATTACAATTTTTCTTTCAGTCAAAATTTTAATTACTGCTTAAGTTTTCCCAAGAGCATTAACAACAGTAACATTTTATTCTGTTTTGAGACATCGGTATTGTTACGTAATAACGTGGCAAACAAGGTTATGGGTATAGGTAGTCAGTGGGCCGACAGTCTGTCAACTAGTCTTACCAAAAGGTATCGTATTACCCAGTACTTACTGGGCCGGGAGGTCAGATAGACAGTCGCTCCATGTAAAGTATCGCTATTCAGCTGCATCCGGTTAGACAGGAAGCTGACTCACGATGAACATAGTTGGCAAAAGGCTAGGCAGATGATAAGATGAAGGTAGCAGACGGGAAGGCCTCACCTGTTCCTGCTTATGGTCACTCTAAAATAACCAAAAGCTTCGTTCGCTTTAGTGTTCTCTGGGGTGGCAACGTACCTGACGTTGCCACCCCAGAGAACACTAAAAGTAAAAAGTTCTCTTGTCATGAGTTTTCAATGGCACCCATGGCTTTGAAACTGGTAGACTACGCTGCTTCGTGACAGAAATAGGTAAGAATAGTAGTGTTCCACCACCAGTAGTTAGCATAAGCAAAATCAGCCTATAATGTTTCCACTCCTGGGACACAGGCCTCCTCTCTAGAGAGGGAATGGGCTATATAATCCACCACGTGGGCCCAGTGCGGGCCACACATCACATGTCTTCGATTTCTTCGTTCTAAGGCATGCCGATTTCTTCACGATGTTTTCCTTCACCGTTTTGAGACAAGTGGAGAGGAAATAAATTACACAAAGTAATGCGCCTGCCTGAGTTCGAACCCACGACTTACTGTACGAGGAGTAAGTCGTGGGTTCGAACTCAAGCAAGTAGTCGGAGTTGCCACCACTGGGTTACCGCTGCTCACCAGTAGTTAATTAAGTTTACATAGCTAAACAACTATTTTAGATATCCATATTTATTTGCCTCATAATACCTACATACATACAATGAAATCCCGACAGACATCATCCAATCATGACTTTCATTTATTTTTTATCGGACAACAATTCATTCAGGTGAGTTTTTTTTTAATTTCCGACAGTCAATAGGCATGGCTGATCGAAATAATTTGATTGCATGAGCAAAACAGAATGTCTCCATTGAGTTTTCAAGGTAAGGTTTTTTAGCTCGTATATAGTTGACTCTCACTAGGTGGACCGTTGACCTGGTGAAGGTTGTGGGGATCCGCTGGATGCGAGACGCACGAGACCAGTCAATGTGGCGACACTTGGGGGAGGCGTATGTCCACTAGTGGACGTCGTAACTCGGCTAAATTTAAGATGATGATGATAATGTCAAAAAAACCAGGTTAAGTGGTCTAACACTCTCTCTTCAGCATACGGATTGGAATGTGGTGTGAGACAGGGGGGTTTGACATCCCCTAGGCTCTTCAATCTGTATGTTGATGGCCTCATCGCTGAGCTCAGCAGCATGACTGTTGGATGTCGAATAAATGGAGTAAGCGTCAACAACATCAGTTACGCAGACGACATGGTGCTGCTGGGCCCGAGTGCTGGGGCAATCAGGGAATTGCTCAAAGTTTGTGAGACTTATGCTGCCTCACATGGACTTATTTATAATGTCACCAAGAGTGAATATATGCTCTTTAGGGCCGCTGGTAGATGTCCAGACTCTGTACCAGAAATTATAAAGCTGAATGGGCTCCATTTAAACAGAGTCTCCAATTTCAAGTACCTTGGACATTTCATCACCGACGACCTTAAGGATGATAAAGATATTGAGAGGGAGCGTAGGGCACTGGCGGTCAGAGGTAACATGCTGGCCCGTAGATTTGCTCGGTGCTCTGACCTAGTCAAAATTACTCTTTTTAAGGCCTACTGTCAGAGCTTTTACACGAGCAATCTATGGGTCAACTACACTAAGAGATCGCTGGATGTCCTGCGCGTTCAATATAATAATGCTTTCAGGATGTTGTTGCGACTGCCTCGTTTCTGTAGCGCTTCAGAAATGTTTGCTGAGACCCACACAGATGGCTTTCATGCCATAATACGCAAAAAAACGGCTTCGCTGCTGTGCAGAGTGCGGAGTAGTCGCAACTATATCCTGAGAGCTGTGGCGGAGAGCTATACTCCAAATATTAGGCATTTTGTGCGGAGGTTGATAAGGTAGGGAATGTGTCTTTCTGCCTGGCCATCCGTTGTTTTAATAATATATTTTTTTATCAATGTTACTAACACTAGAATATAAGCTGTGTGTAATACTAACAAAATATGGATCACTGGTGTCTGAATTAAATGAATTTTATTTTTATTTATTTTTATAATAATAATATTGTTTCACTACTGTAAGGTTGAATGTCGCTTGCACATCGTGAAAGGACACGACGATCTTGGCAAAATGACAATCTACCAACAATAACGAACGATGGTGGAAATGTTAAAAGTGTACAAGACTGAGCTACCGAAAACCTCAAGTAAATCCCGTTTAAGAGCTTTCAAGCTATTGCCGTGAGGTCAATGTCTCAGATATGTAGTTTCAGCTTTAGAGAATCTTCAGGTTCAGCTTCCTTCCTAGGTTGGTTCGTGGATGGGTAAAAATTTTCACGCGAACGATGTCGCGGGCAAATTTTGTTAACATCATCAACAAGCGGAATACTGTTCGAGAAGCAATGCACGTTTCCTTTAAATGCCTTATGTCAATTCAGAGGTTTCGAATAATGCTGTATTTTTTTTCGATTTGTATTAACAAAGTCTACAAAACTCATGTTTATGTAAACAGTATTAGACAAGAAATGTTCCTCTATCTATCCTTCGGGATTATGTACAGTCGCGACATATTAGAAATATCCACAATTATCGTCGTAA
Organism: Lycophotia porphyrea; assembly: GCA_950005105.1. Taxonomy (NCBI): domain Eukaryota; kingdom Metazoa; phylum Arthropoda; class Insecta; order Lepidoptera; family Noctuidae; genus Lycophotia; species Lycophotia porphyrea. Next base: position 12,477,255 of record OX465389.1, read on the forward strand.
TCCCTCTGAGGTCGGGGCAGATGTTTCGTCGAGCGACCATAAATTGTTATTATCTCCCTAGTTTTAGTCCTAGACAATGTAAGGATAGAATTTACTGGTTCAACACTAAATACGTCCCTTAGGTGCCGATGAACAGACTGGTGGTAAGTCTGAACTGGACAGTTTTCTAAGGCCCTAGCTCGAACTTGCGAATGATTGTGAATAGACAAAAATACAGCCATGCGGTAGTAATTTAGTTTATCTTTTCATGAGCACAATTAATTGATTACAAACATTGTTTAAGTATAAACGTAGCTTATAATTGTTAAAACGGAACGCATCGGATGACAGAAAGAGAAGTATGTGTGCGAGTGAGAGGGAGAAGAATGGCGACGACTAGATTTACGACGGACGTACGTTGTGACGATGTGATTTTCATGTGCTAGAAATAAAATGTAAAAGAAAAAAATATATATTCATTTACTTTGCCATACAATCCCATACACATACATAAACTCACGCCTTTTTCCCATAGAGGTAGGCAGGATCTACAGAACGTCACCTGTAACGATCCTTAAACAGTCCTTGCTCCTCATCCACGACTGATCACACACACGAGTATACTTCAATTTTAAAACCTTTTCAACTTACTTTACTTCGCACGTCCGTGCTAGCCCACTGTTAAAGTTCTTTTTGTTTCGTAGCCTGCTCTGTCCCACTCCTGGGCAATAACCTCCCTCCACTCTTTCCATTTTTTTTTTGACTAACCCACTATTCCAGGATCACTGTAACTCCTGAAAGCCAGAATCAACAGTGGCGACCACCAGAAAAGCGCCGAAATAATGAAGCTCGACGAAGTCCCAGAGAAACAATCAGAAAAGTATAGCGGAGAAGAGAAGAAGAAGAGTAAGAAAAACACAATTTCCACAATTTCCTTCCGCTCTACCCAGAGCGGGAGAAGTCATTTGATGATTTCCCATCCGTAAAAAAAAAGGATTAAGCAAAACACAATTTCCACTTACGCTCCTTACAGCAGGATACAGAACGAAACAAAGCCAATAGGCGTAAAGGGACGTTTACAACTGGCCTACGCCTAGTTGCCTAGCACCACGGATAAATATTATCATGAATGGGTCCTAAGTTGTGAGCTGAAACTCCTTCTCGTTGAACTTGTCCAATTCAACCGCCCATCTCCTTCGTCTTCTTCTTAGCGTGTCGATGACAATCTATATTGTGTCGGCCCATAACTTTGCGGCAGGCCACGAATTTCTGGGCCGCGCCTCACTGTTTCAAGGCACCCAGTTGACAGCTATTTTGGCCCACGAAGACGTATCCTGCCCAGTCTCAATTGAGTTGGGCAGCTTTTTGAACCACGTGAGCTGTATTTGTTTAAGAGTGCATATTATTTAAAAGAAAATCACAGTACACACCTTGAGTTTTGAAAAGTGATCCTCTGATCCATAAGAATGAAATAAATAGCATTTTTATGAGTTCAGACGAATAAAGGTGTTATTTATGTTAAATCTCGGGGATTTTCCAGAACATTTTAACTCGTTCGTCGTTTGTTTCGATGGATGAAGCCTTTATGCCTTTTTTTTATTAAACGCCTATTTATGCAGAGCTATTTTCATAGAAACTCGTGTTATTTAGTAAAAAACCTTTCGTTATTTCATTGGCGCGGTGTAAGACATAATACCGTCATTTTTATTAGCTTCACCTTTAACTAACTATGTAAAAAAAATCTTAGAAGTTTGTTTTGCCTCACTTCAAAAATTTAAGTTTTTCATACATTTTAGTTTGGATGACAATGCATGGCTAGCTAAGTGATCAGTGAATTAGTTATTTTTATGCATTCCTGATATAAAGGGTGTAAAAAGACTCTTAACGAAGCCAAAAGGCACTTGTTCTCCCCGTCATTGCGATATTTTTTTTGTTCTGGACCATACCTGAAAACCTTTTTCACCCCAAAAAAAAAGTCGTTTCCCAGCAATAATTTTTGGTTAACGGCTTCGTGAAGAGTCTGGTTACACCCTGTATATGGGTATCAAATGAAAGGGTTTGCTGCGAAAAATACGCCAAGTAAAATGACATCACCCTAAAGTGTGGTTTTAAGTGTTTCAAAACTATAATAATTATGTATTATTACCAACAAAGGTGTGTTAATTGTTAGACTGGAAGCCGACTCCAACATAGTTGGGAAAAGGCTGGTCATCATCTGCCTGATGATGACCAACAAAGGTGTGCTAAGTGCATCCAAACGCTATTAGCTACAAGTCCCATGTACTCTGCTACTGAGAATGTGTGTATTTGACCGAGGGTCAAACTTAGGACCCTTTTTTTGTTTTTACGGATGGGAATTCATCAAATGATTTCTCCCGCTCCGGGCAGAGCGGAAGGGAGTGTCAGACTTGTACTGACTAAAACCCACCCATGTTCCTTCCTTGCCCTTTGTGTTCCAGGGCCGCGGTATCTCTTTCGAACAGCCCGCAGCCCTGGCAGGCATCGGCCCTTGCGGGCCCCTCCCTGTTTGCTGACTTCTCTTTGAGGCGCGCGTGGAACACGAACCGCGCCGTCTACACGGCCTGTCGTCAAAAGACGGACGGACGGCGAGCTAGCCCATTACTCACCGTCCACAGGTCCGCGTCTACGGTGGCCGGAAGCCACCAAACTTAGGACCCTGCGGTCAGAAGTTACGTTAACGACCACTAGATCAACAAAGCAGTCAACAAGTAATTGGAATATATTCTAGTCAGGGTATTTTTGATTTATTAACAAACTGGCTGTTGCCTGTGGCTTCGCTCACGTTGATTACAATTTCACAATCAATTCGAGCTGTACTCTGCTTGTATTATTCAATCATGATTCGAAGGACATGTGGCGCTATCTATTATCACAAGAACGTTACTGTTGTTTTCCTCGGGAACAGTACTTTTTTCCAGGATGAAAGATACCATATGTCCGTTTCTGTACAACTGACAACGTAAAATTTCAGAGGTTGATCGGTTCAGTGGTTTACGCGTGAAAGGTAACAAACAAACTTAAACCTACCCAAACTATAACATCAGCCGGGCGACAAGAATGCTAGTGCTGAGTCGGCACAACGTGACGCACACCGGTGACCAGACGGCGGCGACGCTCTGGGAAGATAACTCACTTTCGATTAACACCATTTTCGTATTAGAATAAAATGGTAATCCCATCAGTCCCTGCTATATTACGAGTTTAATTTTACGCCATCCTGCTGATCCCAACATAACTTACTCTCGTATTTATAGTATTATTAGCATCAGCCACCACGCGGGCGAAGCCACGGGCAACAGCCCGCGGCTTCGCCCGCGTGGATGTCGGTTATCACGACCACAAGTAATCATGAAATTTTGATCTTTTTCTTCTTCAACCCTTGGCCACCCAATGCTGAGTGTAGGTCTAGTCTAGTCTAGTCTCTTCCAATCTCTCCACTTTTGGCGGTTTTGTGACATGGCTATCCAGTTTAATTTTGATCCCGTTCCCGCAACAAAAACATGACAAATTATATACTAAAAACTTTCTCGATGAACACTTTATCCATTGGTGAAAACAACATAAAAATCGGTGCAGTCGTTTTTGAGTTTATCGCGAACAGACAGACAGACGCGGTGGAGGATTTTGTTTTATAATATGTGTGATGATAGTGATAGTGTTTATAGTTAGGAATAGTTAGGATATAGGAAGTTAGGATTAGAATATTAGTTAGGATAGACTAACAACTTATATTGTTCAACGTGAATCTCAACCGTCATTCTTTGATAGTTAGCGTAGTGTTATAATTTAATGGCCAATTAATAACTGTGGCTGTTCATAACTTAAAATATATAGTTATGATCCACATACATTCGTATGTAGGTATCGCACTTTAACACCCTACCTTCCTTAAATGTCACTCATTCACGTCTGACATTCGGGTTGTCCTCGAAAATTACATAATTATTTACATCTCATTTCGGCAAACGAACACGACGAATGTATAAACGTTCGCCGTATCAGATGTCGTACTATTTGCTCCGATGGAATGTCCTTGTCAATAATCACGAAATGTAAGGGAAAAATAACAGAATGTTATATTGAATTTCAGCCTTAGCTCATTTACGAGAATGTTTGTTTATTGTAGAACTGAAATGTGCGTAGAGGTAATCCAATTTTACAATTTCATTGATCTAGTTATAAATTTAAACAATGATGACATGAACACAGACCTACATAATTGCGTATTATTAGCCGGTACACAATACAGGGTGTAAACAGACTCTTCACGAAGCCGTCAACCAAGCATTATGTACATCAAACTAAGTAACTTAACGCAAAAATTAGTGCTGGGAAACGACTTTTTATGGGCTGAAAAATCACGCTTTACGCTTTACGCTTTACGCTTTTTGTAGGATTCATTGTAACGAAAACATAGTGCTGATGGATGGATTGAATAGTAAGAGGGTCGTGGCGGTGTTTCAAGTAAAAATCTTACATTAAAAACACGTCTTAAAAAAAATGTGAAAAAGTTGAAAGATTGAAATATCTAGAATGCAATTTATCCCCAATGTCTAGAACAAAAATAAATGATCACAATGACGGGGAGAATAAGTACCTTTCGGCTGCGTTAAGAGTGTGTTTCCACCCTTTATAGAACTAACACACAGCAACAGCTCACAAACGCATTATAAAGCTAACAGCACACAAACGTAATGCTAAAAGCTGTTGGCAACGGTTACCCGAACGTAGCCATGTAACCAGCGTACATTTCCACACTTGCGCGACAAAACAAATCGTAAGTCACAAACAATACGTAGTGTAAGCGGAACATTATCGAAATAATGCGTTTAATTTACGACGCGCTTTATAATTCCAACGTACCTTAAGCCTTATTAATTTTCGAGCGTAACGTGGTAATAATGTTGTATGGATTTGACGAAAATTTTCATTAGCAGGAAAATTTTGGGGATGTTATTTTGTGTGGTATATTATTAGGTTGGTGCCATTATATGAAATAATCATATTTTTAATTTCCTAGATGGGGTAAGCAGGGTTTTAGGTGTCATGGTAAAAAAAAACAGGCTTCTATTGACAACTCCTGATCTGGGAATCGAAGCCAGGACTTTATGCTCATCAGCGAGGAAGATAATAAACAACTGCAGATAAAACACAATGTTTAATACACAAACTTAAGTTTCAGAATTATAATGAGCTGTCTCTCCGCGTAGCGAGCCGGCTACGCCATGCCAAGACAGTATTCGTAGCTTCGTAGCGCTTTTATCATGTCAACTACGGCGTAGCAACAGTATGAAAACCAAACTTTAATTTTGCCGGACATAAATTAACAGTGTTTATTATAGACACATATAAACTCACGCTTTTTCCCAACGATCCTGACATACTTCTTTAGGTCAGTCTACGTTCATTTCATACATTTGGTCATACTCTGTATTTAAAGTAATAGGATTAAGTAATGAAAATAGTACACTATTATTTGAATTACTTCTATTTTGTTGTGATATGTCAAGTACACGTGTGGATTAATATCCCACACGACTACATAATTAGATATAGTTAAAGTGTTAGCTTATGAAGGCCGGTTTCTTTGACATTTACAGGAATAGATCACGTGGGCATACCTATTCAAAAGAGCAATTCAGTTTTAATAAAATATTAACATCATAAAATGTATGTAAGATAAAATAATTTTACTTATTTAATTCTACGTTCTAGAAACCCTTGTTTTGTCAATCAAATATGATTTTTACAAGAACAGAAAACGTTATAGTTAAAGGAGCAACGAACTATTGTCAAAACATTTACATTAACAACCTATATTTCTCCGAAGGATTAAGCAGAGATGTGCCTAGATCCTACACCTACATCACATTTTACCAGATATGTTGAAATGGGGCGAGCCTAATGCCATCAATCGGGCACAAATCCGGACTTCGGGTTGGTACTGAGTTTATGATGGAAAAATTCAATGACTCTTTTTACAACCTGGGAATCGAAGTGCTTGCGACTACTAGACCAGCAAGGTAGCCTACATAATCAGCCCATTATGCTCCCACTGATAGGACACGGGCCTCCATCCATGAGAGGGAATCCTTTTTTTTTTTACGGATGGGACATCATCAAATGACTGCTCCCGCTCTGGGCAGAGCGGGAGGGAGTGTCAGACTTGTACTGACTAAAACCCATCCATGTTCCTTCCTTGCCCTTTGTGTTCCAGAGCCGCGGAGTCTCTTTCGAACAGCCTGTAGCCATGAGAGGGAATCCTTACTAATTATTAATATTATAAATGCGAAAGTAAGTTTGTTTGTTTTATTGTTATTTTTTCACGCCTAAACCACTGAACCGGCCATCCTGAAATTTTGCATATACATTGTCAGATGTACATCCCGAAAAAAAGTACTGCTCCCGAGGAAAACAACAATAACGGTATAATGCTCATAGATAGCGCCACGTGTCTTTCGAATCAGGATTGAATTCCAAGCAGAGTACAACCCCGATTGATTGTCAAATTCTAAATGAACGCGAGCGAAGCCTCGGGCAAAAGCTAGTAACTATAACCAACCACGCTGCCTCAGTGCAACCTACGAGTATCTCAAACTCAAACTCAAATCATTTATTTCAATTAGACCCTTACAGGCACTTTTGAATGTCGGAAAAACAAAGAAGGCTAAGCTACAGTCACAGTCACAAGGCATAATAACTTATGAAAGTACTGTAGTTGCCCATTCCAAAGCGTAGATCTCTATGGAGAAGAATGGGCAAGAAACTGCATGGACACTCTTTTCAATCAAAATATTATTACAAAATCTTGGTTACGTCATTCATATTGAGATTATACATGTATGTGAGAACGATGTAAAGAGATGTTCAAATTAAGAGCGCCCAGAGTAAAAGAATAAATCAAGAAGTTAAAAATAAAGTACTTAATTAAAATAAACCGTGACAGTTAAGAGATGAACATGACGCATGGATCAGCGCCAATCAACTCAACCATATTGAAGGGAACTAAATGACTCGACACACCGTATATAATAACATTCCTAATATTGAACATAAAACTATATACTAAACTGGCCCAGTACTCAAAAGACCGCACCACACTTAATTGCAATAAAAATAACCCACCTTTATGATATCAATAAAACGGTATCATACCGAAACTCGCTATAATTGAAGATTCAATTAAGCCTGCAAAATATCCTCCAATCTTTTATGTACATAAGAAGAATAGCAAGTAAATTGATATTAGGTAGCAGCCCCTAAATGTACTTGGATTCCGGATTTTATGGGCTAATAAAAATACCCCATAGAACACACTCGTAGGTAGCATTAAGGTAACATTTATTTAAGGGTTCGGCCGTACCCGCTATCTTAATGAAGAGGTAGTGGGTGTAGTTGAATGTACATAAGATAGTAAGATACCTACATAATTGTGTGGTGACACCATTATTTTATGGCTAAGCATTTTTATGGGAGGGAGCTAACTATTTACTAGCGATCAGCGATATGTGCCGATAGTTGTATCAGCCAATGGCTTAATTTTCAAGAGTTTCGGCCAATATCTGAGGAGGCTCTTCTGGACACGGCTCGTATTGTTAGGAGGTTCCTCTCTCTGGAGCACTGACCGCCGGTAGCTTGGACCCCGTTCCCGATACCGGTGGGCTACAATATAACATGTAGATTATAGAGCCTGTGACGTTAGAGTATCCAAAGTCAAAGGTAGAATTATCATCAAAGGTCAAATTTAATTAGCTAGCAAAACCTCGCCGTCTTAAATGGGTATCGATATTTAAACACGATCTGGGGTTATCGACCGCAGATCGTGTTTAGTTACTTCAAGTATGTTTTTTTTTCGTAATTTGAAACCGATACCTATCACGTCTAAGTAACGTCGAGGTAACGCTAACTCATTAAAATTGACTTTTGTAGAGAAAAAAAATTTTTTGGTGCTTTAAAATAAACCAGGTCTGGACAAAATCAGAATACCACATAAATTGCTCAAAATTAAATAAAATATACTATCTTTTCCTTTTCATTACTGTTGTAGGTTTAAATAATTATTTATTTTATATCGGATTTTCATACCTATAAATAAAAATTACTGAACTTTGTCTCCCTCGAAGTAAACTGGAAACTCGAAGCCACGCATATTTCGAAGATAATATTGGTATCGCTTTGACTGATTGCTTTTGCTGATCCCCAACTTTTATGAGCTTATCGTCAGAACGAGTGATATGTTAATTATTACTTTTGCCCCAGTTACGGCTAAGGTGTTAATCATTTACCGAACTCAATTTTTCCGTCAGCATATCTTTGGGGATACAAACTTTCCATCCAATGTAATCTATGTGATACATTTCGAGTATCTTTTCCTGAACACATACACTCCAGTCCAGAGAGCTACACATACAAATGTTCGAGTCGGTATGATCGATACAGCCGGGCGGCAAAATTCTAACTATAATATTACAAATGCGAAATTAAGTTTGTTTGTTACCTTTACACGCCTAAACCACTGAACTGACCATCCTGATTTTTTTTTTCATTTTTTTTTATATACGTTTCCAGGTGTGCAGGAACGGCCGTAGGGTATCTTTTATCCCGAAAAAAATTACTGTTACCGAGGAAAACAACAATAACGTTCTTATGCTAATAGATGGCGCCATGTGTATTATAATCATGATTGAATTACAAGCAGAGTACAACTCGAATTGATTGTCAAATTTTAAATTAATGTGAGAGAAACCGCGGGCAAAAACTAGTCTAAAATATGTTGAAGACGTTCGTTTAGCTCTAAATTTGTGTCAAGCCGACCCAGCATTATTCAGCCATGGTAGAAGTCGAACAGATTTTTCCGCTTGCCACGTGTCTGAAGGCCAAATATTTGTAGGGATATTTCCGGGTCGGAGTATATATTTACTATTACAAATGCGAAAGGTTGGACGGATGGATGGATGTTTGGTACAAACCATGCCAGAACGACTGAACGGATGTGGATGAAATTTGGTACAGAGATAGATTATAGTCTGAAATAGCACATAGGCTATATGTATATTATCGCGCTAATAACTTAGGGGAATGAGCAATATTGTACTATGTCCATATTCCTCAACTGTTTTACAACAGACAACTGTCATACCATGCATTAGAAATTGATAATTGCTGTACAAAATGCCGAACCGAATGTCGAAAAAGAGTGTAGTACCATTCACAAGTTTCAGTAACCCTCACATGTTTACACCCTCACTCTCACATACACACCCCTATTATATTATAACCTGGTTCCCGTGAAGGATCCCAGTATAGATTTTGCGGTGAGCTTACATTACGCTGAATGACGTCACACAAAGGGACGGGAAATCGGTCTATGAGCCGTGAGGTATTCAGCCCCTAAAGTACACGTAAGTACTGGCTGGTTCTGAGATCAATGTTTAACGACTCAATAGATGTGAACGTTTTTTTTTTCTTTTAAAGTTGGAACGAAAAACTGTTGAAGGAATTTGTTAGTTGGAACTTGGATCTAACTGATTCTTTATTAAGTTTTAATTCTCGTGGGTTTTTTAGTTCTACTGACTTTAAATATTATCACATTGCATAATTATATCGACCTGAGTAGATTACCCATGTCTGTACTTTTTAAGAGGTAGTCTATGAGTATTTTTCGATGTTTATTTTTAATGTAATCGGATATGAAACACTGACTTCATCTAGTTTTGAAACAGAATTTATTTTGACGTGAATTTAATTTAATTTGTCGATTTTTATTACTGTTTTTACTCGAAAGGTAACAGGACCGTCTGTCTGTCAGCGGGCTGTATGATGATCCGTACTAGGTAGACAGCTGAAATTTTCACAGAATGTGAACTTTTTTTGCCGCTATAACAATAAATTTTAAACTAAAGGGGGCTCCTCTACGACGGTACGGCACCCTTAATGCGCGAGTCCCACTCGAACTCGGTCGGTTTGAATATTGCTTTACCAAGTCTGTGAAAGCGTATGGGGCACTTTGTACTACTAGTATATTAACTAACTTCACTACCAATTTTTGCGTCCCTATTTTTTCTGCGTTGAACGTTTCAATCTTCCCACGCAGCGTTCGTGACACGAAATAGATCGAAGCCAACTTCGTAAAGAAAATTATTTCATTGAAGTAAATATTCAAATCTTTTGATATGTAACACCGTACTTAGATCGCGAATAAACTGTTCACACTGAGATGACTGACCTCGTACATTCCACGTGAAACGACTGATATGGTTTTTAGTATGAGAGTGAGAGAGGCAAAGTTAAATTAAAAAGTTTCCTCCGTGCCTCGGAAAACACGTTAAGCCGTTGGTCCCGGCTGTCATTTGTAGATCTTTGGCAGTCATTACAGGTAGTCAGTGGCCCAAAAAGTATGACAACCAGGCTTATCAAGGGGACTTATCATATTACCCAGTACTAACTGGGTTGTGGAGGTCAGATAGGCAGTCGCTCCATGTAAAATACTGGTATTCAGCTGCATTTGGTTAGACTGGAAGCTGAGCCCAACATATTTGAGAAAAGGCTAGGCAGATTGATGATGATGATGAGTGAGAGAGATAAAACTATTCAAATGTCTTTGTCACCGAAAGGGCGAAGCTTACGATTTTAATAATTGCCTGATATTTGTTACTAGCTGTGCCCCGCGACCTTCGTCCACGTGAAATTATTATAAAAATATTACTTCCCTATTTAGATCGCGTTTTGTTAACAATTTCAAGGGTTTTATTTTTTTGCACGGAACCCTTATCGATTTTTCTACAATAGAAGTAGCTTACTCCTTATAACATCAGCTATCTGTCGGTAAAAGTCCCATTGATATCGGTTGAGCCGTTTTGTAGATTAGCCGGAACAAACAGACAGACACACCGACAGACAGACAAAAAATTAGAATTATTATTTTGAAATTACAAACAGAAACTGCAATAAAATAAAATAAACTGCTTTATATTTATTGGTGTAGACTAGCGAAAGCGACCTGCCCCGGTTTCGCTTGAGTGGAATTGAAATCACTTTATTAATAGATATAAACCTTCTTGAATAAAGTCTCTATATTACAGTAAAACCGTATCAAAATTCGTTGCGTGGTTTAGAAGAAGTAAGCGGAGAAACCGACAGACGCGGACTACGACTCTGCTTTATACTATGTAGAGATAATAGTAATCATTACTTCTAAAAAATAATTCTATAAGGTGATATGAAAGTTAGTACTTACACTACAAGGTAAGGTGTCTATGTACTTTCTCTAGCCGTATAAGTAATAGTCTAGCCGTTGAGGTGAGATATAAGTGGGTGCCACTCCAAACTGGAGGCAATAAAGTGTACGAACACTTTATTTTGTGACGGTGTCTTATAATGTGTGATATGTCTCTTTCACTCTCTGAGAGCACTTAGGGTGCTTATTTGAGAGCTGAGTTTTAAAGAACTGTCAAAATGTTAGAAATTCATCATAACATCATGCCTGTAATCCCCGAAGGGTTAGGCAGAGGTGTACATAATAGTACACCCACATTTCGCCAGTTATGCTTAAGTCAAATGTAATAAGGGGCGAGCTTATTACCAGCCACCGAGCACAAATCTAAACTCCGTGACTTTTACTGCAAAATTCCGGATGCAAAATCCTAATAACACTTTGCCCGACCCGGGAATCGAACCCAAGACCCCATACTCAGCAGTCGCACTTGTGACCACTTAACTAACGAGGTAGCCATTAGAGTATGTTAGAATTCTGAAGGGATAATAATGCTGACCAGGGGCGTGCCGTCCATAGAGGCAATTAGGCCTAGCCTACCCTACCAACAACGCCAAATGCATTTATTATAACTATGTAATAAAATAACACAAAATATTAAAAAAGAAAGTTAAAACTCCTGAGCAACACTTATAGCAACTTGTCGCGCCCGTGTGACGTATTTCACAGTACTACGATTATAAGGCAAGAAGTCGTACGGCCTACCTGTGCATTCATAAATTTACGCATACTGATGCATATTTTCGCGTGTATGAACGGCACATGTATAGATATGTGTGTCACCTCCTTGGACTGTAGACGGCCATCGTGTGTTGTGATTGGACGAATGGCTGCCCCACAAAAGTCAAGACGTAAGGTCACGGTAGCCCGCGAAATTCAAATTGTCTTACATTTTTTGTGATTTGTATCGCAATCTTGAATGTTTTGCTTTTTCTAACTTACTAAGTTATAAATAATTAGTTTCAAAACGTACAGTTACTGTAAATATTATTTGTTGTGTTTATTATTTGTTTATTTACATCAAAATGGTGATCTGTTATGAACTTTGCGCTGATAATGGTGCCGATTCTCTTGTCACAAATACCTCTAAATTAGACAAAAAATCACCAAAAATTAGTTTATTCCTGTCAAACGACAATTTCCCATTCTGAAATTGACTTAAGTGACACAAATTAATATTTTAGTGTGACAGCACTAAGATGGCACGGAATAATATAATTTATTGAAAATGGCAAATTTTGCTATTCTGAATTTGACGTTTTTCACCCAAAATTTTGCGATTAAAAAGGTGTGGAATAAAATTAGTTGTTAGGACTAAAATTCATACCAACACCTCGAGTTCAGGTGCAAAACCAGTACTGTCTTTTTTTTTTCTTTTCTTTTGCTTATATCTCGAAAATAAAGTGTCCTATCGCAAAAATAATGAAAATTTCGACCCCCTTTATAAGACCCAATAAATTTCAAATATTATAAATCAATAAAGGTGACTACTTTGAAGGTCATCTTAAGTAGAACGACACTGTAATGTTGCGCGATTTTTTTTTTCGGAAGTCAGTATACGTGGCCTACCCTCCGTGGAGAACCACTGCACGCCACTGATGCTGACCTTCAATTATTCGACATAGTATTCATTTGAAGGGAATCTTCAAGAATATCTAGCTCTAAAAAGTGTTGAGCCATTTACTTAAAACGCCGTGGTTGAATACTACAAAAATATTTTTCGAAATAACTCAACCATTACAGAAGGTCATTGAAAAGTCTATTATATAAACCAGAAATCCATTTCTAACTCCGTTATGTCTTCAACGCTTCATTAATCTTTCATCCACATACATAAACGCTCTCGTACATGTATACCTTTAATTAGTTACCGCAAAATGTTCCACGCTAAATTAACAATGCATGTACGGTGTAGGTACATGCCCCTAACAATAAGTACAAACAAAGCGATCGATTCTAGCCGAACAACTCTATTGTGGCAACACTGATTACAAACTTTTTCATAAGCTACCCTCATCACTGAGACACTGGTCGACTACTAGCCATCGGCTTAGCCCCTAACAAATGCCTTTCGAATTGATAACCTAGAAAAGTCGAATCTTAATCCGTGATACGAGGGCTTCATAAATATTCAGTGTCATTATTTCACCTCGGCGGATGTCGATCCTAAGACGCGGGCGGCCGGAGCCTGTGTTTATGTTTACAGGGGGAGGGGTGGCGCCCAGCTGAGATCCCCGCCTCCCTCGCCGCTCGCCTGTCCCCCGCCACAGACTGCGGAAAATCGATAGTGCTGTGAGCACCGCAGACCTCTGTGCGGATGCTTAGCTGAATGACGTATCTTGGTCCTTAGAAGCGTGTACTATCCAACATAGACACGACATCTAGTCCTTTAGTTAGAGGTACTAAAGCACCAACAACAATCAACTGTAAAACAATTACGATAAGGTACTTTTCCACTCCCCTTTTATTTTTATTCTCCAAATTATCACTCTATTTTCGTTTAATTTTCCCAACGAGTTATCTTATGAAAATAAATTGAATGCTGGGAAAAACCGCTTATGATGCCATTAAGAATAATTTCGGAGGGGGCTTTCGTTAAGTCTTCTTGGCTGGCGGGGTCCTATTACAACTTCAATAATGTCAATTTCGATTTTGAATATTTTGAGGCGAGTATTTGGCACGTACTTAATGTAAAGTCTTTTGACTAAAACAGCAACTATCAGTTCTAAGAATAAAAGAAGGTACCCAAATAACTTTTACTTTTTTCCTATGTTGACGGCGAAAATTAAACTTTACTTTCGCAAGTCGGTAACTTTTTTTTTTCATTGACTTTTTTGTCACCGACTTCCGAAAGTAAGGTAAATTTTGTTTTTTAGTGTTTTTTTGGAAATCGATTTTTTTTCGCAGAAAGTTTCTATACGGCAAACTTGGATAAATAAATCAATAACGTCTCCAGAAAGCCGTGTCTATTATTGTTACAAAAACAAGTAATTGATGAAAATGTTATTTTGTTGAATTGATATAAACTGATTTAATTCATATTCGTCAGGTTCCAAGCCGTACCTAACTCATAAATAACTATTGAGAACCTTCCTTACAATATTTAACTTTGAAATATGTAACTTATAGTTATTTTAAATTGGCTACCAAGTTAAATTGTCCTTATATGCAAATCACAACTGTCATTTTAACAAGTGTCGTTCGTATATCTTTCATAGTCGGAAGCCCGAAACTTTGGCAACCAGTAACTGTCGGTAGTCTTTGTTAATGTCACATAAACAGTCGGTACAATTTTGATAATCGGCTGCGTCCCTTTAGACTGAAAACCGACGACCCCAACTTGGGAAAAGGCTAAGCTATAATGATGGCACACAGATAATTTTATTAACTATTTGTTAAGGTATGGATGGAGGATGCGTTGTTGTGTATTCGTTAGTTTACTTTGAGTTTACAAGATGTCGATTGATGACCAACTTTTAATTAACTGTTCCTCTTCTGAATCAGAGAAATTCATCCTTTTGTTGTCAATTTACATGTCAACATTCACGTAGGTACTCTTGCTGCGGCAGCAGACGCGTCACTACTGGTCTGTCGCGGCGGTAGGGCGACATTAACGCGCAGCAGTGCTGCCGCTACATTGCTGCCGCGACATTGCTGCCTAGCTCGGAATGTAATCTCATATAAGCTTATAAAAAATGTATGGGGACCAGTAGTGTCGCGGAATGTGTTCGAAATCATACCTTTAGAGTAAACTGTAGTTATTTTACCTACATTTAAGATGACTGTGAGTGAAATTCTGTAACTCTATTATAAATCATAGTCGACAGCCACAGCATAGCATACAGAAGCACAAACATTATACAGCTGCTTCAACTGACGGAAAGGTGGCACATTTCGCTACGCTGTGGCACACAATAGACTCCCGGTAAATAGGTCAAGCGAATTTAATAATTTCACTGCCTTTCACGTGAGGTATGCCTATCTTAAAGCGTCCCCAGCAATTAATGTCATTTCAGTTTGAGATAACTGTATTTTCTAAGTTAATGGAAAGAGTGGGTAGAAGCTTCGTTTAGATTCGCGTAGGAACGTTATTTTAAAAATGTGCCTGGCAAATAGTGCCTGGTATTGGAAATAGTTATTTGTGCAACAAGAGAGCAAAGTGTTTTTTGTTTTGTTTTTTTTTATTTGCTGCGAGTGTTGATTTTGAATCCCGAGTAAGCGAAGGATTATATAGTTGAATTTAGTTGATTCTAGGTTAGAATCCGGAGCGTAGCAAGGGATTCAAAGACACGAGATGCAAATAACTTTGGTCTCGTGTAACACATACAACTTTTCACCTCAGCAGCGAGAACATATACCTAAAGGTAAAAAAAACAACATGGTAAAAATTAAACCCCCACACCACCATAATATATTGTATTTTAATGTTAGCGGGCGAAAATATTTTGGACTTTTTGGATTTGTATGTACTGACATATTTTTCAAAAATGCAATAAGTTTGGGATAGGTTTCAATGTGCACATCATCTTTTGTTTTTATTGCGGCTTTCAACATTGAGTAAATACTCCACATTGTAGATGGTTGCCTAGTTTGTGATAATTCTATGAAGTACGATAACAGTACAGTCTCCGAAAAAGCGTAACTCTTTGTAAGTCTCCATTGCTTAAAAATATTATAAGTTAATAGATATTTTTCGCGAGAGTTTTCAGCGGGAAACTTCATTCTGCATTTTTTACATTATTCTTTAATTTTTCGGATGTTAACGGCAGACTTTGTCACTGAACTCACTCATATTTATTTATTATCATTACTTATTATCCAGTTTTTTTTTTGTAGCTAGCGTACATCGACCTAATCAATGCTAGCGTAACAAAGAATAAAAGAAAACAAATTTGAAACTCGCAATTTTTTTTAAATGTGTGACACTACACTCGCGGTATTCTGTCTCAATATTAAAGATTGTTAAAACTATAAATAAATAAGTAGATATGTATAAATTTCGTATTCTCTTCTTCAACATTCTTCATCTAGATTTAGTTATACAAAATATAATTCGATTATTCGAAATATAATTCTTTTTCATTGAAAACCTAAACACGTGATTTACAATATTACGCTTATCGATTTACAATATCGGTAACCGAACGTTTTATTGTTTGTTTCTTTTTTGGGCCTACTACTCGTAGATATGGTATTTGAAAATCGAATTTCGAATCGACTTGTTTCTATCTCTCGCTTTTTTCGTATCGAAGTGAAAGTGACAGCACAAAGTGAAGTTGAAATCGTTCGAATTTTGTGAGTAGACCTGTACAGGTGTCGGTATTTAAAAAATAATAATTGAAAAGTTACTTTGTCTCACGCTCGCAGCAAAAACCAGCAAAACCTGCTTGTTTGAGTTGTGAGGTGAAAACAATATTCCTTGTTTGAAAATAGAATCAGAGTTATGAATGGCAAAGGCGACCGCAACGGTCACGGCATCACATCTACTGGTTTTATGTAGCTCGATGAAAATGGCAACAAGCTGAAATGCCATCTCCTATGGAAGTTGAAAAGGGAATCGACTGACTTGGTATGGGCATGTGATGAGAAGGGATGAATTGCATGTGACTAAAAGAGTAATGAATATAAATGTTGATGGATCGAGAGGGAGAAGAAGACTAAAGAAAAGATGGATGGATTGTGTGAGGAATGGTATGGAGGTCAAAAGGGAAAATGATAGCGTGACGGCTGACAGGGGAGAATGAAAGAAAAAACGTGTTGCGGCGACCCCAAATAACATGGGACAAGGGCAGGAAGATTCTTAGTACTTTAGCTCTTAGTCTTATCTCAAACTAAGTAGAAACCGTTATTTCACGAGAAAAGCTTTTGAATATTGCTAAGTGTATAAACATACTTGATCGTCGAGTACTTGGGCACACTACGTCAAGTAGGTGTGTTAAACCATTATTACATTGTATATTTCCAAAGAGACAAAAGCTAGGATACATAGAGAATTGTAAGTTAATCACTGAGCCGTACACTTCGACCTATTTCCCTCCGATGGCTCTCCGAGCTCGTGAAGGGCCAACATGCCGATACCAAACATTGGACGTATAACGACCAACGCTTCATTGTTATACAATAGTTTCGTCAAACTGGTCAGTGAGTCGTCAATGAAAATCATTGTGTATCCAATATTGGACAAAGATACTTGGTATGCCAAAACAGTGATAGCGGGATGAGAGTAGAGAGAACGATTGCTTCATGGCAGATAGAGAAAGTCTCGATAAACCATGATGATTGAGGTATAGTAAGTGCAGAATACGGGAAAGGCAATAAGGCAAACACATATCAGTTTAAAAATACTAATCCTGTTCCTACCAAAAAAACAGTTTGGCTCCAACTGTGCATTAATGACGGTCTCAGTTTTTTTACCCAGCTGTGGTGGCATCAGAAGGCTAATTCACGTAATTTTATGACGCGCCGATGAAGTTGTAGTGCAGTTGCAGTTAAGTTCAAGTTCGAGTGTTATACGGTATTCATGTAATCTTTGAACTGCGCGTAAATTGCGCGTGAATTGCACGTCAACCAAACTTACTTATGGTGTGGCCACATGAAAAAAAATATTACTTACTAAATAATCGATTACATTTCAATGAATATGACGTTATTATAGTATTAAAATAATACTGAAACTGCACGTTGATCGAATTGAAACTTATAAGCTGTCATTTTGATACGTCAAACGAATAGTAGAATATCGATCATGTTGCGTTCCGAAGCACGCACCAAAGACGCGCAATAGTAGAATGACGGCATTCTACTATTGCGCTAGCGTGGCGCGAACTTGACGCAAGCGTGTCTGACAGCAGTAGAGAATACGAAAAGCTTTGTTTTGATTGGAACTTACTGCAACTGCACTGCAAAAACACTTCTTTAGTTACGTGAATTAGCCCACAGAACTAATACCGATGGGAATTTTAGAGAAAGTAGCTTTTGAAGTTAATACATTACCTACTATAGTACCATGGGTAGATACTTAAAACAGAATTACATTATATCGGCCCAAATTAATAATGCAATGTAGGACGTAAGTTCGTTAGTTCTATTTATAATTGTTTTACGTAATAAAATTAAATCTACGCAGTATCAAAATGGCATGAGATAAACATATAGCTATGAATATTTACTCAGTCATCGATATTGTACTTATGCAAACAGATCTCGTTAGATGATATTGATATTTTTATACTTATGTTGTGTCTACATCAACTTTTTATTGAAATATTTGTTAAGACGAATCAATATAAAATTGGCACGCGAGTAGCTTTCTACAAAGTAAATTGAGTTTTAAATTCAATGTTAAACAAAGTTCAAAATGAACGACGTAAACTCGTAAAAAGGTTTATTCACGCTCCAAAAAATATTTCATCGCCCATCTCATTAAACAAGAAAATATAGAGAGCGATAAAATTCGCATTAAAAATTCAAATCGTTCTTGAATGTTTGGTAGTGCGAATCGTTTGAGTGCATACAGATTCCGTGAAAGCGAAAATTGCAGTAGCGAAATAATTGCAACGTATCCACTGAAATATATCGGAGCGTTTAGACCGTACGCCGCCCGTAAACTCGAGATTTCGTCCGATATAAATCTTTCAAGTGGAGATGAATTCGCCGGGACTGCGAAATGATACATAAAATATTCATCCTCGTTCAGAAATGCAAGCATCTGTTTTTCATTCTGTAAGATATTTTTCGATCCTACTTTTTTTTTCTAATTTACTCTTTTAATCGGCGTAGCTATACATTTGGTATATTATGGATTCCCTAACAGAATTTTAAATAAGATAGAATATGTACGATCTTACCAAAACCTTTGAAAACAGGATACATACCTGAAAAGAAACAGATTCATTATTAACATTTCATTGTACAATCAATCAAAAACATAAAGGTCTAGAAATGAAATAGGTGGAATTAATATGAAAGTTCATAG
The DNA here is from genome assembly GCA_950005105.1 of Lycophotia porphyrea. Taxonomy (NCBI): domain Eukaryota; kingdom Metazoa; phylum Arthropoda; class Insecta; order Lepidoptera; family Noctuidae; genus Lycophotia; species Lycophotia porphyrea. The sequence continues at coordinate 12,496,502 of OX465389.1, forward strand.
CAATATTCTGCCAAGGTCGTCTATTGTGGCGGACTATGAATGGCTTCTAGGAATATGTTAGCCAGTAAACTGCGGTAAATGGATAGCTAAAGGAAAGGAGAATTATTAAAACCTCGGCCTTGTTTAACTTGGCTATAAGCTTTAATTTAGCATATCGTCCGTGGTTTAGAAAGGTTTTATAAAGTCTACGTAAAATATAAAGTCTTCTTACACTAAATTTTTAAGAGATCTTTGGTTTGTAAAGAAACGGTATTTTTTTAATTTGAGAAAGGTAATAGTTGTGTGTCCGTTGGGATATCTCGTCAGCGATAATGTGTCGAATTTTCTATTACTAGCTATTGCGCGGGACCTTCGTCCGCCTGAAATTATTATAAAAATACAATTTTCGGAATTTTTGCAACATTTTTCATTGATGCTCCGTTCCTTTTCGTCGTAGCGCGACTTTATATAGCCTATAGCCTTCCTCGATCAATGAGCTACCCAACACTAAAAGGATTTTTCAATTCGAACCTGCAGATCCTGAGATTAGCGCGTGCAACAAACTCTTCAGCTTTATAATACTAATATAAAGTATAGAAGTATAGATTTACGTCGTCTGTCAAAGAATGAATTAAGATTTGAATAAAGTAGATTTTACAACATTCAAATGCATTCCTGGTTAACAACGTTTTGTGTGCCCAAAAGATAAAATACTACAATTTCTGGCCTCTATAATCTAGCGTATAAGGTAAGGGGAGGTCCCCTATCCATTGACGCTTGTTTCTTTAACTCCCAACTCTAAACCCCATACAAAAGGCTACGGAAACCAGACGGCCCAGATATATAAATTATATGTTCCACTGTTTAGACTTGGCAACAAACCTGTGTGCATGCATCCTCGACGGTTTTGTTATTGTACAAAAGTATGTGAACTTAATAAATCATTGGGATATATAACTTGCGTAGGCTGGCAATACTGCTGCTTAAGGATGAAGGTAAATATAGGTAGTGAGGTACCCGTATATTCTAGAACCTAAAACTCGAAACATATGACATCAATCCGCACAGGGCTGTGGTGGATTGTAGCCCTGTCAGGGAGAGGGGACCTGAATCCCAGAAGCAGGAATATTATAGAATGGGTATGTTTATGAATTTACATTGAATGGAGGGATGGATGGATCGGAATGAGACTACGAATATATATTTTTTCACTTCATCTGCTTAGCCTTTTCCAAACGATGTCTTACTATGTGCAGCATAATTCCAATATCCCCCATACTTAAGTACTAATGCTGTAACATGATAATATTGTAATATACCAAATGATTCGAAAAGCGTAACCATGGAGTTTCTTGCCGGTTCTTCTCCTCAAGAAAAGACCAACGCGAACCGTGCATCTTTTTATCGACGTTTTATAAATGCCCATCTGGGCCTATGTGAAAAAAAATATTTTGATGTTGAATACTTTACGTGGAGTGACTGCCTTTCTGACTGCCTTTTTTCTTCTCTCGACAATACAACTAGGTATTTATCCATTTAGAAAAGACTTATATCACTACAAATCTTGCTTCGCCTTTAACCCTATGTCAGAAACTTTTAGCAGGCAATTACTCCGGTCAGTGTCGCGGGAAAGATAGATTGTACGTATTACATCGAAGCCTTTCTACAGAACATCTGAGGGGTGTGGGGAACGAACACAGTGATGTAGATTTATGACGAGATGCGACTCGCGGAGGCTGTCCCTACATTTTATAGCGGTGTGTGTATAGTGTAAAGTAGATATAGTACATTGGGTGTATATGTTCTATGGGACTATAAATCACTGTACAAAATGGGCCCCCACTTAACGTTTTGTCGTGGAGATCGGTTCGGGTTCTGTTGTGGAGGAATGATGGGTACAGTGAATGTTTGTGGATTGCAGAGGTTTTCTTTGTACATTTTCAGTGCTTGCTTTCTTAAGCAGAAAACAACTTTTGACTGTGAAGACTTAGATAAGACTGCTTGCTTGTCAAAAATGATGTACTTATGGTGTTTTGGTTTACACAACTACTCATCAGCAGCTACACTTTGTATTTATATTTTTTATATAGGTAGCTCACTAGGGTAGTACTTAATGGTTGGTAGAGCCATTCGCAATTTGCATAATCACAGTAACTGCTTTAATCTCTAACTAGAGTCCATTGAAACTAAACAGGCTACACCAGGAAGGCTAAATGGCTACACAATAAAAGAACAAACGCCCACAAGGCCATTATCATATTTAAAGGTTTTCTAACAAAATGTACGCAGTTTCCACTTTATCCTTGGCATTATAGACTTAAAATGTGGGTTTTACTTGGTACCTAATTGGCTGGCCATTCGGGAAATGGCTTTCGATTAAAAATAGGGTGGCTACACGCAAAAAGGTAGTTGTTAAAATGAAGGTAAGCTGCGCAAATGTATGTAATAAATAATTAATGTCGTGTACAAGTGGTTCTCGTATCATTTCTTGGAATATAATTTACTTAGCGACGTAATTTATTGCTTTAGCCTTGAACTAGAATTGTTTTCGTTGCGAATACCTACTCATGTATAAATAAGAAAGTGGGTGTTTTGCACTCCACTCACCTATAGGTTCAGGGTATTATAAATGAAGGCTTCTTCTTCTTCTAGATGACTATTTGTAAACATGAGCCTCTTAATTTACTGCCACAAGGTAATATCAGATTATTATAAAGAAAAGTAAACAGTTTGATAGTCCAGTTTTCTCCGTCGTTGGTCGAGTGGTGTCGTAAGCGCGACTACCGAGTATGAGGTCCTGGGTCCGGGTATTTCCTGGTCGGTAAGAAAAACCTAGTACTTCAACTTGATTATCAAACTCAGGATCCTTGCTCAACTACTTGACCAACGAGGCAGCAATACAACATTAAAAATAATAATATATTTTTCTAAAATCAAAGAAATAAAGTCATTTGGTAGTCATGAAATGTATTTTTTATAGAATCACAAATACTAATTTTGTTTTTGGAACATAAATCTCAGACAATTAATTGCAAATCTTAATTATAAAACAGATTATTTTCCATTTTGCAAGACTGGATGAATATTCAACATCTTTTTTTTTTAACTAAATCAGAGGGAGGTCGTTATCTAGATACGCAATGTTCAAATTTGGAACGAAAAAAAACAGTTATTAGTCACATTGCTTTGTAGGCATTGAATACAGAAAAAATAATATAAACTAAGAAATAACTTGCATAATTTTTCGGAAACAGAAATTAAAATCATCATTCTGCTAGACGAACCTCGGAATAACCATGGTTATACCCTTAGATATAGTCAAATAACTTATGCCCGCGGCTTCGCCCTAGTGGAGTTCAGTAATTGTCCCAAGAGATCGCATTACCGACACAAAAAGTATTCTATATGTTAATCCAGGCTATAAACTACCTGTGTGAAAAATTTCAAGCTAATATTTTCAGTAGTTTTTGCGTGAAAGAGTAACAAACATCCATACATCTATCCATCCTAACAAACTTTCGGATTTATAATGATTGAAGTATGATTGAAGTATGATTGAAGTATGATTGAAGTATGATTGAAGTATGATTGAAGTATGATTGAAGTATGATTGAAGTATGATTGAAGAATGATTGAAGTATGATTGAAGTATGATCTGTTGATCAAATTCAATCAGGTATCGAAAAAAGTACCACCTATTACATGGAACTAACTTAAGTGGCAGTGGGCAGGACACATTGCTCGCAGAACGGATGGCCGATGGGGCCGAAAAGTTCTGGAGTGGCGACCGCGAACCGGAATACGTTGCGTTGGAAGGCCTCCCACAAGGTGGACCGATGACCTGGTGAAGGTTGCGGGGATCCGCTGGATGCGAGACGCACGGGACCTGTCATTGTGGCGACACTTGCGGGAGGCCTATGTCCAGAAGTGGACGTCATTCGGCTGAAATGATGGTGATGATGATGAAACATAACTAGCGAAATGTGGATGTATTATGTATTAGGTATACCTCTGCTCAACCCTTAGGGGTTACAGGCGTGATATTATGTTATTTCATAAAGATGTTTATTATTTAAAAATAAGGTACTTGAAACTGACTATGTACTTAATAATAACTTGTGTGTACTAAAGTAGATACATTCTATTCCTTAGGGACAGACCACATAAGAGCGATAAAGATACCTATAAAAACAACGTAGGTATCTATGAATAGAAGAAACAAACTCGCGAAAGTAAAGTTATGGAAACATCGCCCTAATGTAGATAGGTCGTAGCTACTTATGTAATTACGAACTCATCTCGACTGAGAATCATCTCAATGAGTGAAACTTGTATTGTTTCACTCGGCTTGTTTGCAAGTCGAACAACAAAATGTACTCGGTATAACAAACACTAATGCTTATATTACAACGAATACATACAGAGTAAGTTATATTATACTTTTGTTCTCTAGTGATCACTTTTGGAATAATTGTACAGAAAAATTGATTAACTAGGTTATACCCTCGGCTTCGCCCGCGTGAAGTTCGATAACTGCCCCACGGGATCATACTGCCAGGATAAAATGTATCCTATATCCAGGTTGTAAACAAAATTTCATACAAATCCGTTCAGTAGTTTTTGCGTGAAAGAGTAACAATCATCCATCCGTCCATCCATCCATACATCCATCCTCACAAACTCTCGCACCTATTTGTAAATAGGCTGAAACGTTACAAATAAAATTGTAAGAACAATATTAGTGAACTCTCTTGCCACTGAAATACTTCAATAGACAAAGTTTCCATGAGAAAACATTGTTACATTTTTCAACAATCGCCCACCACCATTTTCTACTTCAAACACTAAGAATACTAGCTATGTTTCGAAGAATTTTCTTTTTGGTTTCCAGGCTTTTGCAATTTTAAAAGAAATAGCATTAAAATTATTACATAAAAGCTACGACTATGCAGGAAAGTTAATATTGGCTACAAAAGTATATGCTGAAGTACATACATGTAAACAGTATATTATTTGTGAACTAACAATGTACTCTCAAAATCGTGAAGCTGCACTGTAGCAAACTTTCCGACAAAGTTTATTTTTATGACGCAATCAAAAGCAATAATAGACGTAAAAGTTAAAGCAAACGACATTGAGAATGCTTTTTACGGACTTATTCGTCAACTCGCGATTTACCTATTCTTTTTTGTCGTCAACTCGCTCTAGCTTGAAAATCTGACGTTAAATACGTCGTAGACGTTAGACGTGTTAGTAGCTGACTGTACAGTCAGCTACAAAAACGTCTTAAAAAGATTGTACCCACTTTAAATGTATGTATAAGACAAATTAAATTAGTAAAGCCGCGGGCAATAGCTAGTTAGTTATGGTTATTGGTTTCAATCCGTCTTTATTTGATTGTAGTTTGTAATGTGCGAGCCAGTTCACGACAAAAAAAATTAGAAGGTGCCAACTCGCACACACTCGCGAGTTTTACACTCGCCAGTTGACGAACAATTATTTTTACGTATCTACAAACACTGAAAATAAAAAAACACGTTTCATTTAATTTTGTCATCGGAAAACTCCGATTTGGTCCGGTATAACTCTTGTCGACCCAAAGAAAGATTTAGATCAATATACTATAAACATTCAATACCAACATTAATTTATTGTCAGGCAACTTTGGCCCATATCTCACCTTACAGACTAACATAAATATGATAAAATACAATTTGTTTCAGTGAATAGACCCTTAAAACTACGTTAGTAATACAATCATATATTATATTCCTTTATGTTTCGTAGATCTATCTTGAGAAAGGTGGAATGGGAGGATGTACATAAGGGATGTACACAATGTACATAACTAACCTAGAAAAAGCAATGAAATGGAAATCAAACAGGTTAATGGATTCGTTAAGAAAAAACCTTCATGAGAGAACCTAGACAGAATGTCCAGCCATTAAACTGGACTTAATCCAGAAGATAACAACTTTTATATTCTTTGGTGTTATTACTTGGCAACAACGAAAAAATAAATAAAATTACAGAGTGATTCAGCTCAATTTAATAATCGAACACTTATTTTACTCTATGATAGTGCTTCATAATTTCAGTTCAATTTACTAAATTAGTAATAGAAAAGAACCATTGATTTTAATTATTTCAATTAGTATAATGTAGTTCTTTATTCGAAAGAAGACAGTGCTAATTGAGTCAAGAGAATTAAATTACTTAAGTTAGGTTACTTCAGGTTTGTAACACAGGCTACGTTCTGCTATTTGATTCGTTCGCGCCACAGCCAATCAAAACGTTGGATATAATTCATAGATTCCTGGAATGTTCGTAGTTTAAATTTAGGAATTCGAATTAGAACATAGTTCTTTAGGGGACAAATCACATAATATTGTGTGTACTTTAAGTACTTTTAGTTATACATGACTCCGAAATGAGGAGCTCTTGGCTCAATAATAACAGCTGCCCGGGCCGATCTTCATGATAAGCGGCGCTTGCCTAGGTTGGTGCGTGGATGGGTGACCACCCATTATATACTGAGTTTCCTCCGTTTCTCAGAAAGCACGATAACCCGTTATTCCCGGCTCTCATTTGTAGATCTTTGACAGTCGTAACAGGACATGAGTGGCCCTCAAGTCTGACTACCAGTTTTACCAAGGGTATGAATGGTATCGTATTACATTACCCAGTACTAACTATCGTTCCATAAAAATACTGGTATTCAGCTGCATCTGGTTAGACTGGAAGCCGACCCCAACGTTGTTGCGAAAAGACTGATGATGCATGACTCCGAAATGGCAAGACGTAGGGAAACCATGTGATTGTGAGAGTAGGTAGTAATCGTTGGTATTTCCGCAATAATGAGCCTCCCAAATTCTGTTAGAAACGTGAAATGAATGCCACTTTCTAAATGTTATATATTTCATACCATTCAGTCAAATCAGTCTCACATATACATATTCATCAATATCCAAAACATATGCTTAGAAAAGGTAAAAATTAATCAACGTTTAGCATCCAAAATCATGACTAATTAATTTAGAAGATGTTAGAAATGCTGACTGCTGCTGAACGCTGCTTTGGTAACATGCTGACAAAAATACGCATAATTTTATTTTGACAAAGAAAATATCTTTACAAATAAAATTAAAAGAGAACTGAAACCCTTTCAGATTTCTAGCTTTTTAGCTTTGGCCCGCGAACTGTTCAGAATACATAATCAAAAAGCAACACTCAAAAGGTTTTCGCTCATAAATAGGTAGCTTAAACGTAACGTGACCTGTGTTTCTTATCACCTTTTCTAGGTCATTAACAGTACCTACCCACTTTTCAGGATTTATTATTTTAGGCTTCTTTTTCGAATATTTTGGGAAATAAACGGTTGGTTGGTTATAAAAGGAATACAATCATTGTTTGTGACCAGGAACCTTAAATAATTTTTGTAGAACCATTTACCACCAAAAAATAAATTAAACGGAAATAAAAATACACAACAACAACGGAACAAAATACAACGGAATTAAATTATACGGAATTTTAATGTGGTTAACATTAAAATTCCGTATAAACTTGTAAATATTTTGTTATTAAACTACATATTTACGATTTTCAGATTTTTGTGCTTCTTATAAGACATTGCCTCTAATAATTCTAGGTCAACGGAAAGTGTTGTTACCTTACCCTTGTGGAATCGCAAAATATGCGACATAAACGGTCATATCTTTTAATGACGTTGACTTACTAGTTTAATTTTTCACTACTCTAAGGGGTAGAAGACCTGAAAATTTTATATTATGTTCCGCTTAATACCTCCACGCGTTCCTGCGAAAAAGTGTCTCGACAGACGGACAGACAGACAAAAAAGTGATCCTAAAAGTGTTCCTTTTTTGCCGACTTTGAAACTATTAATGAAAGAAAATAAACGCTTTTCGGCAAAATCACCTTAAGTTTAAAGGCCGAAAAGAACTTCCAACTTAAATATTGATTTAATAACATCTTCTAAAATATCTATATTTTCTTTTAATAGAAGCTGTCAAAAATAATAAAAAAATATTTTTTCTCAGAAAAAGAATATTAAGGTCCGTCTTTTGTCTTTTTATATCTTCTTAATGGATTCTGAGTTTTACATTAATTTAATAGAATTAATAACCATTTTGCATAGAAAAAATAAAATCTTAATTTTTGCCAACGGACTCATAGAGTCGTTCAAGGTTAACTAAAATATTTAGGGCTCAAAATGTTTATAAGACGTATTTACTGTGTTGTCTGCCTACTCGAAAAGACAGACAAGGTGAAGATTGAGATTGATTTGGTGAGATTTTATCTAGAAAATGTATTAATCCTAATGTTACACCTAAATATTCAGGGGCTAGGTAAAATAGATCTATTAAGCTATAGATATAATTAAACTTTGCCTTGTCATAGCTAATTCTGACTTATGACATTCCACAGCGTCTACAAAGATGTTAAGTCACCGAAAACTTATGAAAGGGCAAATAACATTATCTTTGACGAATATTATTATTATGTGTTGGGTGACTACACTATTGAGTGTTTGGAATTTCGTTCATTACTAAATGAATAAAAGAATTTTCTTTAAAAATGTAAATGAATACAAATAAACATATCATCACGCCTATTTTCAAGCACACACAATTCATTAGTTACGTTTAATTCAAATGTAATAGGGTCAAGCCTATTGCTATCAACTAGACACAAATCCAGGCTCCGATTTGCTACTGTGAAAAAAAAACCGACTTCCAAAAAAACACACACACACATTTTTTTTCGCAGAAAGTTTTTTATTTTACCCTTTTTAGTTGTAGACTTTTTAGCATACCACACAAATTCTAATCATGAATTAATTTTTATATTGTAACCAGAACTATAAGGAAGTACTCGTCAAGACGAATCAAGCGAGTCCAAACTCGATGGAGTTGTCGTTTTATAGCGGAGTTCTTAAGGCGACCTTACAGCTCCATCATCAGACCCTGGATACTATCTAAAGACAAACTACTCATTTAGACGAATCAAACGAGCCCAATCTTGATGCGGTTACGTCGTTTTATCATGGAGATCCTATGGCCACCTTCCAGCTTCATCATCAGACCCTGGATATCATCTAGAGACAAAGTACTCGTCATGACGAATCATACGAGCCCAAACTCGATGGGGTTATATATTTTGATTTCATAACGGAGTTCCTAAGACCGCCGTCCAGCTCCATCATCAGATCAGCTCCATGTCATCGATATATTGTACTATCACGCGATATACATAAGCGTGCAAATTTTTAATTCAATCGGAAATCAGGAAGTGTGTCAAATTAAACACGCAAAACTTCAGGCGTCGACGCGTTATATAGCAATTAACGTGAAAACATACCAAATTACTGAATTGATTTTGATGAAATTTCTATGGGACCAATCGGGAAGTATATCCTTTCACATAAAAGAAGAATTTTTGAAATCGGTGAAGAAACGACGGATATATGAGGTAAGACACAAAAAAAAAAAAAAAAAACATACAACCGAATTGAGAACCTCCTCCTTTTTGAAGAAAGTCGGTTAAAAATGCTGATGGGATGCCAATAACACTTTGTTCAACCTAGGAATTGAACCCAGAACCTCACCCTCAGCATCAGCACTTGCGTCCACATGGCAAACAAAGCAGTAACGACACAATCAAATTAAAATTCCTTGTTCCTTTTCCTCCTGTTGGCAGCTACTTTAACAATGTTTCTGAGAAAGCTTTCAATATAATAGCTAAAAGCAATGTAGGTATTCATTTAACATTATCAAAGTATTTCTAATTTATTTCAAATGAAACATTTAAAGTACTTTGCAAAACATTTCTAATTTATAGTTTAACTGACTGTCAAACCGTTTCATTAAATTTTAGACAGTTTAAAAGCAAAATATTTGAATAAGTGATTATGATGCTTAAAATAATTCTCAAGGTCAGTCTAATAGTACCTTTGTTGGTATTATTATGTACATCCAGTTAAAAAAAAAACTGCATTTTTTTTATTTTAAACCATATTTGGGTTAACTACCACACACCTAATACTATGGTAGTTAACCCAAATATTGTTTAAAATCAAAAGCTAAAAATTCATCATTCTCTTGCCCTTATCTCAATTCATTTAGGGTCAGTGTAGCATGTCTTCTTCTTCCATACTTCTTTATAACTCGTCATCTCATCAGACACTTCCTTTCTTGCCATATCATCAAAATCAAAATATTTTATTTCACATATCTTTTACACAGTCCATCCATTGTTTTGTTGGGTCTTACTGTACACTTATACTAACCAATATTCATACTTAAAACTTTCCTCAGGACATTTTTCTCATTCCTCCGCATCACATGTACCACGACAACCGATTACCACACAACTTTTCAGTCACCGGCGCCACTTTCAGACTTCCTGTTATGTACTCACTTCTTATTTTATCCATTCATGTAAAAACGTAACTACCCTTTTTTTTCGGTTGGGAAATCATCAAATGACTTCTCCCGCTCTGGGTAGAGTGGAAGGGAGTGTCAGGCTTGCACTGACTAAAACCCATCCATGTTCCTTCCTTGCCCTTTGTGTTCCAGGGCCACGGTATCTCTTTCGAACAGTCCTGCAGCCCTGGACCGTAACTACCCTTATGAACATATTATTTAACTTCGACTGCACTTTAAAATCAACAACATTTATAATCATGCCTCAACAACTGCAACTAAATTCAGCAACAAAATTATAAAACTCTTATACAACATGTTGTTCTCCGTTTTAATTTAACAAACATCTAACCTACATGACATGACGTAACAACCTGTAAAAGCAAATTGCAAAAGAAAACAACAACAGTTGCTTCATAATAATATGTTCGCTCTCGGTAGTTGAGAGAATGCTTTCGCATTCAACTAGGGTAGGTACCTAGCTACCCTGGTATTGTGAGGGTCAATGCACCCTGCACCCCGCCACCAACTACCCGACAGAGAAAAACAAGTGAAGACGCTATATGCATACCTCCAGCTACATAGGTACCATCGGTATTCAATGTACGTTTGTCGCAGTTGCACAAGATCTACTTTGTAAAGCTAGCGAGCTTTCACGTAATGTGACAGTTTTAAGGTTCATGCTTGCTGTCTAAGTGAGTCATATGTTTCAATGGCGGAATGACAATGAATATACAGTGGTGTGTTTAGGAGTTTCGTTCTGTTGTGAAAAAAAATAGTTTTACTGAAGAATAAAGAAAATAGTTTGCTGTAGAACGCAGTTGAGTTGAAGTTTCATTGTAATGGACTGCTTTATCTAGCCTTATACTCAAACAAATTTATATTTATTCGTCTGTTTATGTTTGTGCTCTTATAAATCAAACGTTTGTTTTTTCATAGGTGAACGGGAGCAACAAACTCTTTGCTGAAGATCTCAGCTACACAGACGCAGAAAAAAAGGGTAAATTTAAAACTCGCGTCAACCAAAACAGTTCAAAGTTTGCAGCAATTTTAACCTCTATTTCACAAAAAAGTAGTAAAAGTATAATAACTTTTCAAATTCCACTGTCAACTCTCCAAAAAGCCAATCAAAATGATAATAAATTCGGTTAAATCACTTAGAAATTACTCAAATACTCAACCTTGTTTTACGACATGAATAACTTTGGGGCGAATTAAACGTAATCTTTTAGTGCTTGAAAATCTGTCTCGGAAAATTCGGTGGGTATATAGAGCAACTAGCAATTACTACTAATCGCTTGACGACTGGTCGCCGGTCGTAGCTTCGTAATGGAGTCATTAGGAGAGCATAGTGAAGCGTGACCATCTTACGTGATTGGACGTCGTTATGCGTAGATGTGACACTCTGCTAACTAAATTGTTGCCTACTTTATCGTGTTTTTCATAGATTTACTGCCTGGTTTTGTTTACGTTTTCATTTCACGAGTTTATAGGCAGACTGGTTTCCTTCATTACGCGTTGCGTTCCTTTCCTTGACTTTGTTGATCAACGTTCTCCAAATCTATCAGTCTATTGCAAGACTGCATCTTTCAACCGTTTTAGATTAGTGTTGTAAGAAACTCGAGTCTTGGAGTCTTATTTAATAAAACTTGAGCTATTTTTGAAGACTCGAGTCTTATAAATAAAACTTAGAGCTCAAGTCCTTCTGAATTTGGAGTCTTTTGTAAAAAGACTTGAGTAATGCCAGAAAGGACTCAAAGACTGAGTATTTTTAAAATAATTCATGACTGAGTCCTCTAAATCCATAGCTGTAGTTCGAAGTAAATAAAATAGCAATGAACGTTTGTGTTTATTATTTTATTTAAAGACGTTTTAACTCTCATTTTGATTCAGCAAATCGTCAGTCTTCAGGTGGTTACTTTGGATTAGGTTATTTTTATTGTGCAATTTATTTTCAATCAGTAAATAAATATGGATGACGATATAAAATCACCCAGTATTACCTATTTTAATACACCAACTCAAGTTCATGACTCAGTCTAGCTCAAGGAACTTAAAAGACTCGAAAGGACTCAGAAGACTCAAAGGACTCGGAGTCATGTGACTAACGAGTCCTAGTCTTGAAAATCTTCTCAAGTCTCGAAATGAAGACTAAAAGACTCGATTTTCTTACACAACTAATTTAGATAGTTAGCTCAGACCAAATAAAAAAAGCAAGACACAGCACTGTCAATAGTGACGTGAAGCCGGTTTAGTGTTTACACTGTGAGGTTAGTTTTTGAGCGTAGTTTAGTTGTAGTTTGATGTAAATGTGTGCGTGTGTGCGTGTGAGCGTGTATGCACAGAGTGAGGCGTGGTTTTACGCATTCTTCACTGTATTGTTCGGAGTGCTATGTCGTGGTTTTTGAAGTGAAAACTTCTTTAGCGGCGTTGTGCACTTTTTGGGGTGGGTAAAAACTGTTAAACTCGCATCAGATAGTCAGATTGAATTGGCGGCGCAGGGCGCTTGTGCGAGTTTGAGCTAGATGGCGTGTTTTCAAGTTTTTTCTTCTACGGCAGCGACATCTTTCGTTCTTGCAGAAAGCTATTGAAATTTCTGATATTTAAGCTACATGGCGTTGTTCCAAGTTTTCCTTCTGCCGGCACTCCCGGAGTGCAACCCGTTGTTTGTTTTTTTATTTAGTCTGAGGTAGTTACCTATACGCTTTATTTAGACCTCGATCACGGTAAATAGAGAAGGAGGAGCTCGTGACTAAATAATAACAGCCGCTCGGGTCGATCTTTAGGTTAAGCCGGTTGCTTAGGTTGGTCCGTGGATAGGTGACCACCCATTACATACCGAATTTTTTGCGGGCCTCGGAAAGCACGTTAAGCCTTTGGTACAGTCAGCTTCAGAGAAAACGAACCCTCTTCGGTAATGACATCAAACGATTTTAAGTTTTGGTAGTATACAGTAAATGGCACGTTGGTTTAGTGATTAAGACTACTGCCTAGCAATGCAATGGTCACGAGTTCAAATCCGAGGTTGATTTATTTTTCTTTTTTTTAGTTTCTTTAATAGATGATTAGGTGATTTTCGTTAATTATTATTTAAGAAATCAAATGTTAAAGTAGGTTTGAAGTTTGTAAGAAAAGCTAGGCATGTTGCGTAAACAATATTCATTCCACTTCCTGGTTGAGTATACAGTTTTCTATCTGTGTTAAATGGGTTATTTACTTAGAATATTAACTAAACACAAAATAGATACAAATAATGTTACGACGGAGATATTACACACAAGCGGATCGGCACGAAAACGAAACGATTTGAAGTAATTATAAATACCCTCAATCACAGTTTAGTAAATAAGGCAAAGAAGTACTTTAAATTCAACCTTAACTTGCAGTTCATAAAGCAGTTAAGTTTTAAAATTACGGTAGTGCAACAATCGTAATCGAGCACATTCTATTCAACCAAATAAGAAATTTATGCTAATATCAACCTTATCTTTTAGTTATCTGAGGAGTTACGTATTGCATTTTGTAAAACAAGACGGTAAGGTGCTAATATTATCACAAGTGGTGGAAGTTGAAAGTTGAGATTAGACTGTTATCAATCTGGTTCGATGAAAGGAGTAATGCTATTCGAATTTTCGTTGGGATTTCTAATTGGGCCAATAGCCTAGTGGTTTATGGCACGATCTAAATAATCCAATGGCGCCTAGTGATGCGGGTTCGTATCCTTAACCCCACGCATAGTGTCTTTTTGTAAGTTATCTTGGTTCGGCCAGAATACGAAAATACCATATAATTATTAAAAACATGCAAATAATATTTGAATCGACTCAGCGGATGCTCGGGCAGAGATGGGTGCGGCGGCGAGGGAGGGAGCTGCTCGGGGCCAGAGTCACGTGACGCGCCCGCCGTCGCTCGGGCGATATTCGTTAAAGACTTGGGGGGTTCCTTTTCTCTAACGCTGACTGTACCAGCTGTCAATTATAGATCTTTGACAGTTGTTACAGGTTTAGCCGGTGGGAAAGTCAACCAGTCTTACCAAGAGGTATAGTATTATCCAGTACGAAATGGGTGGTGAGGTCAGATAGGCAGGCGCTCCTTGTAAAATACTGATATTCAGCTGCATTCGGTTAGACCGGAAGCCGACGCCAACATGATCTATCACAGCCAACGACTCACATGAGGCTGGTTTTCAAAGTTATAAGATGGCCTACTGGATAAACTTTCTCCTGGATCAGGTGACATCATGACACAGACGAAGTCCAGACTAAATCTATTATTAACACAAACATTTTCGTAGACCTGAACACATTAATTTGCCCCGAAAACATCCCAACAATGTTGTTTAAGAATGTGTTAATGAAGACCCCTTCAGCTATTACCTCAAACCTCCAATATTAGTTCCCCAAAATATTTTCAAAGGGAATTATTTATGTGGAAGGTTAGACTAGAATTTTAATTACCAAGGTTTGTTTTCTTAGATTGGAAATTAACTCGAAAAGAATAAAATGTAACTTTATTTACTGCTTCGTTATGAGATTACTGAAGCAGAATTCACCTTTTGTATCCACAAAAGATCCATATTTCATATTTGAACCTTTCAGAATAACAATTAAATCTTATACCTTTAAACGAGCAATTCTTGTATATATGTAGCTATATATATATATTTTCTGAATCTCGGAAACGGCTCCAACGATTTTCATGAAATTTAGTATGCAGGGGGTTTCAGGGGCGATAAATCGATCTAGCTAGGTTTCATTTCTGAAAAACGTCAAAAAAAACGAGCAAAGCTCGGTCATCCAGGTACTTAAAATTATAAATGCGAAAGTAACTGTATCGGTCTGTCACCTTTTACACCTTAAAGGCTGAATGAAATCGATAAAGTTTGACCCACTGGAAAATCTTAACATGGGTTAGGACATAGAACACTTTTATCCCGATAGTACTCGAGTTCAAATCGAAGACCTACTGTTTTTTTTTCTGATATCGCAGTTCAGCCTATGAGGCTGGCTTCTGCTTTTCCGGTCTAATCCGTGGATGCCTTGAAGTTAAGGCCTCCAGCCAGGGGCATAAAGCTTAGATACTAAGCGACCACACGCTAAGGGGTACGTGACTAGGCATAGGGCGTCGCCGGGGGGGGGGGGGGCAGCAAGGTGACAGGCTGGATCTAAGTAAGATTATTTAGGGGCTGCTTTGTTACTAATGGCTCAGCATCGCGGGCTGCCTCTAGCAAGGGTTGGGGGGTATTGTACGGGGCGGCGAGGTCGGAATGACAGCGTCTGTGTTTGTATTTCCTAGGAGTGCTGGTTTCCCTATTGTTTCCCGATAGTATATTCCCTTGGGATACTTTATAACCTCTACACGGGGGAAAAACACACCACATTTTCATTTATTTTTAAACCCGACCGCCTCTATGAATTTACATTACACATTATTTAAATAGCACACTAAATACCAGTACATCTTACACCCATACAATATTTAAAGATCAACATTATCTATTTAACAGCAGGTATGTCTTAAAGAATAAATTCCCATTCACGGGACCGTAGTGTTAGTAAATACTGCTCGGTAACGGCGGAATCGATTTGAAAGCGGATTACACGATCATCTATATCGGATAACTTAGTCGGCGATTTGCGTCCTTTTTGGTGCTTTCAGTGCATAAAATTTGAGGATATTTAGTTTAGGTTGTAGTTAAAGTAGTAACATTTAAATATAATTACGATTGACATGACAAAGAAAGAACAAAATATATTAGTATGTCGCAGGGACATGACGTGACAAAAGGAAGACCGAGGAAACGATGGATGGATTGTGTGAGGAATGATATGAAAGAGAAAAGGGTAAATGATAGCGTCACAGTTGACAAAGGAGAATAGAAGAAAAACACGTGTTGCGCCGACTCTAAGTACGAACTAGTTTTACAATAATATTATTCAATTCTTTGATATATACGTACAAGGGCTGGAAGATGACGTGCATTCAAAAAAATATAAACAATAAACTCATACAAAACGTTACAAATATTTATAAATGCAAAAAGGGCGGAACAAATAAACAACACCGCAATACCCAAGTGGTTAGTGTCGGTACAAGTATATAACTAGTCTTTAGGAGTATGAAGAATAGGGTGTAAAGTTCTTCATCCCCCATAGAAAAGGGAGGATCTTACGACTAGGGGTGTCGTGTCTGGTGGGCTACTGCCCGACAGTTGATATCGGGTTTTTCTAATATTCTTAGGTCGCGGATTACTTTACTTGCGTGGTCTAGGATTTTGTTGTTTAGTTCGTCCGCTCCGTCATAGATGGCGCTGTAGTACTTTTTGTTCCATGTTGCTTAGTACTTTTTGTAGTGCCGCTATGAGTCAAATTGACAACTAAGTATAAAATCATTTGTAGCTGAGACATAAGATTTCAGTTTTTCTATGACTTTTCTTCTGAAAGCTTCACTATACATAAGTTTCTTAAATATTAAATGTAAAAGACTTAAAAACTAAATCCAGCTGAAAAATGTGATTAAGATTATTGGTTGATTGCAGACAAGGACATTGGGAAAAGGCTAGGCAGATGATGGTTGATTGCAGACATTGTAGGAGGTGATTTTTGTTAGCAGATTCATAAAAGGTTTAATCAACATGTGCCTGCCTTTTCCCAATTATATTAGGGTCGGTTTCCAGTTTACCCAGATGTAGCTGAATACCAGTATTTTACATGAAGCGATTGCCTATCTGACCTCCACAACCTTGTTTGTACTGAGTAATACTGGTTGTCAGATTTTAGGGCCAATGACTACCTGTAACGACAGTCAAAGATCTACGGGAGCAACGGCTTAACCTGCTTTTTTTTTAACAGCTGATCACTCATCCACAGACCAACCCAGGCAAGCGCGGCTTAACCCATATATCGACCCGATCGGCTGTTATTATTTAGCCACAAGCTCCTCATTTATAATAGATTAAAAGGTCTCTAATTAAAAGCAATCCTTGATGTTATTCTAACAAACTCACTTCCTACCAAAAGTGAACTTTTAATAAAATATTTTTATAATTTATAAAAGGCAAAACTAGGTCGTATCCATTAGGAGCGGCCAGAAATGAAAACTTTATAAAAACCTGTGATTTTAATAATCAGGAGCGGAAGTGACTTTGTTGAAAGACTTCTAAGAATTGACCGTCAGAGGTCGTTTTTTCTAATTCATCATGAGTTAGTTTTTGACTCAATTCTAAAACAAAGGGCTAAAATTAAAGTTACGTAAGTAAATATAGGTACTGTTGTTTCTTATTGTATTCAATGCTTAAAATAAATAAGACAGCCTAAATTATAATTATATTAATTAAAATTATAATATACTAAAATCGAAATTATAATTTACATAATAATATCATGGACATGTCTTTTTAGGGCTCCGTACCCGAAGGTAGGTTGTCCGTCCGTCTGTCCGTCAGGAAGCCTCCTGTGATACAGCCGTATCTCATGATTCGTAATAGGCAGACAATTGAAATTTTCACAGAATGTCTTTTTCTGTTGCCGCTATAACAACAAATAATAAATTGAAAACTATAGGGGGCTTCTGTACGATACCCCTTCATGCGCGAGTCCGACTCGCACTTGGCCGGTTTTTGTTCATAGCTTACTTTATATCTAATCACGCGTTCTTCCCATAGGGGTAAACAGAAACTATAGAACGCATCTGCTACGATCCTTGTATGTACACTCCTTTTGCTTCGTCGTTCACATGAATACGTCTGGTTATACACGTTGAAGTTTATCCGTTTAGCACTTATCCCGCGACTTGGTCCGCAAAAATTGAGATAGCTCTGCTTTTCGTGATATAGATAATAATTTACAGCCTATAAACACCCACGATTAATATAGCTTTCTGCCAGTGAAAGATTTTTTAGAATTGGATCATTAGTTCCGAAGTTTACCCCTTACATAAAAACTTACAAACAAATTATATTTCTTTATAATATTAGTAAAGTTAAAATATAAAAAAAAAACTTACACAAATACCCAATGAGTTACTTTCAAAACATTACTTTTCAGAAAACAGTTGTGCATTTTGCTGAAGCACCGTCAAGAGATATAACGAGAGTTTCAACAAATGTGTGGTCCATTTTGGATGGCAAAGTAAATTCTACGAAAAAAGCTAGAATATGGACGAAAAGTAGGTTATCCTTTTCTATTTTTACGGTGGCAACAAACCACAGGGACCTAATCAAAACATACAGAAAGGAACTAAATTCTGTATACTAAATGAAAATGGCGAAAATATCAGTGACTACGAAATTGTCAGTGAAGGAAAACATCGTGAGTCTGAAATCGCCAACTCGTCTTGAGGAAGCGTGGTGATCAATGCTCATGCTTCCTCGGTTTGAGAAGAAGCCTTTGCCCAGCTGCAGTGTGATTGTAGTACAGCTGGTATTGCTGTTGTTATGATACTATGACTGTCCAAAAATATAAACTACGTGACGTTAATATTGTAGCAATCCAGAAAAATAGAATGCTAAAGTTTGTATGACGTAATTGCATTAAAACAGTGGACTTCAGTCGACACTCATAATACTGTGTAATAACTTGTATGAACTCTGGACTGTCGACCAGTTGGAATACTGTGGGTGTGTTATACACATGTTTGTGCTTATAAGTTGTGACAGCAAGATAACAAAGTTCGTTGTTAAGCTACAACCCCGGTCAGTGGAGGTTCTCGTTAAAGCTATGGGGATTTATGTTAGGTCATAAGTTTCTCTTGGTATGCAAGAGGCAGATCCTGTCAAATAAACCTACAAAACGCAAATTCTGTGGGAAGGTATTAAAATAAAATATCAAGATTTAAGATTATGTTGAGTAATTAATTTTAATAAGTCAACTCAGTGTGTACATTATTTACATATTACAAATAGATCTAAAATAATAATTAAAATAGGTATGTACCAACGAGTATCAAAATGGAAAAAGAATTACAGGTTGAGTTTCTGTTGTTCAAATCAACGTCATCTGAAAAAGAAAAATGGGGGTTTCAACCCAACCTCACGGGATCCCATGATGTGATAACTCAGGAATTCCTTAAAAACCGAAAATTGAGGAAGGGTTAATCCATAAAACTATGAAAATCGTAATTTTACCGTATCGTACCGTTGTGTAATTTCTGCATTATATCGGAATAAACAAAACGGTGAAAAAAACTCAAAATGCCGTTTGTTATACGCACAAAAATGGTGGTGGACTGCTTCGTAAAGGGTTCGTTTACATCCTGTGAAAGTCCTGGCTTAGAAGTTATAGTAGTTCTCGACCAACAGTGCAAGATTAGATTCCGTATGGTGACTTAAGCATTTGCTTTTTGAAGTTAAACTTCTTTACGCACGCTTGACTTGGGACTAAGCTGGTGAAACGTTACGAGGCAAACGGAAGTTGAGAAGGAGATATAAGTTAGTCAAGACAGAAAGAGACAGAGTTACGTTTTTGAATTTGATAGACGATTGTTCGGCATTTGTTTAAGTTTTACTTCAGTCGTGTGGTCTAAAGCCAGGTCAGTAGGTATTTATCTTACCCAGTTCCACCCTGTCCCCTTGCTGCCTTTCCCAGCGACGCCCTAAGCCGAGGCTCGTACCCGACAACTTAGCGTGCGGTTCCTTAGAGTAAGTTTTATGCCCCTGGCTAGAGGCCTTAACTTCAAGGCATCCACAGGATTGACCGGTTGAGCAGAAGCCAGCCCCATAGGCTGAACTGCGAGATGCCATATAAAAAAAAAAATACAGGTCTTAAATTTGAACTCTACGATTTAACCTGTATCGAGTAAACGAGTATTCGACCATGACACGGAACATCATGTGCCAAATTGGTCTGAGAAGTAAACAATACACAAACTGTACAATGATCTACCGACGCGTGACGAAGGCTGACGCCGCTATCTTGTTATTCTCAGATATTTAATTTTCAACGTCATTTTAGCTCCAAATGGTCTTCTGCTCCATGCTGCAGCAATTACAAAATTTCACAACAAACTCACGAAAAACTCGCCCACATTAACATTATCCCGCATACCTTTGTCACAAAACACGTTAGACGAACAGTAGTTGGTACAGTTAGAAAGTGCACAAAAACTGTCCTAGTTTGCTCCCCTCGCACCCTCGTTTAACCAACATTACCGTAATACATTGTTCATTGAATTTCTGAGTATATTTTTTGCCTCACGATGACCTAGACGTACTCATAGTTTTTACTCGGTCGGTATTGAGGACATGTTAGGGGTTATTGTTGAACATGATTTGACTTATCTTTCTTTCTTTTTTAATGAGAACACTTACCGACACGATACGATATACAGGGTGTAAACAGACTCTTCACAAAGCCGTTTACCAAGCATTATGTACATAAAACTAAATAACTTTACGCAAAAAATATGGGGAACGACTATTTTTTTGGGGTGAAAAACGTTTTACGGTAGGACTCAATGTAACGTATTCAAAACATTGTGCAGATGGATGGATTGAATAGTACGGGGGTCGTCAAGGTGTCTTAAGTAAAAAAATACATGTATTTAAAAAAAAACTTATGAAAAAGTTGGAACTTTGACCCCCAATATCTCCGTAACTAGAAGGTTCCCAGGTATGGTCTGGAACAAAAAAATGATTGCAGTGACGGGGACAACAAGTGACAGTGACAACGAGAGAGCAGCGGTGGCCCAGTGGTAACGACCCCGACTTACGAACAGTAAGTCCTGGGTTCGAACCCAGGCATTACTTTGTGTAATTTATTTCATCACCACTGCTCTCAAAAACGGTGAAGGAAAACATCGTGAGGAAACATAGTGACATCTACCAATCCGCACTGGGCCCGCGTGGTGGATTATAGCCCATTCCCTCTCACAGAGAGGAGGTCTGTGTCCCAGCAGTGGGAACATTATAGGCTGATGATCTGATGATGTGATGTGTGGACAACAAGTGCCTTTCGGCTTCGTTAAAAGTCTTTTTACACCCTTTATTAAAGATGGTGTACACTCTCGCCGAGGCATTCCAAGACAGGGCGAGTGCAAGAGTGTACAGTCCAGCGTATTATTATTATTATTATAAAAGCGAAGAGTCCGACGCGATGTTGACTCGCGTCGTCTGAACCGAAAAGAGAGAGAGAGAATTACCTCTTTTTCGCACTCACATAAAAAGGAATATTATTTCTATCATGAGCCAATGCTCCGTCAATCTTGTGACCCCCGCTCTTTCAGAAACAAGAACAAACCCATTAAATAATTAGTCTATAATTTAAGTAGGTTGTTTCCAAATTACCAATCAACAGAACAATCAATAAATCGTAAAGAAAGGACATTTGGTGAGTCATTTACCTCAATCCAAAACACTTTATTACCACTCCACATGTCGATCCAAGATTGTGAAAACGCTTAAAGAGGTATTCGACTAAAAGTAAGTAAACGCACTATGTAGTGAATAGTGTGCCTGTAACCCTTTCCTTAAGACTTTTTTTACGACTGCGGAAGGAAAAACGGCTGATAAATTCTAAGCTTTACTGCCAACTAAGCCATCAGCGGCTGATGTATTCGATACTTTCCTTTACTCCAGATTATCATGATCCTGGCTTTGTTTGACTCATTGCGGTCAAGCGTAAACTTCTTAAAACAGACGTCATTTGTTTCCCGACATAACGGGAATCGACATAGAGAATGATTCAATTCGTTTACTAAGTATAATAACTACTTGGTGACGACTTCCTACAACAAAAACCTATGTTCATTAAAAGTAACGGATAAGGCCAATTCACACAAGTAAGGTTCCGAACCAATGAGCTGTCAGAGGAACAGACACTGGCCAGGTGTACCTAATCACTGTATTGCGCGTAATCAATAAAACTGCGTTAGCTATACTTATTCATCTAAATGATATAGTGTCAAAGTAAAAAGTAATCTGCACTATAAGATTCATCTAAAAAAGAATTGCCATGATCACCAGTCCTAGCTCACTGTGCTGGGTATTTAAACACCAGATTTTCTCCAGAAGTTTCCTTTAAGCCTGGTGAAATATCCACAAAAAAAAAATAGAATGAACTGTTCAGGACGATAGAGCAGGTAGTGAGGTATAAGTAAATACATTGAAGTCAACAAATGAGGTGGAAACAGCAAACGAGGCATTTTAGGCATCAATGAGGTCACTTAGGCACAATCAGGTGCCTACGTGACATTTAGAAAAGGTGTAAAACGATTCTGATGTGGTTTTATGTTTTAGGTCCTTAACTCATACATAAAGTCTTAAAAATGTGTTCCTATATCTAGTGTAACGCAATATATAGTAATGAGAAATAAATACTATTCTTTAAGTCCGCAGTATTCACATAGTACCTAGAAAGGCCAGTATTTAATTTATAAACGCTGCGTTTGTCAATCAGGAAATCATGTCTTGGAGAAGAAAACATAGTTAATTATAAATTTTCGCTATTTCCCACGTAGCTACCTACATCTTAAAATTCGTTAAACCACACACTAACCGCCGCCATTTTATAACCGTCACAAAAAAATCCTAGTTTGAATTCAAAATTCGAGTAAGTTCTATTTTCAAGCGCTTACATCGCTTGCGCTTAATATAATCGTGTTCTCAGCCTTAAAAATGCCATTCCCTTGAGTTATAAGATAAGACCAGCTATAAAATACGTATCGATTTCTCAACGCGTTGAATAAGTCTAGATGTCGTAAACTTTGAAGGAAATCTGGCTGAAGCATACGTGGACTGTAAAATATAAGAAGGAATCCTAGCAGCGATTTATGGTATTTTGAATATGAAAGAAAATATCTGTAATCACAACTTACGAACAAAATCATGAGTAGTTACCTAATAAATTCTAATACACTGCTTTAGCATGGGTGTTTCCATATATGTATACACCTCCTGTCCTCAAACGTATTTATTCGCCCATCAATAAATACGATGTAATTAACCTAGTCCCATTGTACTGATAAGTAGAACAAAAGAGCCTTCCGGCTTTATACAACAGTATCTTAACGACATCCAACCTAACAAATGAAAGCTATAAAAGATCTAGAAGACCGCTGGCAGGCAAGAAAAAATCGTATTAATTAAAAGAACAAAACATAAATTAGGTTTGCCAGTGACAAAAATGTCGTTGAAGCGACCGCGGGCGGGTCACGTTCGGAAACCGAGCTGCGAAATGAAAATAATTACACGTCAAATGAGTTGAATGACGCCTATTTAAAATGGCGGACGCGGGCGCGGGAGGGGAAAAGCGCACGATTTATATCCCATGTCACGCCGCCGCGGGGAGGCAGAACACTCTCCGCTCCTTTTTAAATTCAGTAAAATTATTATATCAAGTGTAACATAAATAAAATTGATAGAGTAGACTTGGAAAATTTCAAATACGGCTTTTTTTTTAATTCTGTTCAAAATTAATGTTTTTTTTTCTTCTTTCTTTTGTCGTTTGATGGTCTGTTAATTCCAGTTTCCTTAACGTTTTAGTCATGTCCGTAGTTGTCCTTTGATGAAGTATAATTATTCTATAAGTTTAGACGAAAAAATTGGTTATTATTGCGATATAAAAGGGCGCTTGGCCAATAAGGGGCGGGCCATAGAGTCGTTCATCGTTCATTTTGGCACGACATACAGTGTAGATAACGTCTAAACTTTTAACAACACAATGTGATATTACAAACTTATAGTACTGATGTATGAAGCATCAGAGGAAGTCGTTACAAAGCTATATGGACCATCGAAACACTCTCTCGTATAAATTTAATAGCACTTTGCAACCATGTTAAAGGAAACACATTTCATTTTTAACGACGCGACAATACTTAGTCGACAAAAAACGCTTTGTACAGACGCCAGCACATCAAGCTATTATAATCTGTCAAATTTCTTTAATAGATTTTCAACTTTAGCTCTACAGCATTAGGTTCAAGGTTGGTTGGGAAAATCTGACAGTTTCGGGTAGCTTGACCTGCTGGCGTCTGTACAAGTGTACATATACGCTTTAGACAGATGATTATTTTTTCTTTCTATCAGAACATCTTGTTTTAGATCCTCTATGATAAGAGGGTCTATTTGGCTCCATTCATAAAAGGTTTGTGGACGGAGAACACAGAAACTCTTAATCTTTCAACAACATGACATTGCGCATGTTACCCCGAAGAGTTGGACAGAGATGTACAGCAGCGACCATTTCTGCCAGATAATTTAAAAAAAAATTAACCGTGTGTAGGCGCACCGCCCGGCTAGAGAGTGCTTCATGTTGTGAGTGCTAGCAAAAAGGAGCTTAGTGGTGAACAGGCGGGAGTGTCCGCAATTGTACCTATACATTATCTACATTTCGGCAGTTATGGGAATATTTTATCTTTTTCAACAAATCAAATGTAAAATTATTCTCCTCATTTTCACTTTCCATAAGATCATAACTTTTGATTCACATTAACCCAAGGGGAAAACTCGAGATCTTTATCAAAATCTTACTTTTGATTCCGTAAGCCATAAAGTGAGAAGTAAAACCCATAACCTCCCTTTCCCTGTAATAGGGTAGAATATAATCACGCTGTAAGTAAAGTATAACGATAAAAATCTAGTCGTAAAAAGTGTCAAATGAGTTGGCGTCAGTCTTCGATAAAACTTGGGATTCAGTTGGTTGGTGGTTGGTTGGGTTCAGGTCATCGACTTGCCCAATAAGATTGAACCTAAAAACTATGATAAATCTAACCTTTAAACGAGCAATGCAATTCTTGTATATAGATATGTCTTATACCTTTAAACGAGCAATTCTTGTATATATGTATATTATAATCTGAATCTCGGAAAAGGCTCCAACGATTTTCATGAAATTTAGTATGCAGGGGGTTTTGGGGGCGATAAATCGATCTAGCTAGGTTTCGTTTTAGAAAACGTTGTTTTATCCGTGTAACCGAGCAAAGCTCGGTCATCCAGATACTAAGGTAATAAGGTAAAATTATGCAATACTTTGAACCTCGACAACTGACATAACCTCACGCCTTTATTCATGGGCATAAACTGAAACTAGAGAACACCACCTGCTACCTGCTGCTCCTGCTGCTCCATCCTTACATACTCCTTTTGCCTCGTCCACGTCCATACATATGGCCATACACGCATGGTTGCGAGTACTACGCACCTGACCTTTCTGAAGAACCTCACCAAAATTTCAAGTCTCAAGTTTAAGGTATACAACTGACATAACCTCACGCCTTTATTCATGGGCATAAACTGAAACTAGAGAACACCACCTGCTACCTGCTGCTCCTGCTGCTGCATCCTTACATACTCCTTTTGCTTCGTCCACGTACATACATCTCGTCGTACACGCACGGTTGCGAGTACTACGCACCTGACCTTTCTGAAGGACCTCACCAATAAGTTTAGTGTATATCCTGGAAGGGCGTCCCCTCCCGGCCTTGCCACTTACCTCTGCCTTGTATATACCTTTTGTTAGGCGCCTTTCACTCATCCTCTCCACATGACCAAACCATCTGAGCATGCTCTTTTGTGTTGATTAGAAAATAAAGTAAGCATCATCTAGTAGCGTGCCCAAAAGCCTAGCATCATTGGCACATTTGATAGTAGTGCTCACCCAGTAGCCAAATTAATTAAAGTCCAATCTTTATGCAAACTAATATAAAGCTACATAACCTGCGGGCCCGTGGGCATTAACCACCCTATTTCAAGACCAGCCGGCGTTCAAACTTGGACAGCGATAAGCTCAATTGACTGATTGATTAAGTCCAGTTTTGCACATCGAGGCTCATAATTACTTCACCAATCCGAATCACTTTTTATAGTAGATATTAATTTATCATAAATTTATATCACGTCCTAATTTCATATCTAAGTAACTTCAGTATCCGAAAATATAAATTAACAATTACACCAACTCCACATCATGGTTATTTTGGCCCACAACTTTTGGCCAACAGCCCCTGAATCGAAGAATTTGGAAGTCATGGGGAGAGGCTTTGCCCAGCAGTGGGATCACACAGGCTTACAGTAACAGTTACAGATTATACCAACTTACAATAAATATTATTTTTTCTTCGCGAGCTGATTCAATTTGTATAGATTACTATTGTAGTCTCTTCATAGTCCGCTCCCCTTATAGATCTTGGATCTTGCAGCTTACATACCTCTTCACTATTAAATATGATCTCAAAAAATATTTATATAATGATAATAAAGGTACATTTTGTACAAAATATACTAACGCCAATAGCTTTCACCTCCATCATTTATCACATCAATATAATTTATCTTTTGAAGCACGAAAAACGCCTTTGATAAAAGTGTCATTACACTGCGCGGTGGGAATTCTCGCGCTCTTCAATGCAATATTACACTATCTAACTAGACATTGCAATCTTGAGCACGGAGTTTAGAAAAATGAGAGCGCACGAACGGATAGGCAAACGTCAGAATGAAATATAGGAGCACCTATCACAGGATATATTAAAACGTGAACAATGTCGCTAGATTTTCTTGCCATAAAAATTTCATGGCTAGATCAGCAAAAAAAAAACGGTAGCTACGTATATATCATGCGACTATACCTGACTACTACCAATTTATAACGCGGGCAAGCTCCCACGGCTCTTGTCAACGCGTGATTCATGACTGCAGAAAACTGCGACATTTAAAAAGCAGGGCATTGAAAACAGTGTGGACGCATTTTTTCAGCTCATAGTGTATATAGGTTAATGCATACTCCTATTTGCAGTAATAAACAAGCGGTTGAACGTAGGTATACAGAGAAACCGCAGGTAAACATTATAGTGAAAATTGCGAACGGGTAATGAGGTTCCGTAAGTTTCTGTTAGTAGTTAATGGCTTGGTTTGATGGTGTGCGGAGATACGGTGATGAATTTTGTTGTTGTGCAGCACATACATACATGAAATACAGCCACCTAATGAGTTAGACATCGACGCTATCATAATTGAAAAAGGCTGGGTTGATTCAAAAGCAGCGTTCGTCTGTACAGTAATTATATTTACCAGCATGAAATGGCGCATATTTAGGTTACTGGCAACTAATTAGAAAAAACATACAAGTAAACAGTAACCCCACAAGCATTAGATCATCCGATTCATTAATATCAAACAACCGACCGCAAGTAAAAGACACGATCGAACGCAACGCAATAAAATTAGGCTTTATCCCGAGCGGACGCAGTGAAAGCGACAACACCAGGGGGAGACGGGAGAGCGAGGGTGTCAGGGGGGGGAGCCGCCGGCCCGACCTACTTTCCCGTAGGTCCCTCACCCACAACCCTACCGCACTTCAACAGCGCGCCGGCATCGCAGCTCTCCTATCGCTGCGTTTATACCACCTACCGACATCTCCAAGGGAATTCGTACTTCAATGTAAAGCTGACAAAGTGAGAAGAAAAGCGAGTCGCGAGCGGCGAGGACGATCGATCGCGGACGAGTGCCGATAACCATTCGTTTCGGAGGAACGGGATCACAATTAGCGGTGACGTAATGCGGTTACCGGCTGAGTGATTGATGCCCGCACCCCCAGAAACGATGTAAAAACACGTCGCGTATGAAATTAATTCCATTGAAGATTAATTTTCAGGCTGCGTATAGTTCCGCTTGTACACCGAACCGCCTCCCATGGGTCTCGTAAAACGCGGCGTTTCGGACGGTATCAACCAGCGTATTAATAACACCATACTGCGATCACAAATCCACCTGGAAAACGCGGTGATAATGGAAATATTCACCTCGGGTCGTTAGTTGTAGCCATCTGCGGAAAGGTTTATAGCAATGGACATTTTCGGGTTAATATAATATGTAACGATATGGCATTTCAAGCGCCCAGATACAGGTATGAAGAAACCGTTTTCAACATTGAAATTTGTATCACAAAGCTTTGAAACTATTTCGTTTTGGGTAAGTTATATAGGTATATTATAATGTTATATTTTCAGAGTAACACATTTTAAGTCACGAAGTGATAGACAATTCAAAAACGTTTTAACGATATTCGTATGTAATGAGGTTTCCTTAGAACTATGGTTCCGAACCTGGGGGTAATTACCCCCGCGGGGGTAAACCAGCTTTTTTGTGTGGGTAACGAAAAATCTAATAATTAGAATATCCTATTCTAGCTAACAGAGCACACTAACCACATATTTTTACTTAATTACTTGTTTTTAAACATATAACGATCAAATTTGTGATTAATAAATATATTTGTATTTGCTTGTATTGTTTGTATTGACAACATTTTAAGGTCGGGGTAAAATTAGTTTCCCTAAAGGGGTAACAATATTGAAAAGGTTAAGAACTACTGCCTTAGAACGTTCCGCAGAACAAATTAGCTAACGCAGATGAAATGATGATATTAATTGACCTTATTCTAAAGAATAATTTAACAAAGATTACAATTTATATTTACTGAAAAACTTCCAGTTCATTTGCAAAGTTCGTGCTACTTGAACTTGGAACTAAATTATCTTACAAAAATATCCATAATTTTGACTTATTCGCCTCAATGAATCCGAAATAAAATAAATATCAGTCCATTAGGTGTTCAACGCCTCTCCGTTGAAAGTTTCACAACTTTCGGTGTTACATCATATCGGAATGCTGATAATACAGGATCTAACTTTTGTGTTCTCTTTGTACCTTGTTTTTCTTGAAGTTTTCTGAATGTTTCTAGGTAACAGCTGTCTTGCTTACTACTTATCTATATCATGCTTCCTATCAGTGGCGAAGCTCCCATACAACTCGATTCCTAACGAATTCCCATTGAAAAATGGCACAGTCAGTATTTTACAGACAAATAATAGAATCACATTAAAGATAATATATACTCCGGCTTACCTCTAACAAAAATTGACCCTTCGCTTCTGCTTCCTATACCAGTTTTTCGACTTTTTTCTTTAAATAAATAGGTCTTACAGCACGTACACAGTTTACCATATATGTACGCAAAACAGCACGCAAGGTGACTCATATCTAGATTACAAAATTACTGTTTCTAGAAATTCCTACCTACCCGCAAACTCACTAAAATAAAACAGAACTGTATAAAGCAAGCATAAAGCGTCAAAGTAAAATGAACTTTCCGAGTTGAACATTAAACACGTTATCGCACGCTTCTCAAAGATTGAAGAAATGTATAACTTGCAAGAAGCCGTTTAGTTTGTACTCGATCCCACTTTGTACGTGATCGAAACTTGTGTGGCTCGGTGTACAAGAGAAACAAGTAAGCACAGATGTGTATAATCCTTGTATTTTATTTCATCTCACTGTGTAAACTTTATAGCTGAGAAACGAACGAAATCAGAAAACTTTTGGAAAAAGAAAACTGGTTTGTCGCTT
This sequence comes from Lycophotia porphyrea, assembly GCA_950005105.1. Taxonomy (NCBI): domain Eukaryota; kingdom Metazoa; phylum Arthropoda; class Insecta; order Lepidoptera; family Noctuidae; genus Lycophotia; species Lycophotia porphyrea. Next base: position 12,526,268 of record OX465389.1, read on the forward strand.
TAGTTACGCTGGCGTGTATAGATAGAAAGTTTCAAACTATTTTGAACCTTTTGTCCTAGCTATACGGATTTTATTTCGAAGAATTTTATATTAGCACCTAGCTGTTACCCGCGACCTCCGCGTAAAATTAATATAAAAATATATATATTTCTCTCTCTTTTTAATTTTTTGGCACGGAACCCTAATCCTTTTTTTTAATAAAATTTAGTAACTTAAGTCACTCCTTAAAAACTGTTATCTGCCAAAAATCGCTCCGTCAAAATAAATCGGTTCAGCTGTTTCGGAGATTAGTCGGAACAAACTGACAGACAAAAATTCAAATAAAAAATAACTGCTACAAGTACCGCAGATAATTTCATATACATTCAGTAAAAATCTTTTATTCGAAATTACATACAGACACTTCAGTTTAATTTAATTGTATAGATATAGGGACTTAGTATATTTACCCAACACCCTGCAACACGGAAAAATACGAATGGCTTTGAAAGTGATAGCCACTTTTCAAGGCCTGTAGTAGCAAATATGTACGACCACGCTCCCTGACGCAAGCGCGGTCTCAGCCTAAACTTTGGGAGAGTCGCACAGGGTCGTAGCCAAGAATTTGGTAGGGACGGAGAAGGAGTGTCAATTTGGCGTGTATGATTTTTGGATTTTGGGGGGTCATGCCCTGAGACTCCCCCCTAAATGACTGCGTCTGCCCTGACGGTTGGCCACTTTTGAACCCTATAACTCAGTGCATAAGGGTTAAAGTGCTCGTATCAATGAATTCGGTAGTATGTACTTAAATAAACTTGACGAAATGAACATAAAGATAAAACAAACATTTTGTTTGAAACAATCGCAAGCAGTATCGCATTTAATTCCAATCATCAAGTGCGATCATCGAATTTCGTCCTGAGTACAAAAATAAATCTCCGCGTAAAATTACACAAGCAAAACATTGATGGATAAGGTTAATTACACCTAAAGCTCGGCTCACATAAGAAATAATTTGTAACTTGATTACATATTAAAATTACAGTGTAATCAACATGGGTATACTGCGTTCGCCATTTAGTATCCAAACGTGTAAACAAATGTGTTGTACGAAAAACAACTTTACTACTCTCTGATAGAGTTAAGTTTGCGCTACAACCTTAAAAATTAATGACATTTTCATTAGTACAAGACATGCTGAAATAAACTTAATTTACACAAAAATAAAGTTGATCTTGATAAGTAGTTTCTTTTATAAAAAGAACCCTTTACCCAGCAGTGGGACAGTCCCAGGCTGATATTTTTAGTAGTGAATAGAGAATCAATGAATTGGAAAAAAGGATTGAATAGACTATACGTACAAGTGGCGCCCAACATGCCATTGCCAACGGTTACACGGCGAAGGCTCGTTTTAGCTTAATGAAAACTCAATTTAGTCGTATTTAGTTCGTCGGCTCTAAAACAAGCCCTGTTGGGGTGGAAAACTTTATGTCTTCGTAATTAATTATCATTTTCGCAGAGCACGTGCTGTTATCTGATAGTTTCAACAGATTTACGAGCTTAACTTTTGATGCGCTTTTAAAATGGAAGCTGAAATTTATGGCTTGTTTATGATTTTAAGCTTTTAAGGGTTTTTGAGCTGTTTATGCTATTGTCAGGGATTATCTACATAATGAAAAGTTTACACATTTTAAACGTCCCTTGCAAATTACTATACATTTTACCATTCAGCTTAACTTTAACAGTGCACTTAGGCATATAAATAACTAGCATTTGCCTGCGGGTTCGCTCGCGTTAATTTAGATTTTTTTGTATTCTGCTTGTGTTTTATTATTATTTATTCTTCTCCAAATACTGAGTGGAAGGGACACCAACGCGAAAAAATAATCTGCTGTTCTGTACATGCTGACAGTGCAGATATTGCACTTTTTGTAGGAAAGTTTTTTTTTTTAATAACCGATGAAAAATTTCTATGTGGGGGGAGCTCAGAATGATGTACTAAATACGTGGTAACCGTTTTCTTGATTGGAAAGACACGTGGCGCCATCTATAATTATCACAAGAATGTTATTGTTGTTTTCCTCGGGAACAGTACTTTTTTCGGGACGAAAGGTACCCTATGTCCGTTTCTATACACCTGGCAAAGTATATGCAAAATTTTAGGATGATCGGTCTAGTGGTTTAGGCGTGAAAAGGTACAAACTAACATATAAGCTTACTTTTATAAAATTAAAGTTTGGATAACAACAACGAGAATAGAAAGAACTTCTTTCTTTTACAATCATGCAACTTTTCACATACTTAATTCATTGCATTGCACCCCACGAATAACACTTACAATCACCCTTTTAACACACCAAATCAAAATCACAGCAACACAATTAAATTAATCAGATTTCATTCACTAAACATCAAAAACATCCCCCAATTTATAGCCCGAGAACAGATAACGAACAAAACAATTACATTGATTAACCCGAAGTGGGGGACCGCCATAACAATAAACCAACGCCATACGACTATAACTAAAGACATTAAACCGTAACCATGCATTGGGGGAGCTGCATACATTTTCCATAACTCTCAGCTATGTTATTCCTGGTTGAAATATTTGGTCATAGTCTCCAAGCCTGATGTAGCTCACAGAATAAAAAGTATCACTTTTCTTCTTTATTTGATATTCTTCCTTATGGGGTGAGTATTGTGTGCTGAATATACTGTGTATTTTTGTAATCACAAATTTTATTCCTGAGTTTTTTTAGCCTCTGATATATCTAGTTGTCAAATAGCTTGGGAAATAAAAAGTATCACTTTTGCTCCGGAGTTTTCCTTATCGGATGCGGTATTGGTTGGTATTTTTTTCCTCGTATATTTAGACTTTCACATTTCATTTCACACACATTTCTGGAACTGGCTTATTTATATTAGTAGATGATCCACAAAGCGTGCAAAAAATTCTGATTTTTATTCGAAAAAATATTGTAATTAATTCTTAGATAGATTTAGTTTTATATACAGAGAAATTTCTCTTGAAGTACCTTTTTTCCTTATCTTTTTTATTCGTAAATCATTTCAAGAGTTATACACACAGCAACTCGTCTAAAAATACCACCTATATTCATACAATTTTCCTTGTAGTATCGGATAAAATAGCGTCTATTGAATCGATATTCCTGTGGCCTACACACAATGGGCTATTGCTGCCCACCAACGTCCATTGATGGACAACCGATCACTTTCAAGAGAATCAATTGTATAGCCAGAAGCATAGAGAAATGAGTGTTAAACAACAAGGATACTCTATATACTCTTTTTTCAATAAATAAAAAATAAAAAAAAACAATTCAAATAATTTTTACCCCTGTTGTCAATGTCATTCGAGCGCCGAAAGATTCATGTATCCTGACCCTGTGCTAACCTGTGTTTTTCTAATTCGTCCCCCCCATGGGGACCTTTGTTCGTCCTAGTGTACCCCCAAACAACTTGTACTTCCGTTAACTTAATATCTGAAATACATTCCAGATAAAAGTACATACATAACTGCTGGACTACAGGTCAGAAAACATGAAAATATTATTTGAAAACTGGAATGAGTCACATTTGTTTAGGAGTTGAAATATGCGATGCTCGCGTATCTGCCTGATTTAGCTGTTCCAGCGTTTAAAATATAAATAATACCTGTGTGACTTTTTTATTTGAGCTGGTGAATGAGAGAAGAGTTTAAAAAACCTCCGGCCTTCAATCTGTGAATGTTTTTAATTCAAAATAGCCAGTATTTTCTGAGAAAACGGTCTTGATAGGAAGACCAACAGAAGGGTAACAAAGGGATCGTATAAGAGTTTCGTCTTTTTAATTTAAAGTATTGTTACGTCGGTTACTTTACGAGAACATTCTAGATTACATGCGAGTCTCGAATAATCTACTATTGAACTGTCTAAGACGACTCGAGTCTAGAATGTTCTAGTAAAGAAATTTCTAGAAGATTCGAGAGAGTTGTGGAACCTTCTCGAAGGACAGTATTCACTATGGAACTGTCTAGAACATTCGAGAAAGATGTCGAAGTTTTTCGAAGGATGACGTTCCATTGTGCCACTGTGAGAAGGTTCGAGAAGGATCGGTCGACCTTAAAATAGCCGTCATGTTTGCGGGAGCAGTCAGTCTGATTTTGGCTACACAACGAAGCGAATCGAAGTGAACTGGAAGTGCGATATTTAGGTGACTAGTGATCAATAGTGTAATTATAATTGAGTTTAAAGTGTTTTGTGTTAATTAAAGTTATTTGTTGTTTAATCGGTGGTAATTAATTTATCCCATACCCAGCTGGTAACACCAAATAAACACATCGTTTTTTCATCTAGATTTTCTTTGGACTGCCCTCATTGTAGGTCAGATCGGTCGCAAATGCGACTGTTGCACGAGGTTCTAGATACAATTCCACCGTCGAGAAAAGCAGTGTTTTTGGTTTTCCATCAGAATTTCTCAATAACAGCTTGAAGTTTTTATCTGTGCCCGATAAGCAATAAGCTAAACCTATATTGTCACTTACGAAGGATCTTCCGTGATTGCTCATAATTTTCTATTGCTTTTTTTTTTGTTGTCCCGCGATCATTGCTCTTGCAGCAGCGTCGAAATATCGGGAGCAAAATAATTAATAATCACGGAAGATATTCCGTAAGTGACATGATAAGCTTAGTTTAAAACCGTGAAAGCTTAAAACCGTGTTAATTAAGGTTAACTAGCGAAATGTGGGTGCACTTTTACTTACCCTTCGGGGATTACAGGCATAATGATATAAAATATGTTTTATGCTTGCATCCCTCTAGATGTAGGTGCTGATTGCACGTAAGTTCCTTAACACAAGTTTAGGGTTGCGCTCCTATCCTTTCCCGTCGTTCAGAACCACCATTTGCTAGAGCAAAAAGCACATGCCCTTGCACAGGGCTGCATCGGTGGCGCGCTAGTCAGCACGCTGTTTCTCTCCGATTTCGTGTTGTTAGATGAGGCGCAACCCTTAAAGTCCTGGTGCAGAATAGCAAATATTTGTGATAAGCTATTATAGTATACTTCATTGTCCACCAATAATAATTATGCACAGCTCTTTTACAATTTATGGAATATTATACAATATGATAATAATAATGTGATTATGTGTGGGTACAATATTATAGCAGTTTTGGTGATTTACTATTTGACTAAGATCATAATTATACCCGAGATTCAGTTTCAGTGGAATTTTATTCAGCGTAAACAAATTGTGTTCATTTTATTTTATACACGAGTAAGGCTTTTTAGGCACGTGTCTGGAGATGTTCATCAAATGTATTAATAACTTAACATATACTTACACGTGTATTTTTTTTGAAGCGAGGTCTCATGTACTTACATTGGCCTTGAGAAAATGTTTCGCCAATTTTGACATCACAATCACAATACGACAGCACGGTTAGCGGAGTGATAATAGAAACAATTATGATAATAATGTGTAGGATAATTTTTGCCCTACGCGTATTTTAAGTATTTTAACGTGATACATATGATTAATACCCAATGTTGCTAAAGTGGCCATTTTAGACCCCCCTTAATAACACACAGGATAATTTCTATCCTGGTAATACAATCCCCGTGGGACAATTACTGAACTCCACGCGGGTGAAACTGCGGGCATAGTCTAGTATTTCAAAATTATGAGAAGCAAGCTTGTAGGTAGGTACTGGCTTTATTACCACTAACTAGAAAACCGTTACTTTCGTACCAAAAAATGTAAATCCCAAACCGCCACGATACATGTTCCAATTTTCAACAACTTTTGTGGGAAAACTGTCACGTTTTTAATCTTAATTCGAATATATTCTTCACTATTCAAATTTTTGTTTAACTAAGCAAAATTCGCCTCGGGAGGTAAGTACTTAGTCTTAATCCAGCTATATAAGTTCAGAAAGCCATTATAAAGTTCTAATCATAGTTGTACCAAGTTTGAGTTAATTAACGGATGGTTAACAATTTTAAATGTTAATGATTGTTGTTGTGGTGTTTTTTCAAATGTTTGGTCCTGATTTTATTTTTATAAACTGATAGTGATTGAAAGGATTTTTTAGCATTACATGCGCCCACAGCTTAGTATGTTTAATTATTTATGATGTTTTCTATTTTCCTCTATGACTTTACAGTAGGTATCTATTATAATCTACCTAAACACAATATTTACAAGCGAAACAAGTTTTTTTTTTTTGCCTTGAATTGTGTACAGTTTTTTTTTTGTTGCAGGTCCTGGTTCCTGGAACCTTCGGGGTTTGTGTTTATTACTGTCAAATCATTCTGTATTTTTGCAACGACATCGACTTTCCCTCATCGTAATCCCTGATAGGTCACTCTGTCTAGGCCCTCAGAATACTCACTACACTTCAACCAACTTATGTGTACAGGCGGGACAACACAGAACTAAAATAAATATACCAACTTTGACATATCGATGCAAATATTCTTGACAAGCAACGCCTGCAATGAACTGCACACTTAAAGTGGCCATACTTTACCCTATTTTTTTCGGATCGTAAATCATCAAATGACTCCTCCCGCTCTGGGCGGAGCGGTAGGGAGTGTCAGACTTGTACTGACTAAAACCCATCCATGTTCCTGCCTTGCCCTTTGTGCTCCAGGGTCGCGGTATCTCTTTCGAACAGCCCGCAGCCCAAACTTTACCCTTCAATAGGTATTCGGCGTCTTAGGACATAGAGATTAGGTAGAGGCGAATCTAATAGTACACCGACATTTCGCCAGTTATGTTTAAGTCCCATGTAATAGGGGGCAAGCGCTTTTGCCATCAACCCGGCACCAATCACGACTCCGTGGTTGCTACTGAATAATTTTGACCTAGCACCATACGGTCAGTAGTCGCAACCACTATACCAACAGGCGGGCAACGAGACGTATTTCCCATCTATACTATCTACATCAAGGGTACAGGTTTTCATTCAACTTCCACTTTTCGATACTTAACTTAGTACATTATTAATGTACTTTCACGTAGATATTTCATGGTATTAAGTTTATCAGAACTTGGTAGTACTTCGGTGTTTCAATGGGTACTCCAAAATCTCTAAACTCTAGAGTGGTAAACGTGGTTACATGCATATTGTATCGGGGTTAATGTTTGGAGGACTAATCTAATAAATGACTAGATAGTGCCCACGACCTACGTTAGCGTGAAATTATTATAAAAAATATTACTTCCCTTTTGAATAGGATTTTGTTACCAATGGTTTTATTTTTTTGCACGGAAGCCTAATTAAAATCGAAAGTGGCCTAAGTTACTCCTTATAAAATCAGTTTGTTATTTTCCTTATAAATGTGTTTTTGTTATAAGTGCCGAATATATTTTCATAATAACTAACTGTGCCCGCGACTTCGTCTGCGTGGAATAGTGACTTTGGGCAGCATTTTTTGGATATCATTTTATATAGACCATTATTATGAAGTTTAGTAAAGTTTCAGCCAACGCTACTGAACAGATAGATAGGTTAACAAATGTTCGACGTCATTCTTTATAGCATAACTTTTTTATTTATGAACTGATTGACATAAAAAAAATATGTTAAGTGAAGCTTACCACAATATATGAATGAAAACCACATCTAAATCGGATAAGCCGTTTCTGAGATTACCGTGCACAGACAAATAGACAAAAATTCTAAGAATCATTAGCCAGAAGAATCATTTACTTAACAAGATATTAATTGGGTGCGTTGTACTCGCACGTTGCACGACGACAATGAAACTATGCAAATCTAGTGTAAGCGGATCTGTCATCGTACGGGAAATATGTAAAATGCGAGTCAATGTTATGCCAACACTGGATAGCTTGATATGTCGCCGTGTGTACTTGACCTGCTGTATGATGTAAACGAAGTAAGAAGAGTATAAACGGATCGTAGCAAGCGACTGTACTATCTACCTCGATGGGAAAAGACGTGACTTTATGTATGTTAAATGAGGTCCCACACACTTCGGCAGACCCCCACAAAAACAAAACACAATCAATAACAGTAAACAACACAATCTTACGGCTTATTACTTTTAATATTTCTACGTAAAGCGGTATCTGGTAAGACGGAACCCCGCATTTGGCTGCCAAGACAGCTGGGAAGCGGCCAAGTCCGTGCCAAGTCTGAACGCGGCCTATCGTGATCTCCGCAGATAGTGTGCACCCTGCCTTCCCGACACCCTTGAGTGATTTTAAATTAAGCCAAGCTACGTTTTTAGGGCTGCGCGATAGAGGCGTATATAAGGCCTGTTTTGGTTTGGTTTGGCCACTTTGCTGCCATTTTATCTAACATAATTTCCAACTTTCCAAGTAATGACAAAAGTTTTAAAGATGTCTTTAAAAAAATAGCTCGACTTTGTTCTTAATAATCAATCAAGTTCTTTGTATCCTTTTTGACTAGGTAAATGTATTTCCCAGTAAGTTTAGACATTAACATCGTTTAACAATAAAAATTACGTCTTTATTTGAAAACGTTTTTGAAAAATGGATTAATCTATACAAACTTAGTAGATATGTACTCGTACTGTTAAAAAACTTCAAGGCATAACTTCGCCTTCATTTATGACAAGAAAAAAAACTACAAACCTCGAGTTAGTCATATTAAACAAAAACAAATTTTATTAATTCTCGGTGCGAAAACCACCAAAAGTGGTTTTTGTAAATTATATGACTAACTGACATTATTTCTAAACAGGGACAAATCAGTATAAAATATTAAAAGCAATGCATGTAGAAACGATAAAAAATAAGGTTATAAGGTCATACTACACTACGACTGCAATTTTTATGAGCAAAGCAACACTGTACAGAAATAAATAAAAATGCAATGTAAGCGTCAAATTACGTTCAAACGGGCACGCGACACGTACAACCACGTCAATATAAAAGTTCACAAGTACTTGTCAAACCATTTTATAGTTTATGCGGTTCAGATAAGGTAGCTGTTTTCAGTTAGTGGTAAATTTAAAGTGGTTGGGCGTGTGGTGTGACAGTATATCGACGTTGCAGGCTTGCAGCTTACAACTGGGTCGGTCAGAACACTCGACCCGAAACCGAGTTTCTCGTTGACGACAACGAATTTGGTACACAACACGACATTTTAAATCTTTTAAACAGTCTGAGTGACAAGAGGAAATTATACCTTGTACGTTTTGAAATGCAAGTTAATTAAAATTTCCATTTGATGTTTCATGTTTGGGTCTCGATCACGTGACGTCAAACGTTTTCATATTATATTAGTAAATTGAATTTTTATTAATTTCTATGAATACATCCAATACTCGCACAATATTTTAGGATGGAATGTATTTGAATGGAATTAAGCCAAACGTGAGAGCAGCGGTGGCCCAGTGGTAGCGACCCCGACTTACGAACAGTAAGTCGTGGGTTTGTACCCAGGCAGGCGCATTACTTTGTGTAATTTATTTCATCACCACTGCTCTCAAAAACGGTGAAGGAAAACATCGTGAGGAAACCGGCATGTCCTAGAACCAAAAAAATTCAAAGACATGTGACATCTACTAATCCGCACTGGGCCCGCGTGGTGGATTATAGTCAATTCCCTCTCATAGAGAGGAGGCCTGTGTCCCAGCAGTGGGAACATTTAAAGGCTGATGATGATGATGATGAGGCCAAACGTGTTCTAGTCGAGCGCTGAAGAATCCAGGTCAATGAAAATCTTGTTTCCGCGGAGTAAGCAGTCCCAAATGATATCATTGCATTATTAGGTCCAGAAGCCACGCAGCAAGAATAACATTTTATACAAGCACATCTGGAAGACATTTGTTATACTTTTAAGTACAAACTTTATCAGTCATCGCTTCCACCCAATGCTGCAATGTTCCGGCCAGTAAACAGAATTAAATTAATTTAAAAATTCTGACTCGACTGCTATTTAAGAAAGGACCATCTGCTAAGACATTAAGACTTACTTTAACAAATGAGAATTTCCCAAGAATTCTCATCAAGTTCTCACTTTAATATGCAAAATTCAGAACAACAAAACATGGATTCTTTATTGGTGAACTGTCCGTATAAAAGTCGGGAACTGAAATAAACGGTCAATGAAGTTAGTCTGCGTTCCATATTCGAGTCCAATACAACAACGCGTTTAGGGTGCTGATGGGGTTGCCGCGTTTCTGTAGTGCTTCAGGGATGTTTGCAGAAGCCCGCGTGGATTGCTTTTATACAGTAATGCGTAAGAGATGCGCATCCCTGGTACGCAGGGTACGGGGCAGCACCAACAGCATCCTAAACATGATCGCGGGCCGGCTGGATTGTGCGATCGTTAACCGATGCTGCAAAATTTCTGCTGGACCTGCAGGTTAATATCGCTGTCTTGTATATTGTATGTTACTTTCCTTTCTTTATCTTGTCTTTATCTATGTTTTAATTTAGTTTACTAGCATAGGAATAAGTCAGATTGTTACTAACACATGAGTTTTGTTACTTGAATAAATAATTGAATTATTAGTTATTATTATTGCACACGGCAGTTCCAAGCGGTTGCTTGGTATTTTACTTAATATAAAACTAGGTAGTTCTAAAGCACAGGATCTTATTACTCGAGTTCTAAGTTCGTCTACAAACTTACGCTATTCGTTTCAATATTCAAGGCAATGCCTAGATATAATGTAGAAAGTTGACTAAGAACTGAGATTCTTAACACTTATAAGGTTAACGGAACTAAGAGTGTACAGTTCGTATTTTAACTACAAATGCGGTAAGCATTAAAATTAAAGTTATAGCTCTCGTATACAATTTTCTATGCGCATCTGGGGCGTCGTAAAATATAGTTTATCATCTACTCTTGTAGATTTGCATAAAGGACAATGGATACCGAAGTGTGCTCAAAAGCTATGTTCTGCTTATTTTGCAGCTTATGCTGAGTATAATCCCCTTTGTGCCATTTCACCCTTGTTGTATGCCAATCTTAAAGTCTTTGCGAGTTTTACACGAAATTGCGCAGAAAATTAGGTTTTTCTAAAATCAATTATTATAAATCTTTTTATACTGTTAAAAAAATATCACAATTTAATCGGGTAACTGCCTCGTTGGTCTAGTGGTCACAAGCGCGACTGCTGAGTATAAGGTCCTGGGTTCGATTCCCAGGTCAGGCAAAGCGTTATTGGGTTTTTCCATAAGGAAATTCTCAGTAGCAGCCACGGAGGCTGGGTTTGTGCCCGGTTGATGGCAATAACTTGCTTCCTATTACATGGGACTTAAACATAACTGGCAAAATTTTGGACTAATGGTTACACCTCTGCCTAACCCTTCGGGGATTACAGGCGTGATGTTATGTTAACCGGGCTAAAAGTTTTTTACAATCTCATTTTACGTCGTGGTCAACTAAAATACGAGTATCTACAACAATTTCACCGCTAACAAGAGTTCAGTGACCTACGGGCTACGATTATAAATATATACCTACCCTCTCATTTCTAAGCAACAAATGGTTAACCCACATCACCTAGTAACGTTCTTGAGATGTCTAGGATCCCACTTGAAGAGCAGACTAAAATATCTTATTACACCGAGCTCTAGAAAGCCTGTAAAAAGAGACAGAAATAGAATTCTAAAAACTAATCAAATATACAATGTTAGAAATAACAATTTCTGACAACAATAGCATTCAAACGATTCAACGATTCAATATACTAGTATTATAAAGAGGAAAGATTTGTATTTTTGTATGTAACGAAAAAACTTTAAAACCACTGCTACTGCTTACTTTCAGCAATAGATAGCTACATTATAAGCGAGTAACATAGGCTATATTTTATCCCCGTACTCCCACGGGAACGGGAACTACGCGGGTGAAACCGCGTGACGTCCGCTAGTAAAATGTACAAGTTGAGTTATTATTTTTTAAATGGCTTAATTTTGAAAATGGCTGTTGCTACAAATTTATTACCAGGCTAATGGATGCCATATGCATGGGTATCACATCTAATTGATATTTACCACAGAACAGATAAATGAGGTATTTACTGTTTAACGATTAAGTATGTACAGACGCCAGCAGATGAACCTACCCGAAACTGTCAGATTTTCCCAATCAACCTTTAACCTAATGCTCTAGAGATAAAGTTGAAAATCTATTAAAGAAATTTGACAGATTGTAGTAGCTTGATGTGCTGGCGTCTGTACCTACGCTATCCTACTCCTACTATAATATTATAAATGTGAAATTTTGTGAGGATGGATGGATGATGGATGTTACTCTTTCACGCAAAAATTACTGAATGGATGAAATTTAGCGTACAGATAGTTTATAACCTGGACTAACACATATGATACTTTTATCCCAGCAGTATGATCCCGTGGGACATATTAGCGAACTCTACGCGGGCGAAGCCGCGGGCATAAGCCAGTTTTATAAATGCGAAAGCTTGTGAGGTTGGATATTTGTACTCTTTCACGCAAAAACTACTTACCGGATTTGGACACTTGGCACACAGATAATTTATAACCTGGATTAACACATAGGATACTTTTTATCCCGAGGGTATGCTCCTGTGTTGACGCGGGCGAAACCACGATCATAAGTCCATGTAATCTAAGTTTAAGTGTTTCTAGAACACTACTTTATCCACAAGGGCATTTGAAGAAATTTTGAAAACAAAGAAGACATCAAGTAAAGAGTATTTATTCATAATGTTAGTCTTACTTCGGCACGAAATTATGCAAGTAAACTATCTCAATCTTAAAAACACACAGACAAGTCTAGTTAATACAAAAGCTAGACTAACAAAAATGTTGGAAACGAAATTGTTATTCAAGCAGAATAATTGTTATATGTTTATTTTTACCTCTAGCTTTAACTTATAACTGGAGGTAAAATTAAATAAACGACATAAAATTCATCTTATTCTCTATCCAATTCTTATTTAATTAAAAATAATATATAATTGTAATGAGACTGTTTTGTGGAAAACAGCAAAAAAGGGATCTGATTTTGCAGATATGCTAGATTCTTATAACATAACATCGCCTGTAATCCCAAAGAGTTAGGCAGGGGTGTAACTTATAGTACACCCACATTTCGCACGTTATGCTTAAGTCCCATGTTATAGAGGGCGAGCCTATTGCCATCAACCGGGCACAAATTGAGCTTGCGTGGCTGTTACTGAGAAATTCCTGATGGAAAAACCAAAAAACAATTTGCCATTAGCCATTGAGACTACTAAAACGAGGCATTTATTTACATGTCCAATAGTTTTGCCAACATAACATTGGTAAGTCATCAACAAGGCTCCAAGAGCATGATAGATTCCAAAAAGTAAATGAATAGTACCTACGTCTCCTTACAACCAACGAATACAAAACCAAAGAAACGAGTGAAACACGAGTCACGATAAACTTTCTCATTCATAAAATTACTGCAAGACAGATAACTGTCTGGAATTCGAAACGAACTTGAGCTGTAACTTCGTATCGCCATTGTTACAAGGTACAAACTCCCTAGCTTGCACTAATCCGATATAGAACTTCAATGGCTGCTCCGATGTACACCTGCCCTTTGATAGTGCATTCAATGAACTTAGTCTTTGACAAAGGCAGGCGCAAGAGGCTTTTGAGACAATTATTGAACAGAAATGCTTACTCACAGATAAGAGCTCTGTGTCCCATCAATAGAGACATTGTACGCTGGAATCTGGAAATCTCTTAAACGTTTGCGGGTCCAGGTTGGCCACTGCAGAAATAATCTGGTCAAATGGGGTATCATAGACCCGTCCCAAAGACAATGTCAGTGTGGAGCCCCTCTGCAGGATATGCCCCACTTCCTTTCTTGCCCCACCTTCCAGGATTTAAATGAAGCCAATGACAGAGCAGGTGGCAATATACTGGTTGGGTATTATTTGAGTCTATCGACACGCAAAGAAGAAGAATTGTACGCTGGTTATGTTTATAGACCAGAAGTAACTTTTAAGGTTAATTGCTTGCATCTATACAAGATGGAAGAGATACCGATGCTAAAACGGATATCACGTATTCAATACATCATTCTGACCGTCCTCACACAGAAATTTTTCGTCGATTAAAAAAAGCAGCTCTTTCCTAAAATGCAATACCTACGGTCAAAATGTAGAAAAAGGCTGTTTTTTTTTATTACCGACGAAACATTTTCACCCTGTATAGTTGGGGGCATTAAACCTCCACGTGAGCCGACACTTTCACATCTATTTCTGGTGCCCACTGCGCTCTAAGCCCCGATACTGCCACCTAGTTTTTCTAATACTTCACGAAAGTATGAGGTCATTTTCGTGACTACCAGTTAAGAGACGAACAAGATTGATAGAGGAACTAACTTTATAGTGACAGACGATGCAGGCAAACAGAGAAAACAATACAGTGTATTTTGTTCTCGTTAATGATAAACTACCCTTAAGTTGTGGGCCTTATAGACCTGAATACAATGGAGTCGCTTGGCTTCAAGGACCAAACTTGATTAGGAACAGAAATCTTTACGTTTCCGATCCAATTATTTGGGTCACATTTAAACCAGCGAAAATATTTTAAAATTTATAACACACGCCTAACTGAAACTTTGTTCTAAATATTTATCGATACTGCTACTAAGTCCTCTATGTTTTTGCGGTCATTTGCGGTCCGTCGGCCTGCGGTGCCCCGTTCACTAACATACGACAAACAACCCAGTCCCCTGAGCTTAGAAAACAGATCGTTTGACCTTTCCCTGCCAGTGCGGGCTCTTAATACACAATTGAATACAATTCAATAGCAGCTACACAAGGACCCCTATTTGCCACACTTGAACGAACATCATTTCATTCGTAAACAATGGGGACATCAAAGCAAGTAGTCAGCTATACACTTAGCTCGGGGCTTGGCTCTAAGTGACGGCGCGTGTGAAGAAAATATATATTTAAAAAGTATTTTTTTTACCATCAACTCAGGATCTAAAAATGTGAATACTTTGGTGTTATATCGGAGTCAAATTTAGTTTTCCTCGATAACTTATATTCTTTCCTTCCTACTCAAATCTGAATCGAATATAAATATAGATCACTTCTTTTGGTATTCACACTCACCTTAACAGGGTATTCTGTTTTCATTGAAAATCTCTAGTTTTAACAAGAGAAATTTCAAAGTGAGTTATTTCTAGAATAGAAATGGCACTGCTTTTTAGCCAAACCTATGACTTAGTTTATTATGAAAATAAGTATGATACCTGTAGAAAAACAAAGAACTGACGAGTTACGGATGAACTATCTAAATATCCATAATAGTAGATAGGTACCATTGGCACTACCAAACTCCTTCTAATTCCAAACATAGTATGTACACAAACTTTTATTAAATTTAATAAAACTAAAATAAATACACAAAAGTTTAATATTCAAGACCTCAAGGTATTGACAGTCAAGGATTTAATATTACAATCGGTGTGTGGACTCGGCTTTTCATTTGAAATATTTATCCGATCGAACAATAAAAAATACATTCATATTGAAAAGGTAAAAGCACCTGGTTCAATTTATTGTGTTTAAAAAACATATTGAACAGTTTGGTAAAGAAAATCGGTAAATTATTCCTAAATATTTAACCGTAAGTACATTAAACACACCACAATTTTGGCTTAAGAACCACTCGCATTGTTGTGTACGAAAACCAAGAATTCGTGAATGGATACGCAATCAAGAAAATAAGAAAGTTTCAAACTCAATGTTGTTTGGATATAAATTAATTGTAAAAACTTAGTTCGGCAATTAGACACTACTTATCCATGCCAACAATGGCCGCGAGAAAAAAACTATCGTAAATTAATCAAATGTTATATTTTTCTATAACCGTACGCGTAGACAAAGGCCAATTATTTCATTCAGCGAAATGAAAACAATCATTGTTTTCATACGAACAATTTAATCTCAATGTTTAGAGGAAGTTCTATGAAAACTGTATGAATTTATAGATAACTCATTTAATTATGTGGATCCTTTGTGCGTAGGAGGAATAACATAATGAATTCCTTTGCTCTTCGTTTTGAAAATAGAATCATAATTTTAAAGTTATTGGAATCACAGGTAGATATTACACTGTTCATTGACCTCAGAGTTTGTAGTAAAGTAACCTTTACGCTCGTTGCCATGAGGTTTATAAAAAAAAGATTACCTAAACACATTTTCTTCTGCGTATCAAAAGACACTGCTTAGACATGCTCAGTAGGTACATTTCAATTTAGTTCTGTATCAACCAAACAATCCACACACTCAAACAAATGTGAGTCTATAAGTACCTACCCATTACCCACGGTATTATTAACAGTGATAGATACGTACTATCTATTCTGTGTAAGTGGTACATCGCCTTTGACATTGACAGCTTTGAAAGACACCTCGGGGTTGGGGTACCCTCGCGTGCCACCTTTCTACCCCCCAGTGACCAACTATGAAGTGGGACAATTTCTGTAAGTGGAGTGCCAGTAGCGGACTGTATACATTTGCCAGAGTTACTTCATTTTACCTTTGCCTCTGATGTCTGGATTCTAGAACATTTTGAGGCCTGGAAATTTTTAATTTAGGAACATTTTTGTACTTAGGCACACAGTTACTGGTCGGTAGAAAGGTCTTGAATAGATTTGTTTGTCATAATTACGGAGCGACTCGTGGCTAAAAAAACTGGCCAAGTGCGAGTCGGACTCGCGCACGAAGGGTTCCGTACCATAAACCAAACAAAACACGTTTCTTGTATGGGAGTTCTCATTAAATATGAAATAATTTATATTTTTATTATTTGTTGTTATAGCGACAACAGAAATACATCATCTGTGAAAATTTCGACTGTCTAGCTATCACGGTTCATGAGATACAGCCTGGTGACAGACAGACGGACGGACAGAGAGCGAATTCTTAGTAATAGGGTTCCGTTTTTACCCTTTGGGTACGGAACCATAATAAAAACAGCCGCACGGATAGTTTTTCAAAGTTAAGCAGTGCTTGCCGAGGTCAGTCCGTGGATGGCTAACCATCATTGCATATCAAGTTTCCTCGGTATTTCGGGAAGCACGTGATCCCGGCTGTCATTTGTAGATTTTTGACAGTCGTTACAGGGAGTCAATGGTCCGAAAGTCAGACAACCAGTCTTACCAAGGGGTATCTTAAACAGCAACTGGGTTGTGTAGGTCAGATAGAAAGTTGCTTCATGTAAAGTACTGGTATTCAGTTGGATTCGAATAGACAGGAAGTCGACCCAAAAATAATTGGGAAAAGGCTAGGCAGATTGATTGACATAATTACGTCAATTAAGATTCATGTTAATTGTAAAATAATACACCAACGCAAGAAATAGTTCTAGATACAAAGGGTTTTATTTATTAAGGCTGACCCGTACATTGTCTTACGGCCTTTGTGATCGATTTCTAAGGTGAATGTACGTAACGACCTATGAATGAAAATATTATAAATAAGAAGGTATTTTTATAAGAGATTTTTATGCTTACCTAGAAAATTTAAAACACTATCACTCTACCAAAAGTTAAAACCATAAGCACTGCAACCATTTTTAGGGTCCCGTATCCGAAGAGTTATCAACGGGACTTTAATAGGAATATGAGACACAGTCCGCTGACAGCGGACTGTGTCTCATATTCCGTAATGGGTTCACCGCATATGTCCGTACCGTATGTTTCTGTTGTCGCTATAACAATAAAAATAAATTAAAAATTAAAAGTAGCTGCCCTACGATAGTATGGAACCCTTCATGCGCGAGTCCGACTCGCACTTGGCCGGTTTTTACAACACTGCTCGAATAAGGAAAAGAATGCTATATGTATGCAAGTTTTTTCCGTCGTAGTAGAGACTGTAAAACCGCTGGTTTTAACAGCACAAACGAAACCTTTACTCCACTATCTATGAAGGACTAAATGCGCCCTCAAAGTATAGCACCGTTTCACCGCGTCGTTCACCGCATACTTAGGACTAGCACCTTGGGCACACACCGAGCGAGTATCTAAATGAAGCAGCTTCTATATTGCGCAATGCATTCAAAATTCTGTTTGAGTTACCTCTCTTCGGTTACTGCTCTCCTGGTACCTAGAAGCACTTTGTACTAAATATTTCTTTATGTTTATGTAACTGGAGGTTTTTTCTGTTATATATCTATTTATAGAATAACAGACTTTAAATTATAACTGAGGCCAGAATTTATTTAGTTAGATAACGCATACTATGGGATAAAAAGTATCTTATCTCCTAACCCAAATCATATCTGTCTACGTACCTTTCATATTTTCCCTTTCAGCCGTTTAGGAGTTCAAGGCGATGGACAAATAGACTGATCCACAGATAGACCAACAGAGTAACTTCCGCATTCATCTTATACCTTTAAACGAGCAATTCTTGTATATATGTACCTATATATATTTTTTTTTCTGAATCTCGGAAACGGCTCCAATGATTTTCATGAAATTTAGTATGCAGGGGGTTTCGGTGGCGATAAATCGATCTAGCTAGGTTACATTTTTTAAAAACGTCAAAATAAAACGAGCAATGCTCGGTCATCCAGGTACTAATCATATTAGTATGCAGTATGAATGAATGGACATTTTCTGTTATGCTAGTATACTAAGGGCATGCTTGATAATTGTGTAAAAATCTGCTTTTCTACACGTGGCTTTCAGATTTCATTTACATGAGTATACACACACAAAGCAAGCGAGATGTAAAGTACATACTAGTAGTAATAGCGCTCCAGAACTCAAATTGCTGACGTAGCTCATAAAGCTGCCAAACTCAAGTGGGACTGGGCAGGCCATGTCTGCCGGATGCCGGCAAATCTGTGGGCCCGCATATCACAAAACTGGAGCCATGAGACAGTTAGACGGGGTCGCGGTAGACCGCGGAGAAGATGGCGGGACGCCTTGGATGGCTTTCTCGGTAATTGGCAAGAAGAGGCACAACATCGGGAAAAGTGGAAGGAATGGGGGGAGGCCTTTGCCCAGGAGTGGGACAGTTCAGGCTAACTAAAAAAAAAAAAAGTACTAGTAGTGCTTTTAAGTTAAGATTAGGCTCCGATTGTTGGCTAGAGACTACCGCAGGGTAAAAGGCATAAAGGTGATTAAGTTAAGATTAGGCTCCGATTGTTGGCTAGAGACTACCGCAGGGTAAAAGGCATAAAGGTGATTAAGTTCAAGTCTTAACAATAACAAGCTAAGTGCCCATCATTACTCGTTAAGACAGCTGCCAAGGGCACCATGTGATTTGGTATCGCGCCAACGTCATAGAGTTAAACCGCAATGTTACAGAGTTCCTGTGAAGTGCGAAATTTGAATAAAAGCAAAGCCAAAATGGTCAGCTTAGCTTGCAAAGTCACTGCACGAAGAACTCATGATTAAGGAAAAGATTATACAAGAACGCGATTTTGTATTTGGTAATCGCGTTCAATTTCAATGGTGCAACTTGCCCTTTAGAGTTTAGTTTAAGCGAAGGCACACCACAATGCCTATAATTTTAGCAAAAACCTAAACCGGTAAACAATCGCAGCCATCAATAATTACAAATAAAACACAACACCAAAATAATAGCAGCAATTACTTTAAGTTAAAACATAATGGAAAGCTTCCGAAGACCATCAAAGCATGTTAATTACACAATGTATAAATTATTCCAAAAAAAAAACTTCCACAATGACATTTGGAATAATTAAACAACGATTAAAATGAAGCACTGCAATCACGTATATTCTTTGGCGACGAAACTTCAAACAAAATTACCTATTATAAATCGCTAGAAAAAAGACCTATTGTACAGAGATGATAAATCGGTGGTGAATTCTAAAACTCCTGGTCTCCACTTCAGTTAAATTTTTTCTCAGGAACTTCTGTCATGAATCTTAGAAATTCGGTCCATCTCCTGTTATTCGGTATCTTTGGATATAGACAAGACTTTTTGTCTCTTGAACAACCTCTTTCCCTGTAAAAATACGTTACGGCCATAGAGCACTGATTTTTAATCAATTTCTTTTTCAACTACCGCAAAGGTACGCTTTCTTGTTAAGGATATTCTAAGAAAACATTTTCATTTTCTTGAAGGTAGGTACAGTCGCCAGCGCAACAAGTTACCACAAACTGTCACAAACCTTATTTTAGCCTAACTTCAGTCATTTTTTTTTTCTTCAAAGTTGCGACCACGCATGACCCCTATATTAATCGATAGCTGGGATCAATACAAACAAGTTTTGTATGAGGCAAAATATTATAAAGCGTCACATTTCCGAGATATGAGCATTCAAAGTAAAAAAAAAAATGGCGGAAATTAGGCCAGCCAGGCTTCATACAAAAATTTTCCAAGCCCTTTGTCAGTAGTTTGTTTATAGTTCATTGCCCCTGGCCTTAACTTCAAGGCATCCACAGGAATAGACCGGTTAAGCAATAGCCAGCCTCCTAGGCTGAACTGCGACATACCATTAACAAAAAAAAAAATTGACAGTTTGTTGTAACTTGATGTGCTGGCCACTGTACATTCAATTATGGTTAGGGCTTTTCATTTCGACATTCGTGTTCTTCTCGGAATTCTTCAGGTACTAGATACATAAACCTATTACTTTATATACCTGACTAATGTAAGATACATTACAAGGACACAAAGAGACTTTCTATTGGTATCTAAATAAATGAAAATTGAACTTTTCTCATTATTGTTGGCATAATATATACTTTTTAGTATTTCTACCTATTATTATTGTTCCAAAAATGTTATGATAATCCCAAATTACTATTACACATTTCCTTTATTCATCTTCTTACAAAATAATTACATTTTTAAATATTAGTTACGAAAAAAATATCATCATATGCCTAGCCTTTTCCCAACTATGTTGGGGTCGGCTTCCAGTCTAACCGGATGCAGCTGAATACCAGTATTTTACATGGAGCAACTGCCTGCCTGTCCTCCACAACCCAGTTAGTACTGGGTAATACGATACCAAAAAAAGAAACAAATTATTATTGCTTAAAAAGTCTAACGAAATTAAAAAAAAAAAAAAAAACACGTTCTACACATACCCGAGTTCAAGAGCTGTCATTATTGTTGTAAGGTGACACTGACAACGCTTGAGTGAGGTGTACTGATCAAGTTCAATTCATTGGTGATTTTCTCCATTACTTTCATTGGCTGAATTGAATTGGCTCCATTTAAAAATCCTAATTGAAAAATATTCAGCGAGAAAATAGTATTCGCATAAAATCAAATTCCGATCTAAATTGCATCCAGAGCCATTAGCCACAAAGCTTTCAGCTTCAATGTATAGCACTTGAATGTCGTAAAAAGAGTTGTAAAACTGAACCCAGTAAAATATAATAGTTAGCATTGCCAGCTAATGGCAAAAGAAAAAAAAATTTGCTCACTGCTCTATTCTTTATTCGATCTTGTACACAATGGACGCACGAACGCGCCGTCTACACGGCCTGTCGTCAAAAGACGGACGGACGGCGAGCTAGCCCATTACTCACCGTCCACAGGTCCGCGTCTACGGTGGCCGGAAGCCACCACGTGACCCCCGATGCCCGAGGCGTCTCCCGCGGTGGCTGGGACGAGAGGTACTGTCCATCTCACGCTCCGCCACCTCCTTCGCTAGCATGACTGCTTCGCAGAAGGAGATGACGGCACACATCAATGTCGATATCGCTTGTTCATTTCGTATGCGAGATAGTTTAATCAGAACACTTGCAATATAAACACTACAAAATTCAGTGGTATAGTTTTACTTCTTAATTTTAATTTTCAGAGTCTGTCAGTGTCGTATTTTGAATTCGGTCTGGTCTGGTCTGACTTAAAAATAAGTTGGCTGAACATCATTCTGTCATTTTGAAATAAATAATACTGAGTATTTAGTAATACTCCGTGAACCGCGTCAGTTCAGCACATTCTAAATGAAAAGCAGACAAAAATATAGGTGACGAACCTTTTTGGATGCGACTGTACTTCGATTGTTTATTTGCACGTATCGATAACCACCAAACTCTTTTCACTTTAAGTACACCAACATCAAGCATGGTGTACATCATAACCTTCGACTGTTCTAAATACAAATGTCAGGAACATTACAAGCCAGCTCGTTTTTATAAATGAATGACATCGAACCCAAATGGCAGCCGTGGATGTCAACAATGAATTGAAAAGGATTCCTGTAATATCCCGTTTTCAAGACTCACTCGAGATACACTCGGTTTCTTTGATAAATTAATGGGCGTAAAGATCGTCAGATATTACGAATATTAATCATGGTGCCCACGCAACGGGTAAAAAATGAATAAATTTGACGTCACCATAGAATAATTAATGGTGAATGGATGGATCACGTTATTACCGGAGCACGATTTATTACTTAACGCTGGGTTAGGTCATTTATTTATTATTGCTGCTGTTATCTAGGTTCCATCTTGAATGCAGGACCGAACTTTTGAAGTTCAATTCCATCAAAAGGAATTACGTCATGCATCGTTAAGGCTCAAGTTATCGCATGTCAGTTTTCATGAGTTCAGTTCGTCATTCAACAGCTGATATCAACACACAGTTCAATTACATAAAATATCTTCGAATTTAAACAAAGAAGTATTTCACAAGTTGATACCTAAATCTCCGAAATTGAATTTGCTTAAAAGCCCTTAAAACCACCTCCAAAATCCTTTAAAACTGTTCACATACAAGTAACGTAATTGAAGAAGAATATACGTAAGCCAACTCATACAAAATGCATTACAATCCAATACTAATCATAGGCACAACCCGTCTTCAATCGGTCTTGGTACTAAACTTATTAACTACAACTAAAATATCTATTAGGTAAAATCAGGGTCAAGTAACACTACCAACTTTAATTGGCCGTATATTCAAATCACACGACAAATAACTGTCATACACACAACTTGTAGTGATGTCATTGACGTAGGTTGTCAATATTCTCATCAATTAATTTATCATAATATGTATTGTATTTTTCGAGAACAAGAAAACCGACTCTCATTCCAATAACATCTTGAACGAAGAAGCTAATAATGCAGTTGCTTTTGTTTCAAAAACAACTGAAGACGACGAGCAATCAGCACAATCGACCAATACCAAGGGATCCAATCAATTGTACAGTTGTACTGAACCCAACGACCTGCACCCGATCAAACGTTGGAACGATTTAATTGGGTCTTGCTGGACGAAACAGTAAAACTGACTGAGTGCAAATTGAAACAATCATTGCATCGACTTTAATGAAAAACGTTTACCTGAAAGTGAATGGGTATTTTACGGTTGTTGATGCACGTACGTAGTCTAATTAATTCATATTCCAGATAGGTAGGTAGGTATATGATATAATAGTGAAGCTTTTTAAAATAATTTACAACATTATTAGACGTCTGGATAATAATAGCCGCTCGGGTCGATCTTTAGGTTAAGCCGTGCTTGCCTAGGTTGGTCTGCGGATGGGTGTCCACGCATTACATACCGAGTTTCCTCCGTACCTCGAAAAGCCCGCTAAGCCGTTGGTCCCGGCTGTCGTTTGAAGATCTTTGACAGTCGTTAGGTAGTCAGTGGCCCAAAAAAGTCTGGCAACTAGTCTTACCAAGGGGTATCGTATATTCCAGTACTATCTGGGTTGTGAAGGTCAGATAGGCAGTTGCTCCATGTAAAATAGTGGTATTTAGCTACATCCAGATAGACTGGAAGCCGACCCCAACATAGTTGGGAAAAGTCTAGGCAGATGATGATGATTAGACGTCTGGCTAGTTTTAACTTCTCTTTCACTTCAGGTTTAGATTTAATTTCGTTTAAAACTTTGATATTTCTTTAATATTGTAATGGAAAAATATGGGGAATCCAGACTACATTTGGCGCAAAACAAAAATAGACATCTAAAAGCAAACCGTAATAAACATTGCGTAACAAAGATGATATAAATTGCCACCAAAACTGCACGTTGTCTTCAAATTGTGCTCTTTGTTGATGAAACCAATTTCGTGAACAAATGCGTTAATTAACTACATAGAGTATTTGAATACACAAATGATTCGCCCGTTTTAATTAGTCCAGCGAATGTTTTGTGTCAAACAGTTTTTTTGCCCAATAAATAAAGCTTAGTCCGTCGTTCGTTGACTTTCAATTTTGTATAACAACTTCTTTTAAACTAGACTTAATTGTCTTGGTTTTTTATTACCATAATTCAATTTCAAATGCAGAATACAAATAATACTGTGGATTAAAAGTTTGACACGAGGTCCTAGCTGCAGTTTTACAACTGGAATTGTAAAATATAGATTACTTTATTGAATTAAGCTGCAACATTAAACCCTTTTTGGAAGTTCGATACACTTCAATCAGAGTCGTTCAAAAAGTATGGATAAAATGACAAATAAATGCAAAAATCTCTAACTTTATCCACGCTACAATTAATGTCATCATACCAGCCTCCTTGAAAAACAAACTCCAGTACTGGCACTTAAGCTAAGAGTTACCTGTCGCACGAACTCGGAAACGGTGCAGTGCGAAGGAAAACGATCCCATGCGAAGAGAAAAGCTTTTAAGTAAACAAGGTTGGGAGGGCACGTCCTCTAAGGTCATAGGAACCTCGACCCTAAGGAAGATAGGCCGGTAAGAGCAACAAAGTTGCCTTCCAGACTATAATATGAAATTAATTTGTCAAACGACCGTTGGAAAATTACTGCCGTTGAAGAAGTCAAGACTTAGGATGAACAGATATATTCGGCAGTCAATTACTCCACAATGATTGAAGAGAGTTTAATGCAATTGGCTGTAGATGTTGAAATGGTCATCAATATACCAGAAGAAAATAAAACTACACGATAAAAATTTGAAGAAATGGAATCCTACAAGAGACAAAGTTGCAAAAGCCACACAGCTGAAAAAAACAAGTTTCCATACACTATACTACATATATTCTCTAGCTATCTATTCTGTATTCAATGATGACCACATTAAACCGGATTCAGCCTGACAAATGAGGCGTACGTCGTGATTAGCTCAGCTTGCCCGGATAACAGGCCTTTTCAGTGCTAATATTTGCTGAATTATTGTTGTAGACGGACAACGGCTTCTCCCTAAATGAGACACGCTGAAATGAACTGAACTAGATGAGGCGAACGAATAATAGAATCAGAGTGGAGTATTAAGAAATTTTAATGAATGTTCATCATTTTTGACTCGGTAAGGACGATATCTTGCAGGACGCGGTGGTCTTCTCATTCAAAAACATTGAGGGTGCTACAAATCATATATTCGGGTGTGCCTCATTCGGCACAGCCATGGCACAAAAACATAATATGTAGATTCGATTATTGGTATTTTTGGAAGCTATTGAGGAAGATAAAAACGTAACACGGCAGTCAGTAGGTAACACAGATATGAAAGAACTAAAATCATGACTTATCGCTAACTTTCCAGCAACTATAGAACGTATCATAAAGTCTGCACGGAACTATCTCCTCCATGAATTTTATTGTAAAACCGGCGGCATCCTTGAATGTCATTAAGTTAAATGCTGGCCAGAGCTTGACAAACGATCGAGTCATTAACTCATTCGGCTCTATATTTTGCTCGGTTGAAGCGCGCAATGCAGTATCGATTACATACCGAAAATAATGTTCGTTTTGGCTTTTGAAGAAAAAAATATAAAGAATGTTGTGTTAAAGTCTAAAAGAAATACAGTTTTTCCATGCATTTTTATTATTAATGCACTAAAGTTTGGTACTGTTATTTTTTCCATTTTTCAAAGTTGGTCCCACAGCAAAAGTTGTTCTTTTTCACGGATATCAATACTAGTACTACACTCATTTATAGTACGACCCTCGTTTGACATAACACACTGTATTTATATAGGTTTAAAACGAACACGCAAAACAAAAAAAAATGCTAGTAATTTCTTGTAAAATAAAAATACATTTTAAAGCTTTCAGTGATGCTAAAAATGTTACAGGCATAAAGCAAGAAAATCTAAAATTTAATCAAAAATAAGAAAAAATATAATTTAAGTTATCGGATAACTTGATTTACTTACCTACGATCGGTTTTGAGTAACATTATTTTACGACGAATTAATGTTTGTTCTAGGTACCGTTTTTTAATGTTTACAAAATTAACCGCTGATCAAAGTTGCCAATAATAAAATAAAAACCTTAATGCTTTCTTATGACTTCACCTTTCCCATTGAATTTAATCAAATAAATTGTAGGCATACTTTCACTAGAATTTCGTTTCATCTCCCATAAATACAAAGTCTATTTTACTCTAAAAAGAAAAGGTATCATGAAAAATTCTAACGTCTAAACAAGAAAGAAAGACGTATTACCTTGAAAGACCTGCTTAAGTACCAAGACGGATTGTTTGATGTGTTATTCATCAAAATCCATTCAACCGTTTATGTCCCAAAGGACTAAAAAGCTCATATTGTACAAATGTTCAACATACCATTGTAAATAGTGATAATACCTGCAATAGAAAGTATTTTTAAATATAAAACTTCTTCATAAAATATTTGTGAACAGTCAACTTTCACGTTAATTAGATTTTCGGGAGGAGCATTGTGGATTAAATTATAGGAATGAACAAATAATCAGAATATGTATTTAAACACGTTAACTAAAGACACCATGATTTTTGCTTCACAAAAAAAGTTATTAACCTCGAAAAAATTACCGTTCCCGTTCAAATAAATACAAAAAAGGTATTTATATACGTACATACGAATATGTATGTAAGTCGCTTTACCTATGGGTGCCTATGAATCCCGCTATACAAAACCAGTTCATGAGGGTCTCTCATTGTACGGGAAATGTATACAAAGCGAGGTCATGTTATACTGGAAAAGTATAGCTATGTCGCCGTGTACGAAAGAAGCTACTTTGAGATCTATTAAGAACCTAGGTATGTTCGTAATATATCCGTAATCAGAACAGGCCTACTTTTTCAAAGTTTGAATAGTCCTGCGAATTTCATACTGCATATCCAACCTCCAGCACAAAGCTGGTTCGGAAGAACTCCTAGGAAGACCGGTTGTTAGACTGATTGGCTTCTGGGGGTTAGGTTTACCATGATGTCTTAAAGCAGGATTGATTTAATCTTATTCCAGAATGGGATAGAGCTATGCAGAACCTCTAGATCTATCTCTTTCCTACTTTCCTAGACGTCACGCGACATGATCGGCGACAAGACTACCCGTAACGACTTTTAAAAATCTGCAAATGCATATTAAAGTCATCATATTTTAACTAAGTCTAAAATAAATCCTCTGAAACGCCACCATGTTACATCAAGTAAGATCAATGCAGTGATGGCGACCTAAACGTCGAAGTAATTTGTCAATGTCCGGGTGCAATATCGTTTACGTCATCATCCGACTTAATGATCATGGTAATGATGGAAGGCTTTTAATGTTAATGAAACTGACCCTATTTGCGGATGAAATGAAACTGCCCCTATTTGCGTATGTGATATAATAATAGCCTTGAGCAAAGATTTGAAATCGTTAGATGTGCCCTCAACGTAGTAAGGTCGCGTAAAAAGTGTTTACACTGAGAATAATGTGCTCACACATTTTGCTCGTAACCCTAGATACGATTTTCACGTCATGTCTCTGCGACAAATATGTTTTCTTTCATTCTTTCTTCTTTATTTTAAAGTAGCTGATGCCCGCGGCTTCGCCCGCGTGGATGTCGGTTATCGCGACCAAAAGTAATCATGAAATTTGGATCCCGTTCCCGCAACAAAAACATGACAAATTGTTATTGACAATTGTCGCAAGATTTGTTCTCATATTCCCATTGGTGAAAACAGCATAAAAATCGGTGCAGTAGTTTTTGAGTTTATCGCGAACAGACAGACAGACGCGGCAGAGGACTTTGTTTTATAATATGAAGTGATATGACTGAGCAAGATTATGCTATACAAAAGTCATTGTTAAAAATACAGAAAGGGCGAATCTATTGGTTTGTTTCAATCGTTTAAGAATATCTTATCCTTTTACCCAACTCGAGAAAAGGAGGGGTGATGAGATTTACAAACAGTGTTTTCGAGTTTATAGCTCAAAAACTACGTACCAAAAAATCTGATTTTCATTTAAACGAAAAACCCTTTTTCACCTTTGTCACCTTTTTGGAGCCAGAAAGTCTAAAACTAGATGGTTACGCTTATCAATCTTGTCTTTTACAAAAATAATACTATGCTACTTCAACTAACAGCTGGCCCACTGCAGGACCCGCCTTTTTTAATACAGAAGACACCGATCACCATGCTTGCCCGATGTAATGTTAATAGTTAGAAAAGAGGCACGAGCACATTTCATATTAAACTAAACCTTCACATGATTACGATATACAGGGTGGAAGTGAAACCGACTCACAAATAGCTACCACGTATTCAATACATCATTCTGAACCCTGATGAAATTTTTTGATGTGGTATTTTTTTTTTTAATCTGCTTTTCTATACATTTTGACCGTGTAGGTATTGCACTTTCGTATGAAACAAAAACTCTACTGAATACGTGACCTGTCGCCTGTTATGGTCACATATGACCACCACAAAAGACGTATCTGCCTGCACCCCAAACTTACAATCACAATTTGATGGATCCTAATCCATACTATAATATATAATAATGCGAAAGTAAGTTAGTTTGTTTGTTTGTTACCTTTTCACGCTTAAAGCACTGAACCGATCATCCTGAAATTTTGCATATACGTTATCATATGTTTACAGAAACGGACATAGGGTACCTACCTTTAATCCCGAATAAAGTAGTGTTCCCGAGGAAAACAACAATAACGGTCTTATGATAAGAGATGGCTGGCGCCACATGTCTTTCGAATCATTATTGATTATATTTGTGTTTCAATTGTGGTTGTACAAGCAGAGTACAATCACAATTGACTGTCAAATTCTAAATTAACGCGAGCGATACCGCGGGCAAAAGCCAGTTTTGAATAAAATTCCTATCTGTTGCTTTCTGCTCACGAAAAAGATATCGGTTTGACGATCTGTTTCTTCTTACTAAGGGCTGATTTTTCAATCATTAGATAACATTTACCCGAAGATTAAATGTGACTGACGTCTTGACAGTCCGTCAATACAAAATCTGTCAAATCAAAAACTTATTCGTGGAATAAAAGTTAACTGGCGATTGAAAAACCGGCCCTAAGACTAATGAAATTTTTATATTCAAAACAGCGAAAACTACAGAGAAACTGGCGAATATTCAAGATTAATTTAACAATACCGATCTGCTATTAAAATCGACATTGAACGTCACACTCAAAAAGTGTGAAGTGGGCGAAATTCCCCTTTTTGTGGCGTTAATAATTCTCTCTTTGTTAAATTCCGATAACCTTCAATAACTGTCTAACGAACCGTGGGAGTGTAAAAGTCCTACTTAGAAGTATTAGGAGCTATTATAGTATGTACAAAGAAATATATGACGTGAATGAAACATTTTTATGCGTGGTTGTCTAGATACATAATTATATAGGTTCGAGAAAAACTTGAAAAGTCACGAGTATAAATAATTGTCTTCAAATCTTCCTTGAGGCTAATTTTCGTTGTTCTAGTGCTACCGTGAGGTTTGAATACCAGTTCAGGCTACATGTTATTAAGAATTTCGGAGTCCGGATTCACGCGTTTGATGAAAATAACATCGACTTAATATAAATGGCGAAATGTGGATATACTGCAGGTACACCTCTGACGAACCCTTCGGTGATTATAGCGTGAAGTTAAGTCATGCTGTGTCTGATTCTATACCAATACCTGACTACTACAATCACAATTAATTTTCTGCCACATACTAACATCAATTAATAACCAATCTCACACAATAATGGCAGTCTAACTAATCTAGACCACAAACTATTGTTACTCTGTGATATTAATCTGGATGACTTACTTCAAATAAATCAACGCTATGATCCAGACTGCTGGGTAATGCTTACTGCATTAGTAAGGGATAGATTTAGTTGAAATACGTAGGTAGCGTGTCAATGCACCCGTATTTACAGTTACCCGAAGATTTACGATTGATCCCGAATCGATTACAATTACTGTAGCACAAGTTCGTGGAAAAAAATAGGAGCTGGGTTGTGGAGGTCAGATAGGCATAGGAAGCCGACCGCAACATAATTGGGAACTAGGCACTTGATGGTGTTCATGGAAAAATGTTGAATTGGAAATGCCTTTTTTTTTCGGATGGGAATACGTCAAATGACTTCTCCCGCTCTGGGCAGAGCGGAAGGGAGTGTCAGACTTGTACTGACTAAAACCCCATGTTCCTTCCTTGCCCTTTGTGTTCCAGGGCCGCGGTATCTCTTTAGAACAGTCCCGCAGCCCTGGCAGGAATCGGAAATGCCTTTGTATTAAATTAATGTGGAATTGTTATCTTACTACTATTATAAATGTGAAAGTTTGTGAGAATGGATGGATGTTTGTAACTCTTTCACGCAAAAACTACTGAACAGATTTGGATGAAATTTTGCTCACAGATACTTTATAACCTGGATAGAATACTTTTATTCCGGTAGTACGATCTCGTGGGACAATTACCGAACTACATACGGGCGAAGCCAGAGGCATAAGTTAGTCTTATGTTATTATTTTTTTCAATTTTATATAAAACCTAGCTATCTTCTGCTTGTGGAACCCTTCGAAATAAATCAAACGTGTGTTATAAGGTACTTATAAAACGACGTAAAGAAATAAGAGACACACGAAGTAATATCAATATCTGCCACAGGATTCTGCATTCATTTAGACGATTCTACTTAGGTACAGACGCCAGCAGGTCAAGCTACCCGAAACTGTCAGATTTTCCTAACCAACCCTGAACCTAAGGCTTTAGAGATAAAGTTGAAAATTTATTAAAGAAAAATTTGACAGATTGTAGTAGCTTGATGTGCTGGCGTCTGTACCTTATTGTATGTTTATAAGCAAATGCTCGACTGGCGAACTCGACGACCGATCGAATCACGCAGTTATGAAACTGTAATCTAAATTTATTTACACGCGCAAAATATGGCAGCTAAACAATTCCGTCTTCGGATCAGAATTGTCTTTACAAGTTTTCCTGTAAGGCTACAAAGTCCTTGACTGCTGGCGTAAAATGGGGCTACATTTTACGCCAGCTAATGTAGGCAACGCCAGATCCATTCATAAGCTATGTACTTTACTTCCTACATGGCCTCAACTTCGAATGGATAGATTCATGTTTTCTTTGTTAGCATCTTCTTTCAGGCGCTTTAGACCCGTAGGTTTAAACTATTTTGTGAGAGAACCATTCCCTGTCATTTTGAATCTTATTCACCTGCCTAGCCTTTTCCCGACTATGTTGGGATCAGCTTCCAGTCTAACCGGATGCAGCTGAATACCAGTACTTTACATGGAGCGACTGGCTCTGACCTCCACAACCCAGTTAATACTGGATAATACGATACCTCTTGGTAAGACTGGTTGTCAGACTTTTTAGGCCACTGACTACACAGTAACGACTGTCAAAGATGTGCAAATGACAGCCGGGACCAACGGCTTAACGTGCTTTTCGAGGCACGGAGCAAACTCGGTATGTAATGGGTGGTCACCCATCCACAGACCAACCTAGGCATCCACGGCTTAACCTAAAGATCGACCCTAGCGGCTGATATTATTTTGCCACGAGCTCCTCTCATTTTGAATCTTATTATCACAGTAATATTTCAAATGAAACATTTATAATTTTTCAGGGAAAATCTGCTTTTAAAAGCCGCCATCATTCACGCCAAGCTCTGCTTCAAAAATAAAAAGGATCTCGTATAATAATATCGACACATTTTTTATTTTAAATTAAAAAAAAAGAACAACAAAACCTGAAATAACTTGAGTACAATCGAAGGCAGCCATTTTTTGTTTCCGCCACTCATTCGTACACCAAAAATCAGAACCATTGTTTAATTGGCATCAGACAGCCAATTACCGGACTGTTCGTTTGTTTTTCATTACAAATATTCACTCAGCGGTCTGGAGGAATGAATCATTAACTTTGGCTCCAATACATTCCAGCAGAAACCGAATACGAACTTATTCGGCAACAAGTCCCTCGCAATCATGTATTTTGACAAAGGTTTTTTGCAGACGGTTTTAGATTTTTTAATCAGAACAAGCACATAGCTCGGGATAGGTAAAAGCTCTACGTAGGTACATTTATGTACGCCAGATAACTAATGGTAGAAAAACCTGCTTTTCAGAACTAAGTAAATTACGAAAACTGAAAAACATGTTGCTAAGTGTACAGTAATGTAGGTAAACAACAAATATCAGAGAGCTCAACGTGATCTATCACACTTAAAAAAACAGTTAGGGTTTAGCGCAAATGGATCTTTGGAAATGAAAGTAATTCATTTATCTTCCTTATTCGCTTGTTTTGCCCAGCCCCACATTTTCAGTGAGGTTATCAATAAATCACGTACCTTGTTTCCTTACTTAGGATAATTTCTTTTACCTTTACTGGCCCTGCCGTTGTTCGTAAAATCATTTGTATATTTTTTTCTTACATGTTGCGTTCGTAGGGTTGCCTACGAGGCGATGCGTAGTTACACTTGAGAGGATCGCAGATATTGCTAAACTTCTTTCCTTCGATGTCTTTGAGGGATTATTTCTTTGAGAAAGTTGTAGGTTGATGTAGATACCTACACACATACTACCTACACACATAGCTGGGCACCGTTAAACAAATAACTATCTTCGTTAATCGCTAATCCGTTACTAAAAAAGTTAACTTCGTTAAACGTTAAATCGTTACATTTCGGAAGATTTAACGCAAGTTAACGTTAATCCGTTAACACGTGATTAAAATTGCATTTGTTATATCGTTGCGCTAATGATCTACTTATAAAAACTGTTGGTTCGGGTTCAGGAAGTGGAGTTGGAGTGTGTAATTTAATCATCTGGCATAATGTGGATATTGCCGTTCATGAACATTACTATATTGAAGTTCTCGTCTGAAAGCGAGGCTCGCTTTGGAATATGAATCAAACTTCGGAGTTTTTATTCTCACTCACACGAACCGGCAATACTTTCCTAGGTACCTAGTTTCAATTCACGCGTGGCATGCGCCGCGCCGCCCTTGTCGACCAGCCCGAACTTACTTGTCAGAACGTGTTTTTCACGGCTGTGGCGGCGTGCATCGTGCGCGGCGCGATGCTTGGTTAATAGTAGGTACTGGATTAACGATTAACGGACTTGAGAAAATTTAACGGAAGTTAACGAGTCCGTTAACATTTTTTAAAGTTAACTTAAAAGTTAATCCGTTAATGGCAATGTTAACTTCGTTAATTAACGATTAACGGATCAACGAGTTAATGCCCAGTTAAGCCTACACACTACATGAAATATATGAATATAGTAGAATATTATGGACGTTTACGATATCAGTATTTAGAAACCGCCTGGAATGGAAACGGAAATCCTTCAAGAACATCCTATGTTCGAGAAACGAGGTGTAAGCTCAACTTTTAAGTACTTAGCGTTACTAATAAACCACGACCTAAGCAACATTTTATTCCTACCTACGTCCGCAAATATTCGTGACATGCTACATCAAACATTTAGAGTATTCGAAAAAATACGTAGGTGCACAGTGCACACTTCGATGGTAACACCTCCAGCTGGTCTAGTGTAGTACGGAATTTCAATAATATAAGAGGCCAGCATATGCAGGTTTTGAAACCACCTGACACATGCGGTCTCTGTTGCGTAGGAGAAATATAAAACAGAAAATTATTTATATCCAAGCAATAGATAAGCAGGTAGATCTATTAGTAATACACAAGTTGAGATGACGCAGTTCGTTCACCCCACATCACAGCTAACTATAGTGTAGGACCGAACTTTCGGCTTCAGCTTAAAAAAAATACTTTTAACCAAACCTCTAGGCCGAAAAGTTTTAGCCGATTGACACTACTTTGAAGTATTATTAAAATCAAAAGTCATTTATTCAAATTGGGCTGATAATCAGCACTTTTTGAACGTCAGAGTTGACAAGAGAAAGTCCATCATAACGACCGCCCTTTGACACTTCCCAGTAGAAGAAGAAGAAGAAGTCTTCGCTGGGAAGAAGTGACGAAACCAACTCCCCAGCAACACATCTATCTGGGTTAGAATAACCAGATTCTATACAATAGTGTCTTAGAACCCACTGGCTTCGCATGCGTCGATGGGAAGAGACCAGATGGTATGGCCATAATGCCATGGAAGTTGAGTAGGCCTTTGGTGTGGGCCGCAACTTACGTCGACTCCCTTGCGCCATCCCATCTTCCTAGCACAGTTGGCTGCGCTGGTGCTGCTGCTGCAGGTGAAAACCTCAAACGGCGCAAATACAATAATTTAATTGGTAGTTATGTGTTTGAGACGTTTGGGGTTGAAACACTAGGGCCATGGGGTCCGAGTGCCCACCTAGTGTTTCGGGAAACCGCCAAGCGGTTGGTTGACTCTGCACGTGACCAGAGGGTGGGCCTATTTTTTGGCCAAAGAATCAGCATTGCCATCCAACGTGGCAATGCTGCTAGCCTTCTGAGCACTTTTCCTGTTGACAGCGATGTGGATGAATTTTTTGACGCCCTGTAACCTTTTTTTTACTTGTACATTTTTTTTACTATTATAGATTTTTAGTGTGTAAGTACGTTAATATTATAATCAAAGAATCCGTTACATTAAATTATTGTCATATTTCAGCTAGCACACACAAAATAATAAAAAATTAAAAAAATTACAACTTGCAAGGTAATTTTAATCATGATGTTAAGTTGTTCGTAGTAAGTGTAAGTAGTCAACATAAATTATATAAAAGTTAAAAAAAAAACATTGTGTTATTTAGTTTTATGAAACCTTTAAGGTTATTTACCATCAATAGTGTCCAACAGCTAACGCCAAAAAGATATTCCATGAACATATAGCCTGTTCCCAACTATGTTGGGGTCGGCTTCTAGTCTCACCTGATGCAGGTGAATACGATTATTTTACATGGAACTGCCTAACGCCAAAATAATATTGTTAAACGAAAAGTCAAATCTAAGTAGTGGCAACCTTGATTACACGTTTAGTTACAATACATCACAGAATCCTTTTCGTTTTTCAGGGAAACTATGATAAGCTTTATAGGTTTGTATGAAAAGGGTACGGGTCGCAGATTCCTAGGCACAAAAGGGTTGGACACATGTCTAGCTTTAAATTGGTACACGGTTCGATAAACTAGATTCTGTTATAGGTACCTACGCTCGTGGTTTTAAGTCAGTAAATGTTTCAAATCCACCCAATATCTATAAGTACATCTATACGAAGAAATAAAACTGAATTGTCTGTTTGTAATATCAAAATAACAGCTTTTTACTGACTGCGTTCATGAAAATATATATGGCAATATTATGACATTTAACAAAAACACATTTCTTTCAATTTTTGTCTGTCTGTCGGTTCCGGCTATCTATCTCCAAAACGGCTGGGCTGATTTTGACGGGAATTTTATTGGCAGATAGCTGATGTTATAAAGAGTAACTGAGGTTACTTTTATTTTAGAAAAAGGATTAGGGTTCCGTGAAAAAAAATTAAAACCCCTGAAACCGGTAACAAAATCCGATTCAAAACCAGAACGAATATTTTTTTATAATAATTTCACGACATCCGCAAGATTAAGATTTCATTTGACGATATCCGCAAGAGAACTAGGGTTACCGACGAAACCCAAAGAATTGCACAAACGTAAGTGTCAGTGGGCAGGGCACATTGCTCGCAGAACGGATGGGCGATGGGGCCGAAAAGTTCTGGAGTGGCGATCGCGATCCGGAAGACATTGCGTTGGAAGGCATCCCACTAAATGGACCGATGACCTGGTGAAGGTTGCAGGGATCCGCTGGATGCGAGCCGCACGGGACCGGTCAATGTTACGAAACTTGGGGAGGCCTAAGTCCAGCAGCGGACGTCTTTCGGTTGAAATGATGATAATTTCACGCAAACAAAGGATGGTGGTTGGCAACAGCTAGTTCTCAATAAAATAGGTTATTACAATTAGCATCTTCATTAGGAAGAAGAAAAGGAAACACTGACACCACACTTCAGACACTAACCATAGACGATTGTGTATTCAAACACTTTAACGCGTTATCAAATCAAAATAACTTCACTATTTACACAATACCTACCTATTCTAGAATAAAATATGTATTCGCGTAAACTCATTGATATAACAGATGAAACATGAATCATCAGAAGTAGCAAAAGTCTCAAGATAATTTTACAGCTTATATTACTTACTAGCTGTTTTGCACGACCTTCGTTCGCGTGAAATGGTTTAAAAAAAGCGTGTAAAAAAGCACTTCCCTTTTTGAATTGAATTTTATTACCAATTTCAAGGATATTCGTTTTTTTTTTTGCACGGAACCCCTAAGACGACCCACTATCCCGGTACCCTAATTATTATTCTAAAATAAATGCCTTGTGCTATCTGCCAGTAAAACTTCCGTCAAAATTGGTCCAGCCGTTTCGGAGATTAGCCGGAACAAACAGACAGACAATTGAAAAAAATGTGCTTTTGTATAAGTGCGGTATATATGTATATGCATTTAGTAAAAAGCTGTTATTTTAGTATTACAAACAAACACCTCAATTTTATTTTATTTGTATTCCTTCTTACATTCATTCGCTATCTAAACAATTTGAAAACAATCATAATTACACATCGTATCGTTGAACAAGAGATAAGCCGTTTCTAGGTGAAACCCTTAAGAATAAAATTGCAATTAATTACAAAAGTACAATTAGGAATTTTCTTCGAAACGATTATTTTTAATGCTTAGGTACAATTTATAGTTGAGCTTCTTGAGTCGAACTCAAGGATCCCTGACTGGACAACTCAAATCTGTGTGGGTCTTTCTTCAAAAGACCATCTCAGACACTAATCTGCATGGTCCTCAGTGGACTCTGAGTTTGTTTTGGCTGTTTTTCTCAGAGTAGTCCGATACGAAACACCGGCTCCATCTAGTTTTAAAACATAACATGATGTGTCATGTAAAAGTGTTGTTTAAACCCAATTTACAGAAATAAAAATGATTTAAAATTTATTTGTTCACAAAAGTATTAATTTAAAATACACAAAAGCATAATTATTATGAATATGTACATGTTTAGCGTTTAGCTGTCAAATCTAATCCAATCCAATCCTGTATAATATAAAAATGCCGTGTCAGCAAACAAGCCTACCTCGGGCTTCGCTTACGAACTTAAGTATAAAAGGCACAGCCCAGATTAAAATTTAATCACTAAACGCAATAACGAGGCCCAAACATAGGCCTTGTTGAGCTAAATATAAACACGTTTTTCCCAACTCCTGCCTTACCTGCCTATGTTTACTGAACTGCTTTAACTACAGGATTATTGATTTATATGTCCGACCTAAGTTCCACAACTACACTGATTTACTCGACTCCAATTTTGGTAGCAGACATGTTGTCCTAACCCAATTTCCCCAGAGTAATAGAACGTCAAATCTTCAAAGAAATCAACTAAAGAGTCCCTAAACTTTCCAACTCGACGTTTCTATAGTCAAACAAGTAACTTGAACTATCTAACTGTTGTAAGTAGTTTGCTATAATTTAGTCGCTTTTTCCACGAAAAAGACTAAAAACTGGGTATAAATAAATACCTAAAACATATACTACCTAATACCTAAAACGTAGCCCGTAAACGTAAATCAAAAAGTGGTTACGTTTATGAACGATCGCATACATAACCTATTTGATGATTCGGTTTTGGAAACGTATATACAACACTGATGATATCACTGAAATCAAAACAGTTCACTTACTTTTTATCCATAGAGATCCTCTACGTATGGAGAAAATGCGAACAACCACTACCTATTCATGCGACATTTTTTCAAGTTACTCACAAACACAGTAAAGTTTTTATTCACAAAGCTAGGATTCACAGTACACTTGGCTAATGCAAATGGTACGTTTGTACATTTGTTACTGGAGCAACGCACGCCCGAATCTTATCGCCATTATCAACTTCTACGTAATGATAACACATTGTAGCGTAGGTGTATTTTAATTTTCTTGTAGAAGTCCATCGATTAGTAACAGATATAGTGTACATAACTACTGTTACAATTTATTTAAAAAAAACATGTGTACGTAAGGTGTGGAAATATAATCTTTAAGATAATCGTAAGGTCCACTTTGTGCATCGGAATAGGTATCATTGATATAAAAAATTCAAGTTATTATAGTACATTTACGTTAAATAACAAAACTTTTTATTTCAGACATCAACTGTCCCGAGCGACACTTTAATATCACAATTACTTACTTGCAAAATCATTTTTCACTTTGTGATTTAAATCTCCTATAAATAAGTTGCTATTTATTTTAAGGAAAGTTACACATTAAATAATAGAAAATAGTAGATAAAATAAAAACATCTTCAATTCTATTTCAATATAAGTGTAAATACTGAGTCGACTTAAAATAAACAAATTAAATTAGGAGTTCGCAACACTACGCCTCTTTAAGCTTAGGTACTTTAGGATAGCCTTAAAAATAAAGTTTATATGAAAAAAGTTTCACATTAAATTACACTTGTTGAGAGATTTGGGAGAAAACCTTTTGAAAACAACATTATAGCACTTATGAGCAGAGAATTACAATTTAATATCTAAGTTTCTTAAACGTATCTTTATTGTGAAAGACAACAAAGCCAGACAGGGGATTGCATGAGACTTGACATTACTGGAGAAATGTGGGTGTACAAGTATATCCCTTCGTATAAGGACAAGTCTGCCGTCAGGCAAGAAGATGAGCTACCTTCAGGGAAACCTAGTGGGATGTTAGGTATGTCAATTTGTTAAAGTCAAAGTCTAAAGTTGCATATAAGAAGTACTCATACCCTTCTTTAAATAAAATATGTGTGTGTACCAGAGTACTCAGGTAAGAAGTGAAACTTCTTTACGACATATCATTTTTCTACTATTTGCAACTTCACGAAAATGGGGTCTTATCTACCCCATTTTCGTGAAGTTGCAAATAGTAGAAAAATGATATGTCGTTAAGAAGTTTCACTGCTTAAGCCTTAAGAAAAACATTTTTTTCCGTATTAAATTAAAGCTATTTTATTATTATAGACATGCATACAATTAATGAGTAATTTATTTTATCATTGTTCTTATTATAATATCATTGCTATTGTTGTATTTCATCAATAATGATACATTATATTCTTAACGTCACTATACTAAACTTTGATAAAAAAAAGCAACATGGCGCGTAACCGAAAAAGGTTACGATTTTTAAAAAAAATCTCCCATACGTCGATAAAGAAGTTTCACTTCAAAAATCTTTCTCAGACAATTTCGCAACCAACTGAAAATCGTGATCGCTTGTTAAAAGGCACTCAAATAATTAAAACTTGATTAGTAAGTCCAATCCCAACATACTTCTCATTAAATAGTATACTTTAACTACAGTGATACTTTAATGAAAACTAGTTGGTTTTTCGAAGCAGATAGGTATTATTATAATCTAAACGACCTGTAGTTTTTTTTTTTTTTTTTTTAATTTGTCTGGATGAGCGACAATAGAATTAGCTACACATATTTTCCCGGATTTTCTCAGATTTTCTATATTTTCATAATACCGACTACGTATTGCTTTAGTTACCGATAAACTTTTCAGCCCTATCTGAACCTGTAGTTGGTATTTTGCACCTAATTATTATTAGCACCATATAGCGTGAATATACAACTTCAGTTGGTACAAACAACTTCATGTTGCACATAAACAAATTCAACGCCAAAACGGAATATATTGCACTTAAAGATAGACTAAAGATAATTTCATACACAAAAGTAGCCTACATAATCACTATCTAAGCTACGAGGATTTACGATGCATTATTGTAAAACTAAACTATGTAGGACACCAAATAATTTTGGTACAATTCCAAGAGCTTAGTGCAGATTAAAATCATATTGTGTTTCACTACAGCACAATTGCGAAAACGGATAATGCCTATGAATTGAAATGTCAAACACAATACATATACAATATTTTCATCTATTCATACCATAGGAATGAACGAAAAAATGACGTCACAAAAGTAGATTTAGAAAACGCTAGCTTGCGTTAACGAAAGATTGGTCCGCGACATCAAAGGATCGAGAGAGATAAAGGGACGAAAAACTCTACTTACCTACATAGAAAATATGGACATAGTACAACAATACAAGCCAACAGATGCGGCATACTCGTCACCGAAATGTTCGCCGAATAATTATCGAAATGTCAAACGTTGGCGAGGAGCTAATCAGTGCGTACATGTGAGTAGCTCACAAACGTCGATCGTTAGCCAGCCGCCATCAATCACACGTTATCGGCCCCATCCACAAAATATTAACCAATTATAACAGCCTGGCTCTCGCTATCATCGGCGAATTATTAAAAACGCTTTATACGTATATAACGCTAACTTACGACGAGTTACGCAGTTAGCAAAGATGTATTGCGCGTCTAGTTAATTACCTTACTTTGTTTGTGAATGTCACTCGATTTGTTATTACTAACAAAAATCTACTAAAAATTGACGTCAATGAAGTACCTACGTCAAACGGTTTGGTTAAAAGTGGGTAATTAGATATTCTGATGGGTCGGACTAGTCGAATTGGACTTGCGAATTGGACTTAACTCAGAAACGGTGATGTTATCGGGTTATCTCTCTGGCGAGGTACTTACCAATCATGTGGTGGTTGTGGTCGTCTGCGAGCCTGCACGCAGCACGGAGGCTCCTGGGGCTCGCAAGGCAGCTGCAGCGCGGGCGGCGGCGGCGGTGGCGGGGTGCAGGCCAGCCGCCGCGCTGCCGCCGCGCCCACGTACTCCACGTAGCGGGACGGCGGCGGCGAGCCCGCGATGTCCTCGCGGCACGCTGGGCCGCAGCACTTGCGTGGCGCTGGCGGTGGCGGCCTGCACGCCAGCCCACAGTACACCGGCGGCGGAGGCCGCAGCGGCGCTGGCGGCCGCGGCACGTAGCGCTCCACGGGCACGTGTGCCGCTGGCGGCACATAGCGCGGCCGCCGCGCGCGCTCGGCCTCCGCACAGCGGCGCACCCGCCGCGGGGACGCCGAGAACCGATCCGGCAGCGGCGCGGGCGGCGGCGGGCTGAGCCTCTCCGGCGGCGCCACGCTGAACGCACCCGTCGCCGGGAAGCGCTCGCACGGTGAACGCGCGTACTCCTCGCCCATGGCGCGCGGTCAGCCGGGCCCGCCGCCGCCCGCGCGCCCTCCCAACCACGCCAACACTCTGTCTCACATGCCGCGCGACCACTCTAGCACTATCACTGGGCGGGCGCTCCGCTCGCGGTCGGGGGCTGCGGCGCTGTCCCGATGTCCGCATTCACTCCGCGGGCGCCATGACGCTACCGGATCGATAGCGGCGCAGGGCGGCCTCAGAGGGCGCACGCCGCGGATCCAGCTTCTAGACGCATTGCTTGTTTCTTAAGGCTTATATGGAGCTTTCGAAACGAGCTTTGAAGCTGGGGCGAGGCGAAAGTGCGTCCTCGGCCAAGATGGCCGCTCTCATCATGTCCGCTTGCGGCGCGCCTGCGCTAATGCCGTGTGATGTGTTTGTTTTCACCAGATACTGATTTTGCACAGATCGCGACACTGGGTGGTTCCTGGAGCTATGTCTCGATGGGGTTCACCGTAAACAGTCACGGGGGTGATGGTGCGCGTCGCGGTGTGGTGGTCGGCGCGGCTCGGCTCGGGTGCCGAGGGTGTCGC
The DNA here is from genome assembly GCA_950005105.1 of Lycophotia porphyrea. Lineage (NCBI taxonomy): Eukaryota > Metazoa > Arthropoda > Insecta > Lepidoptera > Noctuidae > Lycophotia > Lycophotia porphyrea. The sequence continues at coordinate 12,568,089 of OX465389.1, forward strand.
GGGTGTCGAGTGTGACGTGCGCCGCTGGCGGGGCGAGCGGGACGCGGGGTGCGGGTCGCGGGGACGGGGAGCGCGGCGACGTCAGGCCGGTGCGCTATCGACGCCGCGCGCCGCCGCGCAGCCCGCGCCGCGCCACGCATCGCACTTCACGCCGCACCGACACAAACACTCGATTGCAAAACGAACGACCGTCGCCTGTAGCCTACTTTTATTTCCCGTATCCTGTTCACACGAAACCTTAATTTGATCCAATTTTATTGAAATAACCCCGATTCCCAATTTCAGAATAAGCTCGTAACTCGTAAAAAAGAGCGTTCGTTTTCAGAGTGCTTACGTCAAAATGACATACTCGATTTATATTTGAAGGGCATAACAGGCAATCGTAGACCTACGTTTCACAGTTTCACTAATTATGTTTGACACGTTATAACCAATAAGAAGTTATATTTATAAAGAAGAAACGAGAAAAGAGGCTGAAAATAACGAATTATCTGCTTCAGATATCAATTAGATTAGGAAAAAGTAGAGATAAAGAAAATGCTAAGGCTTTCATCTGGCTAATTTTCTTACAATCTTTTTACGTTAAGTATCGAATGGGCACAAACGGCTGTGTCGCATTCCTTTAAAGCTGTAGAACCACTAGCGAAATAGGTTAAGAACCTATTTCGTGACATTACTGTTTTAGGATAAACTTTTCCCGCTCCCTCTCTGTTTGTACGCGAATATTGACCCAATTTTATATAAATAGAGCGCTTCGATTATTACAAGTTTCAAAGGTTTCACGAGTTATGTCGATATTCGCACAACTAAAATTAATTAACGGTTAAAACTTAATATTATATTATTGAAATTATTATTCTTAGAAAATCAAAAATCGATTTTCCGAATAAAAAACCGCCCAATTTTATCTGTATCAATAAAACAGCAAAGAAAATTAGTGTGGGGACACAACTTCGAGATAGCGAAGGTGTGTCGTACACCGTTCGCATTCCCATCACTCGGCTTTACTTGTTATGCAAACTGAGTATGTATTATTCAGTATATTCAGGATAACACGCATCTCAGAATTGACGTCGGAAAACGAGAATCGTCGGACGTACTCGTCGGAGGAGAGACGGACTAAATTAAGTAGGAAAGGACTAACTGTGTTAGTCGAAGGCCGATAGTTATTCGCGTCACGTTCTGAACCTACAGTTGTCAATTGAAGCTATTACGAGGACAAATTAAATGTAGCTTGTTCTGGATAAAAGTTTCAAGAGATGGTGTAGTTAGTTATTAAATTATGATAATTTAAACAGTTTAATTTCCCGGTTAAAAAAAAACATGGTCACCCAGCAACTTCTCAAATTATCAAAATTTAATAACTAGTGAAGTTGCTGGGTGACCATGTTTTTTTTTGACCGGGAAATGAAACTAAAGAAAAATTTAAGAGCGTTAACGACTTACGGCATTTAATACAAACTTTCAAGTCCTTTTTTTTCGAAATGATTGAACCGATTTTGATGAAACTTCATACGCTTATGCAGGATTCATAGGTCTAAAAAGGTGACGGAGAATATTTTCGAAAAATACTGTTACAGCTAAATTAGACCAATTTTAAATTTTCAATAGAAACAGAAATTTCCAATTATATATATTTTTTAAGACATTTCGAAAATGTTCTCTGTCAACTTTTTAGACCTATGTATCCACCACGTAGTTTTGGCGTTGGTGTCCTTTCCACCATAAACAAAAGCAACGATCAAATTCCCTAAAGTATACTTAATAAAATCCGATGAACGATTTATAAGAACAATTTCTTTACCATGCAAGATACTTTAACATTGATACTAAAATAAACAATGGGAAAACTAAATCCCATGGTTAGAAACGGTAACAGGTCTACAACACGCAAACGTTAACGCACACGTTAACGTATTGTGTTACCTGAGATTGACCGAACTATTTCGTAGGAAACTCTAGAATAGACAGAACATGAAATAAACGTTTCTGTGACATTGTTTTGCTATTGTATCGTGAGTCCTTGTCTATGGCCAATGACCAGCACTGGACAGCAGAGTTGGTAATTGATACTGTAATTAGTTAGAAGATGATGATAGATACAGTCGCGGCCTTTTCCGCCTGATCAGTTAATTTTTTTTCGCTTGAATCTTGCTGAGGCTCGGGGGCCCGTTTAGAGAGCGCTTCAAGTGGTGAGTGCAAGCAAAAATGGCTTAGTGGTAATCAGGCGGGAGTGTCCGCCATTGTACCTATTTTGATTTTTATCTCGGAATTACAAACCGAATATATGAGTAGAGGAAGACCAAAAAAACGATGCCTGTGTGAAGGATGATATGGCTAGAAAGGAGGTGACTGCTGAGATGACGAATAATAGAGAAATATGGAAGATGAAGACATGCTGCGCCGACGCCAAATAAATTGGGATAAGGATAGGTGCAGGATGAATTATATACCGAGTTTTCTCCGTGCCTCGGAAAGCACGTTTAGCCGTCGCCGCGTCGTTGGTCCCGGCTGTCATTTTGTAGATCTTTGACAGTCGTTACAGGTAGTCAGGGGCCTTAAAGTCTGACAACCAGTCTTACCAAAGGGTATCGTGTTACCCAGTACTAACTGGGTTGTAGAGCTCAGACAGGCAGTCGCTCCATGTAAAATAAGAATTCGGTTGGACTGGAAGCCGACCCCAACATAGTTGGGAAAAGATTAAGCAGATGATCAAACACTGTGGTACGATTTTTTTATCACCAATCCTCATCTTCTTCATCCTTCTACATACAGGGTGGCGATTTAGTTACCGGTGTTCTCCAAGGAGGTGATATTAAACAACTTTCCCAAAGAAACTCATAACCGATTTGTGAAAATAAAAAAAACAAATTCCTACACAATAGTTGACAGACTGTTTGGATGCATGAATGAAACGCTTCATTTTCTTTTATGAATCGGGTATAAGTTTCTTGGGAAAAGTATTTTAATATGACGGATATACTTATTCACTAATAAAACGTCAGTTCGCCACCCTGTCTTATTTTCCAATTTTTTGACACGACTAAGTATTGCGAATCAGAGTATCATATAAAACCAGGCAAAGCTCTGCGTAAGGCTGAGTTTCAACCAGAGATGAGCGAGTATGCGTGGCAGGAGATGTGTGTGGAACTAACTCATCACATACTTAGCTAGAATACCACAAGCTGTGAAAAATAAGGGATATTTTTTGGTTAATTTCACACACATTCCTCGTTACGCATCCTCGCTCATCTCTGGTGGAAACGCAGCCTAATGGTGAGAGCTACTTGCATGCCAGGGCTGCGGGACTGTTGGAAAGAGATACCGCGGCCCTGGAACACAAAGAGCAAGGAAGGAACATGGATGGGTTTTAGTCAGTACAAGTCTGACACTCCCTTCCGCTCCGCCCAGTGCGGGAGGAGTCATTTGATGATTTCGCATCCGAAAAAAATAAAATAAAGTGAGAGCCACTCATGGCATGGTAAAACGGATGAGCCAATTAGTAACAATGACAAAGTAACGTAACCTAGGTAACGCCTGAGAAAAGGTATTAGGTACATAGCAGGCCCGAAGGCACCTAAGTAGTAACTATGTTCTATATAGTAACTACATAATGTAGTGTAGAGTGCCTTGACTCTACACTACATAGAATAGTGTACATACATAGATATCATCTAATGAACATTTTTTTAAAAACTAACCTTGATACTTAATCTCATATTAATTTGTAAAAAAATATCAGTGTTAAGAAGAAAGTTAACATATACCAATATTCAATGTTTAACGGTAACACATAATTAAGCATATTCATAATACTATGTTTAACCTACATATAGGTAGTTTATACTCGCTCTTATAATAATATTATGCTCCGAATTGGTATGCGACCGTACACGTGTGCCATATATTAATTAATTTTATTAATTAAAATACAAAACAAACAAATATATTGTACAAATATTGGGGTTTATTTACTAGGAAATATTATTATGTACCTAAGTACGTACTCTAATATCATCATCATCTGCCTAGCCTTTTCCCAACTATGTTGGGGTCGGCTTCCAGTCTAACCAGATGCAGCTGAATACCAGTATTTTACATGGAGCGACTGCCTATCTGACCTCCACAACCCAGTTACTACTGGGAAATAAGATACCCCTAATATATTGTTGCTAATGATTCCTAGCTTAATCTTAATATATATAAATTACGCGTCACGTTGTTTGTCCGAGATGGACCCCTAAACTACTTAACCGGTTTTAATCAAATTTGCACACCGTGTGCAGTTTGATCCAACTTGAAAGATAGGATAGCTTACATCTCAAATAAAACTGAATTCCACGCGGATGAAGTCGCGGGAAACAGCTAGTATTATATAAGATACGATGATACAAACCTAGATTATGTATAAATTGATCTTTCGGCTGCGGTCCCTTCAGTTACCAAGAGAGTTAACTAGCTGAAATGGCAGTTAGCCTCGACTGTGTCTGTGGAAGGCCGTTGGAGCACAATACTCCTTTAGCATTAAGCCGTAGCGTGGCCCCAGTCATGTATGTACGAGCATTTAAAAAAAAAGAGGCTGGTCAAAGCTGCATGATGAAAATGGTAAATCAGGAGTTGTGGTTAAATTTTAGATAAGCGAATCTATATCTAGCATCCAGAAATTCCGTAACGAAAATAACCTAACACCTAGTGCCTAACACGTAGTGCCTAGTGAATAAATAATTATAATTACATTAGTTGACAAAAAATGCTATGCAATAGCTTTACCGCGGCAGTCTCCGAGTGCCACTCGTCTTTTTTTTTTTAAATCGATGAAACATCAGATTTTTGCTGTTTTTTTTTTAATAATCGATGAAATATCTTTTATGTTGGGGCTCAGAATGATGTACTGAATACTCGTGGTAACCGTTTTCCTGTGGGTGTCCCTTCCAACCCATATACAAAAGCATAAATTGTTAGTTATTTTCTAGACGAGCAGTTTTCGTCTCGTCTAGAAATTTCAGGAAAAAAAGTATAATTTCACTCTTCAAATAATAGAAACGTGCTAACTCTAGCCTATATCAAAAGTCTTTTCTAGCCGCAATCAGCACAGTACCTTATGTTAGTACATTAAAGGTAGTTATTAGCAGAATATTTCAGACTTAAAACTTCCCACATGAATGAAATGGGTTTCCTTTAAAAGGCAATTAGTGAGCGCTAAGTAACCACATAATTAGAAGAGAGGCTTAAAGTAGACACGTTCGATAAATATAGCTGATGCCAGAAGGTCAAAATCTTACAAAGAAGGAAAATCAAATCTTCAAAGAAGAATCTTACAAGGGAGTTTAAAATTTTTCAAATAAGAAAATACACAGACAGTTTTATAAGGTATACTTCGTGATAGCCCAGAGGTTAAGGCCTGGCCTCTTAAGCACGTGGTTGTGGGTTCAAATCCCGAAAAGTAACATTGTGACTTTTTCAATTCATAAGTACTTTCTAAGTTCTTGTCTTGGACATCACAGACATCGGTGAAGTACAACATCGTGAGCAAACTTGAACTTATAATTAAAGTTTGAAATCGCCAAACCGTCGCTTACAAGCATGGTGATCAATGGTCGTGTCTTCTCTGTATGAGAAGAGGTCTTTACATAGAGGACATTAATAGGCTGGGATGTAACTCATTATGTAACTATTAAAACACTAACTTTTAATCCCAAAAAAACGTACTACTGGGATTAAAGTCCTAACTCAAGTTACCACCTGAGTTAAGACTGAGCTACTTGCCTGCCAGGGCTGCGGGACTGTTCGAAAGAGATACCGCGGCCCTGGAACACAAAGGGCAAGGAAGAACCATGGATGGGTTTTAGTCAGTACAAGTCTGACACTCCTTTCCGCTCTGCCCAGAGGAGAAGTCATTTAATGATTTTCAATCCGAAAAAAAAAACGGTGGTAGTCTGTCAGCAAGGTGAATTTCAATCAAATCTGATCAGACGTTAATGTATGAAACCTTAACAGACGCAGACGACACAGACAGAATCTGTTATCTGAATGGAATCGTTGGTAATCTCTAATTCTGACGAATTTTCACAAGGTTGACGTAAACTTTTCCTGGTATATCCTTTTCTAGAATCACCTCGACCTACTTTTGACCTATTGGGTAACCTTTTACCTTTTGACGAAGATAAGATGGCTTAGACCGCTATTCCTAGAAAAGTGTTAATGTGAAATTTTACTGTTATAAAATATCGGTTATTTTTCAGACTTCTTTTTCCCATCTTTATTTAACATTTCTTCAGAAAATGTAGTGGTGATAGATGTAGAGGAAGACCAAAATAGAGATGGATGGATTGTGTGAGAAAAGATATGAAAGGAAGAGGAGTAAATGATAGAGTGGGAGAAAAAAACGTGTTCCTCCGACCCCAAATAACACGGGACAAGGGCAGGAAGATGTATGTATTTATATGCAGGTACTATAATGTGTGTACCCGGCATTATCGGCGTACATCGTTCCCAATGCTGGGATACTGGCATCCTTCTGTGTCTGTATCTACCTATCACAGAGAGCATTACATCCTGTACTCTCTCGAGGGTTAGGCAGAGGTGTACCTAATAATACCTACACCCACATTTCACCAGTTATGCTTATTCCCATGTAATAGGGGGCCAGCTTATTGCCATCAACCGGGCACAAATGTAAATTCTGTGGTTGCTATTGAGAAATTCGTGATGGAAAACCTAAAAATACTTTGCCCGACCTGGGAATTTGACCAAGGGCGACCACGAGACCACCGCAATCTTTTTTCTTTTTGATGGGACGTCCTCAAATGACTTCTGCCGCTCTGAGCGGAGCGGGAGGGAGTGTCAGACTTGTACTGACATATAACCCATCCATGTTCCTTCCTTACCCTTTGTGTTCCAGGGCCGCGGTATCTCTTTCGAACAGTCCCGCAGCCCTTGCAGGTATCGGCCGACTTCTCCCGCTCTGGGCGGAGCGAAAGGGAGTGTCAGACTTGTACTGACTAAAACCCATCCATGTTCCTTCCTTACCCTTTGTGTTCCAGGGCCGCGGTATCTCTTTCGAACAGTCCCGCAGCCCTAGAGGCCACCGAGATCTGAACACACTTTAATTAAAACTGATACAAATTATAGACAAACTACACAATTTATACAACGCCCCCGCTTGTACTTGTCTTCCGTTTAACACAACCTTTAACATAATCTATTTCCTTTATTCATCTTTTCACAAACTCATTACATTTTTAAATACTGATTATAAAAAAAAAAACAATTTAAAAATAAAAATATAATATTATTACCCTAGAAGTTATTCCAACCTTTGATATTCGACCTAAATAATATAACAACTAGAACTTGAACCGCATGCCCTACTATTAGCCTTCGATATTTTAATAATAATAATATGAACTTCAACCCAGGTTCACTGACGATCGGTAATGGTGCCCTTCACAAACTAAACTAAATTTAAGTTGAGTGCGTCTTTTTCTTTCTATTTCAATATGAAAAGGAAAGAAGATAAATATTAGTTTAGTCCTGTCAAATTAGTCAGCACCTGACGTAATTTGATGTAATTTTAGTAGTCAACTTTTTAATCACGCCTAGACTTGTGTCAGGCGCTGGTTAATTTGACAGGACTAAACTAAAATGTATCTTTTGTCCTTTTCTTAATGAAATAGAAAGAAAAAGATGCACTGAACTTAAACTTGGTTTAGTTTGTAAACAAGGGAATCGGCACCAATATCTAATGCCTTAATAAAAGCGCAGCATTCTATTTTCAACACTTGGCTATGCGGCAAGCGCTCAAAATTCACAACTACAATAATATTTAGACGTTGACACTGACCTGCAAATTGCAGAAAACATAAATAAATTTGGATTTCGCGGGTTACCCTGGCGACGTCGATCAGAGGCGGATTTCCCTATAGGCCGAGTAAGCCTGGGCATAGGGCGGCAAAATTTGGTCATTTTCTAATCGAATAATCGTTCACGCTACGGTCTTTAGATTGTGATGATTTGATAATCAAATTCGCTGCTCAGAAAGCCAGGCAAAAGACAATTTGTGAATAACGATTCATTGTTCCTCACAAATAGAAATGGTAAGAATCAGTATCTGAAATACTGATTGAGATAATTAAATCATTTACTAACTAACGTTTATTTTTCCCATTTTAATTTTATTTTTATAGTTTATTTAATTTTTCATGCTTTACGCACATAGGGGGGCGGCAATCTTTTGTAGGCCTTGGGCAGCCAACGTATCAAATCCGCCCCTGACACCGATACGTCTTCGTGCGCGTGCTCAGGATACGCGAGCGCCCAATAATGACGCAGCCCTTTATTCAATGACATCAAAAACGCGAGGATTTTTCCGCTTGGTACAGGAAACTGAACCTAACATTGTCTGTAAAAGCGGTGTTAACCAATTTTTTTCAATAAGTACTTATGAGGTCACAAGATCCATTTCCACATACAGGTAAACTTATCTGCTTCACAACTGTAAGGGATGTCATCGATTCAACTCGATTATCACTATAAAATGTGTCCTTTCCCTTCAGCACAAGATCGATCGCTCGACTGGCCCCCAAATATGTTACAAAATCAGCGTTCCCACAGTAACTGACGGGTGACGGCTATTGGCCATAATTCGTGCGTAATAATCTTGATTGGTTCATGCTTTCGCTTCGTGCCTAAATGGCGTATAATCTGTTAAATATTGCCTACATTTATGAAGAGACCTTTAGATAAAATGGAAGACATCGCTTACTAAACGCTGTTAAACGCAATGGTAAGTTGGGAAGAAATTATTGCTTCGATTTTGATAGTGATTGACAAAACAATGCTGATGAAACTATTGCCGATGCCGATATCTCAAAAATCCATACATAAATCATCAGTATCGATATATTTGAAATGTATGGTGCAAGTAACTCTGTCAGTCTGTCAGACCTTATCACGTTCTAATGGCTGAACGGATTTGAATTAATTTCAGTACAAGGATTGCCCATGACCTGGGTTACGACATATTTATCCCGGTTGTACATTGCTTCTGCTTCTACCTCCGTGCGGGTTAAGCCACGGGCAAACGCTATTCCATAAAAATGTTCATCTAGAAGCGAACTAATACGTCCAGGGGGCATGTTAAAACAACAGCGAGAAGCATGGGAGGAGAAAATTGCGCGATCAAACAATCGTCCAGACAATTAGACAATGTTAATGAACGTGGCGCAGCCGTGGACGGAAGGGTAACGGGAGGGTATTAATGAGCTCACACACAAACTCGTTACCCTCCTCGCGATTGTAACGACATTAAATATTTTATTAAGTTGTCGGTGCTTCTCCATTTTTACGTTCTACTATGCATGGATAAGGGGTTACTGAACTTGAGATTAGGCTTTTGTTTAACAGCGAAAAAATATAGGTACAACATTCGGTTTGCCGAATCAGGCCGACACGAACATGTGTGTTGCCATGCTGATTAATGAAAACTTTTTGTAAATGTGGCAAGTCTCAGCACAAAATTGGCAGCCTTGTCACTTCACTATCATGTTGACTCACGTTTCACTCTCTGAAGCTATGACCTACACGGGCACAGTTCGGGTTAGCGGATAAGGAAACTCATAGTAATATGATAAATTAATAAGCAGGAACTTCACACTAAGTAAATCTATTACACGCACGTGTTGGGTGTTCTGGTTATTTTCCAGAGAAAGATTTCCACACGCCGAGTTTTCCATCACACACATTGAACATTGAAAGGGTTTGTACTCGTAACCTAGTAATAATTCACCCATCAAAACGAAATCTAATTATACTAAAATTTAGTTAATTTTATGCTTATCGCCCAAGACCATCCATCTGGAAATTGTGGAATGTTTTAACAGTTTATTTTCTCACAGAAATGTTTACGGCCAAATTCGAACTTATTGATAAATCAACATTACCTACTTTTGTCATTCAAAGATTACTAGGTCGCTTCGTATTTAAAAAAATCGCTGAATCAACGCAAGTCGGAGCCATGAACTACTTACATACAAAACCATATCCAAAGAATGGAAATAAAATAACTGGCTTCAGAGCTCGTTTAACACTTTCAAATTAGGAAGGCTAACTTTTTAGTGTCAGTTTACACAATGCCTAGTTTTAGTGCAGACAGGCATCAAAGTTTTATCACCCTATTGCGGCGAGATTTTTTATGACGTCATAAGTTTGTCGGAAACTGATGTGACAAAGTGGCAGTCCACTGATGTTTGATATTAACGACTGATAGAAGGCCAATAGTAGATTTTATCATCATCTCAGCGAGCTCTTTGTCTACCATGGTGATTGTGACATAATCCCCGTTTCCATACCGACTTTACAGGCTACAACACTAAATTAAATTCACTGATAGGCGACGTACGGGCTAAACCGTTGGGTCTAAAAGCTTCTATTGCACAAGACTTGTAGATCTAGAGGTTAAAGTCATCACGGTTGTATAGGTTAGGCAAAGCTTCGTTTCGTTCGACTCGTTCGACGCGTTCGGCTCGGATAAATGTGAGTTCACCTTAATAGTACGTAGCATTTCGCCAGTAATGATTAACATAACATAACGTGTCATGTCTACTGTTCCTAATAAATAAAAATAGGAGGTAGACAGTACAATTAAATTTAATAAGTGGGAGGTAAGTTAAAAAATACAAGTCTGCTAAAAACACACACCTATCTACACGCACTCAAGAACTGGGGTAATAGGTGGAGAAAGTACTTGCTGTTTTCCGAAGGGGGTAGACCCTTGGAGCACCTGTTCCTGCGGCTCCACCGAACAGGCGTCAGGTCAGTCCTGGCTGTTCCGGTGGCAGGCGATCGCAGAACTAGGAGTGGAGTTCCCGGGCGAGTCCGTTTAGCGGAGCCCCGGGAAGCTTGAAGAGAACAGGAGTCCCGGGCCAAACTCCGTTTAGGGGAGCCCCGGGATGGAGTTGCGACTTCCGCTTGGTGGAGGGACACGTCAGAGCGTCGGCGCCCTACCACTTGACACTTTCACTAGTCCACTTTTAGTGGGGTGGACTGCACTGTACTGGTCGCTACTGAAATCTCGTCGTAAACTAGTTTTAGTTCGTAAGCGGCGTCTTTTATAAGGAACTATTTTAGTGTTCCAGAACTATTTGCCTCGCTTTACGATTATATTTGTTGTAGCCACAATTCGTCTGACCAGCCAGGTAGGTGGCCAAGACGTATAAAACCTCACAATCCAAGAGTGCGTTATGAATTTTAAAATTAACATTTAGTATTCTATTAGTCAGTATACAAACGTAATACAATATAAAAACTAGATTTAAACTAGCCAAAACATATTAATTCATTTTTAGTAATAAAATCTAGTACAACCTTCATTTAACAGGCCTTTATAGAAAAATATTAAGAAAGAATAGTAAGCTTGACAGATTGACGTTGCTTGTCATTAGTGAAAAATATTATTAAAAGTTTATAAAAGTGCTCAAATTACAATGTTAAACTGGAAATAAATGGATGAAATTGAATGGATAATGGATGCCGTGATTTGTACCTACTTTCTGCTACCACAGAAGGCATATTTGTGATAAAAATGAGACGAAGGACACATGGTCTGTAAATTGTACGTATATTTATTTTTTATCGTATCTGCTTTATAGCAGAATACTATAAACGTTACGCCTGTAATACCCGAAGACAGACAGATAGGCAGATGTTTAAGTCTCATAGTAGGGGGCGAGCCTATTGCTATCAACCGGGCACTAATCCAGACTCCGTAGCTACTACTGAGAAATTCTTGATGTGAAAAACCCACTAGAGCAACGAGGGAGTCCTAGTCCCAATATTTTTTTTTTCGACGGAAAATCCTATCTTTGTATGTGAGTTCTTAAAATTTACAACAGGTTCAATTCATCCATTCATTGAAAAGTTCAAATTCCTGAATTCAGCTAAACTTTTATTCGATCAAAAACATCTAATAAACTCTTGACATCCTAATTGTGATGAAAGACTCGAAAACTCCTCTCAAGGTCCGTTTATTGAATAAGACGATCTCTTATATCACAATAGTGTCTTCTGTCCTGCACGACCCAATTACGAGTAATAGGACATGACTGGGTAACAAATGAAGACACCTGACACCTAACAGCGTTACCCATCTGCACACTTTATGACTGAAACTTGTACAGTCACGAGCAATGAAATGTATAAGCACTTCAAAATTTGCAAAATTCAAAAGCGAAATAACGGTTTCTACATTGAAATAAGACGTATTTCGTAATAGTATGGCCTCCAAAATTCTATGTCCGTGAAAACGTACACGGTTAATATTATTAATTACCTACAGTAGAAGGAAATCCCTATGGTTATGGTAAGTTAGTTAATTTAAGACGTAGGCTTCATAACGCTTCTGATTCAGAGATCCATAATATTGCTATGGGCATATTTTTAACCATGTTATTCACAGTCTGAGCGCAATTGTACGCAGATGGGTAAAATACTGGGCATTGATAAAATACGATGAAAACCAACAGAAAATTCTAGTTAGGTATTACGATCATTTTATTGTAATAAAATCTTGTTGAGCATAGTTTGTTTAGTGATGAAGATGTCTACTACCACCTACAAATGAAAAATATAAATATATTTTTTATTTAGAAGAAACTAGCTTTTTCCCACAGCTTTGCTCGCGAATTATCCCACAAGAATATACTATTGGGATAAGAACGTATCCCTTGTTCTTATCCAGGCCATGGTCTACCTGTGTCATCATCATCAGCATCACCAATCCACTGCTGAAGATAGGCCGCTTCAATTGCATGCCACTGATCTCGATTCACGGGAAATCTCTTCCAGCCGCTACTAGTCACCCTGCTGAGATCGTCGCTTCACCTAGCCTACCTAAGGGCGTCCCATCTTACACTTACCAATTCGCGGTGTCCATTTAAGAAGACTCTACCCCAGCGGTCATTGGTTCTACGGATATATAGCTAACCCATTTCCACTTTACCATATCAGCTCGGAATCGCCCACTCTGGGTAAAGGCGTCCCCTTTCTTCTGCCACACTTCCCGTTTCTGTGCGTCCCTTATCTTTTTGTTTTCCGCGATTTTGACGATATCGCCAACCTAAGTAGATTTTGGACGGCCCCGGTTTCTTTGGCCTAACCTTGGCCACCACGCGATCAAAGTTTTACTCCGTGGGTCATCTCAGTCACTTCAGATTGCTGGTACTATGTGAGCCACCTGTATGCCACATCAAAATCCGTTCAGCCGTTAACGCTTATAAAGTAACCAACAGACAGGCAGCAGAGAACTTCCGCATTTATAGTTTTTATACAAATACTACTAATTTTCTGCAGTGTGGGCAATAACTATCTGCATTCCATTGCTTATTAAACTGTTACTGATCTGTTACCCTGCGTCATTCCACTGCTAGGCAAAGGCCTCCCTCATGACTTCCATTTGTTTCGATCCAATGTGGACCAATGGTCGATATTTAACTAGCTTGCAATAAAAAAAACCTTAAAAACTTCCTCGAATATTGAATAAGATATTATTGTTTCTGTGGTTTATTAATTAAATATGATCGCCCAAATGGATGACCGAATAGCAAACGTTTCCACTGCAAATCATTCAACTTTATTCTGTTTGGGTACAGTTTAATTATAATATTAACCGTAGCGATCAATATAAACCCAGGCCAACATTATTACTTAAATAATTTTATTTAATCAACTGAACGCGTTAAAATCGTTTATCAGCAATTACTTATAATACAGTGTAGGTGAGTTGCATGTGTGGGTATTTTGGTGTAATTATTTCTGTGAACGAAGTTATATCAATGCTTATAATTGTACGGTGTTTTCAGAACATCTATTCTATCTCTATAATTGTATTATTACCTAACAAACGTTTATTTTGTCATTTATTTGTCTAGTGAAATTGAAAAGAAAGCCTACACGATTTCAAAAAAAAAACCACAATTACAAAATAACATATTATATTTTTCCTTTTTACATTCAGTCTTACAACAACACACTATGATACAATACATACTAGCACTGCTATAATCTTATTGAAAAGCTATAAAATATACATAACTGGGATAATGTCCGTCATAAAAATACTTATCTATAAGAATTATAGTTATTACTATTATAAGAAGGCGTCACAGCCGGCTTAGAATAAGTTGGAGTGGAAGGAGCAGGCTCAGGCACATATACTGGACAGTCCTCCCACAACCACCAGACAGTTATCAACACTTCGATATTAATCAACAACAAAGCTATTACTGGGATAGACAACTTACTAATCAACGCTTTTAAGCCTCCTTTTGAGGCCAAGAGTGGTTTTATAATTCCTTCTATAAGGATCTCCTTCAATCCAGACATTTGCGAACCCGACGAGCCACCGCTGAGCAGCGAAAAGATCAAACCGATCAGACCACTGAATTTGCTGGCAGCCTTCGTAGCCACTGGTGCTAAGATTCCGGAGAAGTCAGGTTTCAGTAGAGAAGCTTTCGGTTCAGCTGATGACGGGGGCGGTGTCAGCGGAGCAAGGGAAGCAGTCTCATGGTAGGTCGCCGGAGGTGCGTAGTTTGGTCTTTGAAATCCCACCGGCCGGGGTAGGGTGGGATACGCCTGGTTGTCATCACGTCCAGTTGATCCACTCGTCCGAAGCCGGTGTAAATCTTCTTCCTTATGTTGAGACTGCTGAGACACTTGATTCAACGCGTCCATAAATTCACCAAACGTCATATTTTGGTTGCTTGGTTTCTCCGTCACAGGAACTTGCGGTTGCCTCCTGTGCATGACGTTAGGGTTAAGTACTTGCTGCGGTTTATTTCTAATTGCTTGGAACTGGGACGTATACGGTTGTGACGGGTGTGTCAGGTACGGGTCCACATTCCGCACCTCGAATGGAGGCATTAACATTACATTGTCACCCGGAAATCCATATACTAATCGAAACGAAAATAACACGAGCAGCGGAAACGTAATACACACTTGACTCATTGTGACTAAGTAATTAAAACAAATATGTACAGTTACCTAAACACTCTTGCTTATAAATTAGTGAAACATCAATTTGCAAGTTGGCAGTTCATGTTAGCCGCACAATATCTGGGTCACGTTGTGAATGAAGCAACTGCATTGTCCTACATACTTAAATGTTAGTAAACATTAAGATGTCAACTTATATCGATTCCGGAACTACAGTCCAGTGACATACACTGAGCTATTTTATCGTCGGATAAAATACTAAGCATGCTTTTGGCTAAGGAACTATCCTCTTCGAGGTCGTCAATTAAGAAAAATGTGGCAGTTGCTCCTATATAATTGGCCCAACTAGAGTCAGCTGATCTTTGAATCACACAGGCGAACCTCTGGGAACAATCCGTAATCATTCTTGATTTGAGTCCTTTCTTCTTTTTCTTCTTGAAGTACTTCATCATTTTCGATATCATCGGCCAGAGCAGAAACGCCTTGAATCCAATTTTAACAAATAGTAGAAACACGACTGGCAGGAGAAGCATTTTTCCGACAATCACTTTTAGAAATGCAATAAGAGCAGCTGAGAACATTATTTTAGCAGCACTACCGACTATGTTCGCAAAAGTTGACAGAGTGTCGGTCTTCGCACACGACACATAGTGCGGTGGATCAGAATAAATCTTTCGTATAGGTTCCGAATAATAATTGGATGCACCAGTAAACAAATCCAGGAACGGCATAGGTGGTGAGTTAGACGGAGGCACCGTGCTCAAAGACTGGTCCTGAGCAGAAGCCCGGGACGCAACAATAACCACAACCAGTAACACAAACATAGCTCACAGACTGTTCCGCTTCAAATAACTCCTCTAGTTTAAAACCTCGCCCGTGAAATTTGCATTTCAAGATATAATATGCGGGAACAGATAATTATCTCTGTGTAATTTAAAGCAACGGTACAAGGGTCAGGTCATTTCATTTTTAGAGCAAGTAATGAAAGTGTTTTGTGTGATTCTTATATTTTAACGACAGAATTAAATAAAAGCCGTAAGAACTTTGTAAAACATTTATCATGTTGAAGAGTATTTTGGCTTCTTAAATATTGGCTCAATGAAAAAAAGTTAGGTAGGTAATTAAATATGTACTAACAATTTATTAATAGATTACAATTATTGAAATCATTTTTTTTTTATCAAAACCGTAACTAACCGACAAAATCATAGAATTAAAGGTCAACAAAAAATATATATATATATACGCAGCAGGAGAAATAAAATAATACTTCATAATAAATTGCCAGTCACTTGCACGGTTTTTTTAAAGTGACTATGTATAGATACGTAGGTCCCGACACTGTTTGGGTTTCGTCCTTTGCCTTCTCAAGATAACATGTAGATGTAGGTACCTAAATTGGAGGGAAAACTTTATGATATGACACAGCAGTGTCAAAAAAATAAAAACATCGAGTTGGTCGCGTGCCAAGACAAGACAAAGATTTATTCAGTAAATAATATAAAAGCATTTACTCAATACGCATAAATGGTAATCGTTACTAGAAGCGCATATAGAAAAGCCTGTGAGAGTTGTGATAGTAGCGGAATATCAGAGAAAAATATCATTCCACCATGGTGCTCTTCAGGTAAGACCGTTTTAATGAATGGCAAATTACACTTAGTTTCTATTAATATATCAAAATAGTGCTGAATTGCTAATTCATACATAGGTAATAAATTACTTTGATAATAAAACCTGTGAGTTTTAAAACTTTTCGAATAGTTGCTTCAAAAAAAGTCTAAGCTTATTTTTTTATTCCACTCAATTTCTCTCACCTAACCAACTTTGAAAAATAATGTGCAGCAGAATTCTATTTAATTTTAAATTAAGAATCCAAACGTTCAATTTATTTTAATATTCTAGTTTTTATTTTGTGCTTTTGGACGCACGTAATGAATCTGAATGCGATCATTAAACTAGGCCGTAAACGCCGTAAACGTCTTTGCCTCATAGTTCTAAAACAGAGACAATTTAGGTTTTAGTTTTATGAATAATTCAGCCAAGAAATTATTCAAGCAACATCAGTCTAGCATGGAAAGTAGCCTAGCAGTGAATGCGTAAATTATAAATAAGGAGGTACAGTTACCGACGGAATACAGAGACATGAGGGCCAGCGAGGGGGTCATGAATTTACCAGATAACTTCAAATCTACATTATGCATTGCCAGAAATCAGTTCGAAAGCAAATCAATAGAATAATCGACAGCTTTTGTAGAGGTTAGTACGCCATTATTATGGGTGCATTTATGAGCATAAACCTTCTAAACAAAGGAAATAGACGTTAATTGATGCTCGACTCGAAAAGAAGAATGCACTTATTTGCATGAACTGTTTTTTTGAAACCTTGTCCAATGAGAATCACCTATTCATCTAAGTGGTCTCTCTTGTATTTAAGCAACTAAATTCTCTGAGGCTTTATCTGGGTACGTGACCTTTGAAATCGTCGAATTTAATTTGAAGTTCAATCAATAAATACGCTCATTTAGTTACTAGAGCGTTTACAATTACATCGGTGAAAGTTCAATCTAAACCCAATTGTAGTTAATTTTCCAATTCTGCATTTTACAGTAAGTAGGTTAGTAGACTTACCTAGCACCAACGACAGCCACAATAAAAAATACAAGGACGTGGGCGACTTGACTCCCACACGGAATATAGGTTCTCTCGTGAATAATGGAATAAGTAAGTACTTAACTATAGCCTACATTTTAATTTGCTGCAAGGTCTAAATTTTTTTATAGCTATTTAACCAACTGTGGCGTCCAAGCCCAGTGTTGCCAACGTTAGGTACCGTCTGTAAACATAAATACTTATACCTTATACATCATAGTTACCTACGTGTCGGTAAAAGCATAACTAATTACCAACAGGTACAGGTAGGTACTACTAATTAAAGCAATTTCAAACCTGAGTAACCATGTTTTAAACACACAAGTCCTAGGACTTGTGTGTTTAACACAATCAGGTTTACTGTATATATAGATATACAGTAAGTAACAATCTTAGAGCTATGGCAACACTAGCCCTCACCAGTTGCGAATACGAACAGTCTAGTTACGTATAGAATTATGGATTTTAGGATTTCTATGTACACTTTGAACGACGTCACAGGATGACAAATATTATGATGCCACAAACAGATATTAACTTGTAATATCACACTTCACACAAATGGTCTTCTGTCGTTTAATTAAGCCGCTTTTGCTAGATTAGAAATATTTCAAAATAAGTTACTTCGATCCAATACCCTAAATCTGATCTACTTTTGGAACACTGATCCTTTCTTTGGGACTGATAAAATTAGTTATGGATTAGACAATAAATCCTAGTAAACCAATTGCTAATATAGCGTAAATTATTCCTAAACAACCAAATGTTTCTTTTAAACCTCTTTCTAGGATTAGTATTTTTATTTACAGTAGAAGGTTTAACAGGAGTTACTTTATCTAATTCTTCAATTGATACTACACTTCATGATACTTATTATGTGGTTGCTCATTTTCATTATGTTTTATCTATGATTTGGAGATCAGTGGAGGTAGCAATTGTTTTATTGTCATTCCAGTTTGTAACAGAATATCTAGCGTCATGTCTTTTCCACACTGGAAGAAGATCACAAAGGTCTAAGAAGGAACATGAATGGGTTTTAGTCAGTACAAGTCTGACACCCCTTCCGGTCCGCCCAGAGCGGAAGGGGTCATTCGATGAATTCCCATTCGAAAAAAAAAATGTATACCTACTAACTTTTACACGCGGCTTCGCTCCCGTTATGGTCGAAAACGTTTTAAATATTATCTATAACACTCGGGGATAACGTAGCTTCCCATTAGTGAAAGAATTTTCTGAATCGGATCAATAGTTCCGAAAATACAAACTAATTGTAATAAGCCTCAGGCCACTAACAGAACAGTAATGTACCCTAGGAACGTAACAGTTATAACTTAACCACCACTACACAGTAGTTTTATGATACTACTGTAGTTTTATGATAATTACCCGTTTACCTTATTAAAGGCTATATGATTTCCCTGTCGGATTTTCAATTAATCAGTAATTCAAGTTAAAAGTAAATGCTAGGTAAAATTCCATTTCTTTATTCTTGGCATCACCTAAAAGACTTGTATCTCTTTCTCTTCAGGACCAGTGTACCATCTGTTAAGGCAAATATTTATGTTCTAAGCTCAGCATGTTATTCTGAAAAACAGTTTTCATGTCGCTCTCGAGTTTTCGCCACACAATAAGGGTGACCGCACGTACATACATAACCCCTTTAAACTGAACACCATTTTAGTCCGCTCGGCTGAACCATACATACCTATATAAACATATGCCTATATCATATGAAACAATATGGTTTTTTTGATGGTTTGTGCAACCCCAAGTTGACCTAAATGCCCAACGAAATTGAACTCATTTTCGAGAGATTTTCCTGTTTCAGTATGATTTTCTTGTTTTCACAGCATTTTGTATAGACTGTTTGTTTTAGGAAATCCATATTATATATACTCGTATGTTTGTACTACCTACCTATTCATACGAAATACAAGTATGTTTTTGGTCAGCTAGGTACGTTTAGTTAAACAAATAATAGGTGTGTTAACAGATTAAACCCTGTAGAATAATACTTACAGCAAGTCGGTTAAGACTTTCATTTTTTAAATAATATATACCATTAGGTATGTACCTAATGGTATATATACTTATCCAAACTGTACTTTCTTATCCAAACTGTACTATACTTTCCAAAATATATAAATTCCATATTGCACCAAATAATCTTGCAGCTTCCATTAACAAAATAAACAGAAGCTAACATTAACAAGACCCTGTCAAACTTTCATTGAATACTAAGTTAATGAAGTCCGTATTACTATAATCAGTGCTACCCAAAACTGGATTTGGCTCGGCCGATTTCACTTCATAATGCAATTGGAGCGTGCTACCTGCCTCTCCGAGCAATGAAGCTCTGCCAGCACTAAATATCAGACGAATTATCTTTTACTGTCTAATTAAGTCCACTTTAACTTGAAAACTGCGAAATTTCAGGTAAAAGAACGTCAAGAGAGTTTTAAATAGTTGTTTGTTATGATCTACGTATTGTTTTTTTTTATTTTCATTATAACGTAAACTATTATATGAAAAGCTTGTTCATGAAATTGGTCATCATTGAATGTTAAATATTTTTCAGTTGAAACAAAGGTTCAGTATTTTGTATGTCTAATTACTTTTTACTTACCGTATTTAATCATCAATATTCTTCTAAAAAGTTCTTACCTATATATTTTCTATTTAACTTAAAAAAAACTTACTTACATTCTAAGAGAAAAGATAAACTTATACCTAGACTGCTCTGTCAGCACAAATTGCAAAAGCCAACGAAACGAAATAGGTCACCATGGGCGCTTGCAGACTTTAGATATAAAGTTATAAGTTATATCTACGTAAGCTACGAGTCACATTGATAATTTAATACCCTTTTATTATATTCAGATGATTCTGATATCGTTAGTTACCCCACTGCATATAATTGTCCCTTGAGGGTATAATCATCCAGGGCTGCGGGCTGTTCGAAAGAGAGTCCGTAAAAAAAAAAAAAAAAAGGGTATAATCATGTCCAATATTGTTTGTTAGAAAAGGGAATTATGTGTAAAAAGCTATTTAAAAAAACCTCTACTTACATATTTAGGGGGCAAGTAAGGGGAGCGAGATCTCAAGGGAACCCTACGACGATGGTCAACATCTATACGTAGGGAAATGCCACATTAACGTAGGGATATGGGAAGTTTTGATGAGGCTAAGGGTTAACAGGAAATGGGTCAGCCATAATTATGATGACATACATTTACAATCACTGCATGGTTACTTCCTGGTGCTCAGGAACATCATCGTCCATATAAGATGAAGAGTACATTGTGGTTTAAATCTGCTCTTTTCCTTCTGTGGCAACAATATGTTTTTCATATAGGTAGACACAAGTTGAACTGTTAGCAAAAAAATGCGATTAACTTACTTCGGTTTTTGTTCTTAAATATTCATAAAAATCTGAATCGCTATAAATTTTAAATCAGTTTAGGTAGTAAATAGCAGCTATTGTAATTCAAATGCTGAAAACTAATTTATCGAGTAATTTTGTAATTAAAGTGCTATCTACACTTATGTTGCAGACACAAGCTCAATAGTTATTTCCACAGATCTCACTGTTGTTATTTTTCAAAACCACAGAACTAACCAGACATCCAAATGACCTAAGTCCCACCCGCTCCCTTACGGCTAGACCTTTGCAATCGTAAAATAAGCAATGAAACAGAACCGAATAGATCACTACATGTCTACTATAAAAGCTACCGCTATCAACGTATTAGTAAATGTCAGCTCTATATTATGTTTTATAAGGATCGTAACATCTTTACAGTTAGGCATTGTAGACGCCCAATTTTCTTTAACCATGTCACGCAGATTGGTTTTGATATTATCAACTAATCTTACCTACGTAGGACCATCTGTTTTTTGTGATAAGTCTAACCTGTCTAACCTTGACCGCCTCGGGTCTAGTGGTCGCAAGCGCTACTACTGAGCACGAGTTCCTGAATTCGATTCTCAAGTCGGGAAAGTTTTATTGGGGTTTTCCATCAGGAATTTATTATCAGTAGCAGCCACGAAGTCTGGATTTGCGCCCGGTTCATGGCAATAGGGTCGCCACCTATTACATGAGACTTAAACATTACTGGTCAAATGGGGGTTAGGTATACCTACCTGATGATGTTATTTTAAGTGTTAGTCTAACCCTTTGACAGTTTAAACAAAAACGTCTTTCCTAAAACCTGCCTGCTCAACAAACATAATATGGACCAATTGAATATGAATTTCCTTCTAAATCATTTGGATTGTCGCAGATATATATTACGCTTTTGGGATGCTCAATACACGTAGCATTGATGCAAAACAACAAATTGCAAAATTGATATTATGTCTCTTAAGTCTAAGCAATGTGCTGATTGTTAGAAACCGATTCAAGGCCACAAAACCTACATTTTTATTTACCTCAGTGTAAATACTATTGAATATTCAACAATAAATCATTGATGTCATAGCAACTTTAACTGCATACAACTCAAAAACACACTGGCCTACTTACACCGGTCCATTTACTTTACATTTCCGCAGGAAAAGTTTACGAAAGAAGCAAATCTAAGAAGCTTGCAACACCAAAGTGGGAAATGCGATCCACGTATCCGTTACGGGAAAACATCTGGGAATATCTGTATGAAGATAACGTCGAACAAAAGTTCAGTTGCAGCAATAAAAGAAGACATAGGAAATGTAAACAAAAGTCAGTCGAAAGCGATTCTTGTTGGAAAACAGCTGTCTGGTTTCTTTTGATACTTGGTACTGCCATGGGA
Organism: Lycophotia porphyrea; assembly: GCA_950005105.1. Classification (NCBI taxonomy): domain Eukaryota; kingdom Metazoa; phylum Arthropoda; class Insecta; order Lepidoptera; family Noctuidae; genus Lycophotia; species Lycophotia porphyrea. The sequence goes on from OX465389.1 coordinate 12,590,522, forward strand.
ATTTTAGGTCAGTGGTTAAGATTAAAATGATGATTTTCTGTAATTTTATTTGTCTTTACGATAATTATGTGGGATAATTATATCATGCTCTGAGGGCTAATAGAGGGCTGTGATGCAATCGTACAGACGCCAGCACATCAAGCTACTACAATCTGTCAAATTTCGTTAATAGGTTTTTAACTTGATCGGTAAAGCATTAGGTTCAAGGTTCATTGGGAAAATTTGACAGTTCCGGGCAGCTTGATGTGCTGGCGTCTGTACATCGATGTTGTTAGGCGACCACCTACCAACATTTAGGTCTTCCCATTTTCGTTCAACCACATCCCAACTTGACCCACTGCTGGGTAGATAGCTTTTAACCTCATCTGCAACAAAAATATTTCATCATACTGTGTCCTACACAAGCAACCTAGGACACCCATAATCTAGCTTGAAACTTTAATAATGTATAATCTTTAATAAGGTATAATCTGTAAGATTCATATCACAAACCATAATTAACTCAGTTTCAGTATCTCCGTGGAAGACTAACACGGCCGGAAAAGACTTGACACCTAAGACCAAGATAATGTCGTTACGTAAGTAGCTGAGTAATTGTGTTCCTTACGACGTTTAATTCAATTACATGGTGTCGTATCAGACCTTTATAAGTGTAGTTTTAGAGTACAATTTTGCTAGATAGGTTTCTAGCAAATTGTACCTTATGTAAGTTGTTCTTTGTGTTGTTTTTCTTGTATCCAATCTTATAAACGAACCTTATGTAGGTGTGGTTATAACAAAGAGTTACTGGTAAACAGAAGCCAATAGGAGGAATTAGACTTCATTGAGATCGAGGGTTTTGAAAGAATGTTTAAAAATGAAAAGATTGTTTACGACCACGCGGAATATTGAAATTGACATCAGGGTCATCAGGTCATATACACATCAGCAGCCATAGATACAGGGTGTAAACAGACTCTTCACGAAACCGTCAACCAAGAATGATGTAAATCAAACTAAGTAGGTATGGTCTAAAACAAAAAAAAAGTTCGCAATGACGGGGAGACAAAGTGCCTTTCGGCTTCGTTAAGAGCCTTTTTACACCCATTTTTTTTTTTTTTTTACGGATGGGAAATCATCAAATGACTTCAGGCAGTGTCAGACTTGTACTGACTAAAACCCATCCATGTTCCTTCCTTGCCCTTTGTGTTCCAGGGCCGCGGTATCTCTTTCGAACAGCCCGCAGCCCTGTCTTTTTACACCCTTTATACACATTCTTATTCTCCGGGTCCACGGAGTTAGGCAGAAAGTAACTACAGAACGCTCCTAACACAATTCGCGATCACATTCCTATAATAACGAGGTACCGAGGTGCCATCTTAAATTGGATGGGGCGAAATTAATGCTTACCTAGCAGCAAAACGTGAGTATAGGTACTAGGTTAAACCTCTGCCAAACCCTTCGGGATTACAGGCATGATGTCATGTAACTTGTTATGTTTTGTTAGCATTTAATGAACTTACGTAACAGTATCAAATATCGTAAATACCTATCCGTAAAACAACTTCGTACAAGCAAATTCCATGTAAATTGTCCACCATTAAAATAACTGGCCTCGACCATCCATCAAGTCTTATCGGTAATTAACGCCAAGTAATAAAAGTTTTTAATTATGTATGTCGCCGTACTATAAGCAATAACCATGGGCGCATCGTAGAGAGTATAGGTACGTAGTATGTAGGAGTACCCACATAATACTTGGGTCACCTTGATTTCAGCTTTTCAATTAACCTAATAGCTCCTCTTCTGACCTTTTCTTCTTGGTGAAATACGTAGGCTAGGTAGTAGCAACAGTTATGTCAACGTATATAAATATGTATTCATTGGGTAGGTAGGTACGCATTGACTCATGCATTAACCTAAATAAAAAATATAGGTAATCTTTTCTCCTTGATTCTTTCATTGAATGCAGAAGTCTGGTCACTTGCGACCAGCATTTAAGATTTGCCCTGCAAAGCAAGACATTCCCTTGTTATATTACTGCCAGCTGCAATAGCCACCCGTGTCAGTAATACTATATCTGTCTTTTCCAGCCGGTATGGACTCGTCTTCATCAGTCAGCTTTCAATGCTGCAACAGAATGAAATATTTAGCAGAACAGCTCGCCAAAGCGGAACAAACTCTCAGGTAGATACCAAAACTGTCTGTCCAGTCGGATTTTTACAGGAATCTCCATGACAGAAAGATTTTTTGTCAGAAATCCTTTTAGTCGGAATAGTTCAAAATTTTTAAGGTGCGGGCTTTTGTCCAGGAGGGTTTAAAGGTGTGTTTTCCCGTTATTGGGGATATTTTCAATAGCCCGTCAAGATTTTCAAGAAAATCATTATAAATTAGTTTGCGAACATTTATTTAGGTTAAGTGATTTAAAATCTGATTAATTTATTTAGCACTTTGTTGCTTTAAGTAAGTACACATTAGGCATTTACTACTACGACTTTCGTCAAATTATTGAGTGATCGTGGTTCCGTGGGAGTTTTGAAATATTTGATAGCGAGAATGCTTGCGGTATTATTAGCTAGACGCATCCTTATTTTACTTAATTTACTGCAGTTCGAATCTCAGAAAAGAAAACTGAACAAAACAATCGCACAAAAAAGTTGGAGTAAGGTCGCGGATATGAACTAGTTCGTTTAAGTTTAATTTAATCCTTGTGCGTTTGAAAGGGAGCATAACTTCTCACTCCTTTGGATATTTAAGGCTTCTTCTATTACTTACCTACAACTACATTTATGCTTAAGGTTGACAATACAAACTTTGACCCTTTAACGATATACCTGTTTCATATATTGGTAAGGATTCAGAAAACAAAGTAGGTACAGCGAAGGAGAAAGTGTAGCAAATACGTATAATAACGGACGGCACGATTGGCGCAATGGCTGAGCGATTGGCTGCTGCACTGTGTGGTGTGGGTTCCATCCTCATACGGAACACAAATGACACTACATTTTTTATTTATTTATGTAGTTATTCCGGGTCTGGCTGTTTGTGTTTGTCAGTTTAAATGTTTGTAAACGCACCCACGATACAGGAGAAATTCCTAGTACGGGGCAACGTTTAAAAGTCTACATGAAATTCTTAATGTAACCCATTATTTAAATTAGCTAGCTGGGAATGGTCAAATACATAGGTACACAGATACTGCAAAATTGACTAAGAACTGAAATAAGAGAATTAATGCTAATGGGGAACTTCTTAGTGGCAGTCACGGAGTCTCGATTTGTGCCCAGTTGACGACAATAGGCTCGCCCCCTATTACATGGCATATCTAACTGGAGAAATGTGGGTGTATTATTAGGTACACTTCCACCTTACTCTTCGGAGATTTCCGGCGTGTTATTATGTAATGCCCAATAGAGATAAAACATGAGAATAGTACGTTATCAATAAAAATACGTTTCATTACAGAAACACGCTCCGATCTCGGACCATGATGTTGACATCGCGAACGCAGACAGGTAACACCCATTATTAAATAACACCTTAATTTTCTTATTTATCTATTTAACACGTTAACTGCCAAGGTATATTATCTGTACCATCCAAATTTCATTTCTTACGTATTGATTCTTGGTTTATATTGAATAGTCATGTATAAAAAGTGTTACCTTTTCTTTAAAAAAAAAATCCTAGAAATGTTGCATTTATACACAAAGAGAACGCAGTGGTACATAATCCAAATGTAAACTCAATATCACACTTCTGAGAAATTTCAATTTACTCCAACGGGGCGAATTTCATATGAAATCCATATATACACCTACGTCAGTGGACCTACTACAGATGTAACAATAATCTAAGTAGGTTACTTATTTTATGTTTACTTATTTTATGTTATAAATGCGAAAGAAAGTTTTTTTACATTTTCACGCCTAAACCACTGAACCGATCATCCTGAAATTTTGCATATACGTTGTCAGGTGTAAAGAAACCGACAAAGGCATAGGGTACCTTTCATCCCAAAAAGAAGTAACAGAAAGAAACTACAGTAACGTTCTTTTGATAACAAATGGCGCCATGTGTCTTTCGAATCATGATTAAATTACATTATTACCAGCAGAGTACAACCTGAATTTATTTTCAAAATCGAAATTAACGCGAACGAAAGCTAGTCTTTAATAAACCTTTTCTAATCTGCAAGTCAGAACAGAATCGAAACACTCCGTCAAACGTATCGTCTAAAGTTCAACGCTACCTTTGAGCAAACGTGACCGATTCTCTGCAATCTAATCTCCAAGTTTCATTCGTTCAGAACAAATGGCAACAGTTGCAGGGGCTAAGGACATTGATACACGATACATAGAAGGTGCGACGGCATCAAAGGGTAGTGACACAACGGAGTGGGGTGGCAGAGTAGCCCTGTGGGGGGTTGTGCCGCTGTGGCGCGCTGCTTCACCGCCCGACACGGTACTTGCCTTGCGAAGACCTACGCTGTCCGACTGTTGGCCTTTCATGTGAGTCGAATTTCAAAGATTAGAAGTAGATAGGTACTTAGTTTTGGAACGCGTTTTAGTTGTGCATTGTATAAGCCTCTAGAGATAAAGATATCGAAGTTTAGGCAACTTTAAATGGCTGTTTGAATGTTATTTTACAAATAATTATCATTAGGCTTGAATTAGTTTTACAAGACACAAGTTCTTACTAAAAACTTAAGCTTTCAAAAGGTCATCGAGACTAACTTCAACTGCCTCCTAGCCGTCCTATGAGCACAAACATATTACCGATCTTTGATTCTAAAGAATATTTAAAATATATTCTTCAAGATCAACCTACAATTACCTATTACTTCCTAACTTTGGGTCCAATCACATTGTAACCCTGTAATTATGTTTCCCTTTTGATACTAGTACATATTTTCATTATAAATCTATATAGTTTGTAAATAATGTACGCTCTGGTGTTGTATACAGGGTGTAAACAGACTCTTCACGAAGCCGTCAACCAAGCATTATGTACATCAGACTAAGTAACTTTATGCAAAAATTAGCGCTGGGAAACGACTTTTTTTTTTGGGCTGAAAAATCACGTTTGACTGTAGGACCCAATGTAACGCACTCAAAACATTGTGCTAGTGGATGGATTGAACAGTAAGGGGGTCCTGGAGGTGTTTAAAGCAAAAATCTTACATTAAAAACATGTCTTTAAAAAAAAACTTGTGAAAAAGTTGGAACTTTGACCTCAAATATCTCCGTAACTAGAAGGTTCCCAGGTATGGTCTAGAACAAAAAAATGATCGCAATGACGGGGAGAACAAGTGCTTTTCGGCTTCGTTAAGAGTCTGTTTACACCCTTTATGAGAGGTCTCCAAAATTGGTATCGAGTAACTGTGTACCAATATTTCAGAGTTCCCCTTACTAACACTGCAATTATTTTCAGTGGATCCTACGGTGAAATAATAATAAGATTACCACAAACGCAGAGGGTGCGTTACATCACCGTCGAGCACATACACCCAGACACCGCCCGCAGTGCGCCCAAGCATTTCCTAATATACGTTAGTAGTCAAACAGATGAGATTACGCTTTGAACTCTCAATGCTAAAACAAACGTCATATCTACATCATATAGATGATAGAACTGCGTTGAATATAATTACTATTCTGCAAAACGGTTCACTTATTATATGTGTTAATGACTAGACTCGCGGTTTTCCACGAGTGCAAGCTTTGATTTTCAAGATGTTTCCTAGACATTATAAAAAAGTAGTACTTACGCCCTTTTTTGTTAACATAAGGTGACAGTATGTCCAAATAAAAGCAGCTATAGAATTTCAATGCTCGACTGAACGCCTAGTTGAAATTCCATCAATGTATTAATATTTAAGCAGTCATGCAGTTGTTGCCGAGTCACTAAAAATAGCCATAAATATTTTTCAATACTCTTTCTCGAAAACTGGTTCTTATAGCACTACGATTAGGTTCAACATGCAATGTATTTCACATGCGTGGTTTTTTAATATTTTTCCGCACACGTGCCGAAATAAAAATTTCCACAGATTACTATGACATAAACTAAATCCAAATTGGTTCAATGAATAAAGTCGTCTTTTTTTTTAAATCTCGGAAAAGCGTCTTTACGGCGTAGTATTTTTTGAGTATTTAAATTGCGTTTATAAATAGAATATCATGGATAAACATGACTGTTTAAAACAAATATTTACTTTTCTATACAAATTAACATTTATTTGTGTTCTATATAATTAAAAAAAAAGCAAATCAAATCATAATTTCTTAATAATTCCTGACAAAAATACTTTCGGTTCTAATATTTTATTACTTCAAAAGTGTATTGAAGAAATAAAATATTAGAGAAGTGTATTGAAAAACGTCGTTTGAAACGCGTGGAGATTAGTTACTACGATTCTCGGTTCCATAAAACAGTCGCCTACAGCTCGGGTGTTAATTCCGCCTCGAATACAATAACAAAGTTTCCTTGCTTATATGTACTTTTTTCACTACACGCGACAAAAACAGTGATTTTCACATAGTTAGAACAAGTACATACCTATCATATTTTTTCTTATGTAAAAAGTTTTCGCTCTTTTCATGGCTCTTAGGATAAAACCCCCTGCGGCACTGCTTAGGAACGGTAGATAGGTATCCTAAAAACTAAGAACCTACTACGACCTACGTGGATACTAGCTGTCACTAGCAGCAGCGTCATAGATATTTCGGAGCAAAATGAGTGGGATTATTATTCTACATTTCATTTCAGTCACCATTATCATTTTCAGGTATATGTCACGTCTGCTTTTCCATTCACAGTTCATCGCCTTTCATATTTAGGTTGTCACTCACTACCTACGTACTTATTCAATGCAATTTCATCGAAACATATTTATAAATTCTAAATAAAATATTAGTTTAAAAAAACACTTAACTCGCTTTAGAGTGAAGTCATTTTATTTCTCGTATTCTTCTCGGCAAAGCCTTTCATTTAATACCCACGTCATGGGAAAACATAAATAACTAAAATGCGTTTTTTAATCCTAGAGACTAAATTGACACAATATGCTAATGCACTTTAGTCCCCCATCTTTGGGAGTTCGCCATTTTGGATTCAGAATGACGTCACTTAGCTAACCATGCATTGTCATCCAAACTAAACAAAATATTTAGATGCAAAATTTCAGCTCAATCGGAAACCGAGAAGTGGGTCAAATTTAACTTCTTAGATTTTTTCACATAGTACGGGTGAAGCTAATAAACACGTGTTAAAATCTGTCTCTTTTCACGCCCCGGCTAACCGATTTCAAAAGGCACACAGGGACACAAGACCTGGGTTAGGTCATAGGATAAGTTTTATCCCAGTATGTTCCTATGCAATAATTTCCGACTTCCATGAAGGCAAAGCCGCGGGGCCGCGGGTAAAATCTAGTCGTTGCTGAGATAGGATATCCTGATTTCAATTTCATAAAGGACGCTCTTCAGTGAAATTGTTTTCCACAAGCACATAATATACAATTCCACTTTAGAAATAGGGATGCTATGTTATTCGTGTCATGTTGGCAGTAGCCAATCTTAGCTCGCGCTCGGATATGCGAACTCATGCAAATTCAGTTTGCTTATTCCGCTATGCTTTTGCATCGACTAATACCGTGAAGTGACGCCACTGAGATGTGTTCTAGTTCAACGGACTACATAATTTAGCAGTCCTTACTTTTCCGTCTCTCATTTGACTTGGCTAGTATTTTTCTGTTTGATCATACTCACGCCATCTGTCGGTACGTTTGGTCAAACCATGTGACGGGCATAAGGTAAAACCTTAGAGCCAGTCCACACGGCGCGTTGCGTCTCCGTTGCGTCGACACAGCGCTGCCGTTGCGTCATTTTACATACTAATAATCAGTGGCGTGCAGTGGTTCTCCACGGAGGGTAGGCCACGTATACTGACTTCCGAAAAAAAAATCGCGCAACATTACAGTGTCGTTCTACTTAAGATGAACTTCAAAGTAGTCACCTTTATTGATTTATAATATTTGAAATTTATTGGGTCTTATAAAGGGGGTCGAAATTTTCATTATTTTTGCGATAGGACACTTTATTTTCGAGATATAAGCAAAAGAAAAGAAAAAAAAAGACAGTACTGGTTTTGCGCCTGAACTCGAGGTGTTGGTATGAATTTTAGTCCTAACAACTAATTTTATTCCACACCTTTTTAATCGCAAAATTTTGGGTGAAAAACGTCAAATTCAGAATAGCAAAATTTGCCATTTTCAATAAATTATATTATATATCTCCGTGCCATCTTAGTGCTGTCACACTAAAATATTAATTTGTGTCACTTAAGTCAATTTCAGAATGGGAAATTGTCGTTTGACAGGAATAAACTAATTTTTGGTGATTTTTTGCCTAATTTAGAGGTATTTGTGACAAGAGAATCGGCACCATTATCAGCGCAAAGTTCATAACAGATCACCATTTTGATGTAAATAAACAAATAATAAACACAACAAATAATATTTACAGTAACTGTACGTTTTGAAACTAATTATTTATAACTTAGTAAGTTAGAAAAAGCAAAACATTCAAGATTGCGATACAAATCACAAAAAACGTAAGACAATTTGAATTTCGCGGGCTACCGTGACCTTACGTCTTGACTTTTGTGGGGCAGCCATTCGTCCAATCACAACACACGATGGCCGTCTACAGTCCAAGGAGGTGACACCCATATCTATACATGTGCCGTTCATACACGCGAAAATATGCATCAGTATGCGTAAATTTATGAATGCATAGGTAGGCCGTACGACTTCTTGCCTTATAATCGTAGTACTGTGAAATACGTCACACGGGCGCGAAAAGTTGCTATAAGTGTTGCTCAGGAGTTTTAACTTTCTTTTTTAATATTTTGTGTTATTTTATTACATAGTTATAATAAATGCATTTGGCGTTGTTGGTAGGGTAGGCTAGGCCTAATTGCCTCTATGGACGGCACGCCCCTGCTAATAATCATACTGTTCACACGGTGCGCTGCGTCGACGCAACGCACACACGCGACACGACGGAACTGCAGCCCCCGAGACGAAGCGGGCGAGGGTGTACACATTGTGACGACGGAACGGCAGCGCTGCGTCGACACAACGGAGACGCAACGCGCCGTGGCCTTCCATGCTTTCTATAGATTGATGCGATGTTTTTATAAAATGCTTGCCGCAACTGTGCGTCGCCGCTGCGTTTTCGGAACGTTATTACTGCGTCGTAGAAACGCTGCGGTGACGCAGCGCTTGTGTGGCCGGCTATGCGTCAAAATATTTGCGTTGCGTCGACGCAACGCGCCGTGTGGACTGGCTCTTAAGGTGGTTGCGTCAGGAGAGCCCGCGAAATTCAAATTTTCTTAAGTTTTTGGCCATTTGCAAGCTATTTCCTGAATATCAGCTTATTTCCTGGCACAAAATAGATTTTTGATAACCGCGCCTGTAATTTGTAGCTGTCCACTCGCCTTAAGGTGGTTGTGTCAGAGTAGCCAGCAAAATTCAAAATGTTCTTACGTTTTTTGTAATTTGCAGGTCAGGTTGTATGTTAATGAAAAATGAGTCGCGCCAATAACACGTATGTAATTACAGAATCACAATCATGAAAATCATCAATATAACCCTGTAAGTCCATTGAATTACTTTTTCATGAAACATTTATTGTATAGGGTTACCTGAACGTAGAGGGTTGTATTGATGATTTTCATGATTGTAATTCTGTAACTACATAAGTGTTACTGGCGCGACTCACTTTTTCATCAACATACAACCTGACACTGACCTGCAAATTACAAAAAACGTAAGAACATTTTAAATTTTGCTGGCTACCTTGACACAACCACCTTAAGGCGAGTGGACAGCTACAAATTACAAGCGCGGTTATCAAAAATCTATTTTGTGCCAGGAAATAAGCTGATATGCGCAGATCGTTACGCCAACTTAGCAGTGTGGAGGTTGAACAGACGCATGTCGTTCGTACTATTAATAACTATCTTTTTTTTATTTCTAGGGTATCCTTGCAAACTACACTTGGATAAAAGTAGCAGACGCACAATACCGCGCTGAAGGTCCTCCAAAACAATACTACCCATTAGCTCACAATCATGTTGAATGGAAGAGCTTAGTATTCAGGGTGCTGACTAACCAAGGGAATGGGAAATATACTTGTGTTTATAGAATTCATTTGTACGAAAAAGTTGAAAATAGTCTAGTTCCTTTTAATAAATTGTAAATTAATAAGGTGTTAATAATCTTGTTGTTTTAGTATAAACACTTCTATTTTACAATATAAAACCATCACAATATTTGTCGTAAATTGGAAATGATTTAGGGCTTCTACAACAATGTTGTGCTTCTTCTTAAAATCAAACTGACCCATTTCTGGCGTCGAAAACATGTGGTACCCATTTCAGAGCAATGTGCGAAGGTTTTTTTTTCTAGCTCTTACAATTTGCAACCAATGATAAAAAAAACGACCTAAATCTTCACTAAAATAGTTAAAAATGAACTACTGTGCTACAATCTACTTTCTAGTCTACATTCAATATCTAGGGAAGGTCTACAAAAGGATTAGTTTTCAGTAGTAAATAAAACAGTTGGTTGGTTTAACGTTATATTAACCAAAGTAAACGCAACGTTTACGCAGCGCTCCAATCTTGGGCAGAGCCTCCCCAAGACGGGGTCGGTGCGGGCGCAACCGGCGCGGGGGCGGCGGCCGTGGCAGCAGCGGTGGTACCCCACTCCTCTTGTACCTGAGAGAACAAGCATAGAAAATTTTCAAACTGAATATGGAGAATACAAGGCCACTGACGTGACGCCGGCCGTCTTACTATTTACTTATCAAAGAATGATGAAAAATTCGCTTTCAAGTCAGCTGGAAAGATGATCTTTAGACGGTAGCTTGTAGCAACTGGACGAGGTTGGCCAAAAAACGAGTTAAATAAAAAATTGGCAAATGGCTACTATTTATAATGAAAAGTTGTGTCTGGACTGCATGATATTCTATGTTTATACATACCTGAGCAGCCCAGTCTTCTTGCGCGGGGGGAGCTCCGAAGGCAGCGGCCGGTGGTGGCGCGGCATCCTCAGCCCATGAGGTAACAGGCTCCACTGACTCGTTCCAGTCCTCATGCACAGGTGCGGGCACCTCAGGCTTGGGTGGTGGTGGAGCCTTCAATGAAAACGAGGTTAGATTCAAGCAGTTCTAGGATTTCTTGGTTTTAGAAAATAGGGATCACATGCAATCTAGCCGCAAGTATGGCGCATCGAGTTTTAAAAGACTCATCCATAGTTTTCACTGAACGACATCTGAATGAGTGGCTAAGTAATACTTTGTGCTGTTGGAATTAAAACTGTTGGTGTTGAGCTGAGTGTTAAAAATTCATCAGTGTTTTTCATTTTATTAATTTGGGTGTTGTCTTGTGCTTGCGTAAAAGGGCAGAAATGGGCGTAAATCCAACAAATTTGGTAAATGTCTTGAATCATAGCACATAATAAACGTTGTTATTTCCTGTATTTTGTTGAAGATTTCACTACAACAGTCATTTGTTTTTAAAGTAGCTGGTACCTTTTGCTAAAGCACAATTTAAATAATCTGACTTTTGCCCGTGAGGTCCTAGAACCTACTAAAGACTGTGACTGTGTTACGGAAACCCCTTATTTATTTTTAGCTGAATAATAGGTCAAATGTTTGACAAAATACAGAAAAAAAAAAACATATTTCAAGTGTCTCTATTTCTGCTCTCCGGCAACTTAAGTACTTATTGTTATGGGATGAATTGAAGTCCTAATTATTAGCTAATATTTGAGATAATTTTATTTCAATTCTGTTGGTCTTAAACCCAGAGTTCTAAGAAAAAAGGCCCATGATCCTTTGTAGAATGTTGTTTCTTCTAAAAAAGGATGTGTGATATGAAAGACTAAACAAATAATCATTTTGTGTATATTTAAGTTGTAATACTAATTAGATGATACATTACCATTACTACTTCCGCTGGCTGATAAAAGTGATAGAAGAGCAATATTAGATAAAAACAATTAAACCAAAGGAAAATGTTCTATAGCCAATTCACCAGCCATAAAATCAAACTAGACCAGGTAATACTTTCCTTGCAATTTTAATTCATTCATCAGAAATATCTTTCATGAATGTGATACTTACAACAACTTGCTCCTTAGCCTGCTGTTCCTCCTTTTCACTTTCTTCAGGGTCGCGGTAGAAGAACAGGTCGACGACGACATCCCAGCGCTGGTCGCGGGCGAGCACGCCACGCAGTCTGAGGACCTCACGGGCCAACAGCCACCACATCAGACCGATGGAGTGAGAGGACTGTAGAAGAACATTATGATGGTCAGCATTTAAAATGGTTTCGAACTTGGAGAGTTTATAAATAAATTATCAAACTTTTGGTACAGTAACCAGATAGTACTGTACCACTGAAAACTATTTTGGTTACAAAAGTAATTATATTATTCAAATATTAATTTAGGTAGACACATGTCAATATTGTAGAATGTGGCCTTCTGTAGCATCTGCCTTGTCTCAAGGGAGAAAAACCAAAAGACATAATAAAAATATATTTAGTATGTAATAATACATAATATATATTTAATTTATTTTATTATTTATTCAACCACTTTACTAGAAGTATTTGAAAATTGAATTACTATAGGCAATTTAATGTAGTAGCTTACCTTAGTGTTGCATGGGATGGCAATGTCAACAAAACGTAGAGGTGAGTCAGTGTTGCACAGGGCAATGACTGGGATGTTGACATAGGAAGCCTCAGTGATGGGCTGGTGGTCCTGAGCAGGGTCCAACACAATCAGGAGACGGGGCTCGCGGAAAGCAGCCTGGATCTGTTGATAATAAAATTAAAGAGTTAGAAAACTTTCAGTGCAATGTAATCATGTATGTTGTGTATTGTAAGCAATCAGAAAATCTTATAATCATTACTACATAAATGCAGTCAGTGGTTCCTTAGTTTGTTTGTCATCATTAAGAGAAGTTATTAACTACTCAATTGTAAAAGAAGTATTTTAAAGAAAATTGAATAATACCACTGGTCATTTGAAAAAAGAGGAACTGATGAACACAATCATCACTTCTTCATCTTACCTGGTTAGTAAAGGCACCAGGAGTGAAACGTCCAGCAATGGGGGTAGCTCCGGTGTGTGCGGCGAACTTGAGCACAGCACGCTGACCGAAAGGACGCGACGAAATAACGAACACGTCGGCGGGGTTCTCGATGGCAACTACGGCGCGGGCAGCCAGCACGAGCTTTTCCCAAGTACGGCGTAGGTTGATGACGTGTGTGCCATCAGCGCGGCGCTTGTACACGTACGTTTCCATCTAAAAACCCACAACTTTGTTTGTCACTAGATGTTCATAATCTTAGCAGATGTTGATTTTTTAAGGGTGATAAATCAGTTGGGAGAATGGTTCGTCAATGTTTTCAGACAAAATATATGGAACGGATTCTTGGCTCATCATGTTTGCATGTTTTTTTTTTTCACTTTTGAGGTTATGTTTGGTACCAACCTGGAAGTTGACATTTTCTGACCCAAGATGGGTTGTTGCCGCCAGCATCTTGGTGACATCCTCCTCGTTGAGGGCGAGTATGTCTAATCCTCCCGACATCGTTGCGTTTAAATGAGTTACGGCTAAACCTAAAACAACAAATGTGACACCGCTTAAGCACAACGTTTAATATTATATTTACACATTTTACTTCAAAAATACTTTACATTTTAATATTTACAACAGTTCCCACTTCGAATTCAATGACTTTCTTTAGTAATTTATGGATGATTTAGAAGTAATTTATAGATTTGAAAAATACTTACGCGTATAATGCCACTGGGAGGCGAAATGGACATAAAAGAACTGTCAATCTCTAATGTCAGTGAATACAACTTATTTTGACAGCCCTGTTAACTTGATGATAACTTCATGTATCTTGCTATTTCTTTCTAGTTGCTCTTTTTTCGAAGACTAGAAAGAAACAAACCTATTTAGGCATTTCTTATAAAAAACCAATACCTGCCGTGCGTAATTACGGTTTTTATGGCTGCGTTTCAAAATAAAATCCAGAGAATAACTCAAATTAGTAAAACATAAAGGGTTTCTATTTTTATCTTAGAGTATTCCTCTACGATTTCTACGCAACCCAATAAATTAAAATTTTGATTTAAATAAAATGAGTCTAGTTGAATATTGTATGTTTGGAACATACAATATTCAACTTGACTCATTTTATTTAAATCAAAATTTTGCGTGCAATTGCATTGTTCCAAGAATTCAAACTAGCCTCATTTTTTTAGGGTTCCGTACCCAAAGGGTATAACGGGACCCTATTACTAAGACTCCAATATCCGTCCGTCTGTCACCAGGCTGTATCTCATGAACCGTGATAGCTAGACAGTTGAAATGTTCACAGATGATGTATTTCTGCTGCCGCTATAACAACAAATACTAAAAACAGAAAAAATAAATATTCAAGTGGGCTCCCATACAACAAACGTGATTTTTTGCCGTTTTTCTGCTCGATATTAATAACGACGACAGGTACACGCTTGAAATATTTACAGAATATTTAGTTGTATACAGAATATTCACTTTAAAAATAACAAATTATCCCAGACATGATTTTTTTGCTGTTTTTATAGATAATAATACGGAACCCTTGGTAGAAGTAAAATAATGGCCCTGTCAACTACACATTTCAAGACCTAATGAACTACTGGATCCAAGTGATCAAGAACAGACGCTGGCGCATATCAAGCTACTACAATCTGTCTTTATTTAATAGATTTTCAACTTTATCGCTAAAGCATTAGGGTCAACGTTGGTTGGGAAAATCTGACAGTTTCGGGTAGCTTGAGCCTGCTGGCGTCTGTACCATTGACTCGAAAAGAAGAAGATGTCTAGCAGCTGCTAGGTTCTTTTGTCCCACCATGTATTGCCTGCTGCAAGTGTTTATTGCCAATCAATTATAGATTCTTCCAAGTCATCAAACGAGTGGTTTTTAGCAGCCGTAGGAGGTCTACTCTCAGTGATGATTGATGAAGACGCATAAATACCGATAACCATTGTGTGACGATCTGTCCCACACCCACAACAATCCACAAATAAAACATGCACAATCCCATTTCAGCCTTGCAGACAATGAGGCTTTGAAAACAAAGTCAAGTCCACTGCAAACATTCTCTCTTTTTCTCGAACCATTATTTAAAGCCTGACTTTCAGTAAAAAGCAAAGCAAAGCAAAGCAGTCTTAGTACCGATCATTGCCCTTTTGTAGTCATTCTCTTTTTCCCTCTATTGAAACGAAGTTTCTAGACTTCACTAGCAGCAGCCGTCAAGACGTCTCAGTGCTCTGTGATTCTTCAGAACACGTAATTCTTCCATGTCATAGGAAATACTCGGCAATGTTAGTAAGCAGCAAGTTTATCTGGCCCGGTGGCCTTTTTTTTTTTACGGATGGGAAATCATCAATTGACTTCTCCCGCTCTAGGCAGAGTGGAAGGGAGTGTCAGACTTGTACTGACTAAAACCCATCCATGTTCCTTCCTTGCCCTTTGTGTTCCAGGGCCGCGTTATCTCTTTCGAACAGCCCGCAGCCCTGGCAGGCATCGGCCCTTGCGGGCCCCTCCCTGTTTGGCCCGGTGGCCTTATGATAAGATCTGTATTTTTCGTTTACCGGCAGCGCCGCCAATGCCCTGCCCCAAGGAACTCGCAGCACTATGGTTGCGTTCATTTAATTTTTTATCGTAAATGGTTAAAACCTTGGTAACATTGTAAAGATTTGTGTTATTTATAGTATATGGCAACATGCCCTTATACTTTTGTGACTGGTGATGTGACTGACTGTGGCCTGTGATCGGAGATTATTTTTCCGTATCGGCGTTCTATCTTACTAATTTTAGATTGTTCTGTAAGACAATACATGCATTATGATTACTTTACTTTCCTGACCTTAAACGTTGTAAAAAGTTTGTATACTTAGTGAGTTATTTTGGTAATCGGTGACATTTTAGTGAAGTGCCTAATTTGATCATGGAGGCTATAGCAAAACACGATTTCACAGCAACTGCTGATGATGAGCTCAGCTTTAGAAAGAATCAAGTCCTCAAGGTACGTTTGCATTCATCGAAATGATGTGCAGAGTATTTTATTTTGTAAAATGACAGGTGCTTTCTAGAATTTTTGATATTACAGATACTAAACATGGAGGACGATATGAACTGGTACAGGGCTGAATTAGACGGCAAAGAAGGACTTATTCCTAGTAATTATATTCAAATGAAAAGTCACAGGTAAATACTTACATTCCGTGAAGAATGTTTCTATTTCTATTATTAGTCTTACAGAAATCGTATCTATTAATTTCGTTTGTAAAAACAAGACTAAAGATATGTTTAGAATAACAAGAACCCGTTGTGTATCACATAAATCTATATTATTTTACAACAAGTTACATTCTTGCATACAGCACTGTGTGTGCATTATCTGTTTAGACCAAACTTGCCTTGTTTCATACACAAGATTGAAACTTATTGGAAATCTCTTCCAAGACAGATGTAAGAGGTTATAATCGTAACTTGATTCATTTATTTCATCTTACTCTATGATAATCCCACTACAATAAATCTTACACATCTCATTAATAATTCTTAAAATATGCCCATGTAAGTGTTTATATTTTAGTGCTGCTACAGTTCTAATTTGTAAAAATATCTTCTTTGAAAACTATTATTTACCAACCTTTTTTGAAAATAGAATAGTTTTTTAATAAAACCTCATTTTTAGCTGGTATTACGGAAGGATTACAAGAGCAGATGCCGAGAAACTTCTAGCAAATAAACCAGAGGGTGGTTTTTTGATAAGAATCAGTGAATCAAGCCCTGGTGACTTTTCCTTATCTGTCAAGTGAGTAACTTCCTTATATGAATGCATGTTTATCTAATATTATTATAGTTCTAAGAATATTTTTTCCAATTTGATTATTAGTTACTCAGTGAGTCACAGTCTCAGTCAGTCAGGCGTGTATTAGTTGTCTTAGTGTTGAATAGTTTCACTGAGAAGGAGGAATTGTCCTGTGTTTGTGGTTGTAGGTTTGTTAAAATATATTCTGAATATAGTGTCATAGGCTGACAAATTATGTTTATCCTAAGCCTCTGTGAAGCAAACAGTTTCCTATATTGTACTGTACTGTACTGAACTGACTTACAACGAAGATAGAGAGAGAATCCATTTACATAGATTAAAGGCTTACAGACACACAAATGTAGTAGCTGCAATGAAAAAAATATGAGTAATGTTAAAATAATCATAATACTAAGCAAACAGATTGACAATTTGCAGCATGTTGTAATATGTTATCAATTACATTCTGTATTTATTTACTGAATTCTAATTAGCTACATAGTTGTTGATAGTAACACTGTTTGTGTATGTGCTAACCACTACTTTCAAGATCATCATGTTCCTGCCCTTGTCCCAACTAGGGCGCAACACATTTCTATTCCATTCTGTCATTAATTCATTTTTCTTTCATACAATCCCTCTTGCAATCCATCCATTTTGTCTTTGGTCTTCCTCTTTCTGATCATCCTTCAACTTCCGTATTTATTACACACTACTTTTCTTAGTGCCTTGTTGGTGTTGTGGTCGCAAGCGCGACTGTTGAGCATCAGGTCCTGGGTTCGATTCCCGGGTTGGGCAAAGTGTGATTGGGTTTTTCTGTCAGGAATTTCTCAGTAGCGGCCAATATAGGCTCGACCCCCATTACTTGGTACTTAAACTTAACCGGCGAAATGTGGGTATACCATTAGGTCACCCCTACCCTACCCTCTAACCCTACATTACATGCGTGATGTTATGTTACTTTTCTTAGTAGGTCATTTTATTATAATAGACAGCAGAACGCCGGGTTATTATAAAATAATAGTAGTTATATAATCTACGATGGTAGTGGGTTTTCTTAATCAGACAACCTTCTTCCTATAAACTTTTTTAATATTTATCTAAATTGCAATCTTATCCATATGATGATCTCTATGTACGTCGCAATATTGTTTATAGCATGTATCTCATTTTGTAACATTGCTTGCCTAATAAACATCAACTTTTCAATTGTTTAGTATGCAGTAAACAATACAAATAAGGTAATAATATGTCACAGGTAAGCAGTCAATTGGATAGGTTGGTAATTCAATATAGAAATCAGGACTTGTTAATTATTGAGAGTAATTTGAGATTATTTTAATGATTATCATAATATACAGCTTCCCATTTATCTCTATCATGTCTGTGTTCACTTTTTCCTAGCAGGATCATGTTTCACATAGGCTTTCTGTCTTTTGTTTATTCTCCGTGTTTTCTAATGGAAACCTTCATCATCATCAACAGTCTATAATGTTCCCACTGCTGGGACATAGGCCTCCTCTCTATGAGAGGGAATGGGCTATAATCCATTACGCGGGCCCAGTGCGGATTGGTAGATGTCACATGTCTTCGAATTTTTGGTTTTCCTTCACCGTTTTTGAGAGCAGAAGTGATGAAATAAATTACACAAAGTAATGCGCCTGAATGGGTTCGAACCCTTGACTGAATCAATAGAAACCTTATTTGCAGTTTTTTTTTTGTCACATGCTACCTTTTCTCTACATGTATAACTCTCTATGATAGTTTGAACCCTGAAAGTTCGACCAGTCTATTCAAAGGGTATCATATAGCCCAGCCACTGGGTTTTGGAGGTCAGACAGGCAGGCACTCCACGTAAAATACTGGTATTCAGCTGCCTCTGGTAAGACTGGAAGCAGAAGATAGTGTGAGACTAAGTCTGGCGAAAAGTCTTGATAAAATTGGTTTTGCCAAAAGTAACCAATTTAATGGAGCATCCACTACATGTAATGTTGCGAGGAAAAATTCCCTGTTTGAAAACAATAAGTGTCTGTTTCTGGCTTTTTAAAACTAGATGACATTTACTTTCTAGCTGATCCTTGAAAAGAAAACCAAATAAAACTCAGAAATGTAATCTTCTCAAATCCAAACATTATATTATATGTAAAAAAGACATTATGTGAAGGTCTGAAATTTTTATTTCATAAATCCATTCTAATCTTACTCGAACCTATTTTTATGTATTCGTTTTTATCCAGCTGGAGAGAAACCAAAACAAGGGTTATCATTTTTAATTTCTTAAAATAACTATCAAACCCTGAAGTAGGTATAGCTAATAATAAGTGGAGCGACTATAGGAATGTTGTTATTTCTTATCAGAAGGACTTTCGTATGGTCTGTTTAGCTTTGTTCGTTATTTATAGTTGCCGTACATAACCATACATTTGTTTTAAAGGAATATTAATGCTTGTTTCATCCACCAAAGGTTACCAAAGGGTAATAGTTAGTTCATGCATAAAATACAAAAATTTCCACTTAAGGGTGCCTGAGGATCAGGGAGGGGCCCAGGCCTGCGGGATTGTTCGAAAGAGACACCGCGGCCCTGGAATACAAAGGGCAAGGAAGGAACATGGATGGGTTTTAGTCATTACAAGTCTGACACTCCCTTCCGCTCCGCCCAGAGCGGGAGGGCCCTTTTTTTTTGTAGGATGTGTAATCAAATGACCCCTCATTTGATTACACATCCTAAAAAAAAAAGGGTAACAGTGTACCGAGGTCTTTTTGAACCTTTATTGTCCCACTGCTGGGCAAAGGTCTCATAACCTACCACTATTCTATAAGTTAGATATGAAAAAAGCCCCTTCATAGTATGGGGATTCCCTAAGTTAAAAATACCGTAACAAACATGGTACTCTCTTTAATGATATCGGCGCCTTCACCAATGGGTTATCTTATTTCGATTTTATTTTGCCCCATAATAATTAGGAGGGTAGGAGGATGACGTATCATGTCTTGATAAGTGCTATGTTGTTTATAAAGGGTGTTAACAGACTCTTTAACGAAGCCGAAAGGCACTTGTTCTCCCCGTCATTGCGATCATTTTTTTTCTAGACCATACCTGGGATCCTTCTAGTTACGTAGATATTGGGGGTCAAAGTTCCAACTTTTTCACAAGTTTTTTTTAATGAAAGATTTTTACTTTAGACACCTCCAGGACCCCCTTACTATTCAATCCATCCACCAGCACAATGTTTTGAGTGCGTTACTCTGAGTCCTACTATAAAACGTAATTTTCCAGCCCAAAAAAAAAAGTCGTTTCCCAACACTAATTTTTGCGTAGTTACTTAGTTTGATGTACATAATGCTTGGTTGACGGCTTCGTGAAGAGTCTGTTTACACCCTGTATATGATCACGTCACCTAGGAAGGAGAAAGTTCAAAGAATCTAAAATGGCGCGGGGTCTCGCTGGAGGTCAATTCCCGTAGCGGGGAAAATTCTTGTAGGTTTTATGTGTCTGATTTACAGATTTATGTCGCACTAAACTCTTATCAGTACTGCATGGGGTCAGTCCTAGCTACGAGCATGATATTAAATGTATTTTACACCAACACTATTGATAAAATATCGTAAATCACGTCTTTAAAGGTGCATCCAGATTAAGTAAAATTTTACAAAACTTTTGCTATATAACACGTCTAATTAATGCAACATTGCTAATCTTTCTATTGAATCATACAAAATAACCATGTCTTATAACATGTTATGTAATTAGTGTGGACACACCCTAATCCGAAGAAGAATCCGCAGGCTTGGCAGAGGTGTACTTATAGTGCACCAACATTTCACCCGTTAAGTTTAAATCTTATGTAATAGGGGGCCTTTTGCCGTCAACCGGGCACAAATCCTGACTCCAGCTTGCTACTGAAAAATTCTTGATGAAAAATCCCAATAACTCCGTAAAAATCTTATGATATTCAGGTAGAATATTCCTTCACTGAAAGATAAGGAATGGGAATAATCCCACGGTAGTTAAATGATCTGATAAACCATCCGGCTGGAGTTATAATTAATCATAAGAATTCTGATTAAAATCCTTACATTGGCGCTGCCAAATATTAACATTACTTGAGGAATATTAATGTTACTAGGTACTAATTAAAGAATACTTCCTTTATAGTTCATCCTACAGATAATGATACCTTCCGCTTTCGTGTACACATTTCCTTATAAAGCTTATTGTCAATCAATAAAAATAGGTCAATAACATAATGGCTCATGTGAGGTGACGCACAACAAACAATTTCATTACAGTTTAAATTGGTAGTTAATAAAAAAAAAATAAGGTTTGCGTCTTCGACGGTCCGGAGTGTATGACTCACGAATATCTAGAGACGTTTCATTTTGTCTTGAATCTGTCGGCGTGCTGTGTTAGTCATATTTATCTGTATACTGTTAACATTACGTCGACAGGTAATTTGATTATTAGTTCTGCCTATTTTCGGGTTTTACATATTTTAGTGTTTCTCGGAAAGTCGGAACTCATGAATGATTTAGATTTAGTTTGTAGATTTTTTTGGTACCGAGAAACTTTATCTGGGATTTGGGGACGCAACGCAAGAATATTAAAGTGTTTCGAATCTCCTCAATCTGTTTTATCAATATAAAACTGGAATTGTTAAGCACTGTACGCAAAAATGATCCATAAGTTAAATACCCTTGACCTGTGCTATTGAACCGATTATTTACCCCGTCAGAGAAGTTGCTACGCAGAGAAAACCTTAGAAAATTAAATCCGTAGGTAGTTAATCTAACGGGAAAATACCAAGACCAAATTATGGATGTAAAATTAAATACATTCAAGAGACAGGTCATAACATTGGTAAAGTTTTCTCTATTTAAAACCTGTTTCCAGTCAAATAGTATGAATCAGCGGTACTGAGATTGCGCTGAGACCAGTTTTGGGCTATAGATTTTAAGCACGGGCCTCATTTGCGTGGAAACATAGTGTTTCGTAAAATTACTTTTCGTAGGTAGTCATTGAACACCTAAAATGATCTAACTTCTTAGGCTGGCGCTTGTATCTCCAGTCAGAATAAAGGAACTGGAAAAAACCCCTAATCCGTGACTGCAGGCCTACCATTTGAACTTCTTGCATATTTAGGTTGGTTGCAGAAACGGATGAAGCGAGTTAATGAGAACTAGAACCAGGAATAAAATTACTGTCCCATACACATGTATATAAATAAATAAATTCATTTTCCTTATAAACAGTTCTGATAAGTTTCTCAAAGCGCTTCATGTTTGAATCAATGAGGGGACTTACTCGTTTGCGGTACGAGCGACCTACGGGTAATAACCCTTTTTGCTGCCAGTAAGCTAAAGTAAAAGATTCTAAAAATTTCTCCACATTCTGATACAGCTGCTCTGTTTATTCTAATGATAGCGTTTGGTATTTACGCAAATACCAGGAAAGCAGAAAACTTGAATGACCCGCGAAACAATCCACACACAACCGGTTTCAGTACAAACCATATTTTATTTTGTACGACGATATTCTCGGGTTAACGCCTGACATTCGATATGTCGACCTTACCGTTCCCATTTACGATTTCGGTTACATCTTTATTACGTCAGCAAGTTCAATTAGTTCCACAAATATTTGTTCGGAGTTTGAGGATCAACTCGTTTTCTATTCATCTAGACGTAAATATTTAGAGCCACGCCCAATCCAGGCGAACTACAAAAGTAGAAGTTACTACACCTGTCAAAACTTTTCTCCACCAACTCAAATACGCGGGGGTCAAGAATTGGCAAAATTTCATTGAATCTGTATCGGACGGGTCATATATATCGCAACGATTATTGTTAACCTTGCACAAAGTCGATCGCGTCACTATTCTCCTGTTTTCGAATACTTACTTACGGATGCAAAGCGCTTTACATAGATGAGCCTTAAGTTGATGGCGTTTTAGTTCGCTGGTTGATCGGATGATCAACCAGCGAACTAAAACGCCGTCACGCAAGATGCTAGATATAATGTGAAACGTGGTGTTCCAAAAAGTAGCAATAGGGCTTTACTGCAAACTCAGCGATTATTAGGAGCTTTACGGGATCAATAGATGTACCTACATATTAGTCAGGAGTGCATAACAGCTGCTGAAAAGGTCGGGGCGACAAACTCTCTAAATTGGATAAGCTGTCGCCGAAATAGATAAGGACCATATTGGGATGCCTGTGGCCTTTCTCTTGACATTGTAAATTCCTTAGCTGTCGTATACGACACCCGCGATAACATTACATAAGGGCACCGTCCTAGTCTTCTTCTAAGTTCCACTTGTTTTCACAATTTGAACGATCGTCTTCCCCCAGATGTCCGGATGGTGTACAGCATTTCAAAGTGCTTCGGGATGCGTCGAGCAAATTCTTCCTGTGGGTGGTGAAGTTCAATTCTCTCAACGAGCTGGTTGATTATCATCGTACTGCTTCAGTTAGCCGCCTGCAAGATGTCAAACTCAGAGATGTGGTTCCAGAAGAGGTAAGTTCACTTGTTTTCTAATAGCTTTTATTTACATTTCAATGTTAGTGTGTTAAACTTGATTAAGTCAATGCTGAATTAGAACCACTTCCTCATATCCTACGAAGCTGAAATTTTACATGGTGGTTCAGTTTCGTCGGCACTACATTTTATGAGAAACATAACCAGATTCTAAAACCAGCATCGACATTAGATAAGGGAACTCCTCATCAGTCAACATCACAGACACGAAAGAATTTTGAATACGCGTTTGAATAATGAAAGTTTTTTTGATTTATTTTACCATTGACTTATTTTCATGTAAATTGTAATGCTATGTTTTAACGAAGAGATTATGTTATATTTGGAGTTTGAGGGTAAATTGGATGTTAAGTACCACTTGGAAGCCGACGTCCTCTGGAATTAAATACCTACGCACATTTATTTATGAAAAGGTTGTTTATAAGCTTTTGATGGATACAAGCGCTGGGTTCCGCAAACTTGATTCGGTCTTTGGTCAGATCTAGTCGAGGGCCATCAACCCAAGATTTTAGTTACATCATACCCATGTTCTCTGTTAATTCTAGGCTTCAAAGATACGTTTTCTACAGTTCTCATTCAATAACATTTAGAAAAAAATATTAGCAGAACTCTTGGATCATCATCACCCCAAGCAGACACCTTTGAGCTCGGTAATATATTACATTGCATTCTGTGCGTGCCTGAATGAACCACAACCCGGTTGGGATATTAATTATATTGATAGACAAATACTTCAAGTTTTTCCAATATTACAACCAGTTAGGTACAATATAATTATTATCTTTTGAATAAACGCCCGTAAGTATGTATTGGTTTTTCCTTTAGCCGTCAATTATTGCTGATACTTGTGCGGTATTACCCGCTCGCACGTGAACGTATACGGCAGGCATTCGATGGAATACTATTCCTTTTTCCCGGGTTTCCGAACTATAATACTTACTTATAAACGTTTTTTACCTGTTGTCTATTAGTTCGCCCAATACTTCATCATCAGCCTTATAATGTTCCCACTGCTGGGACTCAGGCCTCCTCTCTTATGAGAGGGAATACTCCTAGAATGGGAATACGCCCAATACTTACTAGGTTTTAATTTTTTCAATAAATAATCCATAATATAAAGGGTGTAAACAGACTCTTAACGAAGCCGAAAGGCACTTGTTCTCCCCGTCATTGCGATATTTTTTTTGTTCTAGACCACACCTGGGAACCTTCTAGTTACGGAGATATTGGGGGTCAAAGTTCCAACTTTTTCACAAGTTTTTTTTTTTAAATACATGTTTTAAATGTTTTTTTTTTACTTAAGACACCTTCATGACTCCCGTACTATTCAATCCATCCATCAGCACAATGTTTTGAATGCGGTACATGGAGTCATGACGTAAAACGTAATTTTTCACCTCAAAAAAAAATGTCGTTTCCCAGCAATAATTTTTGCGTAAAGTTACTTATTTTGATGTACATAACGCTTGGTTAACGGCTTCGTGAAGAGTCTGTTTACACCCTGTATATATATATATATATTTTAATTCTTAGTTATTTATGTTATTTGGTTAGGATAGCGCTATTATACACATAAATCTTAATCCACGCGCGTGGACCAGGATCACAGACTGATAGTTTTCTATAAACGAAAATGTTTGACTGACAGCTTATACTTACACTTTTCTATGTTCGATTGCGTACCAAAGTGTTTCTATCTCACCACACACGTCCAGAGTAATTTCAGTATTTACGAATGCGGTAAAAAGAGAGATTTAATGTGACCTAACACAGCTGGGTTAAATCTCGGCGTTCTTGTATATTTTAGACTGGAATCTCGCCGTTCAATCCCTAGGCTATTGCACAAGACAAGTTGCTTGTGTAATAGCTTGGGAAAAGATATTATCGGAAATTAGCACCCATTCTTTACCAGTTGTCGCCGTAAGGCGACTCGAAATGAACGATTTTATGCACTTGGTCCGTTAATATTATAACGTACTATAAAACATGTTTTCGTCGGTTGAATATACTGGGAATTTGAAATAAACATTTTTCTTATAATATTTAATACCAATGCGTAGATAACGGTATTTGCTAAACAACTTTTTTAAGTTTGTGAAGCGTAAATTGATGAGTAACATTAACTACAGATATTTTATGGTAGGTAGATATATCACGCGAAGACTTGCTAAGGAGGTAAAGAGTAAAAGTTCGATTGTCTATTGTCGCTTAATTATGGTGCAGTCTAGCTCCCCTCTCTGCATAATTCGTGGCAATGTCAATACCACTTTCGATTAATACGATTTAAAATAATCCTCGAATAAGGGGCAGCGCAGAATTATCTCAAATCTCAATGCTTCTTCCTCAGGAATATTTTGTCGAATCAATCACGTTAAGATAACATTTTCCTTACGAAATCATAAAAGTATCGTTAAGAAATCAAATTCAATAAAGCTAGGCTTAGAATAAATTACTAATTGAATAAATCTTTTCATAACTTTTCGGTTCACAAATTAATACAAAATCTATAGGAGTTTTGCTCGTTTATAATTATATGGCATTAAAGGTTAACTAAATAGGTACTTCCCACATGAGTCATGTACATTGAGTTGTTTCCATACAAAAAGAAAAGCAAATACCTATAGTAACCATAAGGAAAATTCCCTTTCGTCGTCCCGTTTCCATTAGCACGATTTATACTCGTTCAATACATTTATGTGTGGAACCGCGCCGTGTCTATGTAAATAATGCGGCCGCTGTGACCCTGATAAGTAACGAAAATAACCCGGTCACTGCGTGTTCCTATAATCTCGGTTACTAGTGGTAGCCTCCTCCAATTGATAGGGAGTTGGATGATTAGTTTAGCGGTTCGTTTTTTTGAACGGGAATGTTTGTATGTGAATTTCTGTTCTTGAGATTTGACCGTTTTTAATAACGCGATGAGTGTTTAAGTAAAACAAAATCTGGAGTTATTTTCACGAGTAAGGTCTGAGGCTGGACATAAGTTGTATGTATACTAATATGAACTTTAAATGACTAAATAGACATTCCAATTTCCTATACTGCACCGCATTGTAAAATGCGCTCTGACGCACCGGACCGTGCAAATCGTTCCTACATTGGGTGGTTCCTATATTAGACACAACAGGAATGTAGAATCAGGAAACGCCTAAATTTTAATTGTCCATTTAGTCTAGACAATGCTTGGGTTTAGTGCAAACGCACCTAAGACCTTGTCGAGTGTTGTTTAATGTTTCATTCAGTATGGGTTAGTTTCCTCTTGATCGTGTGTTTGTAAATTCTAGCTTCTATAAAATATTCATGAGCGCAAAAACAGGCGCATTATACACGCTCTTGTTTTTCTAACGTCATCGATACAGCTCCAATATTTATGCAATGCAGATTTTATCGTAAAAAATGAAGCGAACACACGCTTTGGTGTGCGAATACACCAAAGCGTGTGTTACAGCACTTTATAATACTGCGATTTGAAGCATTAGGACTAAACAACAGTCAAGAAATACCAACAGTTTGGCAAATGGCATTCTCATTTCATGGAAAAAAACTTAAACTTTTTCTTCCTAAATCATAGTAATCGTCGCTGTAGAATGATAACCTCGTACCTATGTCCAGAAATCCAAACTTCACAGGAAACGTTTCATAAAAAAACGTTTCAAAAAAATGTTTCATTGCATTAATGTTTAAAATATTTTTATGTGCTTTTGGCTCATGTTTTGCATGATAAAAAGGACTTACTTTTGGGTTCACGATTTCGCTGTGTTATAAAATACGTGGTTTTCATTCGATTTTTACAAAAAAAAAGTACTTTTTCGACATACGTGGTATCCATTCTACAGCTACGGTATGTTATCCAAGCCTTTAAGTATCCATTTTCCAAACCGCTTCGTCTACCTCAGGTTAAGAGGCGAATTACAAAAAAAAAAAGCGAATTGCAGGGTTTCCTCGTTGAAATTGTATGCTTTTCGTTAGTTGCTTGAAAAAACAATTATTTGTTAAAAATAGGTCGTTATCTCTACTACAATAATAATAAAGCGAAATTTAGATAACTTTTTTATTTATTTAGTAATCATCATTCTCCCGATGCATGATTAAGGTGAACGCAACTTACACAAGGGAACAAATTTTAAACTTTTTCATACAACTGAAAAAATTTTACGTGTTTCGGATTACACTTGCCTGAAATAACTAGAAAGTGAAAGTGAATCTACTGGACAAGGTCTAAATTAAGAGATGCAGCGATACTTAAAATAAATGAAAAAAGAACAAAAAAAGTCGCTTAAACAATTTATATAAATTAAAAGCATAAAATTTTTTAACATAATGGTATTTATTTTAAATTGTCCACTATTATATAGTATTTTGAGCTAAAAGAAACAGATCTAATTTGGTTAGGGACTTTTCTTTTGCCCTTTGTACGACGTTGAATTTTCTTTTTTGAGGAAACAAGAAAAATCTGCCATCATAGCTGGATCCCACAGTCCTTGGCATCTTTTTTCTATTGTTCGCACATCTTGATAGAACCTCTCTCCTTTTTCTTTAGTCACTGCGCCAAGATTATCAAGAAAAAAGTATAAATGAGAGTGTAGAAAATAGATTTTGAGCCTCATTCTGCATCCAAAGTTTCGTGGGGGATAGGTCGCGATGCTGATGACTTTGGGTATTTTATTTTATGTTTATCCTTTTTAGATTATCTGCAGACACTTATAGTGCAAAAATAGCAATCATTTACATGGTTGGTAGGCTCTCGCCACAACATAGGAACTGCAAAAGGCATTTTCTTTTGTTTACCTTTCATCCACTTCAAAAGTCCCATTTAAAAAGAAATACAACACATTTGAGGAGTCCACAACTTTTCAAGATCTCCAGTACAAAATCCAAAGTAGGAGCAGTAAGCTGCTTTTATCTCTTCCGTATTTTTTTTTAGATTTGTCACTACATAGCATCCGCATACGTAACAAGATTTATTTGGTGGATTTTTACAATATCTTCTTTGATCACTAGCCATATTTTTATGCATAAAATGTCTATATAACTTTTTGAATAATCTATTGCGAGGGCTTGTGTTCTGTTAGGCTTATTCTAGCGAATTTATGAAAATTTAAATAAAACTTATATTAGGCCTGTCACAACACTCTGATGACTTGATGTGTGAAAGGTGAGGGTAGTGCAACGAAAATATATGATTACTGTTCTGGTTGTCAAACCCTTGTTCCCTTGTGTTATCCGAGCTGAACGCGTCGAACGAATCAAAGTCAAGGAGGCCTCGCACAGATCGTCGTATCCTACGAATAATGCCCTAACGAACATATGGGCTTTTTTTATTGCATAATTCAATTCTGCTCATCAGACCACATAATATAACCAGTTCAACAAAACGGTACAGGTTATCAAATAATAACGTTTTCTTAAAAGCCACAATTGTAAGCCCTACGTTTTCAACGAAGAATAAAGCCACAATCGCCATCAGGACGCGATGGAGGACGATTTTTCGCGTGTAGTGGGGGTATTTCAATATTGGGTACATAGAAAAAAAACCCTCATGGTGATTGTGGCCGTGTTCTATGAAATGGCTAAATTGATTATGTATTTATATACATAACAAACGTAATTAGGACTTCGTCTCTTATGAGACGAAGTCCTAATTACGTTTGTGTCTTTCTTCTACGTTCAAATTATGTTTTTGTCTTTTATTCGTCCACAATCGCCATTGTGGCCTCAACATTTCCGGAGATAAAAGGCGTAATGTAACTTATTGCTTTAGTCCAGCCCTAATTCGCCTTAATACAACAGAGAATAAGGATTTAAAGGACAAAATGCGTATAAAACATAAAGATAATTTATTGAAAATAATCCTAGCCGAACCAAAATATACCAATACACATTATTTGAAACCAACAATACATATTTGTTTAAATTTAAATTAATTAAACATAAAAAAGTGTCTCCTGAAAAGTAGCTATTATGCAGTTACGCCCCTATTCGTAGGATATGACGAGATATCCGCACCGAAAGAATCGACCGCGCCGAACAATCATTTCGTAGAAGTAGTACTCGCGCGTTGCTCTGTCGTACGTAACGCAACTGATAGAATGCGAGCGCATCGGTCGTGTCAACCTCATCAGCCGTGCCGAATCTGATGACGTCATCCGAATTCGTCTAGGATTTCTGGGGTTCTTCCAGATTCGGACGATTCAACGCAGGCAAGTGTGCGAGGTTTCATAAGATTTCATGTAAAGAATTCTAAAATTCGTTTCGTTCGACTCGTTCGGCTCAGATAAGTGTGCGATCACCTTTAGGCAAAAACTCACGGAGACCTGATTTGAGACCTCTAATTTGTAGATTCTACTGAATTTTTTTTTCGTCTTATGTATGTCCTATACTTTAATAATAATAGTAGGTACACTTTCGTTATATGCCTTTTATGTAAAAAAAACCGACCTAATTCAACTATAGACGGAAAAGGCTTCGAAACAAGCCGTGAATCTCCGAAGTTGTACTTCATTTTGACGTTATATTAATAACCAAAATATTCTTCAATATTTGCTTGAACAACACTTTTATTTTTAATTTTTAAATACCTAGTGTTATTTTTTAATTAATTATTTAAAAGTACTATATAATTATTTCACTGTGCGATCTGTGCTCAGTACGGCGCGTGCGCTTGACTAGGACGGAATGAGTAATGACTAGGGACACGAAAAAAGTTTCGATATTTGTGGTATCGAGTACATTTTCATTCCATACCGATACTTTGCATTCGATACTTTTACTCAATGAGTACTTTTTGACAAGTATCGTATCGAATAAGAAATTAAGGTATTATGGTAGCCGAAATCCGAAGTAAAAAAATAAGTTTTCTTTTTTTTTGATGATTAATCATGTACATGTGGGCTGTAGGCGGTGAATAGAACGCAGATTCGGACGTAATAAAGACAAATGCCAGAGCATGTGCAATTTCTTCAGTGAGACGACTTATTACTACTACTCCTAATAGTATTACCGGAGTGAACGTGACATCGATTCTTCTATCGAAACAACATACGATTTTTGGAGTCACCATAAGAAGTTGGCTCATACGAAAAAACAAAACAAAAAACCAAGTTCTTCATCTTCATCACAGTCTGAAAATAAGGATGAATTAAGCTATTACTTATCTGCACAGGTTTCACCACTTTCCTTAGATCCCTTGAAACAATGGGAAGATATGAAAATTGTATTCCCAAAATTATACAAATTGGCACGAGAATATTTATCAATTCTTGCGACGTCAGTGCCTTCAGAACGATTATTTTCTAAATTAGGAAGTACAATCACAAAAATTCGAAACAGCTTATCTCCAAAACGGCTCAATGAACTTCTGTTTGTTGTGATTGTACGGAGGAGGGAGTTTAATTTATATGCCTAAAGTACTAAATAATTTTTTTTCATTTTTTTTTTTTTTGAGTTGCCGTTGTCTTTTTCTATTATTGTATTTGTACCGATATCATTTGTTTTTCATGTCCTGCCCTACTGAAGTTAAACTGACGTTATTTACTGACTGATATTGACCTATGCTCTATGCGCATTAGGCCCTAAGAAAAGTACTCGATACCTTGAAGTATCGATAATTCGATACTTTTATGAGTACGATTTTTTTTCGATACTACTCATGAGTACAGTATCGATAATTTCTATTTGATACCTGTCCCTAGGAATAACGGATCTATGTCAGATAATTTCGCGCGCTTCGTCCTGTCGATACCATCGTGGTGTGCGTCGATTGCCGTATAGAGTTTGCCTTTGTGTGCGTGCTAGAACATCGGAAACTACGACCGCAGTTTTTGATCGTTGTAAGTATTTACTTTCGTGCAGAATTTTTAAATGAGTATAAAGTTCGCACATTATTATTATATAAAATAATTGCAATCGCAAGTACATTTTCAGTCTCGGGTCGGTCTCAACTGAGCACGGACGCGTATTGCTTGCCGAAGTGACAAGTGACTCATCGCGAGAATAATGTCGTCAAGAACTGTAAAATGTGTAAACTGCAATGTTGTGATTAATGAACTTCTGGCGTTTCTAAGAAATGTGTTGGAATTTATGGATGAAGTGAGCATTCATCAGTTGTGTACATCATCCTTCACCGCTGATGATATTGTGAACGCGAAAACACTTCTATTTGAATCGCTTGCCACCTCGAAGAAGATGCCAATTCGTCGAAAAGACGGCAAAAAGAAAATGTCCAGAGACTTAGATGACATAATAAGTCTAATGAAAGCAACGGATCCGGACTTATTCCCTATATTTGTGGCCAAGGAGTTACATAAACTTCCACCTGTAACCTTCGATCATGTGGATGCGACCCGACTTTTAAAGGACATTTTGATATTACAAAATAAGTGCAAGGTTTTGGAAGATAATATGGTAACCAAAGAACAGTTTGATGTGCTTAAGTTTGAGGTACAAAATGTGAAATGTGTATCGTTATTAGACAATTACTGCACGCCTAATATTAATATAAATAAAAGGCGAGGTGCTTGTCTGGAGAATAGTGTCATGTTGGATAATAGTAGTCCTATAGGTATGCAGTATGTGCCGATATCGGCAACGCAATTAACAGCTGATACAAGAGCGAATGACTCAGCCATGGGGAATTTGCCAACAATTGCAATGGATCGCGTTAATGACGGTGACTCGAAAAAAAGTAAACAGTTGGACGCAGCGATATTGAAGGATGTGAGCGAGAGCGAAACATTAAAAAGAAGCACACGCAGGAGCATGACGTTTGCAGAGACAGAAATAAGTAACGCGGCTGGTGTGACCTTGAACGAACCAATCACGGCGCCGACATCGTGTGCGCTTGGGCCGATCGAGTCCCCTACCATCGTTACGTATGCTACTGCGATGTCGACTCACAGTGGAACGAATGTATGGGAGCGGTTGGACGTAGACATGTCCGAAAAATAAGAGTAAAATTATGACAAACTAATGATGCCATCTTATTCGATTACTTAATGCCTTCATAAATTGTGGTGATGAATTTCTTCATAACTCCCATATTTCGGGAGTAATTTGAGAAAATGTGAAATTTTACTATGAAAATGAGTGTATCGAGCTCTCTCCCTCCTGATTCCGGGCTTGTTTCAAGTACCGGTCTCTAATATCGTAATGCTATTACTAAGAGCTATATTTAATACTAAGACACATAGTGCGCCAAATGTGCACTTTCTGGGATAAAAGGAAATGAAAATTTAAAAAAAAAACGTTTTTTCCCCATTTGTATTTACTTTAAACCGCAGACAGACTTATTAAGAGGTCTATAAATATATTATATATATACAGAAATATATATTAACAAAAATATTCACAAGAACTGATGAGAGTATGACTTTTAAGTACGTTGATAATAAATTACCTAGTTTCATTAAAAGTACAATAAATAATTAAGATGTAAGCTCTAATTTACTAAGTTACACATTTTAAAACAATAACATCATTTAATTATCTTCGTCATCATCATCATCATCAATTAATTCAAATTCAGAATCGATGTCCGCTAAATCATTTATGTTAACAAATTCGATATCACTTTTCTCAGAATCCGTAAGCTCATAAAATTCCTTAAAAGAAGATTTTTTTACAAACTTATTTCCTTTTGGACGGATACTTGTAACAAGTGGATCAGAAGACAGTAAAAGATTGTGCATAATATCTTCATTGCATGAGATACTGCTATGCTTTCGAGAATGCCCCTCTCTATATTTTCTAAAATCTTTATTTCTAGCCTCAGATGCCTCTTCGGATAGAAAACCAATGGGCACAATTGACATGTTCTGAACTATGTCTGGCCCATGCATTAAAATTTTATGAAGTGAAGAAGGCATATAATACCATGGGTATAACTCCACGTAAAGCTTAGCAGTATCAAAGCAGAACTCTCGGAATTTAGTTACGTTGATCTTCTCTCCTGATGAAATACACTGCAAGATCACACAGATTTTTCTTAAAAGCATAGCATCTATTCCGGTCAGTTCAGCAGATTTAGTGTAGTTTTCAAAAAATCTCCTTGCCGAGTTGCCATTGTTGGTGGATCCACTGCCTTGTTTCACAACATCGAGAAGTAAGCCCGTTTCTCTTCTTACAGCCTCTTGAACTCTTTTCTTCCTGTCATCAACTTGCCTTTTTGCTATATCACCCCTTACTTGCCATGATTTTATGTCTAATTTGTAGGAAATGTGTAATAAGCATTCCATTGAGCGAATCCAAGCGTGAAGGGTGCTTAAGCTATATTTATACATGTCCTCGTTTGCGTGTTTATCTTTGATTAACTCTAAATTATTCATTTCTTTAGGACAAGCCTTGCATATGTCACACACTGAAGCTGCTGTATCGGATATAATGGAATGAATTTTACCATCAATCATTGTCAACAGCAGTTGGTGTTTGACACTAATTCCATCAGTGATGGTGGATGGAGTTAAGGCTTCAATCTCTGCTTCGATTTCAGCCATCTCTCTCTGCACATTTTCTTTGGTTTCCTTTATAAACTTAAACAATATTGGCCGGCAAAATGAAGTGGAAGATGGTCGCTCGTTTTCCCAAATTGTTACACCTTTTGAGACGAGCCGCAGTGGTACAAGACTAATCATAAAATTACTAGCAAGATCGATTTGCTCATCTTCACTCGTCCTTTGATGATAAATGCTTTGGCTAGATGATCCGTCAAAACCCCATTTGCTGGTCAATACGAGCTGTTGATTGGGATCAACAGGGGTTTCTAACGACCTAATAAGTCTTCTTGAGGTTAAATCCATCAAGGCTTGTAATTTGATTTTTGCAGAGCTCTCTGTAACTGTGAGATCTTCTTTGGCCGGATAGCACTTAATTTTTTCTTTAACCAACATGTAGTAACTCGGGTATTGAAGAGCTCCTTCTTGAGTGTTGAAATCCCGAAGAGTGTTATAGCGCCATTTCGATAAGTTCATCGATACATAAAGAGCCAATGCCTTCAAAGGGGATATTTCCCGTACCTGAATTGATTTACCTTCAATGAAGGCTTTGATTTTTGAGGCCTCTTCTGGATTCTCCGTCAAGTATTTCATAACATAAGCTGTATCGCTTTGTCCTGCCTTTTGAAGCGCCCTTTCGGCCGAAAACATAATTTCAGCGCTGCTACTGCTGCATGAAAGACTATCTTCAGTGCGTCTTCTTTTTTGCCGGTTACTAAGGTCCTCAAAAGATTTACGAGGACTAGGATGTGTACAAGTTGAAGCATCAGATTTAGCAGGAGAAATTATGGGCTCGATGACGTCACTTATATTTTCTGTAGAAGGTTCCATATTTTCATTCTGTAATTCCGGCCATTGAATTGCAGCCTGTAGCCAAATCTCATGTTTCTTCCGAAACTTATCTGAGCTTCTTCCAGACTGTGTCCATTTTGCATAAATGCGGTAGCAAAATCGACGACACCAGTCTTTTAAACTTGTTTCAGCACTTTCACATAACTGAACACAACTGTTATCTTTTAAAACACTGAACAAATAGTTAAAGTCGCGTAAATCTTTATGTGCGCGTGCGCATAAAGCAACGTGAATATCAAGATTTGTATTAAAATTTGGAAAATACATTGCGAGATTAGCTTGGATACAACGAGGTGTAAATCAACACTGATTTTAAAGTTACTAATAGTGACCTATTTATATAAAATCCAGGTATCCCAGGTATCCTTTGTTAAATATTGCAAGGTAATTAGTTATTGTGATAATTAGTAAATGATGCATGCTAAATTAGTGTATTAAGAGCCATTTAGTAATTAAATAATAGCAATGTTCTTATCAGTAATCATTAGTGCATCAGTTTTATATGTAAACCTTAAGTCCCTAATTATATATCCTAATTAGCTTATATCTTCTCTAATTGGCTGCTCAGAAATGTTATTGTAATAAGGTAAACCTTTAGAAAAACGGTTTTAATCAACAAAATAAACAAAAAATAAAAAAATTGTGTTATAAAATAAACATCACTCTTTATCCCAGAAAGTGCACATTTGGCGCACTATGTGTCTTAGTATTAAATATAGCTCTTAGTATTAGCATTATGATATTAGAGACCGCTACTTGAAACAAGCCCGGAATCAGGAGGGAGAGAGCTCGATACACTCATTTTCATAGTAAAATTTCACATTTTCTCAAATTACTCCCGAAATATGGGAGTTATGAAGAAATTCATCACCACAAGTTATGAAGGCATTAAGTAATCGAATAAGATGGCATCATTAGTTTGGCATAATTTTACTCTTTTTTTTCGGACATGTCTACGTCCAACCGCTCCCATACATTCGTTCCACTGTGCGACTGGAACAAAATCGAGTGAACTACAAACAGTGGACAGTTCGAGTTTGTGTAAATCTAATGTGAATAGTGAGCAAATGGTAGTGGATCGTAACAAGGATTGGAAGTTAGTACAATACAAATCATCAAAACAAAAGAGGTTAACTAGTCAGAGGGGTCGTGCTTCCACTGAGCCTCATGTTAATTTTCGGGCAGCCGATGTTAAAGTGCCATTGTTAATCTCAAATGTTAGTACTGAAACACTAGAAAATGATATTATTAGTTACATTAAGACTAAAACAAATGAGAGTGTGTCTTTAAAAAAGATTAACATTAAGTCTTTTAAAAAGTACAATGCTTTTAAAGTATTTGTTTCAAAACATAAAGTTGGTTTATTTCTTAATGATCAGCTGTGGCCGGAAGGCATTACTTTTAGGCGGTTTGTACATTTCTTGTATCGAACCAAGCCGGAGTCTCGAGTTAAAGTTGATTAAATGTTTTTACAATGTTAAGTAACACAAACAAGTACTCAACGTTTACTAGTTTTAATTGTAAGTCAGCTAAACGCTCTATTGATAACATTCGAGCAATTTGTGCTTGGTCAGATCTTGTAGCCCTCCAGGAGACATGGCTTCTTCCCCATGATATATTGATGTTAGGAACCATAAGTCAAGACTTTGAATTTACTGGGAAGTCAGCGGTTGATACAACCGTTGGGCCGTTAAGAGGAAGGCCGTATGGGGGAGTGGCCATTCTCTGGAGGAAGGGTATGTTTGAGTCGGTCTCTGTTTTAGACTGTGTTAGTGAACGGATTGTGGCCATAAAGGCAGCCATAGGCGAGCGTTCCATTCTGGTTTTTTCTGTCTACATGCCTACGGACTCGCCAGAGAATTTGACTATGTTTACTGATGTATTAAGTGAGATAAATGCTATTGTAGCAAGTTATGATGTTGAAAATGTTTTTATGTTGGGAGATTTTAACGCGCACCCCAAACAAAACTTTTATAATGAATTGGCAAACTTCTGCACGGACCAGTCATGGGTTTGTGCCGATATTGAAATCCTAGGTGCTGAGCAAAATCACTACACATTTATTAGTGATGCGCATGGGTGTAGGAGATGGCTCGATCACTGTGTGGTATCTTTATCAGCTAGGCACACTGTTGTAGATGTAGGTATTAAAGAGGATGTGTATATCTCTGATCATTTACCCATCTATATTGTTTGTGATTTGAGTATAGTAAGGTCAAAACTGGTGACTCAGACAGTGCCCCGTAGTGCGATTATATGGGGAGAAAGAAACGATTCTGAAATTGACAGATACCGGTTTTTATGTGATAGTAAATTGCGAGATATTGATTTCCCCCAAGAATTTACGGAGTGCAGTCATGGGTCATGCAGCTTGACTGAACATAAAGTAATTTTAGATAAGTTGTATGATCGAATTGTGAACGTTCTTAGTGGGGCAGCTGAGCAATCTAAAGAGACAAGTGACTTTGGGCCTCACAGAAAACATCGGTCTCTGTGTGGCTGGAATAAACATGTACGTGATGCTCACAGCGAGGCTAGGCTTAAATTTCAAACCTGGATAGATCATAAACGACCAACTTATGGTTATGTATATGAACAAATGCGAGAGGCTCGCAAAGTTTTCAAAAGTCGCTTGAAATGGTGCCAGAATAACCAAGAACATATCAAAATGGACTTAATAGCAGAACAACGAGCTACTAAGAACTTTGGCAAATTCTGGAAATCCACAGGTAAGTTGGACGTTAAGCCTGGCCTTGCGGTGAGTGTGGAGGGAAAGAGTGATCACGGGGATATTGCAAACCTGTTTATGAAACATTTCCAGGTGCAGTCTCCCCTTGGTCCCTCAGTTCCTTCGGAAGATGCCGAGTATTGTTGTCAGGCAAAGGAGACATTTTTGCACTTCTCTGCCAAGCAAGTCAAAAGAGTCATACAGGGAATGAGCAGAGGCAAGTCTCCAGGTCATGATGGGCTCAGCATTGAGCACTTGAAATATGCAGGAGTCCACATGCCGAGGGTCTTGTCATTGTTTTATACGATGTGTCTGCGTCATTCGTACTTGCCGGAAAATTTTATGAAAACCCTTGTGGTTCCCATCGTTAAGAACAGGGTAGGGGACATATCTAATAAGGCGAATTATCGTCCGATTTCCTTGGCTACGATCATGGCTAAGGTGTTGGACAGTATGCTTGACTCATGTTTGAAAACTGATTTAAATCTTCATGAAGCACAGTTTGGGTTCCAGCCTGGACTATCAACTGAAACTGCTATCTTGAGTCTCAAGCATACTGTTCAATATTATACCGATCGTAAGACGCCGGTGTACGCCTGTTTCCTTGACCTCTCAAAGGCCTTCGATCTCGTCTCCTATGATGTGCTTTGGGACAAATTGAGGAACAGGGGTATCCCTGCTGAAATATTGAAAATCTTCCAATTCTGGTATGCCAATCAAAAAAACCAGGTTAAGTGGTCTAACACTCTCTCTTCAGCATACGGATTGGAATGTGGTGTGAGACAGGGGGGTTTGACATCCCCTAGGCTCTTCAATCTGTATGTTGATGGCCTCATCGCTGAGCTCAGCAGCATGACTGTTGGATGTCGAATAAATGGAGTAAGCGTCAACAACATCAGTTACGCAGACGACATGGTGCTGCTGGGCCCGAGTGCTGGGGCAATCAGGGAATTGCTCAAAGTTTGTGAGACTTATGCTGCCTCACATGGACTTATTTATAATGTCACCAAGAGTGAATATATGCTCTTTAGGGCCGCTGGTAGATGTCCAGACTCTGTACCAGAAATTATAAAGCTGAATGGGCTCCATTTAAACAGAGTCTCCAATTTCAAGTACCTTGGACATTTCATCACCGACGACCTTAAGGATGATAAAGATATTGAGAGGGAGCGTAGGGCACTGGCGGTCAGAGGTAACATGCTGGCCCGTAGATTTGCTCGGTGCTCTGACCTAGTCAAAATTACTCTTTTTAAGGCCTACTGTCAGAGCTTTTACACGAGCAATCTATGGGTCAACTACACTAAGAGATCGCTGGATGTCCTGCGCGTTCAATATAATAATGCTTTCAGGATGTTGTTGCGACTGCCTCGTTTCTGTAGCGCTTCAGAAATGTTTGCTGAGACCCACACAGATGGCTTTCATGCCATAATACGCAAAAAAACGGCTTCGCTGCTGTGCAGAGTGCGGAGTAGTCGCAACTATATCCTGAGAGCTGTGGCGGAGAGCTATACTCCAAATATTAGGCATTTTGTGCGGAGGTTGATAAGGTAGGGAATGTGTCTTTCTGCCTGGCCATCCGTTGTTTTAATAATATATTTTTTTATCAATGTTACTAACACTAGAATATAAGCTGTGTGTAATACTAACAAAATATGGATCACTGGTGTCTGAATTAAATGAATTTTATTTTATTTATTTATTTTTTTATTAATTTTGGTCAAAAAGATAACGGTAGCCTATGTCAGCGCCCGTCAGAGTTATAATTTAGATTATAACTATATTCGATCAAACATGGTTGAAACAACGAGTCTGTAGCATTGGCACAATTGAGCCAACAAGAAAATATTATTGTACAAAAATGTGATCTATTCATGGACCCAGATCATTGTTATTTGGGGGCTTCACTTGATGGTATGTACAGTGACGGTCTTACCGAAGTTAAACGTCCTATTTTATGCTTGATATAGCCGTTCGAACAAAAAAGTTAAGCTTTTAAATTCAGTGATTCAGATGTAACTATGAATCAAAGTGATGACTGGTTCTACCAAATCCAAGGCCAGCTTCATATTGCAAATAAAAAAAAAATACATGCTTACCATGGACTGGCCCAGTTAATCAGTAAAAATACTAAAAATGTACAAAAATTACCAATTTTGGATTTTAAATATGTTACCCAAGTTGCAAGCTTTTTATGAAAAGTGTACTACCTGAAATTATTGACTCGAGAAAAGCTCGATCTATGCCCGTTGCGAGAAATATTTTTGTAATCTAAAAATATGGTAATTGACTGTTCCGAACAAAAGAATTACAAGTTACTATTGTATGTTTTATTTATTTAAACAGGTTGCAACCGTACTATTTATTTATTTACGTACACAGACATTTGTATGTCAAATAGCTATGACAATATCGATATAGAATTCGATGCTCTAAAGGTATTTTTTATTTTTCAAATAAATCTTCTAGCAAACGAGAATCCTATGTGTGTAATGTGGTCGGCTTTTACTTTCTAGTAATTTATCTTTAGTAAATGCGGTGGTATACGTTGTTTTACATTTGAGACGTACACCTGGAACCATAAATGCTAAAGTGAACAATGAGCGCTAATTAATTGTTCGTAAACATCTGTGTTTTCCGCGCAGGTAGCAGAAAGTTCTGATACTAATTATCCTTTTACCTATTATAATACCTGATTGCTTGTAAAACACGTGCGTTCGTTTTTGACTGCGTAAGGAAAGATCTCTAGACATTCGACCTTGCCGGTCGAATGTCTAGGGAATCTGGTTCGATTTTCAGTACGCAGGCGCGCGCGGCAGGCGCATTTTGAGCTGTAGACCGTGTTCCAAGCTGCACATGAAAATATCCTTTTAAAAATATGTGGCCTCTTTTTTCAATTCCCTTCAGGACCGCTTGAAAGTGCACTGAGCGGCGCGCGCAGGTGCGAGGCAGAACATTTTGCACGTTAGATCTTCTTCCAAGGTTCTGAATCTGCATCTGATCCATATGAACTTTACCATATTGTCTTTACAATTCCCTTTACATACCGTATTGCTTATCGCAACGGCTCGTGGCTAAATGATAACCGCCGCAGGAGTCGATCTTCAAGGTTAAACAACACTTCCCGAGACTGCTTCGTGGATGGATTGGGATCAACCAACCGAGATCTCTCCGTTCACTCCAAAACACATTCAAGTTAGGCCTGGCTGTCATTCGCAAATATTTGGTAGTCGTTATAGGTAGTAATGAAGCCCGAAAGTCGGATAGCCAGACGTCAAAAGCCAAAGGGGTTAGCGTTATGTATCGTTAGGCTCCATGTAAAATACTGGTAGTTAACTGTATTCGGTTAGACTGGACTGGAAGCCTACACACGTATAGGCTTAGCAAAAGGTGATTGATTGATGATTGTAAAATGCTCACCTCTGCGCTCAACCTGCTCTGATCTGGTATAAATCTTGCCTTACATTAATATCTCATGGACGAAGCGCTTAACATTGCGGTAGGTTTCGTTTCCACTCAAGAAAACACTCCAAACCAACACTGTTCTTAACACTTACCATAATAATGGGCGTCAAAACGCCGCTCATTTTGCTTACATGCACACGCATAAATGATAATGTATGTCACAATAAGTCCTGAAGTTTTCCCACGATGAGTTAACAGCCCATCGCTTTTCATTGAATGATTACTGAATAAATTATCTTGTGACTCACTAATACTCACTATACTATAGGTATTGCGTATTTTGATACGTGCTTTAACGTGTCAGTCCTATATAAGGAAAGTGAAAATTTTCATTCGGTTTTTGCACGTATACCTTTCGTACCTTCGTATTTGACTTTCTTTTATTAATTAGTTTTGAGTGTTAAGACTTTTGGTTGCGCCGTTTGGGTTTGTGAATGATTTACATAATAGGGTGTTCCGTGTAATAAGAATCTTTATACGACAGCCGGTTCCTTAATAGTAAGGAGTGCAAACTACATTTGGCGCAAAACGTAATTGTTACAGCTGTACCGCGTTTTTAGCAAAATAAAGGGTGTAAACAGACTCTTTAACAAAGCCGAAAGGCACTTGTTCTCCCCGTCATTGCGATCCTTTTTTTGTTCTAGACCATATCTGGGAAACTTCTAGTTACGGAGATATTGGGGGTCAAAGTTCCAACTTTTTCACAAGTTTTTTTTTAAATACATGTGTTTAATGTATTTTTTTTACTTTAAGCACCCCCAGGACCCTCTTACTATTCAATCCATCCATCAGCACAATGTTTTGAGTGCGTTACATTGAGTCCTACCGTAAAACGTGATTTTTCAGCCCAAAAAAAAAAGTTGTTTCCCAGCACTAATTTTTGCGTAAAGTTACTTAGTTTGATGTACAGAATGCTTGTTTGACGGCTTCGTGAAGAGTCTGTTTACACCCTGTATACACACTAGTCGACGGTTAAGAACCAATAGTGTCTATCTCAGTTTTTTACGTCTTTCACTTTTTAATGCAGGTAGATTTAAAGTTTAATTTGGCTTGGCCTACTGAGGCACTAATCTCAAAATTCACAAAATTGTTGTACTTATTGAATGCACCTCGTACAACAATTTTGTGAATTTTGAGATTAGTGCCTCAGTAGGCCAAGCCAAATTAAACTTTAAATCTACCTGCATTAAAAAGTGAAAGACGTAAAAAACTGAGATAGACACTATTGGTTCTTAACCGTCGTAGTACTACTATGTTCATAATTGTTGATGTTAGTCTCCAGATTATCCCCTCAGCTTCCTTTCTATAACTAGCATCGTTCTATTTTTGTTCTCGCCTAGTTCACCATGAACACTCATTACTTAGATCCTTAATTGGTTAGATAAATCCTCAGATAACTCCTATTAATTATGATAACAGCACTTTCACTCTAACGATCTCCTGGCCGTGGCCCTTGACGCTAAACTGCTAATTCATACCAACACTTAGTTAATTGGATCTATCCAATTAATTTTCGTAATTGGTTCCAATATTGTGTTCGCACCATTTAGTTAATAGCTTCATTTGGTTTCACACATTTGTACAAATATTTGTATATTCTTGGGTGTGTTTTAGTCGTGGCTAGTCGAATGCATTTTCAATCGTAACCACATTATTGCTCCGCTGAATTTCTTTGAATAACATAAATAACTTGGGTGTATCACTAAGAAACTTGTACTGACTTTGGACATAAAGTTTTATTGCTGTTTCTAACAACACAATCTCTTTTTGAGTTAGGTCCTCTTTCTACGGTCTATTTCAGTTGTATACAGGCAGGGTAGGAGGTACATCGACGCACAGTTATCAAGTATTCAGTACATCATTATGAATCTTACCCCACCATAGAAATTTTTCATAGGTAATTAAAAAAGAAATCGTCAAAAAAAAAACTAATATAATCGGTGTCTTCCGCCCTGTATAAATAAAAATTCCTCGTCTTGTCAGATATTTTTAGTAGAATCTTTATGGTTCTGACAGAATATAATGGACGCATAGTTACTCTGATTCGTAGCTCGGGTAGTTAGTAATCCCAAACTTGTTTATCACACGGGGTTGTCGACGTACACGTGTCGCGTTACGTCACCCCTACCCTTCAACAAGACGAGACGATAATCGAATTCATTATTCAAATGGTTCATTAGGGTAAGAGTTTGTCATGTGTGTGATTGCTTTATTGATTTTGTATCCCTTTTGTTTGTTTACTTGTACAAGGATGAAAGCTGACCTAATTGCTGCGGTACTTAGTTGCATGTAGGTCATCAATTTGTCCTTCTGCGTATTGCGATTGCGAGCATCTAGTCCCTCCCGCTGAGAGCGGCAATGAAAGTATTGATTTCGATAATATCTCACGTAACGTTTGACACTCGAATGTCAATTACTATCTATGCTCTGAAATCAAATGAGTGATGGTTTTGAGAATTTTGCGTTTTGTAATATTTTATTTATTACCATGACCTCAAGTTTTAAAATAATCATTTACTCACATTTTGTTTTCTGATTGATTTCGACAGCGGGTTCCAAGGGCATGATTTTCGCAGGCATTTTCTGATCTTTATTGTTACGTAGCTTTATTTCTGGTGGATCGCCACTGACGCTACCGCTAAAAAGAGTTGC
Organism: Lycophotia porphyrea; assembly: GCA_950005105.1. Taxonomy (NCBI): domain Eukaryota; kingdom Metazoa; phylum Arthropoda; class Insecta; order Lepidoptera; family Noctuidae; genus Lycophotia; species Lycophotia porphyrea. The sequence goes on from OX465389.1 coordinate 12,634,177, forward strand.
AGTGGTTGAAAATTAAAAGAATATATCTACTTAATTTATGTTAAGTTAGTCAATGCGAAAGATGGCGGGAATCCGTCTAAATACTCATGTCCTTTTTAGGGCTCCTATGTCACGCAGTGAACATACTTTACCTCCATGTTGGGGAGCATTAGTGACATGCTTATTCTTGAGAAAAATCGGTTTTTATTTAATACCAGCACGAAAATAGCCTCGTTGTTCCAGTAGTCGCAAGCGCTACTATTGAGCATGAAGACCTGGGTCCGATATACAGGTCGGGCTGCTGTTTCTTGGCCATCAGGAATTTCTCAGTAGCTGCCACGGAGTCTGGATTTTTGCTCGGCTGATGGCAATAGTGTCGCCTATTTTTAAGTTCCTTGTAATAACTTAGATGGAATTACTTATCATATAACTGGCGAAATGTGTGTGCACTATTAGGTACAACTCAGCCTAAATCTTCCGGGATTACAGGCGCGGTTGTGATGTTACTAGCTCGAAAATAATTTCCAGCTCTCACGGAGCATCATACAAAAGAACTGCGAAATGCCTAGTTGATTGATTGTTATGTATATACACGAATTAAATGGGTGTGTTGTTCTATTTCAGATGCTGGTTCAAGCGCTGTACGACTTTACTCCACAGGAGGCCGGCGAGCTGGAGTTCAGGCGCGGTGACGTCATCACGGTCACTGACCGCTCGGATCAGCATTGGTGGCAGGTACGTGATGATACATGATTTATAACATATTAACTGTAAACAGTTTCCTCCGTGAATTGACAAGCACGTTAAACCGTTGATCCCGGCTGTCATTTGTAGGTCTTTGACAGTCGTTACGACGACTAGTCAGAAGCCCGACAGTCTGACAACCAGTCTTACCAAGGGCTATCGTATGACTATGTTACGAATAAAATACTGGTATTGAGCTGAATCCGGTTAGAATGGAAGCCGCAAATGATGAGCTGTAAACAGTTGAATATGAGACCCCTCTTAAGCCTTAGCGTCACTCGCTATTCCTAGCCTCACAGTTACATTCGTGGGCGAGTTAGCTCCCCTGTTCATATAACGACTATTAAGAGCTTGATTGCAAAATAAAAATGGATTTCTTCTCTAAAAATAAATTAAAGGCTTATTATAAATGTAGGAAAATAGTTTTAACAAAATTAGAAACATGGGAATACACGGAGTCGCCACCGCTTGACCGCCAAATTAATAAAAATATTCACGCAAATATGTGTGTTGTGTTAAGGGTTAAAACTGTTACTTTGAAAGTCACAATCGTTTTGTCCCTAACACATCATGCTTGATCAGAGGTTGCTGTGGTTGGCGGGTAGAATAAGTCTGCCGAACCACTTGAATGACTTAAAAACCTTTAAGATTATCAGTAGTGGAGATTCCTCCTTTGTAGTTTGTGGCCAGTCCTTTTTTGAAAAAATAAAATGTTTAATCATCAATAAAAAATCAATTACTTCAAACATTATTCCTCTTTAAACTGTATAAATAATTCATTTTTTTTATTGAAAAAGACCCAAACCAAGCTTCCCGTGGTGGTATTACCGCGCTGACTGACGTTAGTCCACTTTTTAACTTTATTACAGGGTATAACATTGTGTAGTCTTGCAACAAACAACTTTGACCCCGAATTGGCCTAATGTAGTACAGAGTTTTAATGGAATAAGAGGCCAGCTTATACTGGTTTGTTTACCATTAAAGTGGATCCTTTCTGTAGAAGTTTCATCTAACTGGCTAATCATTGCAAGTGATGTTGCTGGTTACCGTTAGCCCGCGTCAACCCATTGCTGGCCGACGGTCTTTTCTTATGATTTTAGAAATGATGTGCAAGAATATAATAGTATTGTAATAAACAATTCCAGGGCGAGATAGCACACCGGCGCGGCCTGTTCCCGGCGTCGTACGTGACGGCGTACCACTCGTCATAGTGGCCGCGCGCCGCTCGCCCTTGCCTCTCTACGCCGCTACCACGCGCGCTCAGCCCGACAATGATCACACTAGCCGACCTACATCATATCAATAACTCTCACACATCCAAGTAAAACTTACACATTTTGAAAACGTTATAGTTTTCTCAGTTTTACTACACATTTACTTTTTATGATGCGATTTAAAAATGGATCACACTTACTTACTACGAGTTATTTGACCAGGCACAAAGTGTCATCAATGTCTAGCTCGGATGAAGTTTGATTTTTATATAATGTTTTGACGAGATGGTGCTTCGTGTTCACAGCTGATTACGATGATTTTAATTAATGTAATAATTTATAACAATAATTTACGCGTAATCGTCAATGTCCAATTTTATCGCGTGCTGAAACTGCCTTGATTTTGCAATAATTTATGGATATGTAATTTGGTAGTACAAAAGTTTTGTGTCGTGTTTCATTGTATTCATTGTTCTGTGACGAATTTATTATATTGTCCTCTCATTTTATATTGTGACCATCGCTGGATGAGAGTGAATTATTTTATCCTCGAAAACGTGCCAGAATGTTATTTGTAGTTTTTTTTGAAATATACGTTTTTAGTAATAAAAGGTAAAGGGGATCAAATCAGTGCATACTGACTACTCCCTACAAGTATATAGATTTTCTTATTTGATGTGATTTTTAAAGTATGACCATTATTTATCCCTGTATTAGTCTTTAATGCTCATTATTAAAATATTTACCATTTATACGTTAGTTAAGTAATAATTTTAAGTTCGGTTTACATGTATTTCGATCTTATTTTTTAATTGGTATACAACAGTGTATAATCTGGTACAGTAATCATGTAGAATATAAATTGGTAGCGTCCCCCAAAAGTTTAGCTCTCGTTAGGTTTAGAGTCAACTTGTCAGCAGTTTGTGTTGCGCACAATTTACAATGCCACGAACATTATTTTGCATAATTCAGCTGGAATTATTTTATATTCGACGATGGTTTTGAATGAACGGATGTATATGAGCGATGTATTTTATATAATGATATATGTATGTTGTAACATCATGCTTTTTGATAGCTTTTGACGTGTTAGTTCGGCGAAAATTCGTTACCTGTACGTATTTTACCATTTACGATCTATCGAAGAAAATGTCTCAAATGTTTAACGTAAAGTAATTCAATGTTGATGTAAGGCGGCGGCAGTCGATAGCGACGGCCGCACTAATCAGAAGTAACGTAACATCGTGGCACGCGCGTGTCATTGTACTTAGTTAGCGTTTAACATTTAGTCAAGACTTGAAATTAATAAAAAGTTTGTGTGATCGTTGATCCAATGTAGATATTTATTTTTGTTATTGTATTGTACCCAAAATTACTATATTTATGGAAACATGATAAGGAGTTATATCGTCACTGACGAAACTCTGATACCCTAGGCAGATGAAATCATTAGACGTAAGCAGACATCTAATGTAAGGAGTATTTCACCGTGCATGTTTAACGATATCGTTTAAAGAATTTCCCTTTCATCGAAGCATTTAAACTGTGTGTAATTATAATATAAGTGTGGTACAGCTCTGTATGTAACGTGCTCGCTGTGAGTGTCAACTGTTGAACGATTGTATTGCGATACACATCCGATATAACGCCCCTTGTTTGTGCTTATAGCTATAGTGACAAGTAAGTGCATACAGGCAAGTTTCAATAAATCGGAAGTGCTATAATCTATAATAATCAAATATTTAAATAATTTAAGTTATGATTCTCCAATATTGTGGAAGATGTATAATATTTTTTACTAATAAATTTAATATTATATTTTTTAGTTTTATTTTTTGGTACCTTTGAATGAAAAGTTGTATTCAAAAATTACAATTATTTATTTTTAATAATAACAACATAATTTGTAACAATTACCAATTAACATGACCGTAAGGCTACTTCTAAAACACTCTGCTATATGGTGCGCATATGCACTGCAGTTGATGATTTGGCGTCGAAAAACTTGAGCATTCATTTGTAATGTAATGATCGTCCAGCGTGTTAATGTTACATAGAAGATAAATTCTCACATGAAATAAACAGGGGTGTTGAAAAAACGAACATGCTCAACAAATGCTCAATGTTTTGTTACGATGAATGCACAGGTACCTATCAGCGCCTTTTGAAATAAGATCAGCAAACACTTTCGCTTATTTTCTTTTTAAATTACTGTAGTAGTAAATATTGCCTATTTAAGTCTGGTATGGCAATGCCGAAAGTTCATTACATCATTCTGAGCGCCCCCCTTAGAAATTCTTCCATTCCATTAAAAAAAGCCCCCCTTAGAAGTTCTTCAAATTCAAATTCAAATTCAAATTTATTTATTGTTTGTCACAGGTGAAATATTAGGTCTTATGATTACAATATATTGGATCGCTGCAACATACCTATAAGGTGTACAATTTTTTGATGCTGGTTCCACATTTATAACATTCACTACATTTTACTGAATTTCAAAACAATTATTCGCTCTAAGTCAGCGTCCATCATTCATCATGCATTAATATAGTTACAAGTTCACGTAGTCAGATAAACAAATTAAATTATCCAATTGATTTCATGATAATTACATGAAACATTGATGTCATTAAAATTAAATTATTCGTTATTGTCATTCAAATTAAATTATTGATTTATGTCATACAAATTAAATTACTCATTCAGTCATTGTCTAAAGGTCAATCAAAGTCATCAATATTTTTGTCATTAAAAAAGTCATTAATTGAATAATAAGCCTTACATATTAAAAATTCCTTTAGACTTTTTTTAAAACTATCTAAGGTTAAAGTACCTTTTACATTTTTTGGAAGTTTGTTATAAATTTTCACACCTATCCCAAATATACTCATTTTAAACTTAACTGTCCTACACTTAATTCCACATAATTCATGTTTATACCGTGCACTTCTCAATGTGTCATATTTACTTAAATCGCGTTTTATCATTACTGCTGCTTCATAAATGTATAGTGATGGAAGCGTTAAAATGTGTAGTCTTGGAAACTCTGTTCTACATGAATCGGTTTGTTTAAGCCCACATATACTCCTAATACACTTTTTCTGGGCCTTAAAAGCATATTCCCTGTTGGTTGAATTGCCCCAAAAAAGAATACCATATTTGATTGTAGACCCTACGTATGCATGGTAAGCGCTAAGTAATGCTCTCTCGTTAACAATTTTTCTTAGCATGTAAAGGGCATATGAAAATTGGTTTAATTTTTTACAAACATGATCAACCTGAAGTTTCCAATTTAGCCCAGAGTCAATATAAATACCAAGAAACTTAGTGTTGTTAACTTCTTTTAATTGTTCGCCTTTGTAATGTATTTTTAGATTTTTCCCCGTGTTAGTATTTTTATTTGTGAAAGTCATATAATTCGTTTTGTCAATATTTATTTTTAGATTATTTACTTTTAACCATTTTATGATATCTTCAAGTGATTCGTTAATGTCGTTTTCATAATTGTCTTTATCTTTGTTCGTAAAAATAGCTGTACTATCGTCTGCAAATAGTATCATTTCCTGTTTTATAATTTTCGGTAGATCGTTTATGTAGATGATAAACAAGAGAGGTCCAAGAATACTTCCCTGTGGCACTCCATACATAATAGTTCTTGGGTCTGACGTATATGTTTGTTCTAACTTTTTGTCATTTATTATTTTTGTTATCTGTGTTACTTGTGATCTGTCAGATAAATATGATTTAATAAGATTTAGTGCATTTCCTCTTACCCCATACTTTTCTAGTTTGTTCAAGAGTATTTGATGATCTACATGATCAAAGGCTTTAGACATATCCATAAAAATGGCAGTTAAATGTTGCTTGTTATCTAGCCCTGTCATGACATTTTTAAGAAAATTTAATAGAGCACTGCTAGTGGATCTGTCTTTTCGAAACCCGAATTGTTCGTCTGCAAATATGTTGTTAGCTTCAAAGTAGTTATATAAGTTATTATAGATTACTCTTTCAAATATTTTTGCAAAGACTGGGATTAGAGCGATTGGTCTGTAATTTTTCATTTCTTCTTTGTCGTCTTTTTTAAATATGGGATTTATGACCGTTAATTTCAGTTTCGAAGGAAACACTCCGTGTTCCAGGCACAAATTAATAATGTGACTAAGTACTGGAGAAATGAGATGCGATACACTTTTAACTATTTTTGTATTAATGTTATCGTACCCCGTACTATTAGTATTTTTTAACATTTTTATTATTTGGTCTACGTCAAAAGGGGTTGTCGGTTTCATAAAAATAGAATTGGAGTTATTATATGTCAGGGTTTTAAGAGGTATACCATTGTCTTTCAGTGTCATTTTTATATCGTCAATAAAAAAGTTGTTAAATGTCTGAGCTATTTCAGTCGGGTTTGTAACTATTCTATCATTTAGTTTTATTTGATTTATTTCCTCCTTAGGTGTTACTGTCTTGTTATTGTTGATGATTTTCCACATAGCTTTACCTTTGTTTGTCGCTGAATGAATGTAGTAATTGTTTTGTGCTTTTTGCGTTTTTTTTATTATTGTTCGTAGTCTTTTTGTATATTCTTTATAGTGTATTTTGTCATTCGAATTTGAAGTTAACCTATACTTCCATAGCAATTGACGTTTTCTTTTTGAGCATAGCCTAATTCCTTTGCTGAGCCATTTTGGCTTTTTAGAAATTGGTATTTTTACTCGTATTGTCGGAAAACACAAATCATAGAATAGTTTAAATAGATCGTAAAAGGAATTGTAAGCAATTTCTGGGTCATTACTTGAGTAACATTCTGTAAAACTAAGACTCTTAATGTATTTAATAAATGTTTGAGTGTTTTCTTCACAATAATTTCTTTTATATTTATACCAGTAGTCAATGCTATAACTTTTCTTTACAGGGCATCTTAACAATTGTGCTGTATGATCTGACAAGGAAAGTTCTAGAACGGTAGATTTGGCGCCTCTAATGTTATGCGCTATGTTGTCAATGCATGTCTTGCTACTTAACCTAGTCGGTTGATGAATAGTTAATTTTAAATTAAAACTCGCTAATAGTTGCTCGAATTGTTGGGATACTTTATTAGTTTTTGCCCTGTCTATATTAAAATCACCGCACACTATAATTTTTTTGTTAGAATAACCTACTTTCGTTAGTAATTCTGCTAGTCTAGTAAAAAATAAGTCAATTTGGTCTAGTCTACTTTTAGGAGGTCGATAAACGCATAAAATTATAATTTTATGGTCAATGAGTTCGATGCCACTACATTCAAAAATATTATTGACGCTAAGGCTTTTGGCTTCTGTCACAATTTTAAATTTATGCCTAGATTTTAATAAAATACACGATCCCCCATGTCTATTGCTGCGTGAAAAATTATCCCCTAATGTGTAATTGGGCAGTTTGAGTAGTTTCGTGTCTTCAATAGTCATGTTGTGTTCCGTTATGCATATAATGTCAATTGGATTTTTATCATTCTTATCTCCCAATGAGTGTAAGTGTGCAGTAAGCTCATCTAATTTCGTTATAAGGCCGTTAATGTTTTGATGAAGAATGTTTAAGTTTTTAAACACGAAAAAAACTATTACTGGTTGAACAGTGTTCTTTTCCTAGGTCATTGATTTCTGTCTGAATGCACTTGTCAGCAAAAGTAGGAATAAAATTGGTACGAGTAGCGTCAAACTGTCTCCTAACATATCTATCATAATTTTGTTTATATACCTTGCTCAAGATTTCTTTTAATATTAATTGTGATGTATGCAATGATAAAAAGCGATATTTTGGTACGTAAGATGAGAAGTTCATGTCCACGTATGTTGAATGTATGTAGTGAGAACAGATAAATTTAATTTCATAATTCAACTTCCTTTCGTTTAAATAATTATTAAACAGAACTTCAGATATCATAACATTCGTATTTCTGGTATTATTCAAAAAGTTACTTAAACAGAGTTGAGTTTCTTCCGGATTTCTGTCATTAGTACCTCCTAAAACAATTACAAAGTCGTTTTTATCTAATTTGCTTATTTCAACTTTTTCTGTTACTAAAATTTCCTTTAGGGATGCCCCTGACTTCCAGAAACACTTGACTTGATAATCATTGCCGATAAGTCTTTGCAGGTTTTTTTGAACATAGCGTCCCTGCTGATCCGCAATTATGATTACGTTTTTCTTTTTCTTTTCTTGTTTAGTTTGACATTGTATGGCAATATTACAAGACGTATCGTTCGACTCATCTGGGATCTGCTTAGGCTCTGATGGGTTGATGTTGTTTACAGACCCTGATACCCTGTTCTTTAGTGAAGGTTTTGCCAATATGTCCTGCGTCTCGCTATGGTGATGTATTGTAGTAGTTGTAGTCTGGTCTAAGCCTAATTTATTTCCTGTTTCATCTTGAATAAAACTTGCAAATATTATTTTCTCTTCCTTAGCAGTATCGTTGTTTGTATTCTGTACAGTTGTCACTGATTGCTGCATATTTGTCGTAGGCGTACCTTTATTGGTTTGGTTGGTTTTCCGTTTTCGCCCCGAACGAGGAGTCAATTTATTTGTTTCGGTAGCATTTATTTCCTTGTAGGCATTTATTATTTTTATGTTTTTTTGCACGTCCGTTTTTAACCTGAAGTTTTCTGAATTTAAATTTTCTATCTCCTGATGCGCACTTTGTAAATCAGTGGACATCTGTTTAAGTTTCTCCTGTAGATCAATTATTGTTTGGCTGGCATTCAATGAGGTATTTGGTAGACTCATCATGGTCGCATCAAAAAGGGCGGAACTATCTGCAGTTAAGTCACGTAATGAACTGCTTCTGAATAATTGTCGGTTGCGGTAGGTTACGTTTTCATCCATATTATTTATTGCAGTAAAGTTCCCGAACATTTAAAATTTTCCACCAAGTTATATTTTATTTTTAACTATGGTATCACTATTCGTAAGTATTATGCCCTCTGGTGGCTAGTAGTGGCCCTAATTGGTTCGTCTATTCGCCACTTGGCGCGTAATTAGCGCTAGTTGCCATACAATGATCCAAGTCCAAAGTCCAAAATTTGATATGTTTTTGATAAACGGTTTTTACTTTTGTTGTTTTTTAATGGATTTGTTAAAATCTATTAAAACTGCACTAGTTGTCATTATTTAACGATAATATTTAGCGTTTAGATGTTGTCATACTATTTTGAACACAGATTTATTGTTTACGTAGTCCGTTTAGCACTGAGATAACTAAGTCTATAGGTCTTAGTATTTTTTGTAGCACTTGTCGTAAGTCGTCACAAACACTGTCACGTGAGTATGGTAGTCGTTGCACTAGATCGTACTCGTATTTACACTTTTTAATCAGTACTTTAATTATAATTTATATTTAAATACGCGGCTCATGTAAACATTGCTGGGGTTGCCAGCAAACTTGCAGCTTTCCATTCCATTAAAAAAAAAAAACTTTCCTTCAGGGTCAAACTGTATGGAACAGCTATTTTGGGGGGGGGGGGGCTCACAATGTTGAACTGAATACCGTGGTAACCGTTTTCGCGACAGTATACCTTCCATCCCGTTACATTATTCTTACGTGGAAACCAACACGTGATTTTGTAATACGAGTGTGAATTAGTTAATATTTTATGGCTAGGGTGACAAGTATTGTTTGTATAAGTATTAATAAATTAAATTAATTCATTCAAAAACATTGTTCTAGTAAGAGGTAACAAGGTTGCTAGCTATTTTCTAGCACCACGACCTTACCAACAATAGCAGACGTTACAAGCATAAGATATATTCAGGAACTAAAGCAGAACGTAGCCAGAAAACTAAAAAAAGATAAATAAGTACAGATTTTTTTAGTCCAGCATATTCTGGTTTAACCCCCTTGTAGATACAAGATAAGATTTTATTATTCTGTTACATACTGGTAAACCCTTTGTACCGAAAATGTAGCAACGCTGGTCTTTCTAGTTAAAAAAGACACCAAATGTCTTTTGTTTGACCCTGGCTACGCTCCTGAGAGAAGCCAGCACCTTATGAAACTAAAAGGTACGTCCGCCAATAGCCAGCATGATGTGTTCGAACGCCAGCCAGTTGACGAGCGCCCATGGTCCCAGCCTTATCCACAGGGGTAGGAAACCTTTGTAGATTGATATTATTCCCTCGTTTTTGATGGATTGCCGCAGACAATCTGTCATGCCTTTGTATAACAAGCCCCTGCAAATGGAGAAAATAAAATTATCGTAAGTATGGAATGAAAGACATTTTAATAATTATGTAGTACCTATCTAGTTATATATTCATTATGGATTGGTCTACTTCACGGTGTGTAGGTACTTAAACTCGTTTGCACTACTATTTACTTAATGTGCTTGATTAATCATAAGTACCTGCATGACCGAGTCGAGCTTTGCTCAGTAACACGGACAAAAAGACGTTTTCTAAAAATGAAACCTAGCTAGATCGATTTATCGCCCCCGACACCCTCCGCATACAAAAATTCATGAAAATCATTGGAGCCGTTTCCGAGATTCAGATTATATACAAGAATTGCTCGTTTATCCTATATACCGCTTGTGTCGCACTTCATCATTCATCATCATTTCAGCCGAAAGACGTCCACTGCTGGACATAGGCATTTATGCGACACATATTTCCGTGCCCCTATCGCTTGTGTCAAGAAATGTCCTGTTCAGTAATTTATGTTCGCCTAACTGGTCAAAATGTACTAAACAGCAGATTTTTTTCGCGATTTCAGGTTTGGTCCCATAGTAAAAATTGTTTGTTATCATGAGTACAATCACGTGTTTAGGTATCGGTCACTAATTACCAGTCACCCTATATTCTACTAGGTGTTTCTGTGACTTAGCACATGACTATGTTGCTATACAAATATTTGCTATGCATTTATTTCACATTGTTACCAATACATGTATTGTATTATACCAATATGGTATTAGCCTTATCCCCAATAAAATGGAATTTAACATAACTAACTGTCGAAATGTGGGTGTACTGCATGTACACATGTGTGTACCTCTCAAAGCATACTGCCGTGATGTTACATTATGATGTTGTGTAAACATTAAATATCCAAGCGATTGCAGCAATCGCGGTTGACTCGCTGTCATTTCTTAAAGAGTTAGGTACCTAACTGTTGTAAATCGTTGGTGAATTCAAACTCAAACTCAAAAACATTTATTTCAATTAGACCATAACAGGCACTTTTGAATGCCAGAAAAACGAAGGCCAAGCTGCAGTCACAGACACAAGTCATAATAACTTGTGAAAGTACTGTAGTTGCCCATTCTAACTTCGTTAAAATCTTTAATCGCTAATCCGTTACTAAAAAAGTTAACGTCAATCGTTAATCCGTTAACCCGTGATTAAAATTGCTTTTTTATCGTTGAACTAATGATCTACCTACTTATAAAAACTGTTGTTTTAGGTTCTAGAAGTTAACAGTTTAGAAACAAAAACAAAGACGTGTATAATTGGTGTGTAATTTAATCATCTGGCATAATGTGGATATTGCCCTTCATGAGCATTACTATGTTGAAGTTCTCGTCTGAAATCCAGGCTCGCTTTGAAATATGAATCAAACTTCGGAGTTTTTTTTCTCACTCACACGAACCGGTAATACTTACCTAGGTACCTAGTTTCGATTCACTTGTCGACCTCCCGAAATTACTTGTCAGAACGTGTTTTTCACGGCTGCGGCGGGCGGCGTGGTACGGCGCGATGCTTGGTAAATAGTAGATACTGGATTAACGATTAACGGACTTGAAGAAATTTAACGGAAGTTAACGACTCCGTTAACATTTTTTAAAGTTAACTTTAAAAGTGAACCAGTTAATGGAAATGTTAACTTCGTTAATTAACAATTAACGGATTAACGAGTTAATGCCCACAGCTATGTCCAAAGCGTAGATCTCTATGGAGAAGAATGGGCAAGAAACTCCATGGACACTCTTTTCAATCAAAATGTTGTTACAAAATCTTGGTTATATCATTCATGTTGAGATTGTACATTCATATGAGAACGATGTAGAAATACGTACACGTTAAGAGCGTCCAGAGTAAAGGATTATATCAAAAATTTAAAAACAAAGTAAGTAGTTAAAGTGAACCGTAGCAGCTTAGAGTTGACCAGTCCCAATTGACAGCGCCCATTCACGAACATGACGCATAGATCATTCCCTCGACTGTCTATGGTCTCCATCATCAGGCCTGTAATGGCATTTATAACCCATATGGGTGCAAAGTTCTCATCAATAGAAATGAATTAAATCCAAACACAAGGTAGCTGTAGCTACTGTAAAACGTTGAGGAGTTCCCTTTACAGTCCTTCAAAAAAAAAAACTATAATATATATAACAGTATAGTTACAGTATAGTACTATATATGTCAGTAGTAGAACAAAAAATATATTTATATTCGGTCGAATTGAGAAACTTCCTCCTTTTTAACCGACTTCAAAAAAGGAGGAGGTTATCAAGTCGACAGTTTTTTTTTTTGTGTGTATTTCCAGCGTTTTCTTCGCCAATTTTTTGATTCTTTTTTTGTTTGGAGGAGTATTTATTATTAATTCGCGGTGGTTACGTTTAAATTTTGTGAAGATCTGATGTTGATCTTCGGACAGTGGAACTCTTCAATAATAGACGGCAAATGTGTCGCAGATGGGCTGCGGGACTGTTCGAATGAACATGGATGGGTTTTAGTCAGTACAAGTCTGACACTCTCTTCCGCTCTGCCCGGAGCGGGAAAAGTCATTTGATGATTTCCCATCCGGAAAAAAAAAGGTGTGCCACTTTGTTTACTATTTCATCTGCATCCGTTCAGCGATGGAATATGTAGACACCGCACAGACAAAGTTACTTTCGAATATTTATGTTACTAGCTAGAGGTAGGTACGCAGATATGTACAGTACACCCACATTTCTCCAGTTATTGTATGCTCAGCGATATGTTCAGAATTTGTTAACAATTTCCGATTATATTTTTTTGTTTGGAAGAAGATTCTTGCGGTGGTCTGATCTGACATGATTTTGGTGAAAATGTTCGTGAATAGACAATGGGACTCTTCAATGAACCATTGCAAATATCCCTCTATTGCTGCAATCGCTTGGTTATGTATTGTTGACACAATTCCATAACGTAATATCGCGCCTGTATCTTTGAAGAGGTACGCAAATGTATACAGAACACCTTAATTTTGGCAGTTATGTTATTGGTATGTTTTGTACTTGGTACTTAGTAAGTATCAGATCACGTAGGTATACAGGAAATGAGGACTCATTTATTGTCTAAAAAATTTTGAATGTAGGTGCAAAATAAAGCGATAATGATGTCTACGTTGGAATATCATTCTCTGTTTACAAAAAAAAAATCCTCGCGTTACATCTTTCGAATAACATCAGGTAGGTACTTAGCAAAATCAACAAGAAAATTACCAATGTTCAGAAATATAATACGAATATGAGTAAATTTAGCAGTATTTCTATAATAGGTATTCGGAACAGATAGAAATGATTTAACCAAGTAATATTCAGTATCGTAGCATGTATGTAGCATCAATTTATGTTTACAAAAAAAAAACTAGTTAAATTATGAAACACTAAAAAGTAAAAAAAAAAAATATTTTAAAAAAAAACCGCCTTCAAAAACATACCGTTTATCTACACTAAAAAGTTGTGAATAATATAAAAATTGCATAAAATATTATTGAAATATTTAACATTAATCAGTTATTTTTGGAGTCGGTGCCAGCCAAAATTAGAAAACTTTAAAATATAATAATAATGAAAGCAGACCCACACAAAGATATCTATAGCAAAACAACCTGATTACCAAGTTTAATGGAATTTACATATGAAGAGTAAATTACTCGGATTCACTTTTAAATTAATCAATTTACAATAAGTTATTGAACATAACAAATAACAATAAATACAAGCCGACCCTACAATTGTAAAGACAATTCGAATAAAAAAAAAGAAAACAAAAGAAAAATAGAAAGAAAAATAAAATATAATAACTAAAAGGTTAAGGTGTCTGACACCACTGGCACCGACTCCAAAAATAACAGATTAATGTTAGATCACTTCCAGGCTTTAAATAAGGCCATAATGACAGAGCTGTGCAGCAGGTGGCAACATACTGGTCGGGCATTATTTGAATTTATTATATTATTTTTTGAGTCTATCGACACGCAAAGAAGAAGTGTAGATAAAAGGTAAGTTTTTGAAGGCGGTTTTGTTTTTTTTTTAATGTTTTTTATTTTGAAGTCGGTTAAAAAGTAGCTTACGTATGTGCTTTTCCAAGGTATAAGCTACCTACACCGAAGGTTTTTGAAATTTGGAATGAAAACATTTCAAATTCCAAAAACCTTCGGTTTCTCCAAAGAGGAACGGTTTCTCTAGGCTACGGACATTGATAGGTCTACATCAGGCCCATGCAGGGCCCGGTAAAAGCGTCTGTGAAGTTCCTTAATCTACCATACCTCCCTGCGGTCGTTAGTGTCAAGGTTAGTGTAAAATACAGGTTTCCGCCAGATCTTTTTAGCCCAGGAAAGCGGGGTGAAGCCCTTGTCCACCGCGAGTACATCTCGATGCATCCCCACGTCGGTTTGGAGGAAATATTCCCAGAGATTGCATATCTCGCGATTGTGAAGAGTCTTAGCGTTTAAAAAGCCTCGACCCCCGCACTTCCGCGGGATAAACAGTCTCTTAATCGAAGAACTTGGGTGATGCATTCGAAATGCCGTCAACAATTTACGGACCTTCACATCCAAGGCGTCTAACTCTGTTTGAGTCCATTAAAGTATGCCCAAAGAGTACATCAAAACCGGCATGACCCAACCAAGACTATTAAATACTTTTCTCAGGCGGCCAAAGAAGCGCTCCTTCAACGATTGCTTCATCACAGCAACATTGATGCCCAGCTCCTCCGACATACCCAAATACTTATAGGTTTCGGTTGCTGAGAGAGATCTAAGATGCTGGGTTCTCACAATTCCACAACCTCCCCTCGCTTTACATGCATGACCGCACATACGTCCACACCAAATTCCATCCTGATGGCACTACTGAAAGTTTAAGTATCGGTCACTAATTACCAGTCACCCTATATAGGGGGTAATCTTTGAAACTACTGATTCGATTCCGAAAATTAATTCCCTGACGGGAAGCTTCATTATCACCGAGTGTCATAGGCACATTTAAAACATTACCGAGAGTTAAGTTCCGTACATAACGGGAGCGAAGCCGCGAGCAAAAGCTAGTACACACGGCGGCACATGAAGCTGTACTTTTCCAGTATAACATCGTCTGGCTTTGTATAGATTTCCTATACAATGAGATATCCGCTTATACTGGGTTTGTAAAGCTTGATTGGCCGTCGGGCGTACTTAATAAATAATTATTATGGTCTCAAACTGTCTCCGTCCACAGCTGGACACAGCCCTTTCCCAAGTTTCGCCCAAACACAACAACAAATATCATCTTATGAAATACAGCGTTTTTATAACCCAACGAACATTTGCCATTGAAACTTTTTGTGTTATGATTTTTTCCCTTTTCTTTCGTAAACAATTCGATGGTTTTTCATTTATAATGGTGAGCCTTTTGTATATTGTTAAACAGTATAAACAATGTGTGGTCCAGTTTCTTTCCAAGTTTACACATTTTTGCTGATTCATGCCTAGGTTTCTTCTGTGCTCTTAAGAAGTGACCACACTTCAACGAAGAATCGGCTTGATCAGATCAGAAAGACTATTATGTAGGTATGACCTTGATGACGCCACTCGATGTCACGTCGGACTATTCGCATGCATGCTTTTATTGAATTGACGCTTTTTCTAATCAGCTCTTATCGATTCCTCTTAGAAAAGTATAGCTACTGCCTTGAAAAAACAAAAGCTCAAAGAGTTTTCTCACTTCCCATCAGGTCCCACAGGCTGGTTCATAAGCCTAGTCTTCATCACATCGGGGGGTGTGCCGAGCGTGGCAGCCACGAAGCCAGCCGCGAACGCTGCTACCGCATGCGTCAGAGCGGTGTCAGCCATGCCGAACTCCCGCATTAGGTACCGTTTGGAGACGTCGTAGGCTGCCAGGTCTCCCAAGTTGACCGCGGCTGCTCGTTGCATGTTAGGGAGCGCGCCTAGAAATGAAATTGTAGGGAAATTAGGTGATGTAGACTAATTTTTCGTTATTAGATTGTTGCAGTCCACTGTTGTAGGTACAGCCGCAGCCTTTTCCGCCGGATCATTAAAAAAAATCACTTGAATCATGCGGAGGCGCCCTGCCCGGATAGAGAGCGCTTCATGTTGTGAGTGCAAGCAAAAATGAGCTTAGTGGTGATCAGGCGGCGGGAGTGTCCTCGATTGTACATACAAAACATACCAGCTGTTTCCCCGAAGGGTTAGGCAGAGGTGTATATATATAATATAATAGATAGTACACCCACATTTCGTCAACTATACATACTACACCATACAGTATTGTATCTTCATACAACTGGTCGGAACGAGAGTCATACCTATGCGCTCGAGTCGGTATGAACTTGGGACGCAACACGTCGCGAATTCACCGCACTGACAAATGAACGTTGTGATGGTTTTTTAAGCAGTAAGCGTGTGTTTCTTGAATCGCGTTTGTTGCTTGAATTCTCAATAACGCTTCCAGAGATAACATTTCTTAAATTACCTTGAAACTCCGAGAGGTAAGACTAAAAAATAATTTATAAATATTTACTAGTAGGTACGTAATTTCTACCGTGTAGGTACCTAAGCTCGCGTAAAAAAAAAAAATAGGTAGTTTCGTAGGTTAGGCTATATCTACTTACTCATCATGTACTACAGTATAGCTACTTACAAATATTATTGAATTAGACGAAATATCATTATGAAATGATTGTGAGAGTAAGAAATGGTAGGTATCTCATCATCATCATTCACAGCCCGTCTTCACCCACTGCTGGGTTAGAAAAAGAAGAAAGAAGAGAAAGAAGTTAGTTTACGTAATTTTGTTGAATTTGGTAACCTTGAAGGTTATGTAGTCCATTGGTACGATCACCTCGCCAAAACATACTTTCCGCGGACTATTCACATTTTTATGTTGCATTAAAATATGAACAGGTTCTAAGCATGATTAAGTATTTCGTAAGACGTGCCAATCTTAGTGCGACTACGGTTGTGTACAAGATGTTGATAATATATCAATGGTACCCGAATATCTTACCTCTCCAGAATCCTAAAATCCCGCTCTCAGCGTACAACATCTTATAACAAGCCCTGCAGTTGGCGAACCTCGGTTTCTTGCCCTGCAGCAGCCTGCGGCCTTCAGCCTGCATCTGTACCTTCACCAGATCAGTTGGAGATGCGATGAACTGCGCGAAGGCTCCAGCCGATACCCCACCTGTCGAACTTCGTCATAATTATGTTACGTTGTTGCTTGTTGCTGAGGATTTATTCCCTATATGTCGAGTCCCGTTATATCGAGTCTGGAAGTCTATTGTTCTCCAAAGTATTGATATTTTACGCTTTCTATTACCTTTATGTCGAGTTTGGTGAACAGGTACAGTCAGGGATGTAAATTAAAAGCCAATGGCATAAAAACATTGTTTTTTAATATTTGTTCTATTACTTATTTTCATATATATAATAATCTTTCTTAATCTAAACATATAAATGACAGTATAATCATCACGTATACAATATGTAAAAAAACCCTGTCCGACCCGAAAGGGGGTCATCATAGTCATCGCAGTGAACATCTTTTACTATGGCACCAAATCACGAAAAATAAATCAGGTGTTCCATACATTTGTCATAATATAACTGGAAAAAATGTATGGAACACCTGATTTATTTGTCGTGATTTCAGGTATGGTATATAATTGATAGAATGGTCGGGCAATCGAAAAGAATGTTCCATCAACAAAGAACAGATTCATGGACTGCAATGCATTTTTGCAATCATTTCACATAAATATCAAAATCACCACTTTCTACAACCAGAAAATCTTTTGCGATCACTGGTGTTTATTAGGTACTACTTACCTATATATTTTGAATCATAAATTGAAAAATGTATGCTTAGATGGTTTGGTCATGTGGAAATGATGAGTGAAAGGCGACTAACAAAAGGTATTTACAAGGCAGATGTGAGTGGCAACGCCGGGAGAGGACGCCCTACAAGAACATACGCTGACCTCATTGGTGAGGTTCTTCAGAAAGGTCAGGTGCGTAGTACGCGCAACCCGCGTGCGTGTATGACCAGATGTATGAACGTGGACGAGGCAAAAGGAGTATGTAAGGATCGTAGCAGGTGGCGTTCTGTGGTTTCTGCCTACCCCCATGGGAAAAGGGCGTGAGTTTATGTACGTATGTATCATTACGTATTTATATTTTGATATGTACTAACCCAATAGTTACATTTGCATTTATAAAACAAATAACTATAGATTGCATATGGAAAAATAACGGTACTTACGTGTTTCATGCTATCAAACGTTTTTTAACCACTACAGAACTTGCACTTACACAGTAGTTACCAACGTACGTAGTGTACTCTTTCAAGGTTAAAACGATACTGGTAAGTTTTGCCCTTCATGGACTTGGAACGAGCAACGCTGATAACTACAAATGTGTAAAAGGGACAAGTATATATGTCAGCCCGCGATGCTGAGCAAGTAGCTTTAAATTCCCCTTTAAATAATACAGACCCAGCCAACCCTTGCTGCCCTCCCCTCAATGACGCACTGAGCCTAGGTCCGAACCCCACAGGGGGTGCCCTCAGTGATCGTTCATTTAACTTAAATCCTTAGTTTGTAAGCCCTGGCTGGGGGCCTTAAAGTAATTTTTGGCCACCACAGGATTGTCCGGTTAAGCAGATGACAACCTCTCTAGGCTGAACTGCGAGTGGTTATTTAAAAAAAAAAAAAAGTATATAATTATGTAAGACTTACTTAGGGCTTATTCCCAGGAGCTCCAAATCTATTTTTCTCCAAACAATTTCTCTCCATACATTGATTCCCAACAGCTCCATAATTTTATTAGTTAAATAATAAAATACTATACATTTTTCCCAGCGGCTCCAAACCAAATTGCGTAAGGTCAACAAAACAAAATATTATAAGAATACATCTCGTGCCTATAAAGTACTAGGCTATCATAAATTAATACGAGCTTACCGCATCTGATACCTACCTAATTTTACTTTGATTAAAGAAAACTACTCACGTCTATGAATGTCAGATGCCTAACAACAAATACCACAAGGCCTAAGTAGTGGTGAAAAAGATCCAGATTGAACTTTAAATATACCACCTTGAATTTATGCCAGCTTAGTACTTTTTACGGTTGCGGCGACGCGTGTCTATAAACGTAAACCGTTGAACAGATTTAGTTGAAAATTAGCACATAGATAGACCATTTCCTGGATTAACACATATATACTTTTTATCCCGGTACTTGTATACCGTGGGATAATAGTTCAATTTTAATGTAATTTTTATCGCCATACCACGCGGGTGAAGACGCTGGCGGAAGCTAGTTGAAGCATAAATTCATTTTATTGTAAATTTAAAGTTTTTTGTGCAATCTGTACTTGAAAATTTTTGGAGCTCATGGGAAAGATTTTATTATTATCATTATATTGCTTTTTTAATTTGGAGCCTTTATAATTTGGAATAAAATTATGGAGCGCCCGGGAATAAGCCTTACTTAGATGTCTCCTCTCTTTCGCACATTCCTGATATTCGAACTTGAGTTGCGCTAATGGACATATTATTTTAGGTACACCGACAACACGTCTTAATATTGCTGTAGGTACTTAAATTATGTAAAATCACCAATGCGTCATTGAATTTCGGTTAGTCAATTATAGTCTAGTACGTATAATAAATGAACTTAATATTTTAAAAGATACTTTTCATCATGTACATAATTTCGAATATTAAAAAAATACACTGTGATATTGTGATATACTTTGATGGATAATAAAAAATATAATACATAGTATTTTATGGTTAAAGTTATTAGTTATTTTTTAATTCTTTTTGTGTCAAAATTTATTCTAAATTATGTGCATGTATACATTTTATTGGACGTGACTGTACTTCTGAAATATGATATTATTAAACTCGACATAAAGGTAATAAAAGCGTGGTAAACAAACTCGACATAAAGGGAATAGAAACGGGACAGAAAACTAAGCTCGACATAGGAGGAATAGAAGCGAGACAAGGTTTTCGGCTCGACATAAAGGGAATAAATCTTGCTGAGTTAGTTACAAATCATACTGGGAAACACAAGATAGAGGTTGGGATGGGGAAAGGGGGAGGCCTTTGCCCAGCTGTAGGATACAATGTAGAATAAAGCAATCGTATTAGAATTAAATATAACCTACGTTTCAAAATATCTGGCGAACCAGAGTATCATCTGTAGTCATTCCCCAACCGTGTTGGCCTGTTGGGGTCGGCTTCCAGTCTAACCTGATGCACCTGAATTTTACAAGGAGCTACTGCCTATTTGAACTCCACAACAAAGTTATTAGGTGACACGAAAACCCTTGGTAAGATTTCTTGTTACACTGCCAGATGTTCTGCATCTATCCGAAGTCTTATAAAACGTTTTGACCTAAAAATCCTGAAGGCAGGCTATATAGGTCAAAAATCAGAAGGCTTTCATACAAAATTGGTAACAATAACTCAATATTAATGTCGGTAGAATCGCACGAAGCAGAGTTGCTAACTCATAGAAATATTCTGACTGTATATTGCGAGATTGCCAAGTCCCGGTGCATCGCAATCTATCTCACTCAACGGGTCGTAGAAATTGGAAGTGCTTTCAAGCTCAAGACTAAGAGATACATAAAAAACTATGACCTTACTGAGTAGCGCCTTTACTATCTGTGTATTCGGATATTGTATAAATAACACTTTTACTACGATTTTATTTCATAATTTCCTTCATGTTACTTATTATCATAAATATAATATCTGTGGTAACAGATTTTGGATATAAATCACTGCTACATTTCCATTCATGATTATCTTCATTAACAATGTAATTTTGTCACTTTTATAAATTTTACGAAATGTTATATAATATTTTCCAGAAATGACAATTAACATCAAGCTGCCGTCTGGTTATTTCTTTCTCTTAGATTTTCTGTACCAGCATATTTCAATGAAGGTTGCATTAGGATGTATTACTAAAAAAACATTTATATCGTTTTGGCTAGTCTAAATCTAGTTTTTATATTGAATTACGTTTGTCTACTGATTAATGGAATACTAAATGATAATTATAAATTTCTTAACGCACTCTCGGGTTATGAGGTTTTATTTGTCTTGGCCAACTACACTGGCAGGTCAGATGATTATTGGCTTCAACAGCTAAAATCGTAAAACGAAACAAACTTCTAGAAAGCTGAAAATTTCCATATTAAAGGAGGCGCTGACGTAGTTCAATCAGTTTACGACGGGTTTTGAGTAGCGAGTAACTAGTACGGTGGACAAGTGCCAGTGACAAGTGGTAGAGCGCCGGCTCTGACCCGTCCCTCCACCTCCCAGGAGTCGTAACTACATCCCGGGGCTCCGCTAACGGACTCTCCCGGGGCTCCGCTAACGGACTCGCCCGGGAACTCCTCTCCAAGCTGTGGAGACTGCCTGACACCAGTACGGCCAGGACTGACCTGACGCCAGTACTGTGAAGCCCGCAGGACCAGGTGCTCCAAGGACCTACACCCATCGCAAAAACACCAAGTAACTTAAAAACTTTCTCATCCTACCTTCCGATTCTTGAGTATTATATATGTAATAAATATTTTGTACCTCCCCTCTTTTAGTTATTAAATTTAATTGTAAGTACAGTCTACTTTCTTAGTTTTTATTTGTTCGAAATAAGTAGACATGACACGCTTTATGAACAGAAACTGTATGTGTCAAATAAGTCACTTATTAAAACCAGTACGAACCTAATGTAGGCGTGACTCCGGACACTGACATACAGGGTGGAAGGGACATCGACGCACAAACTGACAACTTCAATTGAAGTCCGTGGCGGTGAAGGAAATCTTAAAATAGACCTCTTTATACGGTATTTTATTATATAAAATTCCTCCACAGTAAATCACTTATACCAGCCTGCTACTTGCCGCCTGTCCCACTCAATGATCACACTTGCTCAATTGTTAATTAGCAATTTCAGACCAAAATTACAATAAGCCAATTTCCTCACCTATGGACGCGATCCCAACCGACACTTTGCCCTTTTCATCTTTGAAGTAGTCCCTGAAGGTCTCGTAGGAGATCAGCCGGATGCCGGAGTAGATGGCATGGCGGTGCAACATCGGACTCAGACCCGACCAAAGCTTGAAGATACCTTCATTCTTCACTATATCCACTGCTGTTCTGATCATACCGTGGTGTTGTAGCTGTAGGGGAAAATTTGGGTTTGCAGAAGGTGTCTGTAGTTAGCTTATGTTAAAGGTGCCAACGTTATTAGAAACTCTTCTCGCTCATAAACATGACGTGCAGACGCCAGCAGGTCAACCTACCCGGAAATGGCAGATTTTCGCAACCAACCTTGAACCTAATGCTTCAGAGATATAGTTGAAAATCTATTTAAGATATTTGACAGATTGTACCAGCTTGATGTGCTGGTGTCTGTACCATTCAGTGATGGAAATATTTCCCTTCTCTTTCTTCTTTCGTGTCGATGCTACAGTCAGCTTCACGATGTGAGTACCCCCCTTGAAAGCACCTACGTTCCCAACTACGGTACCTAATTGATGCAGCCCACCGTACAACTTCATTATATTTCTTTGGCCCAGTATGTGGCCACGTTAATTTATATTTCCCTTAAGACGGAGTTTTCTTACAAAGAAAAAACTACTAGTAAAAGTACTAAGTTTTTTACATCGTCGAAGGAATTATATTTTAAGAGAAGATTGTTTTTTTTATTTTTTAAGTACCTACTTACTTTCTTACTTTAATATTGGTATTATTATATAACAAGACTTCCAAGTACCCTTTGAAATAAAAATAGTAGAAAAATAATTAAAAAAAAAAACAAAACCGCCTTCAAAAACATACCTTTCATTTACACTAAAAAGTTGTGATTAATATAAAAAATTGCATAAAATATTTATTATTGAAATATTTAACATTAATCAGTAATTCTTGGAGTCGGTGCCAGTGGTGTCAGAGTTTAACCTTTTAGTTATTATATTTAATTTTTCTTTCTATTTTTTTTATTGTTTTTTTTTTTTTATGTGGATTGTGTTTACAATTGTAGGGTCTGCTTGTATTTATTGTTATGTTCAATAACTTGTTATAAATTGGTTATTTTAAAAGAAAATCCGAGTTATTTGCTCTTCATATCTAAATTCCATTAAACTTGGTAATCAGGTTGTTTTGTTATAGATAGCTTTGAGTGGATCGCTTTTATTACTATTGTATTTTTAAGTTTTCTAACGTTGACTGGCACCGACTCCAAAAATAACTGATTAATGTTAAATATTGCAATAATATTTTATGCAATTTTTTTATATTTTTCACAGCTTTTTAGTGTAGATGAAAGGTAAGTTTTTGAAGGCAATTATGTTACTTTTTTAATTATTTAAATTTTTACTTTTTAGTGTATCAAATTTAACTACTCAGTTTTTGTTTTTGTAAATGTAAATTAATGCTACGTGATCAAGATACGATGCTGATGCCAAATATTATCTTGGTTAAATCATTTCTATCTGTTCAGATCATCAGCCTCAGCTGTTACAAACTCAAATTAATTAAAAAGTTGGTGGACTAGAGTACTGAATTGTCTGCGGTAAGTACTAATCTAATAAGCATGGACTTTCTCACGCCATACTCGTTACCGTTTAATGCTTAATCCGCTTCACTACTGGATGATGCCATCGTATTATATGACAGGCTACCGGCACAGGCTACCGGCTTTGGTTTTAAGTTCGTTAGTAAAGTGCTTCATTTTATGGTTGAGTAGACTTGGATTTTTATTATTAGCTTTTGGAAATGGGCAGTCTAATTTTATCGACAGTCTTAGTATTAGTACTTCTTTTTTTTAACCCTCATCAAATAATTAAAAAAATCAAAAGTTGCGTTTTCTATTTACCTTGTATCCATGTTTAGCGCTTGCAACTTCCGACTGTATTTGTAGCCTTGTCTTCGTCAAATCGAACGGGTAGGTTGCTGCAAGAAAAACGCTGATATTTTACTTTCAGGTTTTATCTTAGCATGTTATAAGACGAATATAAAGACCGGAATAAACCGTATAAACATTACCAGTCGATTCCGAATGCAACATAGTTCTTTATGCTTATGCAAAACACGAGTAAAGTGTAAATCCTTACTTTTTTCTTATATTATAAATGTGAAAGTAAGTTTATTTGTTTGTTACCTTTTCACGCCGAACCCACTTAACCGATCATCCTGAAATGTTACATATACGTTGTCAGGTGTACAGAAACAGACATAAGGTACCTTTCATCCCGAATAAAAGTACTGTTCCCGAGGAAAACCACAATAACGTTCTTATGATAATAGATGGCGCCATGTGTTTATCAAATCATAATTGAATTATAACCCTAATTGATTATCAAATTCTAAATTAACGCGTTAAAGGTAGTATACCATATTTCGAAGGGAGCATCAACGCATAATATCAGCATCTAAGCGCCTACTGCCTAAAATGCCTTCCAATCAGACATAACCCATGATATTATATGTATATAAAAAATAAATATAGATATGTCGGATCGTTAGTACGGACATAAAATGAATCCCAAGCGCGCCTGTGGTGGGGCATCATGCGACCTAGTTACAAGTTTACCTACACCAGAGGGCGTTTCTACAGAGCACTGATGCACAACCGCTGCTGATGCCTGATGATCCAGCTCGACGCTAAGACGACAGTCAGTGTCTGATCGCGGCCGAGTTGAGACCTCTTGGAACTGAACCCGATTCATCGTGTCCCGTGTTATATGTTTAATTGTAATCTCAAGTATGTAATTCGTTAGTTTTGCTTTTTAGAAAAAGTGTATTGCACCCAGTGTGTTTTCATAGCACGATACCCATCGTCTGCCGACATAATGCTCGAGCCTAACGGAATAAATCCTGACATTCCCGACATCAGAATTGGGATAAATCGTGCTAGTGAAATCATAAGCGCGGACATGACAATAACAATCAGTGACGGTTACTTTTTGAAATAGCCGACAACAAATAGACAAAAATACTCAAAAGCCAGTGGAAGCTACTGTTGATCACGTGGTCACTTCTCTCCGCGCAAGCGCTCGGTTCGGCTGTAATCTATTTCGCTGTTGATTATAATAACGATTATCGTGCTTCGTGATCGATTCCTGGCTCGTGAGTTGTTCCTAGCTGTGTGTGTTGTGTGCGAAGTGCTGGTATTGTAAGTTTTTTACAGTTTTACGTAGGTTTTACTGGCAAGAAGTTAATTTCGTTAAGTACAGCGGCGGTACATCGGTGAGTACATTTACTTTCTTTGGTGTGTGGGTACCTCGAAATAATTATATCAGCCGTTGATCCTTTTACTTTTAGCGGTCTAAGGCCTCTGCCTCGAATCTTGCGGGTAGCGGGGCGGCGGCGGCGGCGGCGCGGGAGCGGCAGGATCTTATGCGTACATTTAAATGGACCGGTTCTCGAAAGCAGCGGCGCGGGGGCGGGCAACGAGCGGTGCACTCCAGTCAAGCGGCGACCGCCCCGCTGCCCGCTAAATTCGAGGCAGCGGCCTAATAAGTTCAGAAAGAAACAAGGCAGGTTTAATTAAAAAATTCAATGTTGTTTGAATTAATTAGATTTTATCATTTGGTGTATTGACACAGTGCTGAATATGACTGAGTCGCCATTTCTGTATTTTTTTTAAATGCTTAATAGGCTGGCGTTTGGCTGCAATTTGCTTCGCTTCACAAACCGATGATGCGGCCTAGGGTGGAGCACGCTTGCCTAGACGATACCGATTCACTCGAACTTTGAAAGATAGGTTATAATGATCGAGAAACAGAGAAGCCGGCAGTGAAACCCACAGAGTGACGATTTGCACAAATAAGTTTGGAAGCATAAATAAGCATAGCGCTTCACTCTATTTCAACCCACTATAGTACAGACTTTCTCACAATATTTTTATGAGTAGAGTAGTATTTTTAGAGTAGTATTAGAACTTCATCGAACCGTTTTTTTTTCTTTACGGATGGGAAATCATCAAATGACTTTTCCCGGTCTGGGCAGAGCGGAAGGGAGTGTCAGACTTGTACTGACTAAAACCCATCTATGTTCCTTCCTTGCCCTTTGTGTTCCAGGGCCGCGGTATCTCTTTCAAACAGCCCGCAGCCCTGGCAGACTTCATCTAACTTAATTTTATAACCTGATCCAAAAACTCCTTATTTTTGCAAATATTTTTGAAAACGGAAACAATTGTTTATGTTTTTCAAAGAATAAAAACTGTATTTATTATTTGGGCGTTTGTGCACTACAAGGAATTTTACTGTCCGGCAGTCCGATTTCAAAACACACAGTTCCAGTTGAAAATCGACTGCCCTGGCAGTAAAATTCCTTGTAGTGCACAAACGCCTTTACGGTGTTAGAAACGTTCGATTTATTTTTTGCCGAAAAATACCAGACAACATCTTTTCATATCTACCTATGTACAGATGCCAGCACGTCAACCTACCCGAATCTGTCAGATTTCTTTACTAGATTTTCAAGTTTATCTCTATGACATTAAGTTCTAGGTTGATTGGGAAAATCTGACAGATTCGGGTAGGTTGACGTGCTGGCATCTGTACATAGGTAGATATGAAAAGATGTTGTGGTTTGTAAAATGTAGGTGTATTACAGGTTCACCTCTGCCCTCCTCACCCTTCAGGAATTACTGGCGTGATGTATTTACCATATTATGTTGTTAAAAAAAATGTTGAATTGCCCCCATTGAATTAGCAAGATTGTACAAACAACTGTGTAACATTTTTGGTGTACAATAAAGTATAATTGTTATAAATTGCTAATTGCTAATTGTTGTAATTGCTATCTATGATGATAATCTATCTTATCGCTGGATATTTACCTCCCTCAGCAGCCCAAGCGCCGAGCACAGCAACGATGTACCTGCACGCGGTGGTTTGGGTCCACGGGCGCACAGGTTGTTCGACATTGTAAGGCGCGGTGCCACCGGCTTTGCCCTTATGCGCTGAGGGTTATAGGGACACTGTTAGTAATGCGGTGTAGGATATAGAAATTAAAGTTTTGATCAAGATTTGATCTGGCTAAGCCGTAATAAAAAATGACAGTTTC
Source organism: Lycophotia porphyrea (assembly GCA_950005105.1). Taxonomy (NCBI): domain Eukaryota; kingdom Metazoa; phylum Arthropoda; class Insecta; order Lepidoptera; family Noctuidae; genus Lycophotia; species Lycophotia porphyrea. The sequence continues at coordinate 12,661,440 of OX465389.1, forward strand.
GCCGGGAGTCTGTTTTGTGTGTCGGTTGGCACTCTAGGAAGGTGACACTGGTGACAGTACAGGTGTAGTCGTAAAAAAACGTGGTATCCAATAGCTAATTACCGGGAGGTATAATCGGGCGCGGAGGAAGGTCGACATCGTGTGGTGGGGCGTCATCGGCTCTGCCCATAATACCTGAGGGATAAAGGGACACTGTTAGGTCAATTGTTTGGAGTAATGCGGTGTAGGATATATAAATTAAAGTTTTGATCAATGTGACTATGGAAACGAACGTGGAAGTAGCAAAAACAGTATGTACGAACCGTAACGGATGGTGTTTTGAAATTTCTGTCTTCGGGTGGCTTTTGGAAAAAAGGAGCAGGTATGTTTAGTGTCTCTGGATTTTTTTTATCGCGTAGGTGGTTTAAGAGGGCTATCACATTTTTTCTTGTATTTGAGCGTTTTACTCGATTTTTGATGTTTGATTATGGTTTATATATGGCCACAAAATTAAAAAATATATATCCCCGAGAAAGTTAGATAATTGTTCTAGGGAATGTTTTAAACAAATATTTCAATTTGTTTACGTATGTACATGAGTAAAAACCTTGTCTGTGTTAAGGATGTTTCATAAAATCCTACTTTTCATCATGCATCTTTAATGCTTTGTTACATAAAAGATATAATAATATTATATTATATAAAAATGTCCATGGTACAATTGAGTGGTGTACTTTAGAATGCTTTAATCATTTTTTTATGTTTCATACAGAAATACACAAAAAAAAATCCGTAAAACAGAAAGATACTGACCTTTTTTCGTCCGAAATGATATTTTTTATCTATGACGATATAATCCAAATTCAAAGAAAAATTTAATAAGTAAGGTTACTATCTTACCTTGCTTGAAAAAAATAATTAGACCATTTAATAGTAAAATACTACTTGAAAACAATTGTTTTATGCAATGCTAAAAATCAATATAAATCTCGGAACGGGCGGTCCTAAGCTTGTTTGGTCATTTTGTTTTGTTCCTGGAAGCCGAGATATTGTTACGAGCTGGGTATGGAATAAATTAATTACCACCGATTAAACAACAAATAACTTTAATTAACACAAAACACTTTAAACTCAATTAAAATTACACTATTGATCACTAGTCACTTAAATATCACACTTCGAGTTCACTTCGATTCGCTTCGTTGTGTAGCCAAAATCAGACTGACTGCCCCCGCGGCAGACCACGTAGGAGATGGCGGGACGAACTGGGATGTCTTCCTTGAGAATTGGAAAGAAGTAGCACAGAATCGCGACCGTTGGAAGGAATGGAGGGAGGCCTTTGCCCAGCAGTGGGACAATATGGGCTAGCTATAATAATAATAATACAGCATCACTGACAGGACTATTGTAGCCAATAAGCCTGATATAGTGGTGGTGGATCGATCAGAGCGGCGCGCAATGATTGTTGACATTACGGTCCCGCATGACGAGAACCTCGTGAAAGCCGAGAAAGATAAACAAATCAAGTATCTTGACTTAGCTCGCGAGGTTATCGACATGTGGGATGTGGACTCAGCGATCATTGTGCCGGTAGTCGTATCAGCCCATGGCTTAATTGCCAAGAGCCTCGACCAACACCTGAGGAGGCTCTCGTTAGGCAGCTGGATCAAGGGCTTGATTCAGAAAGCGGTACTCCTGGACACGGCACGTATTGTTAGGAGGTTCCTCTCTCTGGAGCCCTGACCGCCGGTAGCTTGGACCCTATTCCCGATACCGGTGGGCTACTATTTTTTATATTTTTAAATGTTTTTTTATGTCGTTTTATATTTAAATATTTGAAAATGTAAAAAAATATGTATATAAATAAATAAAGGAAATAATAATAATAATAATGGGGAACATAGAGAACATGGTTCAATAAAAATAATTGGTTTACTTGTAACTTAAACGAGACTATTTATGTCTTATTTTGAAGGCAATATTTTTAATATTTCAATATTAATTAGAGCTAAAAACGTTTCAAAATAAATTATTAAATATTTAAGGAAATTGGAATTTGCCTCCATGCAACTTGACTTACTGTCAAACTTGTCAAGTGTCAAGTCAATTTGTCTTTTTATTTGTCATTGGAAACCAATATTGGTTATTTTCATATACTACTTGTTTTCGTTGTATTTCTGTTTTCAATGGTATTTTCTGAAGCATTTTTCATTGATAGCCAAGAGTACAGTAGCTCTGCTAAGCTCTTACTGGCTGAAACTCCAACCTACCGGATATACTTCTACATAATATGGAGCTACGAAATGATACTGGAATTCGACAAAAAGCCAGTAAGGTTTGTTTGAAGAGATGGCTGAATTTCATATAGGAGCTCCGCGAACAATTCTCTTGTTATTCCGTCCGGATACAGAAATAAGCAAATTCAAGGGATTTTGCATGTTCACGCTGATTTCGTGCGATGTTTCGAACCATACTAAAGCTATCGGATGCAGCATGTAGCTAGCTGTTCACACTACGGAAGGCCTCCGAGGGGCGGGAGACTACGGTAAAGGAATGACGAAGAACAAGTAGAAAATAAACTGAGAGAAATAGTGTAGTGTGTGTAATATTTATCAGAATTTTTCCAATACCATGTGTGGTGTTCCAATATTCGATATTACCATATCATAGTTGTAGGGGATACGCAGCAGAGCTATCACGAGTTTTAATGGCACAAAAGAAATGCTTGTGTGCAAGTTAATTCCATAATATTCAATATGCAAAGGTTTGAATCTTGTCAACCCATCTTCAATATTAGTAATATCTTGTGTAAAATGTTGCCATAGGATACCTACCTATGATGTACTTATTGTGATTTGTAATGACATGTGAAGAATGTGTTCTGCACTGAAATAACAGTTATGTCCTTTTTGCTTCACATTTTATGCAAATAAAGATATATACTTTCATTACATGTTTTATACATTTAATTTAAACAGTAGGTACTTTTCTAGATTTAAAAAATGTGTGAGATAATTCTGATTACATAATATTAATAAAGTTGCAACTAAGAATCGATTATAGTTGTGGTTTTTTTATTTAAATGAATCCTCTCCTACCAATGAAATGAATATCACGCCTATTCATACATATATCCGGAACCCGATGCTACCGAATCCAAAAATGGTCGCTAAATATACTCGTAAACATTGCGAAAATCGTAGTTTACGACACAGATCGGTAAAATACCGAAGACAATCGCTAGTTTTGAGAGTCGAGACTACCAAATACCGTAAAATCCGCATCGATATAACTGCGACCGAATTCGGTTATTTTGCGATCGCAATCTATGTCGAGACTGCAAGTGCAGACCCTGGGCATGTGTTGTTCAAGATAGCGGCCAGTCATGCGACAAGTCGTGTCGTGTAGTGTACGAGGTCCTTTTTTTTACGGATGGGAAATCGTCAAATGACTTCTCCCGCTCTGGGCAGAGGGAGTGTCAGACTTGTACTGACTAAAACCCATCCATGTTCCTTCCTTGCCCTTTGTGTTCCAGAGCCGCGGTATCTCTTTCGAACAGCCCGCAGCCCTGGCAGGCATCAGCCCTTGCGGGCCCCTCCGTTTACTGACATCTCTTTGAGGCGCGCGTCGAACACGAACGCGCTGTCAACACGGCCTGTCGTCAAAAGACGGACGGACGGCGGTTGAAACTAACGAAATCACCATGAAAATTGACAAGGTCTTTTAGTAACATTCTTTCTTTCAAAAGGAAATTACAAAAACTTACTTTAACCTTCTAGATTTCTTAGTCTTCACTGTTTAACACAAATTACGTCAATATATTTTTTAAGTGGCACAAAACACAACAAAATAGCAGAGATTATTTAACGAGGAGGCACACAATCAGAGTGAACCGACACCGCGGTTTTCAAATTCAAATCATTGCAAATGGAATAGACACTAACAATAAGAATTTACATAAAATATTTTATTTATGGTACACTTCACATCTAAAGGTAGCCATACACGCTAGGGTGTACCTGACAGGTTTGCCTGTACAGTTGAACTGTACAGGTAAACCGGAGCACGTATGTACGAGTACCCGGAGCCTGCACAGTTCTGCAACATACACGCTCCGGTTTACCTGTACAGTTCAACTGTACAGGCAAACCCGTCACGAAGACACGAAGTGAGACAGAGTTCATAGATTAATGTTTATGCCACATTTACACTCAGCCACTGCCACTGCTCCTGTCGCTGACGGAAATATTTCCCTAAATACTTCTGCAGCAATAACGACGCGAGTGGATATTCACACTCGGCCTTCATACTTCTTTATTGATCGCCTCGCAACAATGACGGACGCTAAGGTTGTTGGTGCGACAGCATTTTGTCTGCTCAGTATAAGTAACTAGTACGTGGATGACCGAGCTTCCCGCGGTTTTTTTTTTGAAGTGTAAAAAGAGACAGACACATAAATTCATAAGATTTAACGTGGGAGATAATGAGATAGGAAGCATTATACGGTGTTTATCTTGAAGCCAAATTTTTTGAAGGTTTCACTTCTCCCACGTGTGAATTGCACATATGTTTCTTTTTTACGTTATCGCCCCCGAAACTCCCTGTTTCATGAAAATCGTTGGAGCCGTTTCCGAGATTCAGATTATTTATATATATACATATAAGAATTGCTCTTAAAGTATTACATAGATTAGATTAGATTTAATTGTATTATTAACCCGTGACCAGGCGCGCTGTGAGCAATTTACTCCCACAAAAATTGAAAGCAAAAATTTTTGGTAATACCGACGCCGCCGGGCAGTGGCAGCGGCATGGGCAGTAACAGCGCGAGTAACCTATTTACATACGGTATCAGGACACTTGCGTGAAAGACATTTGCGTGAAGGACACTTACGCGAACCCACTGGCGCGACAAGACACTTCCGCGCATGGAGTTCTGGGCAATTGGACTTTTGCGCAAACGGACATTTGCGCGCATGGACACTTGCGCGACTGTACTTTTGCGCGACTGTACTTTTGCGCGCTGAGGTTTTCTCTGTAGAGTAAACATAACATTACGCCTGTTATTACTTGAAGGGTAGGCTGAGTTGAAGAAAATAGTTAGGATCGCTGTTTTCTTGTTCTTAATTTGATTGGGTGTTTTTTTCAGTGTTTGTCAAAATGAAAATCCAAGATAGCGGCGAGGAAAATTTTCAGATTTTCCGTCATGGGTGTCGTTTTCGTGGTTATTAAAGTCGCTGATAACGAATGAGGTCAAAATGAAAATCCAAAATGGCACCGAGGTAAATTTTTGGTTTTTCCGTCATGGGTGTGGTTTTCATGGTTTTCGGGGTAAGGGAACCATAAGTTTTACAACACTTCATACATATTTATTGATATTTTCAACATATTCTTACGACGAGTAGAAGACGATTTTGCGCAACACTTTATCAGGTTTTTTCAGTGTGAACCACATTCTTTTAAGGTACTAATTCAATTATTTTAAAAATCGTAGACTTACTACTAAACTATATGTCCAGTATGTACGATTTTTTTTTCAGAGTATAATTCATTACCAGTTAGCCAAAAAAGTTATTGAAAAACCTGGTGTTTCGTGCTTACGTAAAAAAACGTATGTTTCATTTTTATTTTTCCTAGAATATCAAAATTAAAATTTGGTTACTCTTAATATTAGACGTGGCGGCGCGCGGCGCAGCGCGACGCATCCAATGAAATGTGTATCTTTTCATTTAGTAAATAAAGTTATATTTTGAGTCATCGAAAGGCGTCCACTGCTAGACATACAAAGGCCTCCCCAAAGGGGGGTTTTGCCATAATCGCCACGCCTGGCAGGCGGGTTGGTGATCGCAGGGGCTTACCAGAGAAGGGCAGCAGCGTTCTCTGTGCCTTTGAAACAACCGAACTGAACCTTTCTTTTTTTTTTACGGATGGGAAATCATCAAATGCCTTCTCCCGCTCCGGGCAGAGCGGAAGGGAGTGTCAGACTTGTACTGACTAAAACCCATCCATGTTCCTTCCTTGCCTTTTGTGTTCCAGGGCCGCGGTATCTCTTTCGAACAGTCCCGCAGCCCTGGCAGGCACCGAATCTGACTCTTAGGCAAATAAATAAAACTATTAGACGTAAACAGACATCTAATGCCAGGAGTATTTCACCGTGCATGTTTAACTAAATCGTTTAAGGAATTTCCCTTTTATCGAAGCATTTTAGTTATTTTCATAGCATTATGTCATACGGTATTTTACTATGGGGACGGGCTGCAGACATCGAGTCTATATTTATTCTGCAGAAAAGAGCTATCAGAGCCTTATATTATCTACGTAGGCGTGATTGAACTGTTTAAGGAAATTAACATCATGACGTACCTTGTCAATACATCTATGAAAACATCAGTGCCCATAGAGTTTCTTGTCCATTCTTCTACATAGAGATCTACGCTTTGGAATGAGTAGCTAAAGTACTTTCACAAGTTATTATGCCTTGTGTCTGTGACTGTAGCTTAGCCTTTTTTGTTTTTCTGACATTCAAAAGTGCCGGTAATGGTCTAATTGAAATAAATGCTTTTGAGTTTTGATTTAAACTGTGTAACTGTGTTCATTATAGTATAAGTGTGGTACAGCTCTGTAATGTAACGTGCTCGCTGTGAGTGTCAACTATTGAACGATTGTATTGCGATACACATTCGATATAACGCCCCTTGTTTTTGCTTATAGCTATAGTGACAAGTAAGTGCATACAGGCAAGTTTCAATAAATCGGAAGTGCTATAATCTATAATAGTCAAATCCATACTTATTATATTATTATATATATTGTACAATTATACATACATATATTACATATACACACATATTTACATATAGCGAAAGTAACTCTGTCTGTCTGTTTGCTACCTTTTCACAACTAAATGACTAATCGGATCATAATAAAATTTGGCAAGAAGATATATTTCAACCTGGGGAAGGACATAGGCTACATATTATCAAGATAATAACTTACGGGGGTGAGCAACGTTGCATTATGACCATATTCCTCAACTGTTTGACAACTGACAACTTTCAACATACATGATGACATGGTTAGAATAGAACAGCTATTTTAGGGAATTTTTCATCGATGTAAGGTAGCCTGGCGGATCAGCGGCCACCCTGTGAACAATGGTTAGCAAGTTCGAGCCTCAGCCAGAATATTTAGTTTTTGTATTTATTTTTAGTTTTCCAAAATTAATAACCATGGTTCGCGACTCGCGAGTTCGATCCCCTACCGGTTTTCACTAAACCATTCAAACGACAGTTAGTTAATCATTCATATTCATTAAAATTTACTAAATTAACATACATGGGACTAGGCAGGCCATGTCTGCCGGATGCCGACACTGCTGTGGGCCCGAATATCGCAAGACTGGAGCCCTGAGACAGCTAGACGGGGTCGCGGCAGACCGAGGAGAAGATGGCGGGCGACGACGTCTTGGTAGGCTTTCTCGCAAATTGGCGAGAAGAAGCACACCATCGTGAGAAGTGGAAGGAATGGGGGGAGGCCTTTGCTTAGGAGTGGGACAGTATGGGCTAACTAAAAAAAAAACATACATAATACATAACATCACGCCTCTAATCCCCGAAGGGTAAGGCAGAGGTGTACCTAGTAGTTCATCCACATTTCGCTAGTTATGTTTTTTAAGGCCCATGTAATAGGGGGCGAGCCTATTGCCATCAACCGCGCACAAACCCAGACTCCGTGGCTGCTACTGAGAAATGCCTGAAGGAAAAACCTAATAACACTGCCCAACCTGGGAATCGAACCCAAGACCTCATGCTCAGAAGTCGCGCTTGCGACCACTAGACCAACGAGGCAGTAAACTAAATGAATTAGCAATACAACCTATAAAATAAAATAACGTACCTCAAAAACTACTGAAACAACTGGTTATGTGTCCAATAGACCAGCGATGTTCCCACGTTGTATTAGCCTCAGGCCAAGGTAAAAACCAGCCCTTGGGTCACTGGAAGCGTCGAATAGGCGTTTAGAAATTTCCTTAAAAAGGCTGTGACCAGTGAGCAGTCGGACCCCACGGTCCTAGAGTTTCAATCCCATACAGCTGGAAAATACAGTGAAGCCGATAACCGATAAGGTTATTTTATTTACGCTGCTTGAGGATCTCCGCAGCCACAGCGGCATTATCAGTGTCCAGCAGTTTTAGTATTGTAAAGTTTAACAATAAAATAATAAAGTGAATCCCACAGCTGGGCAAAGGCCTCCCCATAGCCGTTCACTCTTCTCTCTGTGCGGTGTTCTCCAGCCAATCTGTCACAAACGCAAGTCTTCACGCCAGTGTTTTCTAGGCCTCGCATGGCGACGGCGCCCGTCTTCTGGCACCCACAGCGTGACGATTCTGGTGCATTCTACAGACATGGCCCGCCCAATCCCACTTCTACCCAGCAGTCTTATTACTCACATCAGCAATTTTAGTTTTTGAGTATTGTGGTATTGCGAATTCTGTCGAATGCGACTCGATCAGTATGTTTGAGCACCGTAGGTTAGGATGGGAAGAATCCATACTAATATTACGAATTCGAAAGTAATTCAGTCGGTTCTGTCTCACACGCCTAAATTACTAACATAAGCTACTTTTTGTTTGAAAAATAATACTTAAGGTAGGATATTATGGAGGTAAAGGGAACAAAGTATATGTTTGGGAAACTCTTCCATTTTTTTTAGTTAAGTATTGCAAAAGATAGTGTTTTGCAGAAGAAAATCGAGTGATTCACCGATTTTGTCAAATTATCTTCCAAGAGGTGTAAAATAGGGGATAACTTTAAAATGGACCTTACAATTGACATTTTTGTGCACCTTTTTGCATGTGGTTTTAAGGGATTCAAAATTGCCTTGTTGACGGCGCGTTCGTGTTCCACGCGCGCCTCTAGATGTCGGCAAACAGGGAGGGGCCCGCAAGGGTCGATGCCTGCCCGGGTTGCGGGACTGTTCGAAAGAGATACCGCGGCCCTGGAACGCAAAGGAGGAAGGAACATGGATGGGTTTTAGTCAGTACAAGTCTGACACTCCCTTCCGCTCCGCCCAGAGCGGGAGAAGTCATTTGATGATTTCCAATCCGAAAAAAAAAGGGATTCAAAATTATGTCAAAGTCCGTAGGTATCTTGAGGTATAATTTAGTCTTAATTACATACTAGCTTTTGCCCACGGCTTCGCTCGCGTTATGGTTGTAAATAATCCCAAGGGAACGTATAATGTATACTACCCTACATCCCAACTTCCTATCCAAGTATAGGTACTATCCAATCTTTTCCAACGTTTAAAATAATACTGATCCATACTCCGATACTATTCATAGCCATATACTTAGTATGTATATTAATACTATAAGTGGGAAAATGATTTTCTCTATTTGTCTGTATTAACTTTTCACTCCTTGAGATCTGAACGGATTTAACACACGGCAGATCATGACAAGACATAGTATGAAAGCACAATACCATTTACTCACTGACTAATCACGAAATCTCTAGAACTATTAAACTTAGAAACTTGAAATCTGGCAAGGAAATTCTTAATACGGTAGGTACTAATATAGGATTTTTGGAAATTTCACCGTCAAGTGAGTTTCGAGTGAGAGGAGCTCGTGGCTAAATAATAACAGCCGCTCGGGTTGGTCTTTAGGTTAAGCCGTGCTTGCCTAGGTTAGTCTGTGGATGGGTGACCACCCATTACATACCGAGTTTCCTCCGTGCCTCGGAAAGCACGTGAAGCCGTTGGTCCCGGCTGTCATTTCATTTGTAATCTTTGACAGTCGTTAGTCAGTTGCAAAAAGTATGACAACCAGTCTTACCAAGGGGTATCGTATTACCCAGTACTAACTGGGTTGTGGAGGTCAGATAGGCAGTCGCTCCATGTAAAATACTGTTTTTCTGCTGCATCCGGTTAGTCTGGAAGGCGACCCCAACATAGGAAAAGGCAAGGCAGTTGATGATAGTTTGTATGGATACAATTATTATGTATGTCAATTTCAAAGACAAGCATGGAAGCATGAGAACAACTACAAAATTGGCATAGTAGATACATTCGGTATAGGAATACTGGAGATACCAGGTAAACAAAAATGGAGTTTCCTCCTGACCAGAAAAAAAATATTTTAAGTAAATTACGAACCTAACGCGTACGAAATCGCGGGTAACAGCTAGTATTTAAATTATTTAAGTTATGACTGTCCAATATTTCGGAGGTTGTATATTTTTTTTTTACTAATATATATATATATATATTTTTTAATTTTTTGGTACCTTGGAATGAAAAGTCGTATTCAACAATTATAATAATTTATTTTAAATAATAACATCACAATTTGTAACAATTACCAATTAACATGATCGTAACGCTAGTTCTAAAACACTCAACTATAAGGTGCGCGTACGCACTGCAGCTGATGAACATTAGGCAACGAAAAACTTGAGGATTCATTTTCATTAATCAAATGATCCATAAGATGTTACATAAGAGATAAAATCTCACATGAAATGAACTGGGGTTGTGAGGGGGGTGTTTAAAGAACGGCAAATGCTCAATGTTTTGTTACAATAAATGCTCAGGTATCAGCGCCTTTTGAAATAAGATCAGCAAACACTTTCACTTAGATTCTTTTTTAGTTACTGAAGTAGTAAATATTGCCACTAATTAAGTCTGATGTGGCAAATGCAAAAAGTTGAAGTAAAAAACCTACAGTGCGTACGTATATTCACTGTAACATTACATCGACGGCAGCAAAGAACAAACGGCTATCTACAAAATCACTAGTTTCCAGGAGAGCGTTTTTAACGCGAAATTGTAATAACTTCTACAAGATAAAAGCTAGCTTCTTCAATTTGTAATAATTAATCATAAACATTTTTTTTTCATTAAATGAAATAAAAATATACCTGGATAGAATAAAGAATTCTGAATTAATTTATGTCAAGAAGTGTATTTTGCAAAAAATGCAGTTGTCTTTTAGTTCTTTGCTGCTGTCGACATGGTGGCTTTATGCTAGATCACTACACATTACGAAGCCTCGGCTAACCTAAATATTTATAACACACACAATCACCCGTAGAAGTATCTGCACCTTATACTAATTGCTTTGTGCATTACATTATCTATGAAAAATTGTGATATCTATTTTTGTATATTAAAAAAATATTAATATTCTTTTATATTATAAAATTGTCTACTTGCAATTGATTGTCGTATATTTTATGTAATACCAATATAGTTTTGCTTAGCCTGCATGCATTTACACCTAATCAATTATAATAGCACCTTTGGCATAAATAAATACGTTTGGATAATCTAGTTCACGAGTGATGCCAACCTTAAGGATCAAAAGAAAGTAAACTGGTTTAAAAAAAAATACTAAGTATGTTTCGCTTTTTTGTATCTTCTGATCATTCTAGTAAGAAAAATCAAATTAGTGAAATTACACTAAAATATGAGCTTTGACACCTAAACGCGTTTAGGTCAATTTCTCAAAACGTTTATAATATTCCTTAGATTACTAGTGGTGACTACTGAACTAAGGTATCCATTTATATGTGAATATAACAAGAATTTGAGGCATTACGTTATTTTTTAACATCTATTTTCAGTTTAAATAATTTGTGTGCAAACTTCGTTGTACTTATACTTAAAGGTCTATAAATGTATTGAGGATTAAGTTAATATGTATATATATATTCTATTCATGTTGTGCAAGTGGCATTTCATAAAAATAAACAATACGCAATAAAAAAATAACATCAAAATAAAATTAAATAGTAAACAAAAATAAAATCTTAAAACTTAATTTTTGCATAGTCATCTCTTTCCAGTTATATTTTTCGCAAACTTGCACACATTTATCCTAAGAATCTGATAATGAGAAACATTCAGTCATGATTACAGCCAGGTTTCCACTAAAATGGAGACGAACAGAACAGAGAGGAGACTTGCGGAAATCGACCAATTAAATTAGTTTGAAATCCACATCACGTATCTCGTTGCTCCTGTGATTCTTGAACTCCGTATCGCTCCGCTCGTTTGGCAGAAACAACGCCTAAGATGCTGTTCCAGAGCAATCCACGACTAAGCTAAGTAGTCCATTGAAATGTTACAATTTAAGGGCCGAATATTGCATTTTTTAGAGGACGCAATTTTATTTTTGGGACATACACATGTCCCAAAAATAAAATTAAAGGTAATCCTCGACATCATAATATTTTCAATCACTTAATAGCTAGCAACTCACTTTTTTGTTTATAACTTCTTTAATTTTTAATTTAGGGCAAAAAGTTATATAAACATATTTGTAGGCAAAACAATTTGCTACAAATTATGTCTTTACGAATTTTTTGTAAGACGCATAGTTTCCGAGATATCGCGAAAAAAGTGTTTTCACCCCGGGGACAAGGGTGGCGACCCCACAAACTTGAGGTTAAGCTTCTATTGACACCCCACACATGGCCCAAAAATAAAATTGCGTCCTCTAAAAAATGCAAAGCTCATGTAACATTTCAATGGACTAAAGCACGTGTTCTTAAGGTGGTTGCGTCAGGACAGCCCGCGAAATTCAAATTTTCTTACGTTTTTTGCAATTTGCAGATCATTGTCACGTTGTATGTTGATGAAAAATGAGTCGCGCCAGTAACACGTATGTAGTTACAGAATCACAACCATGAAAATCATCAATATAACCCTGTAGGTTCATTTAACCCTATTGAATGACTATTTCATGAAATATTTATTGAATTGTAATTCTGTAACTACATACGTGTTACTGGCGCGACTAATTTTTCATCGACGTTTGTACGTTGATGAAAAGTTTGTCAGTTAGTAGTTAGTTCAGTGTCAGGCTGTCCTGGCACTGAACTGCAAATTACAAAAAACGTAACGTACCCTGACGCAACCACCTTAACTTCTCTTTGTATCATACACTGCGACCCATGGCCACTCTACCGGAACAAATGAACCAGCAATCTCCCCGTGCTCATGTAGCAGTGGACGGTCACTTACAGCTTCCTTTATAAAAAAATCAATGATCCTAACTATGTTTGACTATAAAGCAAGGAAGTCATACTCGCACCCATTGTAAGCCATTTCATAACGAAAAAAAGTATATAATACAATATTCTTACGTG